>CM033642.1:39721876-40354730 GCA_019512145.1 Engystomops pustulosus | reverse complement strand
TGTCCAGGCCTGTTTCATGAGTTTTATTCTTTTTACATTTTATATTTTTGTTGAGGCATGGTTGAAAAGCAATGTCTGCCTTTCATTTGTTAATTTTCATATTAATTCAATTTATTTTCAGATTTACCGTAAGTTATTTCTGTGACTATTGTGGTATTTTCTTTCATTAAATGAGAGGTACCAACAATTTTGTTAACATGTGTAAGTATTATGACCTAGGAACCATGTTAAAAATAGCTTGATTCACAGAGTGAGCTCCTTTTCAGTAGGGACATTAAGGCTCCTTCTTGGAGAATGCTTGTCTAAGGCCCCTTCTCCACTGGCGTTTTTCACGCGCGAGTTCTGCGCGTGCATTTGACGCTCAGAACTCGCATTGCACTCTGTCCCATTGTATTCAATGGGTCTTTCTCCATTTCTCTTTGCAGATGTTGACCTGGGTGGGACTTGAACCCAGGACCCAAGTGCTGCAAGGCAGTAGTGCTACCCACTCAGCCACTGTGCAAAAAGTAGTATTAGAGAAGACTCAACTGTTAGCATGAATACATCATATATCATAAAAATAAAAAAATATCCTTGGCTCTCTGCTTCAGTGGCATAGCCCCACCACCTCCTGCGTCCAGTTCTTGCTGGACCTCAAGTGGGGAGTCTCCTCTGACAGCAGCAATCAATCACATGTGTCAGAAATGACACAGCACAGTCAGTGATTGGCCACAGGACAAAGGAGCCTGATCACTTTAAGCTGAGGGAACAGGGACCACAACTCTGGAACAAAGTGCTGAGGGTAGGTGAATATGTCATATTTTTTATCTTACACCTTCCAGGGTTAGCCCAAAAAAATCCCAGAAGTAATGTTTTATACTGCTTTATGCTTTTCCCTTAATACTAAGATTTTCAGGGTACTCCCCTCCCCCCTTTTCATCTTGCTTCCATCTTCATTATCTGGAAACACTTGTGTCGTGTATGTACAAATGCTAATGACAACCGATGGAGCACTTTACATTCAAATAACTTGAAATAAGTCAAGTCAATTTAAAAATGATATTTTCATTGTTCCACTGCACCTAAAAAAAATTGACAAACTTTGCAAGCGATTTTGACCATTACAATTCTGTGACGTATCTGTCTCCAAGGATTCAGACCACAAACAATTCTCCACGGAGAAGAAAAACTTACCCTAGGTCTCTGTGAATGGGATAGGACCATAGACCTGGTGTAGGAGAGTCTTGGTTTGTCTACCTCAATGCTGGGACTGCTTAAACTGCTACATGAAGATGACAAACTGCTGGTGGTCAGCGAACTCTGGTCCTCAGAGATCTGAAATGTATAACATACAAAAAAAACATAAAGTAATGTGATATACTGAGTACAACAATGTAAGCCAAATACTGTTGTCAGAACATGTAATTGATATACTGTAGGAACCTGCCAGACGACTTTTCAGTCTACTGATTGCATTACAGTTTGGGGCGTAGAAGGTGAAACAACGTCAGACATAGCCAACCTGATCACATGGACAAAGTTTTGTAACTCGAGGTTATGAATAAAATGAAACAATGGCTATTTTTTCGTAGTCATCTGACTTTCAAGAAGCTACACCTAACATTCTGAACATCTGAACACATAACATTCTCTGTCCTTCAATGCACAGAGTTTTATCAATTTCTGTTAGTTTTCATACTTAAAGGGGTTATCGGAGTTTAAGAAATTATTTAGGGCCAGGCTAGGGCGGTATATTTTAAAAAATATAAATGAGAACTTACCTCATCTGGTGCTGCTGATGTCCCGTGCCGCGGTCTGTCTGATCTGTGCACCGGTTTGTATACAGGGGCGCACAGGGAGCTTGCGGGCGTCCGGAAGGTCCCATCCGCCACCATCTCCCAGTGCTCTACAATGCTAGGGATAGGGACGGATGGGAGGAGCCAGCCACATTGCCGGCCGGAAAATCCCTGTGCGCGGCTTCTGTGCCCCTGCTGGACATTAGCAGCACCAGAGGAGGTAAGTACACATTTATTTATTTTTTTTAATAGCCCACCCCAGCCCGGCCCTTAGTTGCGTCTTAAACCTGGATAAGCCCTTTAAATGCGATAATATTAAATGACAAAACAGCAATTTACCAAATTTAGCAAAGTAACTGCCCCAATCATATACTGTATATTTTCGGAGAGTACCACAAACAGTCTTTCATTAACACCTTCCACATCACCTTTTTCTTTCATGACCCAGTGTGTTGGCATCATCCAGAAAACCTAACTTGAAGTGAGAGGGAAATTAGTTGTATATTGTCAGAGTTTAGCACTGAGAACTACTGTCAAGATCTCCCAGTCTGAGAAAGGCCCTTCTAGTATAACGGATGCCCTTATATACAAGGACATAAGTCTAGTAACTTAAAAAAACGCGCGTGAAAAACGCACCGAAAACGCAAAAAAACGTGAACAAAAATGAAACAAAAACGCAGCAAAAACGTCAGTTTTTCACGCATTGCACCCTGACGTGAAACGCAACGCTAGTGTGCAAGAGGCCTAAGGCTTGTTATTGTGTCTGGTTACTTACATGAATGACATTCTTTTTGCTAGACATGTCTTGAGCCCAGTCTATGTAGGCG
This sequence comes from Engystomops pustulosus, assembly GCA_019512145.1. Classification (NCBI taxonomy): domain Eukaryota; kingdom Metazoa; phylum Chordata; class Amphibia; order Anura; family Leptodactylidae; genus Engystomops; species Engystomops pustulosus. Next base: position 40,352,128 of record CM033642.1, on the reverse strand, counting down.
CCTCGGAGGTCCATGCTGCTCTCAGGCTTACTATTAGACGGTTTCTGAAACAATGACAACATTTATAGATAAGGAGGTTTAGCAAGTGAGACTAGTGAAGTTAACAAATAGAATTATCATCTAAACATAGTTTTTAACTATTTTTCATTTTTGGATTCATTAAATTACTAACTTTATGCATTGAAGCTTACATTTACAAATTTTCAGGAAATGAGGTATAAAATTTTAATTGATTCGCTACTACCGTATATACCTGCAAGGGTGTTAGACATTTGCACTGTGTTAACATATTGCATTTGTTAACACATTGTAAACACAATCCAATTGTGCTTGCACTGTGTAAACACCCCCCCATAAAGTGTGAAAGCTGCCTAAGAGTATCCTGGCCATACGATTGGTGTCAAATTGAAATCGGTCACACGTGGTGTTTATATTGCATTTTGTAATGAAATTTAAAAGCTATGGAAAGAAGATTTGTCTAACAGCATTGTGTCAACATTGCATGAACGTTGCCTTAATTTCACATTTACAAAACACAATGGGGCACATTTATTTACCCGGTCAAGTCGCGATCCAGCGGCGGGTTCTCCGACGCTGATTCGGGTTCTGCCGGGATTCACTAATGTCCGTGCGCCGATATTCACCAGGAGTCGCTGCTGCACCGAGGTCCGCCGGAGTTCACCTGCTTTTTTCTGGTGTATGTGAGTGCTTGATCTTGTGACACAAATGGCTTTTTAAATTCCGCGGTTTTTCCGAATCCTTCGGGTTAGCCGGTGGCCACGCCCCCCGATTTCTGTCACGTGAAAGTCGGCGCGGTTGCGGCAAAAATCGATCGCGTGCGCCACAATCCCGTGTAATACAGCGCAAAGCGGAAATATTCGGGAAAAACCCGACGGATTCGCGGCTGCAGACCCTTAGTAAATGTGCCCCAATGTTAACACGAATATTATTAACACAATGTAATTTGGCAAATCTCCTCTACACAACTTCTATTTTCTCCAATAAAACACTGGATAACATGACATATACCAATGTATTTGATTCTGTTTTTATGTGTCTGTGATAAAACAGAAAATCCCAATTCAAATTATGATGTAAACTTATGTACACTTGTATATAATACTTACCCAACCAGGTGGTGCCGGAACTTTTGGATCCTTATAAAATACTAAGCTGTTTCCTGTCAGAACTACTAAAGATGTTGTCCAATTTTTCCTGCAATAAATGACAAAAAATCACATTGTATAATACACGGATCTGTAGAGACTCTTTTTACACAGGAGACTTTATATCCTAAGTACAAAGTACTAGTCAACAACTTTAAGTACTGCAGAACATTGTGTATTCCACTTCAAGTATCTATAGGCCCAATATAAACAGCAACAAGGAAATACCCGAAGTCACTTCACTCTGTATGTAACTGTAGGGTTATATGACTCTATAGCGCTGTTATTGTGTAATCCTTTAACTTACTTCAGCTTTCTTCCACCTTCTGCTATTTTAGTCTTGTTTAATTGGCCGGCCTTCTCCACCTCCTGGACAAGGACAAGTAAGGGTATTACTTTCTGAAAATAGGAACTCACTATATAAATGTCTTTGCACTCATGTTAACTTACAAAGCCTTGAATGTAAACAGTTTGAAATTTGCTAAAATAACTTGGTGTTCACTCAATTGTTTTAAAATAAGAATTATGCACAAGTTATGCCCTGAGGGCTGCTAATTGGCCGAAGACAGTTGTCAGGCTCCAGGGGTAGTGGACCCACTGGACCACCGCGGACGATGACGTAAGCCGACACCTGGGACCGAAATCTAAGTGCCGCCCGGTTTTCACCAGAGCCCGCCGGGTGAAAGCGGGTTGGACTTGTTGCGGCCGGGTACCACCAGGTCGTTCCACAGGTGTGACCTGTCCCTGGTGGCAGCCAAAGCGAGGTACAAAAAACGGAAGGCAGTCTCGTGGTCAGGGACAGGCAGGAGGTCAGGGCAGGTGGGTACGGGTTCAATGTCAGAGACAGAGAAGAAGGTCAGTGTAGGCAGCTGGGGAGCGTAAACGGGAACAGGTCCGGGGTCACAACAGGAAATCAATAAACAGGCACAGGGCAACAATACAAGCTTTCTTAGAGGCAAAGAGCACAAAGATCCGTCAGGGATTACTGGGAGAGGCCGGCTTTTAACTATATCCTGGAATGGCCAGTACCAGCGGTGCCTTGGCCATTTAAATCACAAGCCAGCGCGCAAGCCTAGGAGTTGGGGACGCGTGCACACAACCACGGAAAATGGAACAGGAATGGGGACAAGTGCATGTCGGGGGCGCTGGCAGGGCACAGGAGCCCCGTTACAACAATCATGTGAACCCTGGGACTTCTGGCCAAGTCAGGAGATGCTGCAATCAGTAACCAGAGCCAGGTACGTATTTTTTTTTTTGTTACCCTGCCTGTAAAATTCCTTTTAATATTTAAACATGTAAATTCAGTGGGACTACATGGGCAGATTTTCTGGTGTACAAGCAATTGGCAGAAAAATAAATAATTATTTTTATGGAAGTTATACATCTTGAGCAGAGAGGAGATCCCTGCAAAAATAAAGACTGTTATATGGGTAAGCTGGTCCTCGTTTATATATATAAGGTGTAAAAGAGTGTAAAAGGGGGAGGGGCTGCATTCCTGCCACGTGCCTGTGTACCAGCTATAGCCAGCACCTGGAACTTTACCAGCCGCTGGTTATATCAACAGGCTGGCGCATCTAGATATATCCAGTGTATTTATCCGGGAGAAGCTGAGTTTGTATATCAATCCCTGGCACAGAGTAAATTCGCCGCATGAACTAAGTTAATCCTATGGTGCAATGGAGTATGCCATAACTCTTTCATTGGAGCAGTAGAGGTCCAGTGAACCTCTATTCCAATTCCATACTTATATGCTACCGTACTACAGCCATTTGCATAAGCCTTTATACTGTGTACATTTTAGGTTACATTGTACAACATCAGTTTTCTAGTATCTGTTGATCCTATTCATCAAAATTCCATGAAATCCAACAAAGCATGATATACAATACTTCTTGAACAATGAGCATGAATAAAGACATGTAAATACTTACATGGGGAACATCCAGAACTGTTACTGGAGTAAGCTTAAGATCAGAATTCAAGTTTGCATTATTAAAATCTTCAACCATGTGATGTGACAGGTTCCTTCTGTGACTCCGCTGCAAAAATGGGAAGAAATAATGAAAAAATATGCAAAATTAAAATGCTGTAATATACTGAAACATTTTATAAGCATAAAAAGTACATTTATTTGGAGAATTTAATTGGTTTGCTTCAACAGAAATTTCTCCACTGCATTACATAACACTTTTATAATCAGCTTTATCACTCAGCTTTACCAAAATATTTTCATTAGGGTGAATAATAATAATAATACTTTATTTATATAGCGCCTACAGATTACGCAGTGCTTCACAAAGCATGACAAATCGGTCCCTGTCCCCATGGGGCTCACAATCTAAACAACCCAACAGTATAGTTTTTGGAGTGTGGGAGAAAACCCACGCAAACACGGAGAGAACATACAAACTCTTTGCAGATGTTGACCTGGGTGGGACTTGAACCCAGGACCCCAGCGCTGCAAGGCAGTAGTGCTACCCACTCATATATCATACATATCCACAGAGAGCCAATTGACTGCATATCTGTGCAATTTTTAAAAGGATTTTGAGCTGAACAAAAAACTCATACAGGGGGGATTTTAAAAAATTTTTTAAAAAATACTCACCTATCCTTGGCTCTCTGCTTCAGTGGCATAGTCCCACCCCCTCCTGCGTACAGTCCATGCTGGACCACAAGTGGGGAGTCTCCTCTGACAGCAGCAATCAATCACATGTGTCAGAAATGACACAGAACAGTCAGTGATTGGCCACAGGACAAAGGAGCCTGATCACTTTAAGCTGAGGGAACAGGGACCACAACTCTGAAGCTAAGTGCTGAGGGTAGGTGAATATGTCATATTTTTTATCTTGCACCTTCCAGGGTTAGATTTTCAGGGTACTCCCCTCCCCAATTTTCATCTTGCTTCCATCTTCATTGTCTGGAGACACTTGTGTCGTGTATGTACAAATGCCAATGACAACCAATGAAGCACTTTACATTCAAATAATTTGAAATAAGTCAAGTCAATTTAAAAATAATATTTTCATTGTTCCACTGCACCTAAAAAAAATTGACAAACTTTGCAAGCGATTTTGACCATTACAATTTTGTGTCTACATCTAAGTGACGTATCTGTCTCCAAGGATTCAGACCACAAACAATTCCTGTGTACTTAGCAAATCCCCCATTTATTTGTCCCCCTTTTGTCTTGTGTTGAAATTGGTTGAAGTTGTGTAGACAACCTAGAACTTTACTGCACGGAGAAGAAAAACTTACCCTAGGTCTCTGTGAATGGGATAGGACCATAGACCTTGTGTAGGAGAGTCTTGGTTTGTCTACATCAATGCTGGGACTGCTTAAACTGCTACATGAAGATGACAAACTGCTGGTGGTCAACGAACTCTGGTCCTCAGAGATCTGAAATGTATAACATACAAAAAAAACATAAAGTAATGTGATATACTGAGTACAACAATGTAAGCCAAATACTGTTGTCAGAACATGTAATTGATATACTGTAGGAACCTGCCAGACGACTTTTCAGTCTACTGATTGCATTACAGTTTGGGGCGTAGAAGGTGACACAACGTCATACATAGCCAACCTGATCACATGGACAGTTTTGTAACTCGAGGTTATGAATGAAATGAAACAATGGCTATTTTTTCGTAGTCATCTGACTTTCAAGAAGCAACACCTAACATTCTGAACATCTGAACACATAACATTCTCTGTCCTTCAATGCACAGTGTTTTATCAATTTCTGTTAGTTTTCATACTTAAAGGGGTTATCGGAGTTTAAGAAATTATTTAGGGCCAGGCTAGGGCGGTATATTTTTAAAAATATAAATGAGAACTTACCTCATCCGGTGCTGCTGATGTCCCGCGCCGTGGTCTGTCTGATCTGTGCACCGGTTTGTATACAGGGGCACACAGGGAGCTTGCGGGCGTCCGGAAGCTCCCATCCGCCACCATCTCCCAGTGCTCTACAATGCTGAGAGATAGGGACGGATGGGAGGAGCCAGCCACATTGCCGGCCGGAAAATCCCTGTGCGCGGCTTCTGTGCCCCTGTTTGTTTACAGGGGCACAGATAAAACGGACCGCGGCGCTGGACATTAGCAGCACCAGAGGAGATAAGTACACATTTATTATTTTTAAATAGTTGCGTCTTAAACCTGGATAAGCCCTTTAAATGCGATAATGTTAAATGACAAAACAGCAATTTACCAAATTTAGCAAAGTAACTGCCCCAATCATATACTGTATATTTTCAGAGAGTACCACAAACAGTCTTTCATTAACACCTTCCACATCACCTTTTTCTTTCATGACCCAGTGTGTTGGCATCATCCAGAAAACCTAATTTGAAGTGAGAGGGAAATTATTTGTATATTGTCAGAGTTTAGCACTGAGAACTACTGTCAAGATCTCCCAGTCTCAGAAAGTCCCTTCTAGTATAACGGATGCCCTTATATACAAGGACATAAGTCTAGTGCATCATGTCCATCACAGCAGAGGGGATGTTATTAGGTGGAGAGAGCTTAACTTCAGTTCTTAACTCTCCGTCTACTTTATACAGCCAATTTACGTCTCTCTTCCAGTTAATTCCCTGGAAGATGCCACCACACAAGGCCATGGAAGGAACAAGATATGCAAAGTGCTTAGATTTTTTACAGCATACTAGTAGTGGTATATTGTGTCAATTTCTGCTGACAGTTTTCCTTTAAATAATTTAATTGAATTGTACATTGAAGTTTACATTTTTGCATAAATGCCATACATTGTATGTTTTTTAATATATTATTGATATTTTAAAGTATCATTAATATCTCCCTTAATTGACAACCAATTAATGTCACCAAGACTTAAAGGGATATTCCAATCTGGCCGTTCACATTTAATTTAATTCATTTGCCATATGTAAACATTTCTTCAATTGGGTGTCATTAAAAAAAATGTTCCTGTGTGAAGAAAACTTCTCATAAATGTAGCCACGTTGTCCCTTAGAAACGAGATAGCTTCCTCGGATACGACCACCTCACATTTTGGCATTTTGACATGCACTAGTGAGCCCTGTTTGACCACCTGGATTCAGCAATCATTACCACAGGACGACTGTGGGACATGCAGCAACTCCCGGACATTACATGTACAAAAACCTTTTGCTTCTTTGTGCAATCACTCCAGCTGAGGTGGTCGTATCCAAGGACACAGTCTTGTTTCTAAGGGAACATATCACTACATTTATGAGAAATTATCTTCACATAGGTAATTTTTATTTAATAACATCTAATTGAAGAAATGTTTATATATGGCAGATTAATTAAACTGAATGTGAATGCCCAGATGAGAATACCCCTTTAAGAGCCAGGGTTTTTAGGTTCATAAACCAAGGGAACCAGGACATCTGAGGCTCTTGTCTTTGGGCAAATTGGATATTTCCTTTAGAAAGCAAAGAAATGTGTTTGGGCCCCTATAATGTATGGATCTGCTTTAGGCCCCATTCACAAAGGTTGTGTGGGGGCGTATAGCCAGCCCCCAGTTTGTGGCCATATATACGTCCCCATAGACGCATATGGCACTGGGCGCAGTATGGTGAGCACATTGTGTGCTCTCCATGCAGTGCCGTGGTTGCAAAAAAGATAGAGCTACGGTCGTAAGAACGGCTATGCAACACTGTTTCCTATGGAGAGGGAAGGGGTGAGCAGCGCTCATCTCTCCTCCTCTCTAGCACACATTAATGTGAATGCACACTTATAATGCAGAACAAGTAGAATGTATTTGTATCCAGTGGAGAATACTTTAAAGCACACAAATGCTTATTTTAACAGCTGGTCTGGAAGAATTGGCTGCTTCCCACTACTGTTCGGACCCCCCTGATCTCTGGGAGACCAGGTAATTGTTGTGATTTCTTTATGGTGTCCATCCTTAAGTAATAACAAATTCATCCCTAAGATCGTATCATTCATTTCATCTAACACAATTATCATATTGTGATGTATAACTCCCAGCATACGATAAATAACCCCCATATAACCTATCCAAAGAACAGATACAAGTCCAATAACTTTAACTCTGGCTTAATTAGCAATTCAACTATCACTGCAGGTGATAGCCATCCCAGAGGTCCCTTACAAGACAGTGGAGCTGTCTTGGGGGCAGTTGCAGCCCTTGTTCTTATGATCACTGGGATTCCCAGTAGTTAGAACCCCAGGTTAGGTATCTCTTCAGGTGCATAAGTGTCAGAAGCAGGAAACCCATCGACTACCGACATTGCTTTTGGTGGTGGTCTCACTCACTGGTGTCACTATCCAGTACTGGTTACCCCCTATACATGTTTAGTATTTGCACAAGATCAAGATATTGAATATCCAGATTAGAAAAAATTTTTTCATAATTTTTCGCATCTGAAAATTCCACAATCTTCTGTGGTTTTATAAACATTTTAGACAAAGTAACATCAATGAGTTGTAAAAAACAGTCACAAGCTACAATCAAAGGGTAATGTACAACCCCAATCTATTTATGTTGGTTTACAACCTAATCTGCGTAATGTATCTACATTTATGGTGCTGGATGGTGACGTCTGTTACATTAATACATGTCTACATGAAAAACTCTGGTCTGATGAGTCAAATTATTGTGACGAGATAAAGCAGAGGAATTTACACATCTTGCAGATATCTCCCAGAATCCACCAAGTTTCATATTATCTTTAAAGGGCATTTTCACATATCAAGTTAATGGCATGCAAATTATATACAACAAAAACATGTATCTGACTAGGATATGGTTCCTTTTTGAGAAATCACATTTAGAAAAGGTACCTGCCATTAACCATGGGAGGAAGGCTGTGAGTAACGGCCAGCCTCCTTGACCTCCGCCATTTAACCATTCAGATGATGTAGTATAAACCAAATGAGAAAGCAATAACTTGCCATATCCTCCCATCACTAACACAGGGGCCAACTGTGAAATATAAAATAGGTACACAGTTACCATTTGGATCAGAAGTCTCAATCATGGATACATTGTATCCAATGGAAAAACTAACTCTGCAGAGAGATATATTTACAGATCACATAGTCCTAAGCACTGGTCTGGATATGCCTCCCTTAAAGCCCGAAATATTTTCAACAATAATCATAAAATACTTGTTTCTATGTAAGTATAAAAGTAAAAAAAAAAAAAAAAACTTTCTCTTTGCGATACTCATCAATTGTGATCCCCAAAATAACCCCCACTCTGCTAACATAGCATACATTCCCATCTCTCTCCAATATACTTTAACTCCCTGTGCTTCCACTTCTATAGAATTAACACTTGTGTCCCTATTACTGTATAATATGATCCCTCTACACTCCCATTCCTGCTCCTGAGGACACACAATTTGTAACCAGATACCCCAGGTACAGTACAGGCCCACAATTGCCTACTGGGAAGAACGATACTGATAATATGCCCCAGTCCTATATATTGTAATACTCTATAAGCTCTGTGTTTCTACAGTGGTGTAGGAAAGCGTCCTGAAGCCTGACTCATGTAAGGTTTCTCTTACAGCAATGCAAGTGAATACTGTAAGTGGTTCAGAGTACACTGACATTTCTGACGAGGTGATATCGTAATATCTGTAATTCTGATAAGCTGCAGGATTTTTATTGTTTATTGCATTTTGAACTTGAGAAAGTCCAAAAATCAATGGAAATGCCAAATTACTTAGCTATTTTTCAATTCCTTCTTACAAATGAGAAACTCATGCAATTATAATATATTTTATAGCTATATATAAAAGGCTGTATGTGTGATAAAAAGGATTTTAAACAGTCAGTAACTTTCCAACAAACTTTGCAGAAATCAGAAGTACAAGTAAACACAACAATCTTTGTTTTCAGACAAAAAAACTTCTCAGGGCTTTACTGCCATAAACATATTAAATCAACAATTGAAATATCTTCTTAATCTGTCTTGGTCTCCCAATACAGACAGACATTCACAGAAGCATCACATAATAAAAAAAAAATCTATTGACATAGTATGAGACAAGAGGCGTTAAATGAGCAAGAAGCAGAGACAAAGCACAAAGGTCCTGCAGCAGCTAAAAGTAAGTATTTTATGGTTTCCCAACTACAGGGTTCACCAATACTGGTCAATTTTTCCCTGTCTTATATAGTGCTGCTGTTTGTGATTAGGTCAGAGACACATGGGGGCTGGGTCATGTCAGGGTCAACTGAGAAGAGATGGATATTGAACCTTGGTAAGGGATTAACTTCTTAAAAATACTAACTATAAGTTATATTGTGTTAAGAAATATACATACATAATAGTTTATGTCCCTTCTTATTTGTATTATGCACAATCCATCCGGGGGGCTGTCATCAGGGGGTAAATACTGTGATCTCTGTTATTGGCCCTGACAGTTTTATAATGTAAAGGGGGCCCAAGCCCTGGAGTTACAGTATTCTCCATGAGAATCCTCCAGTGGGCCCTCAAGATGCATATTTTATGTAAATTAGGGAATAGCAAGGGTGTTGCCTACTTAGGGGTGTAAAGCATTTTATTCCTACAGGCACCCTGTACTATATATTCTGCATATTCTTTATTCTGTATGTAAAATACAAAACCTACATATAACAAAACTGCAACAAATATTTAAACATGGTGGTAGCTATGGACCTAAGTAAAAATACAAACATGTTACAGAGAAAGTAACACAATGATGTGTGAGGAAGCACCTTTCTTCTGAGCCAATCAGTGTGACATATTTCAACTGCAGTGTCAAAAGGGGACCATGTAATGCTGTGCTCAGCCACGTCCCTTGAAGTAATAGCTACTTTGGCAAACATAAGGCAGTCATGTTCTCTTATGTTCGTATGCTTTAATAAAGTATGGGAGAACACAATTAATGGACTTTTCCAAGATGGACAAACTTGTGGCCAATAGCAGTGGAATCTGAAAAATAAAAATGATCCCATTACACGGGTGTCCCTAGGAAAACTATGGTTGCCTTGCGTAGACCTATGGGAGTCCATTCCCAGCACTGTAAACACATAGGATCACCACTTGTTGCCAGGCTCTACATGTTATTAAACAATTTGTCACACAAGGATTATTCAGGTTACCTGACCTTATAATATGTTTTTACCAGAAGAAGGGGACTGTGTAAGAGAGGTTACATATAGTAATGGTGATCATACTGTTCTCAGTACTGATTCTACTGTGTGCTTACTAGTCAGGGCTGCTAGGCCCCCTTGACTCCTTGGACCCGGCTTGGGTTTCTATAATGGTAGTCATTTGCTCTAATTGCTCCATGTTTTCAAATAGAGTATGTAGCAATAACATTACATTACCGCTGTAGCCTATCACTGGCCTCAACTTGGTTCAGTGAGGCCAGTAAAACAAAGACCTGGAATGATGAAAACAATGTGCCAGAATGAAGGGGAGACGAGAGGTACAAATTTTTCAACCCAGACAACCCATTTGAAACTATACACTCAATGGAAAACAATTTGGTTTAGAAATTGGATATGGATCTAAATCTATCTAAACGTGTACAATATTGTTTCATTTAGGAAAAGTGATAAAAATACCATAAAGTAACTAACAAAGTCATTCCACCTCACAATCACCTCTGCTTTCTGTTTCATTATTGCAACTATGATAAGGCTGTCATACAGCTTGTATCAAGCAGAATACATAAGTAATACTATACAGTGCTAAATAATACCGACAAAGAGTAAGCAAGTCACTCCGTGTATGATGGCAATTAATAATAGGGCTATACAATTACTGAACAATCACATTAACAGGATGCTCGCAATGGTTCCAATTCCCTTTAGCAGGAGTATTTAAATCCTAAATCAATCAGGTAACAAAGCCCCTATAGCCCACCTAACTACATATACGTTCTGTGGTATCAGAGTTGTAATACATAGTCCATGTGCTATAAAGCTAGTAATAAAAGAGAGGTGTCAAATATAGCAACCATATCTTGAATGCAGGAATTACATAGGTTGACAATATATATATAGAAAAAACATTATGTGGCATTTAAAAAAGCACAAAATACATAATAATAAGGATACATAAGGCTGTACCTAGATTCTGAACTAGTTATAGCAATGTTTGGTTTACTTATAATTACTTAAAATTCTACTAGACTTGAAAAATGTCATAAGATCTGAGAAAAAGATTTAAATAGACATAAAAAATAAAAATAAAAAAAATCAGTAACCATATAGAAATTGTATGCTCCTGCATGCTATGTATAGGTGGAAACATGACAAGTGCCACAGACATCAGCCAGGAGAGTGGAATAGAGAAGGCAGTCACAATAAGCAGATTCATTGACAAAATTACTTACAAATCCAGGACTAGTTTCCCAAAATACATCCAGGTAGTCGTCATCTTGAAGGCTCTCCTGTGAGTGCTGCCTAAGAACAACCTGCTCCATGTCCTCAGACTAATGAGGAAGTGGTGTAGCACTGTCCTGCTGTATTGTCAGCGTTGACTAAAGGGGAGGGAATAACTACTTAGAGACAGAATGAGGAAGGAGTAGGCTCAAGTATAAAAGCTGGAGGAGCAGGTCCATTAATAAGAACCATAGGTTTATTGAAGTATAAAAGTAGATGCATACATTGAATGTTGCATGTTTATGTTGTTGAGTCAATGTCTACCTCTGGAAGCCATTAAATTAAAGGAAAAAAAAAAAAAAAAAAAAAAAAAAAAAAAAAAAAAAAAATATATATATCCAGGCTGTCCCCTACTCAAGAACACCTGACTTACATACGAGCCCTAGTTACAAACGGACCTCTGGATTTTGGTCATTTACTGTACTTTAGCCCTAGGCTACAATAAGCAGCTGTAACAGTTATCAGTGGTGCCTGTAATTAAGATTTATTGTTAATCCGGGTTCTTATGACAATACAACATTTTTAAAATCCAATTGTCACATAGACCAAAAAATTTTTGACTGAGGTTACAATAATAAAGCATACGGTTCCGACTTGCATACAAACTCAACTTAAGAACAAACCTGCAGAACCTATCTTGTATGTAACCCGGGACTGCCTGTATATACATACATAGATACATACAAGTTGTGGCTCTCACAACCTACTATTAATGTTGATACCTGTGGATACTCCATCAAAACTGCTTTAACTACCTCGATGAAAGTAAAAAACCACTTTAACTACCCTGAACTGTATCTTTTCGTTTTAAGCTTATGCACCTATCAAGGATGTACTCGAGCACCACCAAATGCTACATAAACCTCATAAGCTTCCACTATTAGGACCTCCTCCTATCAGTCAGAAAGGAGAGTCACTAGAAAACACTACCACGTAGTGTTAACCCGTCAACCAGACATGATAACTCTCTGTAGTGTAAGTGAATGGAGGCAACATCTGTAAGTCTTGCTTTGGTGGATTCAATTTTCCATTTCTATGAGAGCTTTGCTGATAGAGCAAATAATAGTTTCTGAACAACCTCATCAGTGCAGAACCCATGGCATCTGTTCTCATGAAGAGTAGGAAGCAGGTGACGTGAGAAATTGTCACATTCTGTCTAAGAAACACTTGAGCCACATTCTTGAGGCAGTAAACATGGGGGTTTTCTTCCGCACTCTGCCTCCAGGGCTCATCACTGTCTTTTAGTCAGTACTATTTCAATTGTACATTTTCAGGACAGCATTACTTGTTTCTTTTGGGTTGCATGCTGCACTCCATGCAGTATAGGTTTGATAATGTATGTATATATTGAAAACAAAACCAGAATATCAATTTAAGCCAAGAAGTGCCACCAGCATGGAAGGGTTGTAGCTTGACATTGCACTTTGACTCCACCCATAGTCTAGTGGATACTATACTGTATCTTGATGGCATGGTAGAGACCCATGTCTTGGGTTGTGGGGTCACCTGTGCCCTGGCGGCCCGCGGCAGTAACTTACACGTCCCCGCTCCTGACTCTGGTCTGTCTCCTAGGGTGGGCACGCGCCGGCTTCAGAAGATTTAAAAGGCTAGCGCGCCGTTAATTGTCACTGGCCATTTCCTAAAATCCCTTATGAACCAGCCTCTCCCTACACAACCTGCCGGGTCTTTGTGCCTCACAGTCTTAGATTAAGCTTGTCGTATGCCTCGTGCTATTGTTCTGTATTCCCGTTGTGACCTCTGTTCTCCTATTGACTTTGATCCTGTTCCGCCTGCCTTGACCTATTGCTACGTCCCGACTCTGATCCCGTACTGCCCGTCCTGACTTCCTGCCTGTCCCCGACTACGATTCTGCCTAATGTACCTTGCCTTGGCTACCACCGCGGACAAAGTCACACCTGGCGGTACCACGCCGCAACAAGTTCCACCCGCTTTGCCGTGGGCTCTGGAGAAAACTGGGTACCACTTACACTCTGGTCCCAGGTGTCGGCTTACGTCATCATCCGCGGTGGTCCAGTGGGTCCACTACCCCTGGAGGCTAACAATATAGTCCTCTTTATGATCAATTTAGTTAAGAAAAATGGTTTTCTTTACAGCTAACAGTATTACATAAACCATGGTCATCTTTGTATTTGAAGTTCATGATTATGGAATAACAACCATACATCAATTTTGACATGACCTAATCCTCACCGTTTTCCATATCAGATCTTCCACTATTCTTAAATTATCCATTAGTAACTTACATAACCACAGACAATGCAAAAGGGATGCTTAACTTTGTTTATAGCCCTCAACATACTTTTCTAAAGGAATAGTAAAGTTGTAATAAGCTTTATTTATTATAATAAAATGCATTCCCCTCCAATGCTCTGATTTTATTGCTTCTATCACGTGTTTAGTGCCTCTAAACAACTTACTATTTATTTCTTCCTCTGGTAAAGCTATTCCCATGTCCTTCCTCGATTCTTGCACTGCCATATATTCTTCTTGGCTTATTTCATGTTGTTTTTTAATTTATTATAAACACATCCTAAGGACTTGGAGATTTTTATAGCAAAGAGAGCCTCAAACATAGGTGTTCTAAAGCCTCTTTCATTCCTAATTTCTCTGCAATAAATTCTGCTATATTGTCTGTATGGAAAGTAATGTTTATTTTCCAGACCATATTGGCTCTGTAAGGAAGAGAGCCAGTTCATTTTCTCAACTGGATCAAATAGATCTTGCATTTTGCAATTTCTTTACGATTTTGGGTAAAATCTTGGGTGAATTTGGGTGAATCTTGTGAGCCAAAAGTCCACACCGTCTCCTTATAATTGACCACACTTTCTGTGTATCTGTGTAAAAAGGATTATACCTATCAACCTACCAATGAGAACTCCTTCTCGTTAGTAGTTATACTTACACCTCTGTCTGAGGCAATCTTATTCCTCTTCCAATTCTTTGGTTACAAATTTGTTTGTGCACAATCGATCATATATATAGAGCTAGACATGGAATGCCATCATTTTCAGGAAATCCCACTCCCTCCCTTAGCCTTGACATCATAAGTCTCTTTAAAGGGCATCTACCACTAGGATGAAGGATTGTAAACCAAGCACACTGATATACTGGTGTGTGCCCTCTCTGGCAGGATCTGCTCTGCTTTTAACTTCTAATTTACTGTTTTTTATTTAAAAAAAGGCTTTTTACAATCCTTGATCCTGGTGGTAGATGTCCTTTAAGAAAATGGCTTTATATTTAACTAGCTGTAGCTCCCTGGATAGTAAATAATTGCTCTTAGATACAACAAAATAGAATGGGTTAACAAAAAATATTTTATATATATCTATAGACTGTCTCAGACTGCCAGCGACAGTCACTTTCAGTGACTGTCTGTCGCCGTCAGTCTCTTTTGGTGACTGTCTGCCGCGGGCAGTATCTTTTGGTGACTGTCTGCCGCCGGCAGTCTCCTTTGGTGACTGTCTGCCGCCGGCAGTCTCCTTTGGTGACTGTCTGTCGCTGGCAGTCTTTTTCAGTGATTGTCTGTCGCCGGCAGTCTATTTCAGTAACTGTCTGTCGCCGTTAGTCTATTTCAGGGACTGTCTCTCACCGGCAGTCTCTTTTAATGACTGTATCTGTTATTTTGTCTATGGGGAGATTTATCAGAAGTGTCTTAGAATGAACAGCAGCCAATCACGGCTCAGCTTCCAACAGCCACAGCAGCAGCAGCAGCAGACAGTGGCTTCTGTATATGGTGATTAATAAATGGATTTTGGAAAGTGTGGGGTGAAAATTTCAGCTCAAAACATGGTCTATGACGTTCCCTGAGTCACAAGCAACAACTGTACAAAATTTGGTGATTGTAAACGTGATGGTACAGATTCCTTTAGCGGACATACATACACACACATACACTCAGCGTTATATATTAGATCAAGATCGGTAATGTTTGTAATGGATACAGACCATTTACAATTGTCTGTCTACTTATGGATAGAATAAGGAGAATATATTTGATTCTAAAAATACACCGCTTGTTTTGCTTATTAGCGGTACCTTGGAAGTAGGGTCATCACTTTCCTCTGTTGATTCACAGTCTCCAGGGGGTGTGACTGCCTGTTTATGTAGCAGAAGAAATCACACAAGTTACTTTTATCACAATGGATATCACAATATTTCATACTGTCCATAAAATATACACAAGTGGGTATCAAGATTAGGCACATTGTGGCTGGATATACTGATAGGTTCAAACATCTGAGCGGACCTTTGATTCTGGTGCACGCTGTAAAAAATTCAGTGGACTGAGGCACAATGGTGGTGTAGTGGGGGGGGGAGATGTTCTCCATTGAACGATAAATGCCCCTAATAACAACGTATTACAAGGACAGTCCACTGATTTCAGGAGGAAGTGTGTAATGCTCACCCCTGTAGTTGCTAATGAACACTTGCTGTGGGGTTCTCCTATACATTACTGGTTGCAGGTGATTCCAGGGAGGCACTAATACATTAGTCAATGATCTCTACTTATGAAGAAAGCATTCTCCAAATTGGTTATATAGGGATACAATACAATCCTTATAATGAGAGCAGAGGAAAAAAAAAACCAAAAGCACTCACACGTCCCAGAGTCTTCGACCTCCTAGGTGGCTTCCATGTTTTTTCTCTGGTTTCTATGTTGATAAAGAAATTTCTTCCTGTGATAGGATCAATATGATGTTCCCAATTTTCCACAATGTGAATAGGAGAACAAGTAGGACTTGGAGGAGCCCCTTTTCTTTGTTTCATCTCTTCCAGGTTGCAGTAAACGGGTGTAGTATCCTGCATTGTGTTAGCCAGGCTAACCTAACCAGAAACAAATGATATATCATTATAAATGTGTAATTCAAATATATAAACAAATTAACAGAGAGACAATGGGGAGGGATATTATTCACGTTTTTTGGAGTGTCTATGGAGTACTTTAGATGTCTTTCACACATCAGATTTAATATAGTGGCTTAGACAGCTAAATAAATATAGCAAATGTGTTAATGTCTAACTTTTTACATATTGGGGGTCATTTACTAAGGGCCCGATTCGTGTTTTCCCGACGTGTTACCCAAATATTTCCGATTTGCGCCGATTTCCCCGAAATCCCGGATTTTTGCGTACGCTGTCGGATTGTGGCGCATCGGCGCTAGCATGCACACGACGGAAATCGGGGGGCGTGGCCGAACGAAGATCCGACGGATTGGGAAAAACCACCGCATTGTTGCAGGACTCGCGCTTACCTTCACTCGGTCCGGCTTGGTGAAGATCAGTGCATTCCGGGGGAACTTCAGCGCAGCAGCGCTTAGTGAATCCCGGCCGGACCCGAACCCACCGCAGAGAACGCGCCGCTGGATAGCGAATGGACCGAGTAAGTAAATCTGCCCCAATGTGTCACATATATGGGGCAAATTATACATTCCTCCTGCACCACTCCAGGACTGGAGTTGGTCTGTGCCTAAATATTAGACTATTCATTTAGTAAATATTTTCACCACTTCTAGATTCACATGATAAATCTGAAGTAAGGTGACTGTAGAAAAAAGTGGACTAGATTGGCCACAAGTCACAAGACAGCAGTATGCATTCACCGAAATTCTGGCAGCTTACTCATACACCCTTTGGGCATATTGTTCCATATATAGAAAATGAAAGGCACTTTCACTTTAAATAGGACACTAACATTTGTAACATTCCGTCAAGACAACAGGACAAGGAACTGATTCCATGTTCTAGGTGTGTCATTCATGTGGCATGTTCCCTCCATAGACCTCTATTTTGTGGAAAAATTACATGAAGCTGCCCCTTTCAACATACAAAAATTATAAACACTTCAAATTATGAAAAACAGAATGCCCAAAAATATTATTACACAGATTATCCCATAAATTACTACTTTTCCACCTTTGTGCCCATAAATGACCACTAATCTATGTGAACTATTCAGTATAGAGCTATCCAGGGTTGTATATAGTGCATATGTCACATAGTGCGCATGGCATAGTCGGCCTTCATTTTCTAGCTCTCACCCATAGGTGGTATATAGGAGTATATTGGCAACTGTTAGGAGAGGTGCCCACAGGAGTTTGAATGAAATGTTTATTTGAAATCTCGGGTCACAACACGTTTGGGAGTTAACAACTCCTTTATCAAGTGAAATGAGACTGCAGTTTGGGGCATGAACGTGTCACAGCTTGGGTGGTGCGCCACAATTCTGTCCGTAGTGCGCCACAATTGTACAGCATGAACAAAGTGCACCAAAAAATAAATGGTTCCCACTTCCAGAGCAGTGCCAGATTAAATAAGACCCTGCGCCACAATTCATGAATCCGGTGCACTCTGCACCCTCTGCAGGCAAACTGCACTTAGTACAGTACTGCACTGTTTTTTTTTTTAAATTAGGCCACTCTACCGATGGGATCAAAATATAGCTGTTTCCGTTGCTCTCATATAGTTTGAATGTAGTGTTTTTCTACCCCTAAAAACTCTTTTCCACCTTTGTGCATAAAGTGTCAGGTGGCTGAGAACTCCAAAGCAATGTATTTCTCCTTTCCACTATATAGGTGGTAAATGCCTTTGGCTAGAATTTCCATTTAAATTATGTTGGCGGACGGGCATTAGAGGTCCGACTGCTAGCACCGTGGGCAATCAGCTGATTGGAGGTCTGATTATGTGTCCTTATTATTATGTGGCACTGTAATTCTACATGCCATACACTGAATAGTGGCTGTCATGGGTATTGCAGTAAATGAATCATCAATGTTGTAATCATGGAAAACCCTTTTCGCATTATCAATTAATAACCTGTTCATAATGCAGTTTGATTTGGGTTCAATGTCATGACTCAATAAAAAAAAGGGTGTATGCAACATTAAATCTACATAAAATCAGAAATCACTGCCCAAACACAGGAAGGGGCATGGGATTTTCTATTCACTGGTGCATTTCAGACTTTCAATAAGAAATTAGATTTTGTATTTTGTATTTTTGTGTTAGATGTTTACATACAAAACAATTTCTGTTTCTTATCTTATCATAACCATTTGCTTGTATACACAGCTTTTCTTTTTTCACATGAGTCAATGAAACAGAGAAAGCCAAAGATGTGATTCACAAAATTAACACTGGAGTGTTCAGAATGTAGCCTTATTGATAGTTACATTTCAATCATTTTTTGATCACTGTAGTCGTGACTTCTGTAACCTTCAGAAAGTATGCAACCTTCACTTTCTCATGTCATGGGGAGAAGTTTCACTTTATATTGTAAACTCCAGAACTGACATTTTTTTTATTAACTGACGGACAGGATTCATAGATTTCTCCTAAGGTAATGGTCACATACATGTGTTACCCATTCGGTAAGGGGTGCTCATGGAGACTTAGGAAAATAATACAGGCAGTCCCCGGGTTACATACAAGATAGGGTCTGCAGGTTTGTTCTTAAGTTGAGTTTGTATGTAAGTCAGAACTGTATATTTTATCATTGTAATCCCAGCCAGAACTTTTTTGGTCTCTGTGACAATTGGATTTTAAAAATGTTGGGTTGTCATAAGAATCAATATTAACACTAAAGCTTCATTACAGACACATTTGATAACTGTTATAGCTGTTTATTGTAGCCTAGGACTAAAGTACAAGAAATTACCAATATCCAGAGGTCCGTTTGTAACTATGGGTCGTATGTAAGTCGAGTGTTCTTAAGAAGGGGACCACCTGTACATATAAATAAGGGTAGCTGGATACCAAGACCTAAGTTAAGATCTCTGATTCAGGCTTTTGGTATGCTCCTCCATTATTATACTTCACACATATCGGGGAATATTTATCATACGCTGGCGCTCGTGCGCCAGCGTATGATCGCCACGCCGCTGCAAATTCGCGACCCGATACATCAAGAGACAGATTTCCGGGGATTCACTATATTCACTATTCACAATATTTTAACCCTTAAAGGACATCTACCATCAGTTTGGCTGATGGTAGTTGTCCAGCATCACATGGCTGTTTCATTAGGCAGTAATTGGAACTGTTTTTAGTACATAAAGAAAGGGCACCTTTGCTAAGAAAATGACTTAAATACTAAAAATATGTAAATGAGCTAAAGGTGCTATGGTTTACGTCGGGTTTTAATTGGAGCTAGAAGCCGGCACTGTGCTCTCTGCAGCCGGGAGGAGGTACGATCGCAGGGGAAAGGAAGAGGGCGGAGTAAATTAAAACCCAGCGATGCTGATGAGTGTTTGGGCGACATCAGTCGGAGCACCTCTGACTCATTTACATACTTTTAAAAGGTAATTTTCTTAGAAAATGTGCCCTTTCTTTATGCTCTATAAACAGTTCCAATTAGTGATTGTAGATGTCTTTTAGATGGTTTAACTCTATGTATATTTTAAAATTTGGAGCTAAAAATCAACCAGCTATTCAGTTTTTGCACAGTAAACAATATGAGCTATGTAAAATATGTGTGCACAAGAAATTTCACTGTATATTTGTCACGGGTTCTCCCGCAATCCGTCTTGGATCACGGGCGCACCTGTGTTCCTCCGTGCACCCGCTCCGTCCCCAGCACCGGACTTAACCTTCCCGGCTCAGGCTGTCGTGCACTCATCCCCGGCTGTAGGAAATTTAAAGGGCCAGCGCACCGCTGATTGGTGTGCTGGCTGAACACCTCCACCTTATAATCCGGCACCTCCCTTCCTGCCCTGCTGGAACTTTGTGCCTACGCCTTAGAGAAAGCTCCCCAGCAATATTCCTGTGTTCCTGCTCCTGAGTCTTGTGTTCCTGCATTCCTGTGTGTTCCCGCTCCCATGTGGTCCTGCTCCTGTGTGTTCCTGTGTTACTGCGTTCCTGTGTTCCTGTGTCCCATGTTCTCGTCCCCATCTGCCTGGACCTCCCGTTGCTAACCCCAGATTGAGCTTGACCTTGCATCTCTGCCACCTGCCCTGACCCTGTGCCTGAAACTGACCATGAGACTGTCTTCTGATAATGTACCCCGACCTCGGCTGCCACCTCAGGCTAGTCGCACCTGCAGAACGACCTGGTGGTACCCCGCCGCAGCAAGTCCAACCCGCTTTGCTCTAGTGAAGACTCCGGTCCCTGGTGTCAGCTAGTACCACCTCCCGCAGTGGTCCAGAGGATCCACTGATCTGAACCCTGACAATTTTCTATGACAAAGCATTGACTCTATAATTTGTAATCACAATGTAAATGAAATTATCAATCTGTACTATAAATATTTTGGCTGAACACTATGGGGGGCATTTATCAAGGTATCTATGCAAGTTTTCTGGCGTAATAATCACAATGCGTTGCGAACCACCAGGCACTGCAATTAACTTCCTCTTTACACCAGCTTCACGCCAAATTGGCGTGGGATGGCGTGGAAAGGGCATAACAGATAGGGCCAGCAAAGTAAGTTCATGCCCCATGCCTGTGCACCTACTAAAGCCTGCAACCACCCAAGCCTGAATAGTCGCTGCCACAGTCTCCAGATACATTAGGATAGCCCATGTATTTGCTTGATAAAAACTTCAGTGATGGAGGCCTAACAAATCTACCTGTTTTTTTCACACCACCTTGCAAATGTATTCATAAAGGGGCTTTGTGCTTTATGAACTGTCTTTTTCTACCTACGTTATGAGTCACAATGCACAAGTCTATTTCCAATTCTTCATGTTATGCAGAACAGTCAATAATCAGTGTATAATACAACATCTCCATAGAACAGAGAAGTGAAAAAAACCAGAAAAGTGTATTATGAAATGCGCGCGTTATGTAATCCTCGGAGAGTTTTCAGTAAGAGACTTTAGTAAAATGTGCTGTGCACTCAAGTTTTGGATATTACAATAAACTTGCGCCATCATTTATATACTTGTGACGTTGCAAGGAAGTGTCACAAATGCTAACTGCTGGATTACTACATTCCCTTGTTGTTAACTTTCAGTACTGATGAGGACCAACATCACAGCTATTTGAGACCTATCTGACCATTTCCTTCAACAACTTCTCGAGTGGTCTTCTGGGGCTGTTTTTTTTTTTCAGTTTTCCTATTACCAGTACCATAAGTATATGAGAGTTTGTTTTTTACAGAATGTTGTATTTTTCTTTGGCACTATTTATTTTATGTAAAAATTAAGTATTGATTAAGATTCTTTCTTTGGGTAAAGGAAAAATATAGCAATGCAGCCACTTGACTCGGAATTCTATGTTCTATGCAGCTCACGGCATCATCCACTGTCCTTTTCATAAATCATATTGATCTTTCAAAAATATTCCTTGATGATTGCACAAGTGTAAATGTGGAGAACCCTCTCACTAGCCTTATGTACTTATGAGACCAGTTTGGGAAGGAGGGGAGAAAAAAAATAACCAATATGTTAAATATTAAGTGTATTAAATGCAGGTATTGCATATATAAATGCATATATTTCAGAGTTCTTATCAGAGGGCAATTCAAATCAATCACATCAGTTTGAAAAATGAGCACTCTTCTGAATCACTCGAGGAAGCCTGCTTGACAGGCGTGGGGTCTTATCGACTCCCTACCCAATGGCACTTTGAATCTGGTAATGTATTTGCCATATTGTCTCATTGATAGATATTTGCCACGTCTATATTAGATTCATGTACACGTTTTACTCAACCACTTTTATTTGTTTGTATGACTTCTACTATTTTAACTATTTAGAACGTGTTTCAGGATACAGTTGCTGCCTATTGTTGTACATTATCATTCATTGTTACCACTTACATGTTCTATGTGCCATACCAGGTTTTTTGGGAGTATTTTGGTTTGGTGACCTATTTAATATGTTTATAATTCTGTACTTTGGTGTAAAAATAAAATATTTTCTTTCTATACACATCTATACACTTTTATTTAGTGTATATTGGTTGCCACTTTTGGTTATTGTTTCTTTGCTGAACCAATTATTATTGCACACAGAGGTTGGGAAGACTTTATATAAAAACTTCCAGAAGCTGTGGCTCTATGTACGTGACAACTATAAGGAAATCTGATTAAAAAAACATGTTTCAGACTATAAATACAGCAAACTTGTTTTGCAGACAGAGACATGCAAAACTAATAATCAGTCAGATGATGTTTAAAGTCTTTTTCAACTAAAAATATTGATGATTAGATGTGATGAAATGAGAATAAAACAAAAAAAACAGGTCATTTTTCATTGTAATGGCTGAACTGGGTCACTGCAGCTTAGCTCCTATTCAAATGAATAGGTGCTGATCCGCAGTACATTTGCTTGACCACTACACAAGAACTGAGCGGTTACATTGGCAATCACATGGGCATAGATTTGATAGAATGACAGTGACCATTTAATGTTTCCTTGTGTACTCTCTAAGTCAGCTTAGTCAGGCAGCCAGTCACTGTGAGGCAATCCTTCCTGTTCTCATTGTGCATAAAAATCGGAAGATATGTAGACTACTAAGATCTATTGCATTTTCTGTGAACAAACCCAGGGTGTTTGCCAGTGCAGTATCATATATAGGAATGTATTAGATTTATAAGCTATTTGTAACATGTACTGTCAGGCAGTAGTAGATTAAATGTCCTATGGGTCCCCACCAGTGTCCAAACCAACATGTGCCGTAGAGTATTCAATATCCTTAAGCCTGTACTGTTCATAAAAGTAGTTTAATGATGAACTTCAAACCTTCTCTTATAACCCGTCTATCTAGGAAAACCAATCACATTCCCTAACTGCATGAAAACCTCCACCCCAACTACTGTCCAGACCAGATCTCCCAGACAGTGTAGGGGATGTGGACGCTACCCCTGTGTGGCCCGGCCTCTGTGCCCTCTGCAGCTGAACTCCCACTCATACTATAAATACTTGTGTATTATCCGAGGATCCTAATTTTACCACAAAAGAAACTGGGAAAAGTTATTGACTGGAGTATAAGCCCTAGGGCAGGAAATGCAGCAGATACTTAAATAAAATGCCCACCAGCAGAGTGTCCCTTTACAGAAATGTCCTACAGCAGAGTCCCCCCTTTACAGAAATGTCCTCCAGCCAGCATAGTCCCCCATTTACAGAAATGTCCTCCAGCAGAGTCCCCTTTACAGAAATGTCCTCTAGCAGAGTCCCCCTTTACAGAAATGGCCATCAGCAACACGGCACTCTTGAAAAAAAAATCTATACTTACCTTCGGCTTCTTCTCCCCGGCCCGTAGCTCCGTCTTCTCTTTGAGGCTCCATCTATTCCTCTTCCTGCTCGCACGGCGCATACACTATGACGCGGTGGTACTGCGGCTGCATGATGTCATAGTGTAAGGGCCCAAGCGGCCCATACACTATGACGTAACGCAGCAGTGTAGCAGTATCATAATGATGCACCCGGGCTCGAAGAGGAGATGACGAAGCCGCAGTTGGAAGGTGAGTATAGATTTTTTTAGACTGATAGTGGATCTTCATATAGGGCCCGCTTATGGGCCCTTGCGTGGGCCTCTCGCAGGCCAAAGACCCAGGGCACCTGCTCATACTGCCTATATGAAGATTACCCATTGCTGTCGGGTTCTAGACTGTCTACTAGAGAAATAATTCCAGCTGCACTGAAAAGCAGTAGAGCAACATCCATAAAAGGATGCAAAAGACATGGTTTTGATAAAGGTTTTGTAAGGCGTATTCCCAGCTTGGGTATTTATGATATATCGACAAAATTTGTCATAAATATATAATAGATGTGGAACCAGTGCTTGAGAACGGGAGCTTGATGACCCCCTTCCAGCAGCCCAGCAGAATGGTCATTCTCCATTCAGGTCTATGGAAGCACAGAAAATAGTCTACATACTTGGCTATATCCAGAAGCTACATACAAACCATACAAAAATAAAGTGGGGGGATTCATTAAGACTGGCGAGTTGCACACCAGTATTAAAGCAAACCTGTCACCAGGAATGTGATTTTTAGCTGGTGACAGGTTCCAATCGTCTATGCTATGCAGATTTTAAAAATGCCTGCAACATTTTGTCCGCATTCTGAACCATTTCAGTAGTTTATAATGGTTTGATTTACATTACCTGGCTCCCTGCCAGCAGCTTGTGGTGAGTTCCAGGGGAGGGACAGCTGCAGCCTGTGTGTGCCTGTGTCTCCACTCACATTCTTCCTCTCCTCCACACCATCCCCCTCACCTGCCTACTCAATGCACATGACAGGAAGTGGGGAGGGAGCTTCATGAGTGTGGAAGAGAGGGGGAAACCTCCTCCAGGACTCACCGCATGCTGCTGGCAGGGACCCAAACAATGTAAAATAAACTACCGTTTTAAAAACTACTGAAATTCAGATTCAGAATGACAAAGGCATTTTTAAAATCAGCACAGCATAGGCTATTGGAACCAGTCACCAGCTAAAAATGTAATTCCTGATGAAGGGGTTCCCTTTAATATCCAGCCCCCCCCACCCTAAGAGGCTCTGGCTTCTAAGTAGATCTGGAAGGGATCTCCGCCAAGTGAGACCTGTTCAGACCAGGTCTGACCTGCCGGAGTTTTTAGCTAGAGACTCATTTTCTGACCCGTCTGCCCCCAACTACAGAAAACAAGGCATTGAACCTCAAAGCTATACAGCTAACAGGTAGGTATCTATTCACATCTGTGTAATGGTTTCTGTTACCACAATGAATGCTCCTTCAATCAACAAACCCTTCCAACAGCCAACACTACCCAGGGACTTACAAGAGGCGCTTAATGGCCCATAATGTTGCGCTGTTCCAATACAAATCTGAATATGATATACGCATGTTGGATAATGTGTGCTGGGAGTGTGCAGTCTAGTCCAGAACACTACAGATAAAAGTACTAAAATATGTAACTTATTTAACTGTAGCCCCAAGGAAAAATTACATGTTTTTGTTATATATTATTCTGTTAATGTGTGCTTGTCATAAAGAGAGTTATACTTTTTACATGTTGATGGCATTTAAGAGAAGAGAAGATAAATGCATGTAGTGTGTCCATACACAATATACTGCCATACATGCACATGACATCCTGTCTGGATAGTTAATTGTGGCATAAAATATACAACCCAATTCTGACTATTATTTCTTGCAATGAGATTTGCAGTTCATGTAAGAAGATCAGATACAGCCAAGATGAAAGTGCACACATGCTCGGGTGAAGGACATACAGTCATATACAGCTCATATGTCTTTACCTTTGAAGCGTAGGCTCTCAATGTACTGATACCATCACACGCGCATTACATTTCTGAATTTCATATATCCAATGTCCCATCATAATGTCCTTAGTTCAGTGTTCACTTGTTACCTACTCTTATCATTTCTGGCTTAGGACCTCCTTGCTATATCCTGTTCCTCTTCTGAAAGAGGAACATTAGGTTTGATTTTGCAAGGAATTTTTTTTTTTCTTAAAGCGACATTTTATTTTTACATTTGATATTAAAAAGGGTTGGCCACTTTACCTCATGCTTTTTGTAATATGCCAGGACCTTGATCTTATGTTCATGAATACTATCACAAGGTCCTGGGAGGGCAATTGCTCATGGACAGTTAGATATCACATTAATACATGTATATTGGTAAATTACCTTATATACTGCCCTCCACACTTACACACACATTACAAAAACATGAGGTAATGTGACCAACCTCTTTAATTGTGTCCCATTATAAAATAGACACATAGTTAAATATCACCTTTATTACCTCTAATAGACAGTGGTTAGTTGTCTCACTACTCCAGACCAGTTTGACTTGCAGCTTATCCAAAGCTTGCTATCCAAGTGACACTGTTGGTTTTTGCCCTTTAACTCTCAATCAAGACTTGTGGGTGCCAGGATCACAACGAAGCTACTGGAGAAGGTAATTCAGGTGATGTAGGTAAAAGCACCAAGGGGGTTCAACAAGGAATAATTGTACACAAGCTGAGGTCAGGGCAGGTGGACGTAGTGCAGCTCAGGCATCTACACAGGAAACAAGGTCCTAGTATCGATAATGTTTAGGCACTTTTCTCTGGTTGGAAATAGCTGGAAACACATTATTATGGATGCACCAGCCCTGCACACATGAGGAATCCGGGATGTCAGGATAGCCATGAGTAGAGCGGAGTGGGCCATCGTGGTAAGGAAGATAACTGGAACACGACGGCAGCACACGCAGGAGTAGGTAACATACCACCAGGCACAGTCTGACGTTACAGTGCATACAATCCAAACTGTGACATAAATTAGACTGTAGGTGCTCCAAGCTCACTGGAGAATTCTTCCCATTGTTGTCCCTTAGTTCTCTGTACAGAATTATACCACAGCCCCTCCATTATCAGTAGAAGCAAAGAAGAAGGACTGTGTAGCAAGGCCGGGACAATGCATTTCAGTACCCTAGGCAGACAAGCAAAATTGTGCACCTCCTCCCTGTAAACTTGTAGGGAAAATGTGGCCAGTACATGATCCCAGTATATTTGTAATCTAGCATGTACCGTATCCCAGCACATGCCCTCACTATGTAGGTAACCCAGCACATGCCCCCATTAGGTAGGTAGTCAAGCAAATGTCCTGGGTATATAGGGTATATAGGTAGTCCAGCACAATTCCCCCCCCCCCCCCCAGTATTTAGGTAGTTCTGGGACATGCCCTCAGTATATAGGAAGCTGAGCACATGCTCCCAATATAGTGGTAGCCATGGGACATGCCCCCAGTTTATATGTAGCTCAGGACATACCCTTATTATATAGGTTGCCAAGTAAATGCCCCAGTATGCCAGTATATAGGTAGTCCAAGTGTCAAGAAAATATTAATCTTGAATATGTAAGATTTGTTTAACTAAAGGGCAATTACTAACTTTGTTAAACTATATGACAATTGGCATCTTTTGAACTGTCCAGGCAGCTTTTAATGGCATCTTTGAGTTTTTACAGCCTGATAAACTCTGACCTGAAGACTGGTCTGTGCAGACCCCAAATGTAATTTGGTCTCGCCTGCATCAAGGATTTGGAAACAAAGGACTTTTTAAATATTCCTGTACTAACCCCCCACCCCCCCCCCATTAACACTTTTTCCAATCCTGAAAGACCCTGTGGACTAATTAATGAATGGGAAGTTCTGAAACCTGAACTAAGCAGAGATCTTATAAAACAATATGAGATACAGGATATAATGTTCACTCTATGGGGGCTGCTAAGACAAGCTGATGAGTTCCATATTTCTCCCACCTCCAGGGATTCAGGATTTACTTTAAGTTGTAAGTTTCTGTTACAGGCAGTCCCCGGGTTACATACAAGATAGGGTCTGTGGGTTTGTTCTTAAGTTGAATTTGTATGTAAGTCGGAACTGTATATTTTATCATTGTAATCCCAGCCAGAACTTTTTTGCTCTCTATGACAATTGGATTTTAAAAATGTTGGGTTGTCATAAGAATCAATATTAACACTAAAGCTTCATTACAGACACCTTTGATAACTGTTACAGCTGTTTATTGTAGCCTAGGGCTAAAGTACAATAGATTACCAATATCCAGAGGTCCGTTTGTAACTATGGGTCGTATGTAAGGCGAGTGTTCTTAAGTAGGGGACCGCCTGTATTTTTCTCCCTTTTTATTTTATAACAGTTTTGCCTTGTGTGTGTAATTTCATTTTGTAATTCTTTTGTTTTAACCTCTTTTTTGATGCACTGAACTCCTTTTTGTAATTAAAGCGTTTACTTTAATTTTGGTCCCTGTATGCTCTGCGAACTCATAGCCTTGTAAAGTGTGGTTAGCTGTGTGACTGCTAGATTGCTGAGTGTGCATGTCTAGTGGTGTAACAAGGTGACTGCTTGAGAGCAAGAGTGAATGTAGAGTGAAATGTAGAGTGGGATACTTATTGGTCCCACTGTAAATGCAATAAGTGGTGGCAACGGATTTATGCTCAGTTTATATCCTGAGTGAAAGGTGAGCGCAAGTTTAAGTAGGCTAAATTAACCTGTACAGCAGCGGCATCTTCGCCATGACACCCGGGACAAGCCCCCAGTATATAGGTTGCCCCACACATGCCCCCCAATTATATGGGTAGTCAAGAAACATTCCACACCGGTATTTACTGTAGGTAGCACAGGCACATGCCCCCTGTATATAGGTAGCCCAGCACATACCTCCAGTATATAGGTATACACATGCCCCCCACCTACTTGCCAACCCTACTTACATGGTAGGCGACAACTCTCTTCCTGCAACAAAGTGAAACCCAGAGACAAAAACAGGAGACAGCAATACATAGAAAGATAATGGAACAAAATCAGGTGAAAATTAGGTTGTAGCCTAACCAAAAAACAATTTCAAAGTCTAAGACTATAAATTTTTTTTTTTTTACATTTTTTAAAGTCTAAGACTATAAAATTCTTCTACTCCAGGGGCATACTGCTGCCAACTGTTCTTTAACCCCTTAAGGACGCAGCCATTTTACAGCTTAAGGCTCAGTCCCATTTTTTAGATTCTGACCTAATTTTTGTAAATATATGAAAACATTATAAAACCTATAAAAATTTGGCCTCACCGTGATAGCTTCAACCCAAAGAATAAAGCAGACATGTCATTTGGGGTGCAGCCGTAAAATCCAAACCCACAAGAAAATGGCGCAAATGCAAAAGTCGCTGCATTTTGGAATTTTTTAACCTGGTTCCTAGTACAAGGTATAGAATATTAAATAACATCACTATTAAGTGCAAGTTGTTATTTAGAAAAAAAAGTCCGAACAGAGCTCTTTACACAGAAAAATTTTAAAGTTATGGATTTTTGCAGGTTGGGAGAGAAAAATGAAACACTGAAACGAAAAAGTCTGGCCTGATGGTTAAGGCGTTAATCAAGTCATTGAGACTAGAGCAAAGCTGAAAGAATTGCTGGTTCCCTGTACTGAAAGATTATTACTTTACTCAAGGCAGAAGTATTACAAGAGAGGTAATAAAGCACATAATCTTTTAGACAATTGGGAGAAGACGCAGTCAAATCCACTGCCCATACCCTGAACAAACCTGATGGCCCAAAATCTCACAATCTTTCTATACATATTATTCTCAGTTTTACAATTTACCTGGCAACCTATGCATGAACCCAGAGCAACGTCATGTGTATATAGACACTTTTGTGAGGGAATGCAACCTCACCCTCCTTTCCGAAGGAGGCCTTGCCAGCCCTTAATGCCCAAACTACTGCTGAGGAGCTAACTGACACTCTGAAGCCTTGGACCAGATGATCTGACATATCTTTACTACCAAACTTATTAGTCTTTGCTTCTTCCATATTTGTTCCCTTTGTACAATAGTTGGAAGGGAACCCAATTCCCAGTAATATGTCTCACTCTTTAATCACCCTTATCCCCAAACCTTGAAAGGACCCAATAGATTGTTCATACTATAGACCTATTGCATTGCTAAACGCTGATTACAACGAATTTCCTAAAATACTAGCCAACAGGCTCAAACAGTGTCTCCCTCACCTGATCCACAAAGACCAGGTGGGCTTCATTCTATGTCAACAGGGGGACGAAAATACCAGACGTACTGCAGGTCTAACTGTGGTGGAAAACAAGACTAATGGAGATGCTCACATACTGAGTTTAGATGCAAAAAAAAGCATATGACAGCCTATATTATCCCTTCCTATTTTTTACCCTTGAGATGTTCGGGTTAAGGGGACACTTTTAATCGGTAATACGCAACCTATACTAACCCCTTGGCCTCCATTAAATTACCTAACGGTACACATCAAGGCTGCCCACTCTCCCCACTATTATTTGTACTGTGCATAGAACCCTTGTCGGGGGCTATTCGTCTAACCACCAAAGGGGTAAAGAGATAGGAAATTTAAACTCACTCTTTAACCCCTTAAGGACGCAGCCATTTTACAGCTTAAGGCTCAGTCCCATTTTTTAGATTCTGACCTGCGTCTCTTTATATGGTTATAACTTTTGAACACTGTTACTTATCAAAGCGATTCTGAGATTGTTTTTTCCCCACATGTTGTACTTCATTTTAGTGGTAAATTTTGGCTGATAAGTTTTGCGTTTATTTACAAAAAAAAGAAAAAAATGATGAATTTTTAGAAAAATTTGCCATTTTCGAAATTCAAAATCACCGTGTTTTCAGGCAGATCGATTTACCACCTAAATAACTTGCAGAATAACATTTCCCATTTGTCTACTTTACATTTTCATAATTTTTTAAATGTTTGGATAATTTATTTTGACGTCACGCGGCCTACAAATCGAATAGCGATTTTCCGTATTTTCAGAATTGACTATTTTGGGGATAAATACTGTTTGAAATCAAATTTTACATATTTAGCAACAAAAACCCCCTATATAACCAACCCATTTTCAAATCTACACCCCTCAAACTATCAGAAACAGAATTTACAAAAATTGTTAACCCCTTGAGATCTTCATAGTAATTGAATCAAAATGGCGGTGAAATTTAGAATGGTCAAATTTTGTCGGTTATACGTTCATTTAGCCCTAAAATTACCACATTTCAAAAGATAAAAGAGAAAAACTCACATACATATTGTTCTACAATTTTCTGAGTACAAAGGACACCAAAATGTGGCCCCCCCCCCCCGCTGACTTGTGTTATGGGGGCACAGCGAGGCGCAGAAGGGAAGGAGCACCCTGCAGCTGCCAGGATTTTAGTTTTCTCGTTGCCCCCTTTTGAAGGCTATAAAATTTTCGCTTTTCCGTTATTTGGGCCATGTGACGGCATTTTTTTTGCGGGACGAGATGCTTTTTCCAGTGTTACCATTTTGGGGTTGGTATCACCTATTGTTGAAAATTTAGGAACTTTTTTTGAGGTCATGAGTAGAAAAGCATCAATTCTGTACTGGATTTTTTACTTTTTTTTTTTTGTGTTCACCGTATAGCCTAATAATCATGTTATCTTTATTCTATGGGTCAATACGATTACGGGGATGCCAGACATGAATATTTTTTCTTATGTTTTACTAAATATGCCAAATAAAAACCTAATGTGGGGAAAAATCTATCATTTTTGCATCGCCGTCTTCCAAGTGGCATAACATTGTTACGTTTTTGGCTACAGAGCTGGTTGATGGTTTGTTTTTTGCGGGACATGTTGTTCTTTGCAAAGGTATCATTCTGGAGTATGTATGTTTTGTTGATCACTTTTTATTGCATTTTTAGTGGGATATAATAGGTAAAAATCATAATTTTTGGCGGGTTTTTAACGTTTTTTTTTTACGGTGTTCATCATATGGGTTCAATAGTTATTTAGTTTTATTCTATGGATTGTTACGGACGCGGTGATACTATATATGTGGGGTTTGTGTTATGATTTAGACTTTTTTGAGTGTTATATGTCTCTTTATATGTTTTGGGGCTTATGGGCATTTTTAGTGATTTACAAAGTAATTTTTTATTGAAAAACATTGTTTTTTACATTTTTTTACATGATCCACCATGGGATCTTGATAATACTCTGCAATACTAATGTATTGCAGGGTATTAGCAGTGCCAGCCTATGCAGATGCATAGGCTGACACTTTGCCTTTAAGATGATGTCACAGATGCCATCTTAAAGGTAAACCCTCCAGGCTTCTCTGGGGCCCCGATCGGACCCCAGAGGTGCCAAAACAGCGATCGCCCCCCCCCCGAAAACAGTGCGGGGGGGGGGGCGATCGTGGGGTAAAGACCCCCAGAAGGCATGTTAAATGCCGCGGTCGCGTTGACCACGGCATTTATCGGGTTAAACACCTGCGATCGGAGCCCACTCCGACCGCGGGTGTTAGCCGGGGATGTCAGCGGTAGATTACCACTGAAATCCCGCGGCTAAGGATGCCGGTTCGGCTGCTATGCAGCGCTGAACCGGCATCGTCTCTGCGCAGTAGCTGTACTGCGCTGAGCGCTATTCGCAGGACTCAGCGCAGTACAGCTACGGCGCAGAGCGCTTAGGGGTTAAAGTCTATAGCCATGCAATGGGTTTGCTATGGTGGGGCCAAAAGCAGTGTGAGGCAGGTAGCCTGGCGCAGGTAACCAGCATATAAGTGACCCATGTTGTCAATGTGAATGCCAAGTGTAAACGTGTAAAGTGCTCATACCTCCGGTGTATGTCGTGTTGCACCATACTGTAATATATTGTTGTAACTAGTAACTTAAGAAAGCAAACAATAGCAACCAAGCTGAGTAACTCCTAAAAGTCTGTTCACTAAAAATGTCCCCCTATGTATAACGTGTAACTGTAGCAAAATGCTGGACACTTTATACAAATTAATTTCCCTCTCACGGTGATAAATAAAGTTTCATTCTATTCTATGTTTGCTAAGGTTTTCGGCTATGACTACTGAAAATGTTGATGGACATGTGTGTACAGTAACTGTGGAGCTCTACAAACTCTAGTTGGTACAAACTGTACAAACTCTACTTGATTCTAGTAGACCAACACCTTGTTTTATTAGTTCTGTATACCATGACAGGTCCTATAACATAAGGGCTACCTGTATTGCTTGTTAAACCTGCTGTATGAACTAGTTTCTGTAGAAACCTTTACCGATGTGGTAAATGATGTAAGTGATGTAATACTTGGAAGGGATATCCTTTTTTCTTGAAGTGATGGGGGGGAAGGCTAACAGAGTCATCACCAATTATGCACCAGATAGAAGGGAAAAGTCTTATGAATGACGCAGAAGTCCAAAATAGTGCTCTTCCTTCCCTATGTAATGTCATGTCATTTGACACAGAGGCCACTAAGGCAGGCATAGAGGAGAGAGATATTTAGGTGCAGGGGTATAACTAGTATCCAGTGGGCCCCTTTGCAAAAGTTGGGATGGGGCCCCCACTACAACATCACCGTTTCAACAGCACATTTGGCAGTGCAGGCCCCATAGGTCATACCCCGGCAGTCTCTAATTAATAACCTAAGGATAAGCTATAAATTGTGACTCTACGATGTTAAAGGGTTGTACCAATTAAATAAGTTTATGACAGGAGAGTAAAAAGCTCCAGCACTTTAACACTTCAGTTTCTAGTAAAACTCACCTATATTGCAGCATAAATAGCAACAGGAAAACCTTATCCACAGGATAGGATAGACTGCTGGAATCCTGCTGATCACAAGTACAGGGACAAGGAAAACAATACCTTTTTGTACTTTGAAAGGCAGCCCCCTTAACATCAAGCATGACTGTCAGGAAGCCTAATGACATAAAGCTCCTTACAGAGACTTTCCCAATTAAGGTCGGCTTGGACACATGAGAAGACTTATAACCATTGATGCTCCACTCGGGGATTCTGGGAAGTTTGCAAATCAGGATGAAGGATTGGAAACCAAGCACACTTACATGCTGGTGTGTGCCCCTGTTCCCGGGATTCACTCTTTTTTATATTTTTATGTCCTTGTTTAAAAATATAGCTTAAAAAATGATGCAAATGAGCCTGAGGGGCTATGGAGACTGGAGCCCCTCAGGCTCATTTGCATAATTTTTAAAGCCTTCAAAAAACAAGGACATAAAAAGCTAAAACAAGAGTGGATCCTGCCAGAGGGGGCACACACCTGCAAGTAAGCGTGCTTGGTTTACAATCCTTCATTATGGTGGTAGATGTCCTTTAAAGAGATTTTATGGTTTTTCCTGTGAAAAACCCCTTTAAAGCTGATACCAATTTTAAAACCTCATGAGACATTCTTTACAGTAAAATATGAATAAAATATTCCCTCATTAAAAGTTTCCTGCAAAATTTTAGATCAAGCTTTGGATCATTTTATCCCAAAACGTAAGACATTTTTCACCATGCCACCATGAGATTTTATCTCAACCTACCTTTTCAGAAACGCACTTCTGGAACACGTTTTTCTGCTTTTCACTTTTAGGGAACTGTCCATGCCAAGAGGAACTTAGAGAGAAGCTGGCACTCTTCCTATGTGATCTGGTCAAAATGCCCGATATTAGTGGCACATTTTCTTCCTTTCTTCGTGGGTCCTCACATTTTTGGTTGCTGCGATTCTGTACTTCCATTTTCGAGGTGGAGAATTGAGGAATGAGCAGGTTATCCTGGGATCTATGAAATAGTTTGCTTACTGTCAGAAATAAAAAACACAAAAAACATCAAATTAAAACTGACCAACAATATAAACTGGTAAAACACAGAGATTTACGATTAAACACAGAGTTTGTCTATTTTCCTCACAGCTAGGAAGACATTACATAGTCGTATCCACCATCTCATCCACTGTATTATCTATTTCCTGTTATATTTAGATTTCTCTATAAAATTATGCTCCTTCAACAATTAACCAGAATGAAAGAAATACACTTCTCTAAAATTTTCACTGGAACTATGACAAGAAATATGAATCTGGCTAAATGTTAAAGTTTCATTTTTACTGCATAACTTCATGTTGTACATCACAAAACCTTTTGAGGTTTTCAGGGAACAGCAGAAATCCCCTAACGTTCCTGTATGGCCTCATCGGTGCTCTCCATTGGTCTTTGTTTAATGTGCTGAAGTGATGAATGACATTTCACCTATACACACAACTGCTATAATCCATCACTGGTCTCATTGATAAGACTGTTGAGGCCAGTGTCATGCATGTAAAGCATTTGAGAGGTGGAGTTTGAAAAGTTGTGTATGGATACAAAGGTGTGTATGGATACAAATAGATAGGGTAGACTCCGGAGACTTTCAGATTCTGGAGAACTCTATTGGCTCCTAACAATTGGCAATACAAATGTGATGATCAAATAGTGGATTAGAACATCTATTATCATTTCTATTAGGCTATTGCATATTTTCCATAAATTGGAGATATATGTTTGTGGCTGGTATAGCTTTGATGAATATATTATATGTTAAAGAATTTTGTAAACAGATATTTGTTTTATTATTCATATTGTAATATGCACCATACGCTCATATTATAATAGAAAGGAAATTATAATGCTTGTATATCCTTACAGTTTGCCACATAATTATGCCACATAAAAGATGCAAACAGTAAAGAGGTGATTTCCGGTTTGTCATCTGCGTATATTTACATGGGGTAATGCAATGTAAGGAACAAATGTTCCTAGAATTCTTCCTTCAGCCATCTAAAATACCCTTTACTATTGCTACAGGAAGGAATTGTACATGTAGGGCTGCGGTTAGTTCAGTTAGTACAGATGCTCTGTACTTATCAGCCATGAGAAGAATACAGGTTACCATTTGTATTAATGGATACATCATGTGTCTACAGATATTCCAATAAGGATCCATATATCATACTGTATATATTTGCCATACACATGTCCATTTGTTTTAGGATATGCTGACAGCATGTAAATTTGTAAAATTGTTACTAATACCAGTGGCATAACTTGAAACTGATGGGTCCCAGTGCTAAGTCTGTGCCAGGCCCCCCGACTATATTGTATGGTTTATTGTACTAGTCTTCTCATATAGGATAATGACACCTTACGGGCCCCCTAACCTCTTGGGCCCGGATGCAACTGAGTTACGCCCCAGAGAAACACTTGCTTTTATGCATTAAAGGAGTAGTACAGGATCAATCTATTTTTTTATTATTGATGTGAGTTGAGGTGGTGTTAAAAAAAGGAAAGAACAAATACTGATCTTACCTCTGTAAGCACCTACCATCAACATTGACCTCTATTGGTACACAAAGCGTTGAATTTATCATGCTCTATACTAGCATGCTATTGCAGGCTGGACCTGGCATAAAATACACCCGAGCGCATGATTGTGCGGCAGATGTACCAAGAGGTGCATTGTGCGGCAGCAGGGGGAACGGTATGTTAAATCCCCCCCAAAAAATCAGTGATGACATCACACTGACACTGGGCATCACCACAGCAGCCATAGGCTGTAGAAGGTGGTGCACGACAAAGAAACTGATCCTCTGTATAGCGATAAAGGTAAGTGCTCATGGAAGATGCGTGAGGTGAAGGGAAAGGTAGTACATCTATTTATTATGCACCACCCAAGGGCTAATACTTAAAAATGTATCGATCCTGGACTACCCACCATAATAAAACACCAAGTTGTACATGCTATGTAATATAGAATAGTAAATTACCTATATATTCAGTTTTGCTTCGGTGTCCCTGATTTTTGTGGGTGATCAGCTCATTGATATATGAGGTGGGTACACTGAATGGTTTGTTTTTTTCACAGTCTCCAATTTTCCTGACCTGCCACCAATCCTTATCAAGCTTGTTTAGAGGCAGAAGGACATCACCTTCCTTCAGACTAATGATGCTTCCATCAGCAACCTGGAACATATAACTGCTGAGGACTCTCAAGATCACTGGTTTTGTGGTAGGGTGTGATCTTTTCCAGCTGCGGCCTTCCAGTGTCCATGGTCCAGAGAACATCTCAGGAAACCTAACCAAAAGAATTAGAGAAATACATTTCAAACACAAAGTGGGACCCATCATTTTGGGGGATAAACAGATTAGATTAGATAAAACTTTATTAATCCCCAAAGGGGAAATTATTTTATGATCCAGCAATACAAAAACATTACAAAAAACATAATACACAATAAGCTGCAAAACATAAAATACCCCTTCCTACACAAAAGCCCAATGAACCTGCAATATCTGTATTATAAAGTGCAATGGCAAAAGGAATAATAGACCTGTGGTAACGTTCTTTGCTAATTTTCATCTGCACATATCTACCACTAAACTTGCTTTTCCAATCTGAAACAAGGGATGGGCAGGATTGTAAGCAATGTCCTTAAAGGGAACCTATCACCACATTTTTCAGAAATACAGGTAGTGACAGGTCCCCATAGAGCACTAGTAACTAACTCACACCTTTCTTTTAGCTAAAAATTGTTCCCTGAGATTCCCATATATTCAACTTTATAGTTTTACCAGTGGCGTAACTTGAAGCTGATGGGCCCCAGTGCAAAGTTTGTGCCCCGACTATAATGTATGGTTTATAGTACTAATCTTTTCATATGGGAAAGTAAGACCTTACGGGCCTCTCGGGCCCGGTTGCGACCGCACCCCCTGCACACCCTCAATTTAATCCCCTGAGTTTTACCTGGCATCCAAGCATGGCTACAGCGATTTGAGGTGGGCGTGGCCTCGGGCTGAATCCAGCAGCTCCTCGCCATCCTATCTTTGTATGCAGCTGTAACGTTATGTGACCAGGGTGACATCATCGCAGGTCCTTCAGCTTTTTAGCGTTAGAAAACTGTACACCAAGCATATATCATGAAATCACAGTAGCATGCATGGAGAGGAGTTGAAATCCATGCAAGCTGCTGCGATTGATTTATGTGGTAAGATATGTACATGGGGTACAGTTTGCTAATGTTAAGTAGCTAAAGGACCTTTAATGATGTCACCCTGGTCACAAGACATGAGGCCACTCCCCTCGCCTCGAGCCAAAGATCCATAGATAACAGGAAAGATTATAAGTCTAATTTTAGGGGGATCTGAGGGAAACTTTTTTTTAGCTAAAAGAAGGGTGTCAGATAGTTACTAGGGCTTTATAGGAACCTGCCACTCCCTGTATTTGTGAAAAATGTGGTGACGGGTTCCCTTTATATTTTACCAATATCCTTCTTTCACATTCAAGTCACATTCCAACCACACTACGGGCCCTTCTGATCACTTTATCTCATTTTAAAATATCCATAAGACTACATTCACACTAACGTTTGCCCGCCATACCGTAGTACAGCGGGCACGCATTGGTGCATGGGAGAGGAGGAGGGGGGTGAGCGCTGCTCGCCCCCGCTCCTTT
The DNA here is from genome assembly GCA_019512145.1 of Engystomops pustulosus. NCBI lineage: Eukaryota > Metazoa > Chordata > Amphibia > Anura > Leptodactylidae > Engystomops > Engystomops pustulosus. The sequence continues at coordinate 40,313,831 of CM033642.1, read as the reverse complement.
TCATAGAGATACAAGGTTGCACGGCGGCGTAATACAGGGAAAGATAGGACATGTCCTATCTTTTCATCGGTACGGAGTGGTAAGGTGGTGCACGTGTGTGGCAACACACTGCTCCGTAATGCTCCGTGCCATTGTTGGCCTATGGGGGACGAATATACGGCAGCCGAATATACCTCCTCCAACAGTCATGTGAATGTTGCCTTATACTCATTCCACTTCCAAAACGGACCATACAATAAAAGATAGCACTGTCCAAAACTGTATCATAAAACATTTCAAGTAGCTTTTTGCAGACATCAAACAACCTCAATTTGCACAAAATGAATAATTGGGACAAACCTTTTTTATACAACTTTTCAGAATTAAATTTTCTCTTTATCCAAATCTACGCCAAGATATTTATAAGTTGCATCCTTCTTTACTTCAATTCCTTTTATAAGGAATGGTCTTAAAGTTGGCACTTTCCTACTGAAAAACTATTGACTGTGAAAATTTCCTTATTGAATTCCAATTGATTACTGTAATAGTTCAACTTGCAAATCTATCAAGAATCAGGAAATTCATATTTTCACAGTCAATTTATAAAACTTTGTAGACTAGCACATCCATTTGCCATTGGCAGCTTCTATTTGGTTCTGTACCTTCATTACGGAGCTTTATAATTGCAATATGTCTAGTTTGATGAATCATGTATTAAACAGATGGGGGATATTTATCTACCTGGCGCTCGATGCGCAGCGTATGATAGCCTCCGCCGCGGCAAAATTCGCAGCCCGATAAATGAAGAGGTTATGCCTCTTCATTATAGGGCTGCCAGGTTGCGCAGCGTTTATACTACGCCAGGCCCCCTGCCATGGCGTAGAAAAAAAAGCAAAACCGGCGAATTTTCACGTATTTGAAAAGTCGCCGGCAGAGGAGTGCGAAGGAGAGGGGACTGTAACGCAACGAAGGAGGCCCAATCACCGGCAGGAGCGCCAACCGGCTTCGGCCGGCCCTCGCCCCCCATGGGGATTGGATGGGGAACAATAATCGCAAAGCTAGCAATAAGCTAGCATTTGCCGATTATTTAGGGCCTCTGCCCGCCCAGTGGAGGGTGAGCAAGAGGTCCTGATAAATACTGCCCCATTCTGTCTCGAAAAATCACTTTATAATATGAAGCCCTTGGGGCCAGATTTACTTCCCGGCCCAATCGCGATTTCCAGCGGCGGGTTCTCTGCGATGGATTCGGGTCACCGGAAGGGGGGGATTTATGACTGGTAGTTCCTCCAGCAGTCCACCAGGTGGCGATGCAGTGCTGCGCTGAAAAGTCCGCTGGAGTGCCTCGAAATACACGGCATATCGTGGATGAAAGTGAGTGAAATTTCGCGACACAATTTTTTTAAAAATTGCCGGGCGGTTTTTCCGAAATCCGTCGGGTTTTCGCTCGGCCAACCCCCCGATTTCCGTCGCACGCATGCCGACCGCCACACAATACGACGCTGTGCGCCAAAATCCCAGGGAAATTCAGGGGAAATCGGCCGCCAATCGGAAAATATTCGGGTAACACGTTGGGGAGAAGGGGGGGAGGAAAACGCGAAATTCGGGCCCTTAGTCGGAATCGGGCCTTAGTAAATGACCCCTTGTGTTGACTTTCCAAATAATATGTGATCTTGCACACGGAATCTTTCATTATCAGTAATCGTTGAAAAAATTCTGTGTATTTTTATTTATTAATGAAATCATTTTATTTATGAAGAAATCAACGAAAGAAACACAGGTGATCTGCATGCAAAATAAAGAGTACAGCGGCACTCAACCATTCGGTGCGAAGAAATCCTTTTTATTGAGGTGCGTTTTAACCGAAACAGAGCGGGGCCAGACGACGGGCCGTTTCGCGCTATTCTAGCGCATTATCAAGCCAAATGACGTCATACGCAGCACCGCGCATAATATATGCGTCGGGGCGGTAGAGGCGTCATGGTAACACATGTTGATATGTTGTTACCATGACGCCGTTCTACCGGCCCCGAAGCATATATATTGTGCGCGGGCAGTGGTTGATGATGTCTTTGCTTGAAATGCGCCTGAGAAATAGCGCGAAAAGCCGTCGCCTTGGCCCCGCTCTGTCTGTACGCACTTCAATAAAAAGAGTTCTTCGCACCAAATTCGGTGGAGGCCGCTTATATTATATTTGCTCTTATTATTAAAGATAAAGTATAAAGTTAGAAATCCCATTTTTGACAAAGAAATCCAAATCTTGCCATTCCACCTTATAACAGGACAGCACATGGCTTCCTCACAGCTTCCACTAGAGGGAAGTAGAGAAGACTGAATATGTGCTGTAGTTATATTACACTCACCGCCACTTTATTAGGTCACCATGCTAGTAACGGGTTTGGAACCACCTTTGCCTTCAGAATTGCCTCAATTCTTCATGGCATGAATCAACAAGGTGCTGGAAGCATTCCTCAGAAGATTTGGTCCATATTGACATGATGGCATCACACAGGTGCCGCAGAGTTTGTCGGCGTTGCACATCCATGATGCGAATCCACCACATCCCAAAGAGCTCTATATTGGATTGAGATCTGGTGATGTGGAGGCCATTGAGTACAGTGAACTCATTGTCATTGTGCAGAAACCGTCTGAGATGATTCCAGCTTTATGACATGGCGCATTATCCAGCTGAAAGTAGCCATCAGATGTTGGGTACATTGTCGTCATAAAGTGGATGGACATGGTCCAGCAACAATACTCAGGTAGGCTGTGGGGGTGCAACGATGCTCAATTGGTACCAAGGGGGCCCAAAGAGTGCCAGAAAATATTCCCACACCATGACCCACCACACCACCTGAACCATTGATACAAGGCAGGATGGATCCATGCTGTCATGCTTGTTGACGCCAAATTCTGACCCTACAATCCGAATGTAGCGAACAGGAAATCGAGGACTCATCAGACCAGGCAAACGTTTTCCAAATCGTCTACTGTCCAATTTCGATGAGCTTGTGCAAATTGTAGCCTCAGTTTCCGTTCTTAGCTGAAAGGAGTGGCCGACCCGGTTGTGGTCATTCTCGCTGTAGCCCACTGCCTCAAAGTTCGACGTACTGTGCGATCAGAGATGCTCTTCTGCCTACCTTGGTTGTACGGTGGCGATTGAGTCACGTTGCCTTTATCAGCTCAAACCAGTATGCCCATTCTCCTCTGACAATTGGCATCAAAAAGGCATTTTCGCCCACAAACTGCCGCTCACTGGATGTTTTTCTTTTCGGACCATTCCTGTAACCTAGAGACTGGCGTGCGTGAAAATCCCAGCTGCATCAGCAATTTCTGAAATACTCAGACCAGCCATTTGCACCAACAACCATGCTACGTTCAAAGGCCACTCAAATCACTTCTTCCCCATACTTGATGCATCGGTGTGAAGTGCAGGAGAGATTGTCTTGACCATGTCTACATGCCTATGCACTGAGTTGCCGCCATGTGATTGGCTGATTAGAAATTAAGTGTTAACGAGCAGTTGGACAGGTGTACCTAATAAAGTGGCCGGTGAGTGTAAGTTCACCTTTAAACAGTATAGAGTTAAAGGGGTTGGCCACTTTCGGAAAAATAATTGATATTATTTGTGTAATGAAAGGTCATCCGATTTTTCAATATACTTTCTGTATCAATTCTTCACGGTTTTCTAGATCTCTGTTGCTGTATTCTAAATCAAACTTCTCTTTTACTCCAGGGATATAATATGTAATGGTGATGTGATGGACAGGGCAACGTGACGAGACATTTATTATTACTGAGAGTAAGGAGTTATAACTTTCCTACCACAAACAAAATTCATATTTGCTGAAAATGGACAACCCCTGCCACTCTCTTAAAAATAGAGCCCCTTACATCTAAATTGCGAAGTAAGATCAGACACCCTCGGTTCAAGCTCCCCACATGTCGTGATGGGTAAGGGACTAATTAACAAAAATGATATGATGCCACACAATTTATGTCATACCAGCTCATAATGTCCCAATTTGGACCCACTTTCTACAAGTTTCAAACTCATACAGGGAACTAATCTGGGAAAACAAGGGTTTGGCCAGAATGAAATTTGAAATGGGTCCAGAGAGGAAAAGACGGTCAGGGGGAATGGTTGCCTCAACCCATGGCATATTTACTTCTTGGCTCCCAGCTACAGCATCTTTAAAGGTATTGGGGGAGGAGGGGGAACCTTTGGGTACCAGTGGAAGTAATGCGGCACAAGGTGAGGCACACTCCCTGTTGTCAGCAGTGGAGCCAGGGTTAATGCCCCAATAGGTTTCAGGGGATCTCACTTTCTCATTTGGAAAGTGTGGGATAAGGCTAAACAATAAATGGGGTTGAATGCGGATGACACTGTTACACCACAAATGGTGAAATCTTAAGCTCCCCTGAGTTCTTCCGACATGGAGGGATTTTCGTCCCTGGCGAAAATGCAGGCATAAAATTGTCCACCAACTGCATAATGAGGGAACATTTAAAGAATTTTCGCGTTACGAATATTTCACTTAATCACTAACCAATGTGTATAAATTTTTACAAATACAGCGTGTGCTACGACTGAACAGAGTCAGAGTTGGCGAGAGTCTGGTACAACTAAAGGACACATTTCCCTGTTTACTTCCTGTAGCCCGAAGGGAATATAGTGGGTTAATCTTGTTAGTTAATACCCATATGCATAAATGCTAATTAAAACGATACCCAATATTGCAGAAGTGGAGGGAGGATGAGGAACTTAGGGACAATAACAGATGGAGGGCAGTGGGAAAGTATATTTTTCCGTCGCCAAGATGCAAACAATTTGAGGCCCTTAGTCATTCACAGTTCTTTCTATTACACAGGGTATAGTACACCAAATACGTTCTGTGTCGGGGAATTAGGAGTAGTACGATCTGATGATGCTTTGATCAGGTGTGCCATGTGGGCCGGAAGATCATCTGCACATGTTCGGGGTAGATGCCTCATGAAAACAGAGTTTTAACTTACCATAGGAGCATACTATAACCAGGTTTCCGATTACCTACTGAACCCACTGTATTGTCTTCGGATATCTGAGGAGGAGTTGCCGGTGCTGACGAGGGTCAGATGGGTCTGCAGAGAGAGCTGTACCAGGCAAGGAAAATGATAGCCAAAGGTTGTCCAGAGCCTCCCTAAATACCGAGAATTCAGAGACGCGTATGGGACTACAAATTAATGGGAATGTGAGAAAGTTTATCTTAAACGCACAAGATACTAAGTTAGGAAAATATGGGGAGACCTGGCAAGGTGAGAGACAACTAGAGTTGAGAGTACCAGCCTGTGAAGGGGTCCATTAATGGATGTTGGGGGGTGGACTCAAGATGGGCTATGTTGTAAACATCTGATGTCTGTGTGACATCTCATAGTGTACGGAAAAAATGGAAGGGGAGGGAGGACGGAGGGTGGTCGGTATATTGTTATGTATGTTGTAAAACACTGAAATTTCAATACAAATTTATTTGATAAAAAAAAAAAACGGACAAACCACTTTAACCTCTAAGGGCACAATAGAACATTATAACAATATGTGGTATTTTGAGGCTCTAAACCACCACAGTTTCTTATTTACATATTGGCTGGTGCCTCCAAATAGCTGCAAAAGTAACTATGGGGTCCCCACCTTTAGTAACCTCTGGTAGGTTAGATGTCCTTTAAAAATAGATACTTTCGAAGGTTTCGCATCCGCTTTTCATCTGAAATTATGGGATATATTTGTTTTTATATTAAACTAAATATGTGGGCCATCATTCCATTATTTTGTTCTTGACTGGGTCATATACTTTGAGTAGAAAATACACAAGATGATGTGAATGTTGCCAAATATAAATGTGTCTAAGAAACCTCATATTACCATCTATGACAGTGATGGCTTAACCTATGGCACTGGCTGCCAGAGTGGCAACTCAGAGCCCATCTCGTGGGCACTGCAGGCATCACCGAGATGACTCCAGTATATTCCTGCCAGTCCCAGACAGCCCAGGAACTATATTTTCTACTTTATTGGTGTCTCAGGGTGCTGGTATCGATGAAAACTGTGACAGAGAAGGGAGTATAAATCACCTAATTAACATTTCTAAGACTGGCACTTTGCGATAAATCAAGAGGTCTTGGTTGAGTTTGGGCACTCGGTCTCAAAAGGTTCGCCATCAATGATCTATGACAAGCACAAGTTTTTACCCTCAACTTGATATATTAAATACATCTAAAACCTTCTCACCAACATGGACCAAATTATAGCTAAAAATTATCGATATGAAGGGCAACTGAATATATCTGGCTTTCCGTCTGTAAAGGTATTACAAAGGCTCATGTTCAGCATTGAGCGTTCTATGTCAGGAAGACTGTTTGAAATCTAGCAATTACCATTGTGATTTTTATTATATAGATAATAGATATATTAGACGGTTTATTTATATTATATGCGAATAGCAAACGCAGAGACAGATCTGTGGTTATTGTATGCTCTTCAATACAGATAACTGAGAAGAGTTACCTAATGTTGCTAATTTATCACATTTATTAGTTACAAGGTTACAAGATTAGTTACAAGTTAAAATTAAGGGAAACTACACAATTAAAGGGAAACTGTCATCACAAATTGGCCATAATCAAACCACTAGCAGTATGTTGTCGTACGAGGCTCCAGCGACCCATATCAACTGGTCACAGGCTCACCCGTGCTCCTTGGTGCCCATTGCAGAAGCACTGGTGCCACTCACAAACCTAGGAGGACTCACCGTTTCCTAGAGCGTGCACGCGTTCGGCTTCAGGTAATTTAAGGGCCAGAAACACACCGTTATTGGTCGACTGGGGCGTATTTTTCCCATAAGGGACTATTTAAAACTGCCTCATTCCATACACCCTGCCGGATCTCTTCAGCCTCGTCCTCTAGAGAAAAGCTGTGTCTGATGCCACTGTGTCGATATTGAGTCTGTTAGAAAGATGACAGAATATAAAGATATCGATGAAGGAAGGCCTTTCTACCATGCTTTGACTAATGGGGCCAAACTAAGGTTCCATGCATGGCTTTTTTCATTGCCACCTAGTGGATAATAATCGTAGTCGAGTTTCCTATATGAGACATTATTTAGAGATTTTTATAATATCCTGATCTGTAAACCATTGAATTCAAGTGGTTTATTGTTTATCAAAAATAAAAGTGAATCTGTAGTGGCTTTTTTGGTGACACTAGGGCTACCGCATCAGGTAGGGACTATACAGTGGCCCACAGTTATTACAGTGTTGCGCAGTTGTCTGTCTGACTTTGCACTGAAAAGAAACATTGCAAACTACTTGACAGTGTGTTCTAAGGTATCGATCTATGTGTTATTTTAGGGAAATGCTCAAAATCTCATTAAACTCAGCTGCTATAAAGAAAAGGGAGCGTATTTTTAGGAATCAACAGCTCAAAAATACAGAGGCTAAGGTGGAAATCCAGGCACCACGAAAACATGTTTGATTTGTTCCCGGTTAAGTAATTGGGTTTTTTGTAATGAGGGCAATGGGCAGCATATCAGAGGTGAGCATAATTCTAAATAAGTTGATTACGGAACTTTTTCCTCTTGTCCCCCTGCATTTTCGCGTAGACAAATGTGGCACAGACAGAAGTTCTCTTGACAATGCAGGAAACAGAGAGCCAGCACTTTTTGTCACTTTTCTTTTTTTGAGAAACAACCCCTTACAACCCCCCCCCCACCCAAAACCACCCCCTACCATTAGAAGTGGGAGGTGTAAGCGTAAGTAACGAGCACCAGGTAGGTAGTAGCGTTGACGGCACTACTTTCGTTTAGTGTTATAACGACGCGGTATCGCGTTTTAACATTTTGGAACTATAGGAAGGAGAGGCTTCGAGCCGCGTGCGCACGATCGGGCGCGCGCCTACTAATAGGAAATAGCGGAGACGTTGGCGGCGCGCCGGCTCGCCGCCAGCGCCGAGCCTCTCCAAGACTCTAAAGTTCAAAAGGTGTTAAAACCGCGATACCGCGGTTTATAACAACATAACGAAGTAAGTACGGCCCAGCTCACCCTGATGGTGGCACCGGGTCGGTTACTTACAGCTTACCCCTCGCCATTCTAACTGGTAGGTTTCCTTATAGTTTAATAACTCTACCTAAGGAAAAATGCTTTTAAAAGTTTCTGCACATTGCAGGACAAATAATTAATTTTATTTTTCTGTTTGGCAGAGTTTGCAGACGTGCTGCTATTTTGTGCATTATTTGTGGAGACTTTTTGATGCCCAGCGAGTGCACCCAGCCATAGCAAGCTGAGGCTCCTCACCTAGACATACGACCTGTTAGCAAGTTAGGGGGCCAGGTCATACAGAGGTGCAGTCACCTGCTACTGCTAAAATAGGTGTACTATTCAATCTCAGTTGAAACTAAAGGAATACAGGTGTTAAATTATGCATTGGAGAACCACACCTTTCTAAAACACAAAAACTGGGTATAGTTTCCACTGCATAGGGTGGAGTGGGGGGGCCCAGGGGGGGCCAGTTATAGCTCACTCCTCAGCAGAGAGTTTAGGTCACCCCTGTTGACCCCTTTTCATTATCCTTTAATGTAGCATTTTACCGCTCGCGTAGAGCTCCCAAAGTGCTCCCGGCCCACCACTAAATGGGTTGGGAGAAGATGCACACCCAATAATGTGATCTTGGGGAATTTTTTTTTTTTTTTTGTAGTATGAGATCTAATTACACCTACTGATCTAGACCATAAGAAACAAGTCACATACAAAAATCAGTTGAAGACACTGATCAGGGAACTTTACAGGGCGGCATGAGGTTAATAACATACTAGTGGTTTTACACTGACCTTCACAAAAGGAAAAGTTTTGTTGTTCCCAGTAAAATTGTTAAAGTTGCCTTATGACAGTTACGGGGCTCTCTCATTTTTATTTCTACTTTGAGCAGTCTTTTTGTACTTCCCTTTAGGCATATGATTTCATGATTGTATGCAAGTGCTCAGTTCAGTCGAGGACACGTCATGCAATGGTCATTATTACTAAATGCCAATAACTAAATTAAGATACAGTATTTATAAAGTTACACAGAAAACCAAGCTAACCCAGATGATGGAAAGCATACAAATCATATCCCGCCTTTCACTAACGCATCTCATGATACAAGGGTATGTGGGGGAGTACTATAGCGTGCTTAGACACAAGCAGCAGCGAAAGTTGCACTTGTAGAGTAAACAGAACATAGATAAAAAAGTCACAATCAACAATAAGCCCACTGATGAGGGTGTTATTGAGGGTAATAGCAAATAATAGTGACTAATAGACGTGTATGATATAGAGGTTAGATCCCTTTTCAGAGACCTGAGCACAAAATATCTACTGGGACACTACAGATCTAAAAAGAGAGGGGACATCCGGCCCCCTAATGTAGCTAAAGGCGGCATGTGCTGGGGCGGATGTGCTGTGAACTTTCGGACGGATTTTAGTTATGGAGGTGACACAGTGCCGCAGAGGACAGGGATGGCCTTTGCTAGAGTCAGGTTGGGCTTGAAGAGGAAAATAATAGCCAATTACTGGTGGATCACTAGTACGGGTCAAAAAGTGGAACACAAGTCCTGTCAAATGTCGGCCAATGGTTGCAAAAGTTCCGAGGATAATAGACACATGAAGAATTATTACATGTTGAAAAACGTGATGTCACCAGACTAGTAAAAATACATACAACAATGATGTCACAGTACAATGGTTTAATAACATAGTCACGAAAAATACACACAGGTGATGTAAAGGACAGGGGAAACATACAATCATTAAGGGATTGTATCATAGTCTTTAGAGCACAACTGTTCTAGTTCGCTTTCGTTTTCCAACAGCTGTTATTACATTAAAGGATCTCTGATGGTTTCATATACTACTATTCAGGATTCAAGGCGGATCGTCCAACGGGCCACGCCTCTATTTGTGCTGACATGGCAGACCAATGCGCGCGCCAAAAAAAAGGGTTTTGTGTGCAAACGCATACGCTCTTAAATATATGTGCAAGCCATTTTTCCATTGAAGGATAGGGCACAGTCCGGACAAATGGGCACAAAAGCCTACAAGTAAATGTGCCCCGTAATCTCCACAGTACAACCAAGTAATCCAAACTTTTGATATCCCTTATACACGTGATGCTCTCTATATAAGTTGAAATGCCCCTTCCCCCCTCCTTAGTTGTTGAGCCACAGCAGCACTGATGCTACCCTGGGTAGTTATGGATACCACCAAACAGAAAAGACTGTGAGAATACTAACTGTACCCAATACCACAATAGTTTACATCACTCTATAAAATACATTCGCCGGAATCTTTTATTCTTCGTTTCTAAGGACAACAGCATAAAAGTGCGGGTTTAGCACTTACGTTTCACGTGTAACTAAAAGGCCTAGTGTTAAAGGGACAGTAAACCACATGTATGTTTCTCTGATGTAGTAAGAAAGGAATGCTATCCATCTTATTCAGGTATATTACACATAGCAGAATAAAACCACAACCATACCACACGCCAAAAAGGAACTGAGTGTGGTCAGTGTGGGACGGGGCCCCGGCGCCCAAAAGGATTATGGGTAGTATAACAAAAAAAAAGAAAAAACAAGGGTTCCAAGGAACATTTGCTACCCAAATTGGGAAAATAAATAAAACTCACGATAAATCTAGTAGTCCTTGGTATATAAAGATGTATACACCTTACTGACCAATATATATGATTGTATTGTGTATTTTCAGCCTTCAGCTCTGCGTCTCTAAGTTTCAGTCATAACCTGGTGGGGAGGAGACCTGAGCGTGACTCGCTGATTCATGTGAATTTAACACCGTCATTATACGTCTCTCTTTATCTTGACTAAAATAGAAGTCATAGAGATTCCAGAAAGAAGTAAATGTTATACGTGAGTGCAAACATGACATATAAGGCAGAGGAGGTATAGGTTGTTGTCTCCATCTTATATTGGATCGCGATTGGAAACAAAAGGTTAGTGAGATTAGTTAAGATTAGAATGGAAGATTTAGCAAACACAGTATGATTGCCAACACCCCGCCAAGCAAGCATGGGTCAATGTGTGCGAAAAGCCCTTTCTTAGCTGTAGCTAGTATGTGAGATTGATCACCTCATAGGAGGTCTCGACCTGGGAAACTTAGAAAAGCAGTTAAAGCACTGCCTGGTAAGGCAAATGTTAACAACGAAATGTATAACCAATGATTCCTTTTGATATATGTAAAGCCAAGCTGGAAAGTGGTTGGAGGGTGCTGCACACCGATAGGGAGTATAAAACAGGGCGGGAGCAACATGGAGGTTTGGATTCTGGTCAGAGCAGGACCTCGACCTCATAGTACAGGTCCTTAACCATGTCAGCAAAGTAAGAAAGAGGAGGTGTTGCACATATACCCAGGAAGCAGAGGTTGACTCGGGGCCATGCCTTGACACCTGGGAAGCCAGGAGACTAAGCCCAGAGCAGAGGTCACCATCTGGACTCAGTACATACTTGTACCAGACCAGATGAAAGTAAAACTTTCCAGGGACCGGATCTCCCTACTAGCTTTCCGCACTGATGATTTCTGCTGCTGTGTCTGCCCTGACCGTTTGTAGGTTGAAAAAAGAACTGTAGTTCATTTCGCGACAATTGCTTGTGTGATAAGCGCGCTTCCCAACTGGGATCCCCATCTTCCATCACCCAGGGGTTGTCCAGGAGAAAAAACCTCTCATCAGCCTCTCACTTGTCGTTCTCGCAACAACAACCATGTGGAGATCCATGCCAGGATGAAGGCCCTGTCCGCGTCCCAATACCAAGCACTGTGATCATGGCGGGGATGTTGCATATGTGCTAGCGGAAGGGCAAATAGGGGATATGGGGAGCGGATTAGAAATTGCAACTCCCGCCACCCTTGCCAAGTGGATACATCACTCAAAAGGAAGAGACGAGACGGACCCATAATGTCAATGTTCGTATAAAGACAGTGACATCAATGGGAAAAAAAAGCCCGTACATCGGCAGCAGCCGTGTTCGTGAACAGAGTTAACTCTCCCCCCCACTCAGGGGAAGGTTGTCCTGCGGCGACATTTAAGGATACAGTGGGATGTGTCTGTGCTATGCTTGTTAGGACACTTCGAATCTCCCTCCCATGTGTTTTTAATACGATGGCCTAAAAAACCAAGGTAAAACCCAGCACTTCAATAAGAAAGTAGGAAGAATGAAATAAGCAAAGTGAGTGGGAGAGGAAGACATTATTTTCCACTCGTTTCAATAATTAATTCGCCCCTAGGACTGCCTTGTTTTTTTTCCCGTGTGAGTACTTATTATGAATTTGTGATTTTACGGGGGTTATCCTTTCTTTTGTTTTTTTGCACTCTAGTTAAGAACGGTGTCCCTTTACATTTTCTATATTTTATACGTTACTCCACTAACTTTTTGTCAAATGCCCTGTCCCCACTTACCCCGATAGTATCGTTGACTTTAGATACCTATTGATGTAATGGAAAGTATTTGACCATTACAGACCCAAGTCAACCCTCCTACTTTTCATTATCCACTTCAGAACCACCCATTGTCAACAGCTCTAACATTTAGACCCGAGTATGTCTAGAGTAACAGTACAGACAGTCCTCCCCACGTGCCTCGTTCCTGATACATACAACGTCATTCTCCTAGGGTTGTAGGGCCCGTCGTATAGTTGGAATTTGTTCTAGGATAAGTATCCGAAATTTGTTTCCTGATACCTTCCCCTATCATTGGTAGTCCCCTCAGACAGGAATTTCTGATGTTCCCTTGGTGACAATAGTATTTTAAAAATGTTGGCGTTGTCATAAAAAAAACAGAACCTAAAGTAGCTCAACACAAAGCTTCAGTTTGCAGACATCATTTATAACCGTTATGCGTTTATTGTATGCCTAGGCCTCCAAGTCCCAGTACATTACAAACAATCCTTTTTAGAGGTCCGTTTTGTTGTAACTAGGGTACTACGGTCCCCCAGTCTGTACAGCAGCGAGTTCTAAGTAGGGCCCGGGACTGCACCTGTATTGGCTCGGTTAGTGGCCCAATAACACCCATATTGGAAGACGGCATCAGTTTCAATGTTCATTGCATCCTTTTTTTATAAATTACACTTACTACCATGCCGTTGTCCACGAGTTGATTTTATTAAACACGTCCTGTTTCCGTCCAAAAAAAATCTACTCTCCTGACATGGGTAGTATAAGTGTCTATATTATGTCAGTTCACATTCCATCATTCCCTACTTCAAACCATTTTTCCATATCGACATATTAATCACTCCACTCTGTCCCACGCTTATCACAGTATATCAAGCAACATTAAACTACACCATCACAATCGCGTATGATCTAGGAAACTACGGGTCCTCCAACACCCTGCCCCTATTTTGTACACCAGGTCTTTACACCCCCATTACCTCTCTCTTATTCTAAATATCGTAACATAGTGCTGGCGTCATAACGGTTGCTACGTTCCATTTCTCTGTTCGTCTCTTGTCCACACATCACCTTTTCCCACTATGGGCCCCCCCCCGCTCATCGACTATATATTTGCAGAGATACCTACATTTGATGACAACTTTTATCTTACACCCGCCCCCATCCTAATTGTGTCCCACCCAACTACGCTCACAGTACGAGTTGTGCTACACTGTCCCCCCACTACCAGGAATTATGATCATATGCCTCTGCAGGCTCCATTGTGGCTCTATGTTGTCCCCCCCCGCGTACATTCACCCTCTGTCTGTCCCCCAACTCAAGCACCCTTTTTACAATTGTGGCCCTCTTTCTCTCCAGCAGCCTGATCACAAGTACTCCTCCATATTCTTCTTACAGTTATCCCCTGTTACTAACCATTACCATCTTCTTCATATTTCCACCTAACACTTGATGTTCCTTGACTGTTGCTGTGGATCTTGTGCACCAGGCTGCAACTTTAATATTACTCAGCCCTCAACATCTTCCTTATAGCGTTTAAATGTGCCCTGATCCTTTCTGAGGTGCTACTTTGTAGCTACCCACACGTTGCCATTTGTTTCTATTTACCACCCCTATCTTTTTTTTCATGTCCCAACCATTCCCACCCTTGTACTTTTCCCGTGAAAACTGCCCTGCTTTTTTTTATGCGTTAGCAGTTCTGTCTCACCCCACTGCCCCATCGTTATGTGTGCCTCTTCTACTTACATACGACACTAGTACTTGTGCGCCCCCGACCTGTGCTTCCTTTAATATTTATATTAAGGTCCATCCCCTAGCGTATTCCCTCCAAGACATCGTTGCGACGTTTGTTGTGCGATTTCCATTTTCCGGTTTCTTTTCCAATCCTTTGGTACCCCTACGTTATGAAGGAACACTAGTTACACCAGATCTTTTCTTCAAATTACATACATTCTTACATTCTGTATAACCACTTCTACTTCTGCCCTCATACTGCCTATTGATATTCCCTGCGTTATACTCTACTCATCTGACTTATGGTTCACCCACTTGTCTTTCATCTTGATCACTCCTCGACTATGTGTTCAGTGCTTTGTGTGTTCTTCTTTTTTGTGTGTTTGTAGCACCTTTGCAGCTCTGTGGAGTGCTTTTCGTCCGCTCGGAAAGCCGTTTGGCATTCCTTGTTCCTTTACGCCCACTTACCACGTTGAACTCTAGTCTTTCCCTATCAATACCATAATTCTAATACATACCTTTTCTTGTCTTGCCATTCGGTTTTTTTTTTTACGCAAAATACGGCCATGTTGTCTATGCCACCCATGAACTTTTAGTTTTGTGTTCCTCCCAGCAGCTCTTGACTCTCACTGTATCGGATATCCACACAATTTAAGGCCTATGCACTCATTTTTTCCATCACATATGTAACCTATAATCCTTCTTCGTCTGATATAGTCCCCTGTTCTGGTGTTCTGGCTTTGTTTGTTTTTCTTCGGCAATCTTTTTAATCAGACTAGTGGATGCCCCACGCCCCCCCCCCCCCCGTTGTCTCCGGCGTAATGACTTGAACACCCTTCCTCGCCCTTAGTCAATTCTCAAGTTTATTCTTTAAATTGTAGCCTAGTTGTAGACCCGGCTGTGTCTACTTTTACATCAACCATCATATACACAACGTTTTACTATAAGACTTTTGCCCCACTCTATTCTTTTCCCTTCTTTTTTCTCTTTCCCCCCCCCCTGAGCTTGTGTACACTCTCTAGCCTCTTGTTCTCTCTCTCACGGCCCCGAGGACGTTGTTTTTGGTTAACTGCTTTTTCTATTTGGTTCTGTACCTTCATTACGGAGCTTTATAATTGCAATCGTGTCTAGTTTTGATTGAATTCATGTATTTAAACAGACGTATGAAAAGTCGCCGGCAGCAGCGAGTGCGCAGGTGCGGGGACTATAACGCCCCGCGCCGGCCCACTCCCGGCCGGCCGCGCCCCCCGCTCGGCCGGCCTCGCCCCCCCTTGGATTGGGATTGGGGAAAATAATCGCAAAAGCTAGCAATAAGCTAGCTTTTGCGATTATTTCAGGGCCTCTGCGCCAGTGGCGGTGCGCAGAGGTCCTGATAAATATGCCCCATTCTGTCTCGAAAAATCACTATAATTATGAAGCCCTTGGGGCAGATTTACTTACCCGGCCCATTCGCGATCCAGCGGCGCGTTCTCTGCGCTGGATTCGGGTCCGGACGGGATTTATGATGGTAGTTCCTCCGCCGTCCACCAGGTGGCGCTGCTGCGCTGAAGTCCGCTGGAGTGCCTCGAAATACACCGGCCTATCGTGGATGAAAGTGAGTGAAATTTTCGCGACACAATTTTTTTTAAAATGCGGCGGTTTTTCCGAATCCGTCGGGTTTTCGCTCGGCCACACCCCCCGATTTCCGTCGCACGCATGCCGATGCGCCACAATCCGATCGCGTGCGCCAAAATCCCAGGGCAATTCAGGGGAAATCGGCGCAAATCGGAAATATTCGGGTAACACGTCGGGAAAACGCGAATCGGGCCCTTAGTAAATGACCCCCTTGTGTTGACTTTCCAAATAATATGTGATCTGCACACGGAATCTTTTCATTATCATGTAATCGTTGAAAAATTCTGTGTATTTTATTTATTTAATGAAATCATTTTATTTATTTAATGAAGAACACAGTGATCTGGCACTGGCAAATAAAGAATACAGCGGCACTCACCAATTCGGTGCGAAGAAATCTTTTTATTGAGGTGCGTACAGAAACAGAGAGGGGCCAGGCGACGGGCCGTTTCGCGCTATTCTGGTGCATTATCAAGCCAAATGACGTCATCACGCAGCACCGCGCACAATATATGCGTCGGGGACGGTAGAGGGCGTCATGGTAACAACATGTTGTATTGTTGAGTGCCGCTGTATTCTATATTTGCTTTATTTATTTAATATATAATTGTATAAGTTAGAAATCCATTTTTGATACCGAAATCCAAATCTTCCTATATATAACAGGCAGCAACATGGCTTCCTCCAGCTTCCACTAGAGGGAGTATAGAAGACTAATATGTGCTGTCATATTATACACTCACCGGCCACTTTATTAGGTACACCATGCTAGTAACGGGTTGGACCTGTAATGAAAGGTCATCCGATTTTTCAATATACTTTCTGTATCAATTTTTCACGGTTTTCTAGATCTCTGCTTGCTGTACTTCTAAATAAACCTTTTCACGGTTTTCTAGATCTCTGCTTGCTGTACTTCTAAATAAACCTTCTCTATTTACTTCCAGTGGATATAATCTGTCCATGGTGATGTGATGGACAGGCAAGTGGACGAGACATTATTATTACTGAGAGTAATCGGAGTATAACTTTTCCTTACACAAACTAAATCAATTATTTGCTGAAAATGGACAACCCCCTGCCACTCTCTAAACATAGAGCCCCTTACATCTAAATTTGCGAGTAAGATCACAACCCGGTGCAAGCTCCCACTGTCCGTGATGGGTAAGACTAATTTAACAAAAATGATATTGATGCCACCACAATTTATGTATACAGCTCATAATGTCCCAATTTGGATCCCACTTTCTACAAGTTTCAAACTCTATACAGGGAACTAATCTGGAAAAAGGGTTTGGCCAAAATGAAATTTGAAATGGTCCAGAGAGGAAAAGAGTCAGGGGGACTGGCTGCCTCCAACCCATGGATATACTTCTTGGCCTCCCAGCTACAGCATCTTAAAGGTTGGGGGAGGAGGGGGAACCTTTGGGTACCAGTGGGTAAGCTAATGCGGACAATGGTGAGGCACACTCCCCTGTTGTCAGCAGTGGAGCCAGGTTTTCATGCTCACAATAGTTTCAGGATCTCCACTTTCTCATTTGGAAAGTGTGGGATAAGGCTAAACAATAAATGGAGGTGAAGCGGTGTACACCTTATACACCAATATGGTGAAATCCTAAGCTCCCTGAGTTCTTCCGACTGGAGGGATTTCGTCCCTGGGAAAATGCAGGCATAAAATTTGTCCACCAACTGCATAATGAGGGAACATTTAAAGAATTTTCGGTCCTACAGGAATAATTTCACTTAACACATAACCAATTTTATAAATTTTTACAAATACAGCGTGCCTCGACTGCACAAGCGGAGTCAGTGGTACTAACTAAAGGCACATTCCCTGTTACCTTCCTTGTAGCCCAGAAGGGAATACTAGTGGGTTAATCTTGTTATTATATACCCACTTGATAAATGCCTACTTAAAACGATACCCAATATTGCAGAAGTGGGAGGATGACTTAGGGACAATAACAGATGAGCAGTGGGAGTATATTTTTTCCTCTGTCCCCAAGATGTCAACCATTGAGGCCCTTAGGTCATCACAGTTCTTTCTATTACACAGGGTATATAGAACCACATCCGTTCTGTGTCGGATAGGAGTACGATCTGATGATGCTTGTCCTAGGTGTGCCATGGGGCCGGAAGATCATCTGCACATGTTCTGGATAGATTCTGAAACAGAGTTTTAACTTACATAGGAGCTATATACCAGGTTACGATACCATCTGACCCACTGTATTGTCTTCTGGGATATCTGGAGGAGTTGCCGGTGACTGACTGGGTCAGATGGGTCTGCAGAGAGCCTTGTACCAGGCAAGGAAACTGATAGCCCAAAGGTGTCCAGAGCCTCCCTAACTACGAGAATTCAGAGAGCGTATGGGACTACAAATTAAAATGGAGAAAGCTTGTATCTTAAACGAAATGCCATAACTAAGTTTAGGAAAATATGGGGAGCCTGGCCAGGTGAGAGAAACTAGAGTGTTGAGAGTACACAGCCTGTGAAGGGGTCCATTAATGCTGTTGTGGGGGGTGGAACCAAGATGGGCTATGTTGTAAACATCTGATGTATTGTGTGACATCTCACTATTGTACGGAAAAAGGGAAGGGGGAGGGAGAGGGGTATTTGTTATGTATGCTTGTAAAACTGAAAATTTTCAATACAAATTTATTTGATAAAAAAAAAAAACGGACAAACCACTTTAACCTCTAAGGGACAATAAGAACATTATAACATATTTGGTATTTTGAGGCTCTAAACCACCACAGTTTCTTATACACTATTGGCTTGGTGCCTCCAAATAGCTGCAAAGTAACTCTGGGGTCCCCACCTTTAGTAACCTAGTGGTAGATGTCCTTTAAAAATAGATACTTTCTGAATGTTTCTGCATCCTGTTTTCATCTGAATTATTGGATAATTGATTAAACTTAAAATCTGGTGCCATCATTCCATTATTTTGTTCTGCTGCTATACTTGAGTAGAACAATACAAAAGATGTGAATGTTGCCAAAATAAATGTGTTCTAAAGAAACCTCTACATGGGGTGTTAAAGGACAGCGACATCGTCGTGTAAAGACATTTGCGGATAGCTGGCAAGGTATGGGGTAAATGCCACATTTAAAGGGCACTTGTGAAAACTTAAAATTACAATTTATAGTTCGGAGTTTCGGTCGGGGGCATGTGCCCTCACCATGAGCCTTCTTCCGCCATTTACTACTTTAATATCCCATACACATATAACAAATAATGATCTTAAGTCTGTCAAGCGGTGCTATTGTAAAATTTAAGTGCACTCATTAAAATGAATTATCTATTTCACACTCTGAATAATAACAACTCGGCATAATGGGGCAGATCTTATCCAGGTCCCATTCGCGATCTCAGCGGCGGTTCTTCTGACAGTGGAGTTCGGGTCCCTCACGAGCATCCACCTAGGTGGAGTCGCTGCTGCGCTGAATTGCACTGAAGTTCAGTAAGCCGCCGGTAAGCCGAGTGAACGGTAGCTTTTAAAATCTAAAAACCATAATGCACCTATAATCAAAGTTGCTATCACTGTGATCTGTACCAAACCAAAGAATACATTTGAGGGGTTATTTTGGAGTTGTATAAAACAGAACCACAAGACAAATCTGAAATGTGTTTTTTACGCGGCTGAATCAATTTCACCACATCCAGCTTTAGTAGCACAGCCTGGAAATATAAATAATGCGACTCGGAAAGAAATTTTTTTGCGTGGAAGACATCTTTTTGTAAACAGATCTGTAAACAGGACACATAAAAAAGTTATGCATTTTTTGAGGTTTGATAAGAAAAAACTGGAAATCGAATAATCCGAAAAACGGTGACGAAGCGACTAAACGAGGAATTCATGGTGACTCGCTGCAATTGTCTAGGTCTGTCTGTAACTGCAAAACAAAACACAAATACCTCCCTTCTATCACATGCTTGACAGTTATTTGTCAGGAATACTTATTTGAATCTGCATGTGTCTGCTTTTCTGCCAAATTTGGCATATTCACAAATATCTCCACATTGGGTCTTGGTTTTACCAAAGGCAGAGAGTTCTAGACTTCTGTAGTTTGTTGGTAGAAGCGAATTTTGCAAATCCTAACAGGCGGCTAACTTGGCTAAAACACATAGATTCCGCGCCACAGTTTGGCCCATCAATTACTGATCGATTGGGCCCCATGTAACTACTTAACTTGTCAGTATTCTTGAAGATTGTAACCTGTCCTTAAATGTCTCATTATATTATCTTATACGCCCTGTCCCTCTTTCTCGCACATTTGCTTTCAAGGATGATCTGCTATCCTATTCTACTTGAGAGATGATATCTCACCACCTGACAACCCTGTCTCCCTCCCACAGTCAACAGGCAAGTCTGGCTTTTATAGAGCTGGTCACACTTGCTGTGATAATCATTTCAATCAGGGACATTGGTTTTGCAGGAACTAGTCTGTCTGACATTTACTACTTAAGCGCGGCCCTGTTCAGTTTTTGCATGATGTATTGTGACTAGAATTAACTATGTAGTTAGGAATCAGGAAGGGTGGAGGTTTTACATTCAAGATCAAAGTAGTCTCCCTACACACTGAAAACACCCCCTCCCATGTGAGTGACATTCCACGACGGCTGGACTTCAGGTGACCTGATCAATATGTCCAGGGACATCAACTACAGTAATGCGGGCATTCATCAGGCAATGAAAAGGCGAAGGACGCTGAACATCAGTGTTAAACTTCTTCGCCGCCTTTGATTCATAAAAACCAAATTTCCATCTCACTTCAAAGTTGAGTTTGTTTCCCTGGATGGATGGCACCACACCGGTTCCAGGAAAGAAACATCATATGACTGCTAGTGAGTTTACAATGTTCAGGCTCAGATAGGGTAGGAGATCCTTCTTGAACCAGCTGGCAGGCATGGACCAAGCCGACACCTGGGACCTCGGAGAGATAAGTGGTACTCGGTTTTCAGCAGGCACCCTTCGCAAATGGGTATGGACTTGCTGTGGCTGGTACCACCAGGTCGTTCACAGGGACAACAAGATAGCAGGCAATCTCGTGTTGGGGACAGGCAGGATGTTCAAGATGTGGCCAGCACTCAGGTCAGAGTCGGGAACGTAGCATACAGTTGGGACGATTTGGCAGAGGCAGACGGTAGTCAGAACAGAACAGGGTCAGTCCAGAGGGAAATCTCAATAACAGCACAGTTGCATCAGCACAGCTTTCTCTCGGTAGGACGGCATGAAGATCGGCAGGGCTTGTGATGGGAAGAGGCAGTTTAAATAGCCACTTATGGGAAAATAGCCAGCGCCAACTGTAACGGTTGTGCTGGCACCTTAATATTGACTCTGAGCACGCAACGCGTGCACGCTGTTACTGGTGAAACGGTGAGTCTCCTATTGTTGGTGGTTGCACCAGTTGCATGTGCCAAATGGGCACCAAGGGAGTCACGGTGATGCCGTGACCAGTGCTATGGGTACCGCTGGAGCACTCGTGGACAGCAAATAGCGTCTGCTAGTGGTTGTTGAGCCATTTGTGATGAGCGTTCCCTTATTGGAGTTCCCCTTAATTTTAACTTGTAATAATGTTGTTAACTTGTAGCCTAATAATGTGATAATTACAATACCGTTAGGTAACTCTTCTCAGTTATCTGTATTGAAGAGCATACAAATAACACACAGATCTGTTCTCTGCTTTTGCTTCAGCAAATAATATGAATAAACCCAGGGTCTATTATATATATATATAGTACAATATTAATATACAATTCAACAATGGTAATTGCTATTTCAAAGCATCGCATTCGACATCAAGAACTCAATGCTGAAATCGACCTTTTAATACCTTTACAGACAGACAAGCCGAATTTTTCAGTTCCCTTTCACGAGATTTATAGTTTTTAGCTATTTACTTCTCATGGTGTGTGAGAGGTTTTTCGTGTTTTATATATCAGTTGAGGTTAAACTTGTGCTTCATAGATCAGTGATGGCGAACCTGTGTTAGTGAGACCAGTAAAGTGTCCCGCAACTACAACCAAGTACCCCGCTTATTATGTCGCTTGAAGTGCCACTTAACAGAAATTTAATAGTGATTTATACTCCCTTCATCGTCACAAGTTTTTTCATTGATACCTGCACCCTGAGGACACTCAATAATCAGTAGAAAATAGTCCCAGGTAGAGCGTCACTTTAAAATATTCTCTGTGCACAGCTCCAGTCTAGGGCTGTCTGACGTGGGAAGATATTGAGTGCGATTCTGGTGATGAGCTGAGGCACCACAGACGAGGAGCTCTGAGTGCCACCGTGGCACCCATGCCATGAGTTTAGCGCATCACTGTCATAGATGGTAATAGAAAAGATGTGAATGTTGCCAAAATAAATGTGTTCTAAAGAAACCTCTATTACCATCTATGACAGTGATGGCTAACCTATGGCACTGGTGCCAGAGGTGGCAAAAGATGTGAATGTTGCCAAAATAAATGTGTTCTAAAGAAACCTCTGTGAGACACTGAAGGGGTTAACTGTGGATGGGCGGTATGTTTCCCCTAGGTTTTGCTTCTATGCAAGGCCTTAGTGCTGAGGTGGGTTTGTCCAGCACCTTGGACACAGGTGATGGGTGCAGACTAATGAGGCTGCATAAAATGACTCAGCAGAGTGGAGTGTGTTGTCTCTCTGTGGAAGGAGGCTGAGAGGACACAGCCCTGACCTGTGTGTCTGGAGCAGCCACGTGATCTTTGTTTAGTGTGAGTTAGTGGACTATTTGTATAGTTAGCACCCTGACGGGTAGGTTTTTTTGTTTGTTTATTCAAATACCTGAATGTAAAGGCTGGTTTATTTTTGCTGCAATAAACGCAGGCGAGACCTGTTTGGACTGTACCTAGGTGTCACTGTCTTGAACTGCATCCCAGCACCCCGCTACCACGGTCTCTACTGGGCCAAATCCCCACACCTCTATAACCATCTATGACAAGCACAAGTTTAACCTCAACTTGATATATAAATACACTCTAAAACCTTCTCACCACCCCATGAAAATTAATAGCCTAAAACTTTATCGTGAAAGGGAACTGAAATAACCTGCTTCCTGTCTGTAAAGGTATTAAAAGGCTCATGTTCAGCATTGAGTTCTTATGTTCAGAAGCTGCTTTTGAAATATAGCAATTACCATTGTTGATTTTATATTATATATATATATATATTATATATACGCCTCACACACTCCTACCCTGGAGGCATTTAAAGGCTAGTGATGAGGCGTTAAGGTAAGGCATGTGCGTAAACATGGACGCTTTTATTAAAATGGAATTCCTGCGACTCGCTTAGCATTCGCAAACCGGCCTATGGAAGCCTGGACACAGGCTAGTGATCTAGACAACTGCTAAACTTCTATTCCTAGATATAGGGACAGCCCCCCTACCCCACTCCTTTCCTCAACCAGCCTTTCCACACCATACAGTCCTTTTATACCTACCCTTCGTGTGTTTGCCCGTCTCTGTGTCTTTTGTGCATGTCTGAACAGAGTTTTTGTTTCATGCGTCCACTTTTGTTCTGGACCACGCGATAGATTTATCCTTTGTTTATTTTCCATGTTCACGTTATTCAATGCCCCATTCTGCACCAATTATGTCATTGCTTAAGCATTCAACTCAAGATACCATTATACTTCCTCGAATTGATTGATAGGGTCACAATTACACAGCACGCTTGCCATTTATGTGCAACTTATCAGTAACGACATAAAGATAAGTAAAATGTTACTATGGGCGAAAAATAAAGTGCGCAGCGCCCACAATTGGTCGGTGATAGGAGAAAAACAGTTGCTATAACGAACCGCGAAAGTATGGTAGATCATTAGGTCTGTCTTGCAGGCCAATGGATGCCTCTGGGTGCCCATGACATGACAGCCGAATACGATTTTACAGTTGCCTTTTTGCCTTTTTGTAAGGGCATCCGTACTGTATAAATCATGGTGGGTTATGTTCGGTCCAAACTACCTCTTAGTCTCAAGGCGGGGAGGCACTGGGAGGGGGATTGGGCACGGGAATGATCCATTAAGCAAGTTAGTATGTCCATTGTTTTGATGAATTAATAACACCATCGCCAGCAGGCTGGTCATATGCTATCAGCCGCTTTCTTCTGATGATTATGTGATTTTACTCTGTTCATTGTTTCATAGTTTAATTGTCACATTATGGTCTCTCTTTATACATATTGCTACGTATTGTGTTTCCCTGACCCGTTAGTACGCGCCCCGACGCCCATATATATGCCGCAGGTTTGCAGGCAGCAGGAGTGATGTTGCTTGTGATGATGTCATTTGGCTTGATAATGCCCCCGCTAGAATTAGATAGTCGCGAAAGACAGCCCCGCCCTGGCCCGTTCTGTTCGTACACACCTCAATAAAATGATGTTCTTGCCACCAAATTGTGTGAGTGTCCGCCTGTATTCTGCTTATTTAGCCCCCCGTATATTTAGTATATTAATTGATATAAGTTAGAAATCCATTTTGATACCGAATCCAAAAATTTCCTATATTATAACAGACAGAACATGGCTTCCTCCAGCTCCACTAGATGGGAGAGAGAAAGAGAAAGAAGAGAAAAGGAGAGAGGGGAAGGGAAGATCTGAAAGATAACAGACCGCAAAAGGAGGCCCAGAGAAGAAAAAGAAGAGACCCCAGGGACGGGGGAACGGGTTGCGACCACCTTTTGCCCTTCAGAACTGCCTCAATTCTACGTGGCATAGATTCAACAAGCGTGCTGGACGACATTCTCAGAAGAGTTTGGTCCACATTGAATGTGTGCCATCACACAGTTTGCCCGCAGATTTGTCGGCGGCCTGCAAATCCATGATCGAGAATCTCCTGGTTCCACACATCCCCAAAGAGGTGCCCCTCTATTGCGATTCAGATCTGGATGACTGTGGCTAGGCCATTTGACGTACAGTGAAATCATTGTCGATGATGTACAAGAAACCAGTCTGACATGATTCCAGCTATGAGCATGGGCGCATTATGCATGCCTGAAAAGGAGGCCATCAGATGTTGGGTACATTGGGGGAATAAAGGGCAAGGGAAAGGGGTAGTAAGCAAACAATAATAAGGTAGGATTAGTGGCGGTGTCGCAATCAATTTGCTTCAATTTGCCCACCAAGGACACAAAGAGCTGCCTCTAGAAAGAAAATAGATCCCTCACACCATGACACAAAACCACCAGCACTTGCGGACCTGAACAATTGATACAAGGCCACGGATAGGCGATCCATGCTTCATAGTTAGTCTGAGGCAAAAATTAGGCACTTAGCCACCATTCTCCGAAAGTCGCAGCCAGTACACTGCGTAGAGCTCATCAGAACACGAGGACTCTCGACGCCAAGTTTGTTTGTCCAAGTTCTACTGTCCAATTTCGATGAGTTGCTGCAAGGATAGTGTGCCAGCCTCAGTTCATGATGTTCTGCAGCTCGAAAGGGGAGAGTCGGGCAACATGGTGTGGGTCTTCTGCTGCCGTGCTAGCCCCATCTGCTCAAAGTTCGAGCGAATGACGGCTGAGTTAAGAGAGGCTCTTCTGACTCTACCTTGGTTGCAAGGGAAAGGTGTAAAGTGATGGCCTGTATTTGAGTCACTGCTGCCTTTCTATCAGCTCGGACGCAGTATAGCCCCATTCTCCTCTGACGGCTGGCATCAGAAAAGGCCCATTATAGCCGCCCACACCAGCACACTGCACCGACTCACAGAGCGAGTTTTCCTTTTATCGGAACATTCTATGTAAACCCTAGAGATGGTTTGCGTGAGAAATCGATGACAATGTGACACGAATTATTGGAACAATCCCGTAGCGAGCAGTATCGACATCAGCAATTTATGAAAATACTCAGACCAGCCCTTCTGGCTCACGCAACAACCACCAGTTCAAAGGCCAACAAATCACCTTTCTTCCCCATATGGATGCTCGGTTTTTTTTGTTTGGAAGTGCAGGAGATGTACTTGACCATGCTCATGCCTAATGTGCCCACTGGTTGCCGCCATGTGATTGGCTGATTAGAGAATAAGTATAGAGAAGTTGAACGGTAGCAGTTTGCAGTTGACCAGGTGTACCTAATAAGTGGCACGTGTGAGACTTGTAATCCCTCTTTAGAACTATAGAGTTAAATGTAGGGTTGGCCACGTTTTCGGAAAAATATTGACTATTATTTGTGTAATGAAAGGTCATACCGATATTTTTATATACTTTAGCGTATCACTTCTATCAACGGTGTTCTAGAGCTCTGTCTTGCTGGCGTACTTCTAAATAAACCTTCTGCTTTACTTCCAGGGATATAATCTGTCCATGGTGAGTGATGGACCAGGCAATGACGAGCTATATTATATATCACTGCGGAGTAATCGGAGTATAACTTTTCCTTACACACAAAAAAATAATTAATTTGCTACGGGTGAAAATGGACAACCCCCTGCCAGTCCAAACATAGAGAAGCCCTTACACTAAATTTTTGCGAGTAAGATCACAACCGCGTGCTTCATAGCTCCACTGTCCGTGACTGGGTTGACCTAATTTAAACAAAAAGATATATTGCATGCCACCACGTAATTATGTATAAGTCATTTTCAGATCATAATGTCCCAATACTTGTGATCCAGCTTTACTACAAGTTTCTACAACGTCTATACAGGGAACGTATCTGCTGAAAAAAGGCTTGTGCCAGAATGAATTTGATAAGTGGTCTCAGACGAGGACAAAAGACAGTCACGGGGGGACTTGGCAGCCTCCAACACCAATGGATATCGTTCTGGCCTCCCAGCTGACACATCTTAATGTTGGGGGGGGAGGACGGGAAACCTTTGGGTCCAGTGGGTAAGCTATGATTGCGACAATGGTGAGAGCACACTCCCCCTGTTGATCGAGCAGTGGTAGACTACGGCTTTTCATGATCTCACAATAGTTGCTGCAGAGATCTCACTTTTCATTTTGGAAAGTTGGGATAAAGCAACTACCTAACAATAAATGGAGGTGTGAATGCGATGTACAAACGCTCTTATACACAAATATGGTGAGAATCCTCAAGCCCCTGGCTTCTGTTCCGACTGGAGGGATTTCGTCCTGGAAAATTCAAATGTGGCCACCAACTGCATATGGGACGAACACATTCTAAAGAATTTTCCGGTCTCCTACAGGTAAGTATTTCACTGTGCCAGCATAACCATTGCCAATAAAAATTTTTAAATAAATAACACGAGCGTGCCGACTGCTACAAGCGATGGATGTCAGTGGTACTAACTAAAGTGCATTCCCTGTTACCTAGTCACGCGTAGACCCAGAAGGGAATACTAGTGGGTTCAATCTGGTCTATTATATACCCACGTGATAAATGCCTGACTTAAAACGATTCCCATTTGCATATGTGGGATGATGACTTAGGGACAATAACGCGAGCCAGTGGAGTAATATTTTCCTCTGTCCCCAACGATGTAACATTGAGGCCCTTAGGTCATCACAGTTCGTTCTAATACACGAGGGCATATAGAAACACATCCTAGTTCTGTGGCGCGATAGGCGTACGATCTGATGTATGCTTGATCCTGGGTGCCATGGGACCAGGAAGATCACACTGACACAGTTACTGGGTAGATTCGCAAACAAGATGTTTACTTACAAAGGATGCTATATACCAGATTACGATGATACCATCTGCCCCTGATCATTCCACTGTGATGTTTCGATTGAGAGTCTGCCGTGCAGTGACTGATGGGGTTCGACGGGTGGATCATGCAAGAGAGAGCCTTGTACCAGGCAAGAATAAACTGATTAGCCCAAAGGTGTCTCAGACCTCACTACTACTAGAATTCAAGGAGCGTATGGGACGTACAAATTAATAATGGGATAAGGTGGTATCTATTGAAAACGAAAATGCCATAACTAGTTTGAGGAAAATATGGTGGAGCCATGGCCAGGTGATAGAACGAATGTAGTGAGAGTGATCCCCTTGATGAGGTACAGCAAGCTGTGAAGGGGTCGAAAATGGGTGTGCCTTAGGTGTTGGAACAGATGCTTGTTGTAAACATCTGATGTGTTATGTGTCGACATATCCCCAAACTATTGTACGGCAAAAAGAAGGAATGGGGAGGGGGTTTTGTTATGTATGCTTGTGAATAAACTGAACATTTTCAATACAAATTTTGAATTTGATAAAAAAATAAAAAACGGCACAACCACTTTAACCTTCTTTAACCTCTAAGGTGACAATAAGAACATTATAACATATTTGGTATTTTGAGGCCTCTAAAACACCGACAGTTTTCTTATAGTCACTATGGCTTGAGTGTCCTCCAAATAGCATTGCAAAGTAACTCTGCGGGCCCACCTTTGTAACCTGGTGTAGATTTCCTTTAAAAATAGATACTTTCTAGAGATGTTTCTGCATCCTGTTTTGATCTGAATTATTGGAAATTGATAACTTAAAATTGGGGCCATCGATTACATTATTTTGTTCTGCTGCTATACTTTGAGTAGAACAATAAAAAGATGTGAATGGTGTCCAAAAAATGTGTTTCTAGAAACCCTATTACCATCTATGACAGTGATGGCTAACATATGGCATGGGGCTGCCAGCAGAGTGGCTCACTCAGAGCCCCTCTCTGTGGGCCACTCAGGCTCATCACCAGAGATCGCCACTCAGGTATTTCCTCACAGTCCAGATCAGCCCTAGGACTTGAGCTGTGCACAGAGAATATTGTTAAGTGACAGCTCTACCTGGGACTATTTTCTACTGTTATTGGTGGTCCTCAGGGTGCTAGGCTATCAATGAAAACTTGTGACAGAGAAGGGAGTATAAATACTATTAAATTTCTTAAGCTGGCACTTAAGCTCGACATAAATAAGCGGGGTTCTTGGTTGTGTTGCGGGACACATTACGATCTCACTACACAAGGTTCGCATCACCGATCTATGCAAGCACAAGTTTAAGCTTCAACTGATATATAATACATCCAAGAAACACTCTCACACACCCCATGAGAAAGTATTAGCCTAAAACATAAATCTCGTGAAAGGGAAACTGAAAAATGCTGTCCTGTCTGTAAAGGTATTAAAAGGTCGCATTTGTTCAGCATTGAGTTCTTATGTCAGAAGCATGTTTGAAAGTAGCATTACCATTGTTGATTTATATTATATATGATATATATATATTGGATAATAATAACACCGGGTTTATTCATATTATTTGCGAAGCAAAAGCGAAAACAGATCTGGTGTGTTTTTTGCTCTGTCAATACAACAGTAACTGAGAAGAGTACTAAGGTGTATATTTAATACATTTATTAGGCACAATGTACAACAAATTATTTACAAGTTTAAAATTAAGGGGAACTCACAATAAAGGGAACCTGTCATCACAAATTGGCCTAATAAACCACTAGCAGTATGTTGTCTGTCACGAGTGCTCCAGCGACCCATATCACTGGTCACAGGCTCACCCGTGCTCCTTGGTGCCCATTGGCACAGTGCTGGTGCCACTCACCACCTAGGAGACTCACCGTCTCCTAGAGCGTGCACGCGTTGGCTTCAGGTAATTTAAAGGGCCAGCACACCGTTAATTGGCGCTGGCTATTTTCCCATAAGGCTATTTAAACCTGCCTCTTCCATCACACCCTGCCGGATCTTCATGCCTCGTGCCTTAGAGAAAGCTGTGTCTGATGCACTGTGCTGTTATTGAGATTTCCCGTTGTGACCCCGGTTCTGTTCCTGACTACGCTCCTCTGCCTCCTGCCCTGACCTGTTGCTACGTCCCCGACTCTGACCCTGTGCTGCCCATCTTGAACTCCTGCCTGTCCCCAACAACGAGATTGCCTGCTATTTGTGTACCTGTGGAACGACCTGGTGGTACCATGCCACAGCAAGTCCAACCCACTTTGCGAAGGGCTCTGCTGAAAACCGGGTACCACTTTATCTCCAGTCCCAGGTGTCGGCTTGTGTCATCGCCTGCAGTGGTTCAGAGGATCCACTACCTCTGAGCCTGACATTGTCAAGCAGCTTCTAGATGATGTTTCTTTCATGGCCCGGTGTGGTGCCATCATCCAGAAAATCAACTTTGAAGTGAGATGGAAATTGGTTTTATGAAGTCAAGGAGGCGAAGAGTTTAACACTGATGTCAAGCTCTTCATGCCTTTAAATGCCCCATTCACTGTAATTGATGGTCCAGGGACATTATTGATCAGGTCACCTGAAGTCCAGCGCATGATGTCAATCACATGGGAGGAGGTGTTCAGTGGTAGGGAGAGCTTGACTTTAATGTTAAACTCTCCACCTTCCTGACTTTATATATCTAATTTTAGTCACAATAACTCATGCAAAAACTGAACAGGCCGTTAAGAGTAAATTGCAGCCAGTTCCTGCAAATCCAATGTCCTTGATTAAATGATTATCACAGCAAGTGTGACCAACTCTATAAAAGCAGACATTCTGTGACTGCTGGTATACAGGGGTATTCAGTGGTGATATAATCCCAAGTTGGAAGGATATCAGCAATCATCCTTGAGAAGCAAATGCTGCTGATGAATCAGGGAAGGGTTATAAGACTTATAAGTGAGACATTTAAGACAGGTGACAATCTTTCAAGTAGATATTACAGTAAGTGTTGCACTGGCCATCGATCAGATATTGATGGCCAATTCTGTGGAGCGGGAATCTATGTTTTTAGCCAAGTAAGCGCCTTTAGGTTTGCAAAATTGCTTCTAAACAAACTACAATAATTCTAGAACTCTCTCCTTTGGACAGACAAGACCAATGTGGAGATATTTGTGATATTGCCAAATTTGGCAGAAAACAGACACAGCATATCAGCATAAGTATTTCCTACAAACTGTCAAGCATGTGATAGAAGGGGGTGATTTGGGTTTGTTTTGCAGTTACAGGACCTAGACATATTGCAGCGAGTCAACCATGAATTCCTCTTTACGTCACTGTCCTTTTTCGTTATTCGATTTCCATTTTTTGCTCCTCAACCTCAAAAATTCATAACTTTTTTATTTTCCCGTTTACAGATCTGTACAAAAGCTTGTTTTCCACGCAAAAAAATTGTCTTTCCTAGTGCCATTATTTAATATTCCATGCTGTGTACTGAAAAGCTGGATGTGGTGAAATTCAGCGAAAAAACACATTTCATAATTTTCTTGTGGTTCTGTTTTTACAACTCCAAATGACACCTCAAATGTATTCTTTGGTTTGGTACAATCACAGTGATAGCAAATTTGTATAGGTTTTATTATGTTTTTAGATTTTAAAAAATTACCTTCACTCGGCCCGGCTTGGTGAACTTCAGTGCATTCAGCGCAGCAGCGACACCTGGTGGATGTCGGAGGACCCGAATCCACTGCAGAGAACACGCCGCTGGATCGCGAATGGACCGGGTAAGTAAATCTGCCCCATTATGCGAGTTGTTATTGATTCAGATGTGAAATAGATAATTTAATGCATAGTGCACTTTAAATTTACAATAGGTTGATGACTTTAAGATCATATTTGATTATATGTGTATGGATGATTAATGTAAAGTATAAAAGAGAAGAAGTATGGTGGACTGCACATGCCCTACCGAAACTCCGAAACTATAACATTTGGTATTTGTAAGTTTTCAAGGCCTTTAAATGGTTTACACTGCCAGCGATCGCAAGTGTTAACGACGGATGTTTGCTGCATTAAGCCCATGTGCCCTCTTCATAATAATCTCTTATCTGTATCCAATAACTAAAGCTTGGCCAAAACAGCGTCCTGCTACAGAGCAATGATCCCAAGCACACCAGCACCAGAATTCTACAACAACAAGGCTGAAAATCAAGATTTTGCAATGGCCTCAATAAAAGTGAACACCTAAACCCAAATGTCTATAAAATAGACATTTTATCCTGTGTATATGTATTAATGCTTGTTAATGAGTCTGACTGCCAAGACCCCAATGATTGTCAGAACAGGGGAATGCAAGCCCCCTTTGCTGTCCTGTGATACTGATTTAGTCCCATAGCATTCTATGGGGTGCAGGGCAAAAATATTTGCCTTTCAGAAGAGCTCACAGGTCAAGTCAGAATGGCAGGACAGCTAAGTGGACTTTTGGTCTCTCATTCTGCTGATCAAGGGGGGGGGGGTCCCAACAGTCTCAGCGATCAGACATTAATGTGTAGTATGAGGAAACCCCATTTGTGCATAAACAAATGGCCACAAACCTCAATGACCTAAAGAAATATTGTAAACAATCAGACACACTTCCCCCAGAACATTATGAAAGACTGACAGAATCATATAAGATATCGCTGAAGAAGGCCTTTCTACATGCTATTGACTCATGGGGCAAACTAAGGTTTCCATGCATGGCTTTTCCATTGCCACCTAGTGGAATAAATTGTAGTCGTAGTTTCCTCATATGAAGACATTATTATAGAGATTTTTTATAATATCCTGATCTGTAAAACCATTGAATTCAAGGGTTTATTGTTATCAAAAATAAAAGTGAATCTGTAGTGGCTTTTTGGGACACTAGACTACCGCATAGGTTAGGGAATATACAGTGGCCCACATTTATTACAGTGTTTGCGCCAGTTTTCTGTCTGACTTTGCACTGAAAAGAACATGCAAACTACTTGACCATGTGTTTATAAGAGTCTGCTCTAGTTATTTGAGGGAAATGCTCAACACCTCATAAACTCCAGCTGCTATAAAGAAATGGAAGGTATTTTTAGAATCAACAGCTCAAAAATACAGAGGATAAGGTGGAAAACTCCAGGCACCACGAAAACATGTTTTATTTGTTCCCCAGTGTAATTGTTTTGTAATGAGGCCATGGGCAGCCTTCATACAGTGCTGCATAGAATTCTCCAATTCAGTTGATTCCTGTAACTTTTTCCTCTTGTCCCCCTGGCATTTTCGGTCAGACAAATGTGGCACAGACAGGAGGTACAATTGCAATGCAGGAACAGAGCGCCAGTTCACTTTTTTTCCACTCTTTTCTTTTTTTTAAAGGAAACCTACCATTTAGAATGGCAGGGGTAAGCTGTAAGTACCGAGCACCAGCTTCAGGTGAGTGGTGCCTGCACTTACTCGTTAGTGTTATAAACCGCGGTATCACGTTTAACACTTTTTAAAATTTAGAGCAGGGAGGGCTTCGGCGCTGCGTGCGCACGATCGTGTCGCGCGCGACTCCATAGGGAAATACGGAGATGTGCGCGCGCCACGGTTGGCGCAGCACCGAAAAGCCTCTCTCCTGCTCGTAAAGTTACAAGTGTTAAGAACCGCGATACCGCGAGGTTTAAACACTACGTAAAGAAGACCGGCACCAGCTCACCCTGAGCTTGTGCTCGGTACTTACAGCTTACCCCTGCCATTCTAAGTGGTAGGTTTCCTTTAAGTTTAATAACTTCTACCTAAGGAAAATGCTTAAAGTTTCTGTCACATTTCAGGACCAATAATAATTTTATTTTTCTGTTTGCAGAGTGCTTGATTTTTTTGCATGATTTTGTGGAACTATTTGACTGCCAGAGGTGCACCAGCCATTAGGCAAGCTGAGCCTCTCACCTCAGACAATACTACCTGTAGCAAGTTAGGGGGCAGCATCAGAGGTGCAGTCACCTAGACCTATGGCTAATATACAATCAGTGTCTCTTCACACCCAGTGTAAATACAGGAATACAGGTGTAAATTACTGCATGGAGAACCCACCTTCTAAAACAAAAAACTGGTATATTTCCACTGCATAGGGTGGAGTGGGGGAGCCATTCTATAGCTCACCTCCTGCAGCAGAGAGTTTAGGTCCACCCCTGTTGACCCCTTTTCATTATCCTTTAATGTTAGCATTTTACCGCTCGCGTAGAGCTCCAAAGCTGCTCCCTGCCCACCACTAAATGAGTTGGGAGAAGATGCACCCCAATAATGTGATCTTGGGGAATTTTTTTTTTTTTTTTGTAGTATGAGATCTAATTACACCTCTGATCCTAGACCATAAGAAACAATGTCACCATACAAAATCAGTTGAAGACATGATCAGGGAACTTCTACATGGGCGGCATGGGTTAATAACATACTAGTGGTTTTTACACTGACCTTCACAAAAGGAAAGTTTGTTGTTCCCCAGTAAAAATTTTATAAATTGCCTTATGACAAGTTACGGTGCTTCTCTTCATTTTTATTTTCTACTTATGAGCAGTCTTTTTGTACTTCCCTATTAAGGCATATGATTTCCTGATTGTATGAAGTGAGTCATTCAGTCGGACACGTCCTGCAATGGTCATTTACTAAACTGCAATAACTAAATTACAGAACAATTATACAGTTACACAGAAAACAATCTACCAGATGACTGGAAAGCATACAAATCTATCCCGCCTTCACTATTGCATCTCATGACACAAGGGTGTGTGGGGTACTATAGCGTGCTTAGACACTTTCCGCAGCAGAAGTTGCACATTGTAGAGTAACAGAACATAGATAATAATAATAGTTAAGTCACAATCCACAATAAGCCACTGATGAGGGTTTTTATTGAGGGTAATAGCAAATAAATAGTGACATATATATACGTGTATGAATTAAAGGATTAGATCCCTTTTTCAGAGCACCTGAGCACAAAAATCTACTGGACAATACAGATCTAAACAGAGCGGGGGACATCCGGCCCCCTAATGTAGCTAAAAAGCGGCTGTGCTGGGGCAGGATTGTGCTGTGAACTTTCAGGCCTGGATTTTGCAAGTTATGGAGAGTGCACAGGCGCAGGAATGCCTTGCATAACGTCAGGTTGGCTTGAAGAGGAAAATAATAGCAATTACTTGTGGATCACTAGTACGGGTCAAAAAGTGGCACACAAGTCCTGTCAAATGTCGGCCAATGTTGGAAAAGTTCCAGGATAATAGACACAATGAAGACATATTACATGGTTGAAAAAAAAAACGGTCACAGTACAGGGATAATATACATAGTGATGTCACAGTACAGGGATAATACACATAGTGATGTCACAGTACAGGGATAATACACATAGTGATGTCACAGTACAGGGATAATACACATAGGGGCAGATTTATCAAGTGTCTGAAAGTCAGAATATTTCCAATTGCCCATGGCAACCAATCACAGCTCCCCTTTAAAATATTCACCAGTGCTCATGAATATTTTAAAGGGGAGCTGTGATTGGTTGACATCTGCTAACTTATCAGAAGACATTCTTTTTCAATTAAATAACACATTTTATTCCCGAACCATGGTCCCTTTGAAAAATGCTCGAGTCTCCCATTGACTTCAATGGGGCTCGTTATTCGAGACGAGCACTCGAGCATCTGGAAAAGTTCGTCTCGAATAACGAGCACCCGAGCATTTTAGTGCTCGCTCATCTCTATTTTTGATCTTACCATATTGGCTGCAATGAAACAAAGACTGAAAAATGTAAAGGCTCTAAATACTTTACATACCTCTGTATGTGTGATTGCAGAAAAGCCTGTTGATGTGAATAGTCTATAGTGTACTCAATAATGGGTGATAAACTTCATATTGTTAGTGGACGTTATCAAGGTGGGTAGCATCCGTGAGAAGACATGGTAAACTGGCACAATTACATCTAAATAACCCTTATAAATGGTTTTAATGTGTGTCTGGTTTTCCTAGATTACACAGTATGTTATTCCCCAACATTTTATCACCTATTTTATTTCAGGCAGAGGATACAGCCCAGACATTGTCTGAGGAGGACATTGCAGCTGCTGCAGAATCCTGGTCCAAGGGACTTGCTGACGCTCCAAGACCAAAACAGAGACACCACCCCATGTGAGTCTTGGTTATATATGTTAAGGAATATTTTTTTCAATCAATTGAGGAACATTTTAAGCACTACACAAAAATGGTTCCTCTGTGAGGTGATGAGACTGTCCCACCCAAAGACATGAAGCATTCATTGCTCATTGGCTGCAACTGCTTTATGACAACAAGCATTGCATATGCTGCAACGCAATGTACTGTATGCAGATGATCCATATTGTCAAGAATAACCTCAATATTCACTTGTATTTGTTGGGAAAGTGATCTGGCATAGCTGAGGTGGCTTAGTTACAAATATGAGCAGTGCTGCTAGTATAAAGACTAAAGCCTGTTGCCCACTGTTGGGCTGAGAACTTAAAATCATTGAACTGAATAGATAAGTTTCAGTGATTCTAGGTTCGGTAAAGCACGCAAGCTCCTGGAGCAAGTTCAAACCAAACTTGTGGACTTAAATGTGTTCTTGAGGTTATGAGGGAAAAAAAATCAGGAAAAAATTATATTTATACAGTTGTCTGAAACTCTGCAGTCCAGCAAATTAAAAATGCATGCACCACTTTATATGGTATTTAATTGACATACAATACAATACAGCAGATAATGAACTTTCCTCATTGTTATTAGAGTGTAACACATTGCGTTCGGCGTTTTCATTGTCAACAACTTTCCTCACAGACTACCTATTGTCGGAGAGAAGAATATTTTAATCACCAGTGCCCTGCCCTACGTGAACAACGTTCCTCACTTGGGAAACATCATTGGCTCCGTGCTCAGTGCTGATGTCTTTGCCAGGTAAGACATTAAAGAACTGCATTGTCCATATGACCTGATGACTATATTTTGTCTTCCATTCCTTCTGATTGTGCATCCACTCCCTTTCCTTCATGGAAGTGGTCGACTGGTTTGGACATCCACTTTCACATACCCTTTTCTGATTTAAGAGCTGGTTAAGGCCAGCGGCACAAGACTCTAAAGACCTGACATTTTTTTAATGGCCTGAACTAAATTCAATACTTTTTGATGAATTTGTGCACACAACTGTTATTTTAACAGACCCTGCAACCGATTCATTTAAAAGTGGACTAAGTATGAGTATTCCTGAAAATATAGATTCCAGACTGAAGCAAATCATTTTGGCCATGCATGTGTGCAGGTAGCCTTACACTTATTCAGGAGCCTTATTTATTGGGGTAAAGGGCAGTGGTAGAGGATGTCCTGATGATCTGACACATATGGTCATTACATTGGCAACACAGTGGGGGACATTTTTCAAAGCTTCTGGTTTTTGACGTAGAAGTGTTGATATAATCACAATTTCTTGCACACTACAGTATATAGCAACTATGAAGGTGGTATACAGAATCAATGACCCAGGTTAAAGGTCATCAACAAATGTGCAAACCCTGACTGAAGAATTATTGTAGACTGTATAACTTCACTCCTCCGGGTTGTGTGGTGAGCAACATGCAAAATGTGAGAAGAAAAGATGGCATCACTTGTTCATCTCCATTCAGTTTTAAAGGTCCTTTAAAGCCAAAGATCTGCCTTTTTTCATTCCTTGATAATTTGTTGACCCACAAAGCTGGTTTCCTAGAATACGGAATCAGATCAACATATGTAGGTAACTTTGCACGTAAGGGAGCTGCAATGTAAGTCATATGACATACATAACTGCCATGTGATTTGTGTCTTGTGAGGGAATCTTGCAATACATCCTTCTTTTCATGTCAATTCATTCAATTAGTTGAAGATAATTTAACTTTATTAGAGTGAAGACTCGGGTGTCTATGCCTTTGGGCTTATTGCATGTGCTAGTGTTTTTTATGACTTTTTATTGCTTTTGGCTTGTTACCAGACCTCCTTTACCAGACCTCTGGTAAAGGATTTTAACACCTGTCATCAGGTCTCTGTCACCTCT
This sequence comes from Engystomops pustulosus, assembly GCA_019512145.1. Taxonomy (NCBI): domain Eukaryota; kingdom Metazoa; phylum Chordata; class Amphibia; order Anura; family Leptodactylidae; genus Engystomops; species Engystomops pustulosus. The sequence continues at coordinate 40,276,349 of CM033642.1, read as the reverse complement.
ACCTGTTGGAGCAGCTCACAAGGATCCCATCCCAACCTTTATCTAGTCAATTCATACATTAACCATTGTAAAATCATCTTTTCTTTATTATGTAAATGAGGCTAGTCACATGGTCAGAGGCAGTGATGTCACCCCTGTAACCCCTCCCTTCTCCTCCTCCCCCTGATCTGTGTGTGATGTATAGTAAAGCATTGCTAGTGTCTGTGCTTTATCTGCTGACATGCTGCATCCTCCTAATACACAGAGACGCAGACAACAGCTACACAAGTACCTGACATGTTCTGCTATAACATGGCTGCCTGGAGCTGTTGTATCTCTCCTATACATACATACGCACGCACACACACACTGCAGGGGCCGCCAGCACCAGGAAGCGCATGGAGGAGCCATTACACCATTATACCTCACACCATTATACAGGCTGTCAGTAATGTGTATAGGAGTATCTCATACACACATGCTGCAGGGAGCGCCAGCACCAGGATGCACATGGAGGAGCTTACACCATTATACCTCACACCATTATACAGGCTGTCAGTCTTGTGTATAGGAGTATCTCATACACACAGGCTGCAGGGGGCACCAGCACCAGGAAGCACATGGAGGAGCCATTACACCATTATACCTCACATCATTATACAGGCTGTCAGTCATGTGTATAGGAGTATCTCATACACACAGGCTCCAGGGGCCACAAACGCCAGGAAGCACATGGAGGAGCCATTACACCATTATACTTCACATCATTATACAGACTGTCAGTCAAGCACTGGGGGATGTGGCTCTGCCTCCCACTCATGAATAAGCTGGGCAGCTTGAATATGCTAATGACTCATTGGACATCTCACAGGTCATTTGCATACAGCTTTAGGACCTCATTGCTTAAAGGGGTTACCCAGGTGTTGAAAATTACTGAGGGCCGGGTTGGTGAGGGCTATTTAAACATAATAAACATCTACTTACCTCGTCCGGCGCTTACAACGCTGAGAGATAGGGACGGATGGGAGGAGCCGGCCACATCGCGGACTGGAAGCTCCTTGTGCGCGGCTTCTGTGCCCCTGTAAACAAACTGGGGCACGGATCAAATGGGCAGCGGCTGCGCTGGAGGAGGTTAGTACATGTTTATTATTTTTAAATAACCCAGCCCAGCCCTCAGTAATTTTTAACACCCGGATAACCCCTTTTATGTTTACAGGCATGTAGAGGGACAATGAAGGGATAGAGGCAATGCTCTCTAATGGCAGTTTAGGAAAATATATTTAGTTTAGGGGGGTTACTTTGTCTGACCGGTTTTATGGGCATAGATAGTTAACCCCTAGGTAAAATTAAGAATTTGGTTGTTTTAAGTTCATGACATTTCCTATAATAGGACAAGCCCCTATTTCTACTGTACATAGATGTTTATAGGTATGAATCCTTTAAACCTCTAACCTTGGTTCTCCTTTTGGTTTTGATCTTTTAGATACTGCAGGCTTAGAAATTGGAACACACTCTATATTTGCGGGACAGATGAATATGGGACGGCCACAGAAACTAAAGCAATGGAGGAAGGGTTAACCCCGCAGCAAATCTGTGACAAGTACAATGCTGTTCACACTGCCATATACAAGTGGTTTGACATTTCCTTTGATTACTTTGGAAGGACTACTACTGCACACCAAACCACGTAAGTACAGCAGAAGTATTGTTGCACATCCATATATTCTTCCAGGATAGGGAGTTTATACAACTTGTTATTAAATTCCATATTGTTTCCAGATATTCAGTAAATTTTTGCATTTGTTGTTGACTTTACCCCTTACCAACATGTGACATATTAGTACCTCACATATCGGCTATAGGTGTATGCAGAGGGCTAACTGGCTGAGCCCTCTCCATACAAGGTAGGTGGGTGGTTGCTGCATAATGCAGCAAACACCCACTGGTAACACTGATCACGGCTGTTAATCCTTTGATCTCTGCAGCAATCTTGCCTTAGAATGATCTGTTGCCATGACAACTCCAGGTCTTTGTAAGTTTGTAAGGTCTTTGTATAGTGTCTGATAATTTGTTACAATGTGCCAGCGAAATAATAATGTAGTATAGTAGGACCAGACAACCTAGGGTTAAAGGGATCCTGTCATCAGAAATTAGCCAATCAAAAACCACAGCTGAGCAGATTCTAGATGTGGTTTTTTTTTTTTTTCATGGCCTGGTGTGGTGCCATTATCCAGTAAATCAACTTTAAAATGGGATGTAAATTGGTTTGATGAGGTCATGGATGCAGAGAGTTTAACACAGAAATCACTCTTTCCCTGCCTTAAAATGCCCATCTAACTTCAAAGTAGATTTTCTGGATGATGGCACCACAATGGGTCTTGAAAGAAACATGATCTAGAAGTTGTTCAACTGCTTGACAGCATACTGGTAGTGGTTTATTAGGCCAATTTCTGATGTCAGGTTCCCTTTAAAGTACCCTAGTGGTATGAAAAATAATTAAAAAATGTATTTTTTTTTAAAAAGTAAAAAATTCATATAACCCCCTTTCCCTAGAACTGATAAAAAAAATTAACAGTACAAATCATAAACATATTGGGTATCGCCACTTCCCAAAATGTCTGATCTATTAAAATATAATACGCTATTTGTAAAATAGCAGCCAAAAGGAAACGCCACTTTTTTCCATTGTGCAAAATTATAATAAAAAGTAATCAAAACTGCGTACGGTCCTCAAAATGGAAACTCGTCTCACAAAAAATGACATGTTGCATAGCTCTGTACATCAAAGTATTTAAAAAGTTATCAGCACCAGAAGATGGCAAAATGTAGAATATTTTTTATTTTTATTTTTTTTGGACAGAAGGTTTTCATTTTTTAAAATATAAAATTTTCTCCGTGATTATATTGACCCAAAGAGACCTCACATTTGGGACACACAGTGAAATCTGTAAAAATTAAGACCACAAGAAAATGGCGCAAATGGATTTTTTTAACCAATTTCACTGCGTTTGGAATTTCTCACTACCCAGCACACTGCATGGAATAATAAATACTGTCACTATGAAGTGCAATTTGTAACGTTGAAAACCAGCTTTAGCACAACTATGTACACTACATGGAAAAATTTAAAAAAGGGTTAATGCAATGTATGTGATCCCCTTATTGATTGTGCAGCACCTTGGAATTAATAGTGCTCTATAAATAGTAATAATAACTAAAAATCAAAGGTTATTAATTTTTTACTGTGAATTTCCCGAGTTCGGCCGCCTCGGTGTCCTTCATCTATCAGATATGGCATAAAAACTTAGTTGTAGTCTAGATTTTTACATAACTGAAGAGGAAAAAAATGAGGAGCTCTTATAAGGACAAAGTTCTTTGCTGTGGAACTACTATTTCACAAACTACAGATGTTATCCCAGATGTTTTATTTTTTTGATGATTAAAATGTACCACGATCTCTTCTGTTGTAGAATTGCTCAGGACATCTTCAACAGACTCCTTCAAAGAGACTTCCTGCTGAAAGATACAGTGGAGCAGCTCCGATGTGAGACCTGTCAACGATTTCTAGCAGATCGCTTTGTAGAAGGAATCTGTCCATTCTGCAACTATGAGGAAGCCCGAGGGGACCAATGTGACAAGTGTGGAAAGCTCATTAATGCTGTAGAATTAAAGGTACTGTCACATTTCTTTTGTACTGGTTGAATGCAATGCTCTAGAAGTATTGTAAAGTATTCAGAATATATGCTTAAAGGACACCTGTCATCAGGTCTGTGTCACTTGTCCTGTCACCTCTACCTGTTGGAGCAGCTCACAAGGATCCCATCCCAGCCTTTATCTAGTTATTTCATACATTATTCATTGTAAAATCATCTATTCTTTATTATGTAAATGAGGCTGGTCACATGGTCAGAGGCAGTGATGTCACCCCTGTTACCCCTCCCCCTGCTCATGTCTGTGTGTAATGTATAGTAAAGCATGGCTAGTGTGTGTGCTGCATCTGCTGACATGCTGCATCCTCCTAATATACAGAGACACAGACAGCAGCTACACATGAATCTGACATGTTCTGCTGTAACCTGGCTGCCTGGAGCTGCTGTATCTCTCCTAAACACACACACATGCACACACAGGCTGCAGGGGGCGTGGCCACCAGCACCAGGAAGCACATCATTATACAGCCTCACATCATTATACAGGCTGTCAGTCAAGCACTGGGGGTGTGGCTGTGCCTCCCACTCATGAATAGAGTGGACAGCTTGAATATGCTAATGCTTCATTGGACATTTCACAGGTCATTTGCATACAGCTTTAGGACCTCATTGCTTAGGTTTACAGGCATGTAGAGGGACAATGAAGGGATAGAGGCAATGCTCTCTAATGGCAGTTTATAAAAATATATTTAGTTTAGGGGGGTTATTTTGCATGACGGGTTCTCTTTTAAAGGGAACCTGTCAGAGCAAATCGAGACCCTAAACCACCATGGACCTGTGATTTAGTGTCCTAAATGGCCCTGTATGAGTTCCAAGGTGGGAACATTTCATTAGTGTGGAGAGATTGATGCATCCCCCCCCCCCCCTAGACTTCTACTTGAGTCAATAAGTTTTCTCAGCTTTTTGGGTAAAACCAGACGCCCTTGGTTTATATTTGGGTGGGGTTATACGGCCCCCACTGATCAGCTGTATACACTGTATAGTTTCCATGCTGGTTTACTGCTATAAATTTGAGTCGGACTCCACCAACTGATTGGTTATTTTTATTGGATGAATCAATATTTACGTCCTGGACAAAATAGTGCTTTATGGCAACTTATATTTTAAATAATCTGCTGCTGTGATGTTTTCAATAAATGTGTACCTGGTATGTAGTGGTTATAGTGAAATACTAATTTTATATGTAGAAATAGATTTGTGACCTGTTTTTTGTTTGTTTTTTCTCTAAATAATAATTTTTTAATAAATACAGAGACCTCAGTGCAAAGTCTGTAAACAGTCTCCTGTAGTGAAATCATCTCAACATCTCTTCTTGGATCTACCGAAGGTTGGTCATTTATTGTTGTTGTGGTTTGTTGGGTTTTTTTTTATCTTTTTTTTTTTTTTGTAGAGATACTTAAAGTACAACTGTAAATAATAAGACTTTTGCCAAACCTCACACTAAGCAAAAATAAGCACAGTAACTATTTTAGTCTATTTGGCTACCTGCAGGTGTTAAACTGCTAGCTTTTGCAGTTTTTGCCCGTACCATCTTGCGCCCGTACATCGTCTCCCATTCCGTTGTGTTTTTTTATTTTTTTTTTGTGATGCATATTAAGCCACTACACAGCATCAGAGGCTAGTGGCATTTCTCCAAAAGTGATTTACCTCAGATGCCAAGACTCTTCTCAGCTGATTTGCATCTAACATTTAATGAGCATTTTATAGGTAAATGGTCAAGTTTTAACATAAAAGAGGAGATGTTGGAAAGGACATTTCACACCCTACTGGTAGTGTAGTGATGTAAGAGCTGCTGACAATCCCTAAAGGACAGAAGTTGCCCTACCAAATTCAGTAAGATGTGGAGGAATGGAGCAACTCTCATAAATGAGTGAGAAGACCTCTTGCACAAACAGAAACTTCCCTACACTGCAGATACCATGTTCTCTTTCACGGCTATCCTGACCCATCATATAATTTATTTCATCATATATGATAATCTGATTAACCAATAGCGGTACAGAACCAGGTAGTCACACACTTTAGGTAAATTCCTGTCACGACTGCTTCTCTGTATTATTCTACATCCATAAAACAAACTTTTTTTAAAAAAAAATGATAAATGTTTCCTTCACAGCTAGAAGAGCGCTTGGAGAAATGGCTGCAACAGTCCTTGGCAACTGGAGACTGGACATCAAATGCCCGCTTTATAACTCGCTCCTGGATTCGTGATGGACTCAAACCAAGATGCATCACTAGGGACCTGAAGTGGGGCACTCCTGTTCCTCTGGAGGGGTTCACAGACAAGGTAAATTTCCATTTTGACTCCATATTAAGGTGAGCTCAATTTTTTTTTGGCCTGTGCTACAGAAACCATCCCATACAGATGGCTGGAGCTGGCCTTCAGTTGCAGAAATTTCTGCAACACATCTGCTACATTTTAATATACCATGAATGACTAGCATCTTGTAATATTTTGTGTATGTTAACCAACAATTTTGTTTTACAGGTGTTTTACGTCTGGTTTGATGCTCCAATTGGATATATTTCCATTACAGCCAATTACACAGACCATTGGGAGAAGTGGTGGAAAAATCCTCAACAGGTAAGAGTACAATCATTATTGTATTGTGCCAATTATTTCCACTCGCTGTAGATTCCTATATTATGTATATACATTATATAGGAGAGCTAAAGATACTTGAAGATCTATCCATTTCCTATAGGAGCAGACAGCCATGCTGTTGGCTCATACTTTTTAAATTGTCCTTACATTTCCTCCATTGGGTCATTATTTTATGATTAATTTAACGCCATATAATCAAATATTCCGGTATTGCATTCTCTCCTTGTGAACAGAGTGTCCTCACACTCCTGTACTCTCTGCTCTGAGGGTCTGTTACACCATTTCCCAGAATCGCATGGTGGTGCAAGGGTAGCCCTTATTTCACATGGAAAAGCTACAGTCCTAGACTATAAATGCATTTTCTCTGTTGCTACTATTAACAATACACACAAAGTTATTATTTACACTGCTCTGCATGGTCAAAACTGCTTACCGTACATATACTCTTTTAAGATGCATGCACCACCTTTTTCACAAATGCAGCTCGTAAAATTACAGCATGCCTGCATTGACTTTTACTCCTCTCCATGCAGGCATACGGTGATTTCATGTGATCAGATATATGCATGGGCTACAGTTTGCTAATTTTAGGAGGCTAAATGACCTTGGATGATGTCATATGCATCACGCCCTTAGTCATGGTTTTAAAGCTTATTATATAGGGATCCAAGGGAAACAATTTTTAGCTAAAAGAAGGGTGTCCATTAATAGGGTTCTATGGGAAACTGCCACTAGTTGTATTGGTGAAAATGTGGTGACAGGTTCCCATTATATAGGGCGCATTTCACTAAGGTCATCAGAGGAAACTGCAGGCTTGATAAATCTTCCATTATGTACATAACTCGGCGCACATGTTTATACAGTTATATCAGAATCAGTATAACACTTTGCATCTCCGTTTCCTCTATTCTAGCAGACTATGTAAGATATGAGGTGATGTCTTTACATAAAAACATCACATCCAGTGTTTACTCATGTAAAATGTTCTATCTTTGTGACTTCTACTCCGTATCATCTTGTCTGTTTCAGGTTCAACTCTATAACTTTATGGCAAAGGACAACGTTCCATTCCATAGTGTGATCTTCCCGTCCTGTCTCCTGGGAGCAGAGGATAACTACACTATAGTTAACCACCTCGTAGCGACAGGTAGATGACTTTTACGTGAAATACAATGTCCTTTCTAGAATACAACGTAGTACGTGACACATTCATGTTTTTATTCCAGAGTACATTAGAATCCGACTATTTACCAATCTCCTATTACAAATCTGATGCCTCAGTGCAGTTATATCTTAACTAACTAAAAATAAGACTCCCCCTTACTTTATATGTGACTGTCATTGCACAGTTACAAAAACAAAATATGTGCAGGGAACATGGTTTTAAACCTTTTGTAAAACCTTTTTATTGGGGAGTTTTGTTAATTTTTTAACAAAAGAGAGGCTATAAAGTTTTCCTTTAGCAGCTCTCTAAATGAGCGTTGCTAGGGGAAAATCTATATACAGCCTGTACAATACAGTTAGAGTACGGCTTACTCTTTACCCCTGGCATACACTCATCTCTTTTGTCTAACAATCAGAGGGGAACTTTAGGATATCCATTTATATTACAAATCTAAGAAATATGTGCTGATGCACATATTTGGAATAAAAAGTAAAATTTTTAGCATCCATGTAGAAAGTATGTTTAATAATCACATGGACTGTCTCCTGAGCAGAATACCTGAATTATGAAGATGGCAAGTTCTCCAAGAGCCGTGGAGTGGGTGTATTTGGTGACATGGCAAAGGACACTGGAATTCCCGCTGACATCTGGAGATTCTATCTGCTCTACCTGCGGCCTGAAGGACAAGACAGTGCGTTCAGCTGGAGTGATCTGATGCTGAAAAATAACTCTGAGCTGCTTAACAACTTGGGAAACTTTGTTAATAGGTAAATAAATGCGGATCAGTACAGAAGAAACACTAATTTTAACATGATGAAGTTTTAATATGGCCTTGATAAGATAATATACCCAACACTATAGATTGGACCTTGTTAGAGGGATTGTCATCCCAATATGCCCTACCTTCTAGGGACACTATTAGCTGGACGGTCATATATAACATTATTGTCTATTCATTTTGTAGGTTGTCTGGTCTGCAGACTGATGGGGATGCTTTGAGAGTATACACAGTTTTTTCAATATCTCCTTTGTTTCAGAGCTGGCATGTTCGTGCAGAAGTTTTTCAATGGACATGTTCCCAAGATGGAGTTGCTTGCAGAGGACAAAAGGCTCTTGGCTCAGGTCACAGCTGAGCTCAGACAATATAACCAACTATTGGAGAAGGTTCGGTATGTACTGCAGGATTCATCAGGATGACTAGAACTAAACTTTTACTTTTCTAAACAACTAGAAAATGCAAAGGTTGTTCTTTAAAAAGGTCTCATATTTCAGCATTCGTGATGCCCTGAGATGTATCCTGAATATTTCCCGTCATGGAAACCAGTACATCCAAGTCAATGAACCGTGGAAATGCATCAAAGGGACGCCGCAGGAACAGTACGTGTATATATCCATTCACTCTTGTACTAATATATATAAGATATCTAACAACCACAGAAAAGCAGACACCACCTAAATAAAGTAGGACTATCAAATCCACTCTTGTTAAGAAAAAAAAAACCCAAAAATGTGAGTAACATGTGACAATACTCATGATAGAGCTATAGATATCTTTATTCCAAAATATAAGTACACATATAAGTATATGTGTAAGTCGAAGTACACCAGACAATGAAAGTTAAATGAAGGTAAATGCTGTATAAAATTGCCCAGATCCTTACACTTCAAGGCCTGAGCACTTTTCAGTCCGTGAATCAGTCTATGAATCCTGGAACACATGCTGGCTGGATTTCTTGGACCGAACACAAGATGGGGACTCCAAGCATCACCTATTATATAAGGAGTCCTGTCAGGATCACAGACATGGGTTTAGGAAGGAGCTTAGGTTATGGAGGGCAGAGAGTGTAACCCGAGTGAATTTAGTTGCCACCACTCACCATAATATATAAGGCTGATGAGACGCCTTGTATAAATTATGCCCAATACAATACAATCTTCACAAGTTAAACAATCAATTCAGGTAATGTCTCTTCTGAGTTATGGAATCCTTCGAACACAAGACTCTTATTAAAAGTTTTTTATATCAAAAAGACAGTGCTTACAAATACATTCAATGCAAAAATAAGTTTTACAAGAAAATAGGGATAAAAACAGAACTTAAAAGTGTTGGCCACTTAAAGTACATTACAGCAAAAAATTAATATTGTTTGTGTAATGAAAAGTTATTAAATCTTCCAGTATACTTTCTGTATCAATTCTTCAGTTTTCTAGATCTCTGCTTGCTGTTTTCTTGCTGTCCTGCAAAAGAAAGCTTCATTGTTACTTCCTAAAGATAAACGCTGATCCATGGTCATGTGGTGTCACACAGGTGCACAGCTCGTTATATCACATGACCAGGAATATAACGAGCCGTGCATTTGTGTGACATTTATCTACTGGAATTAAACAGTGAAGCTGCCTGTTGCATGACAGCAACAGAGATCTAGAAAACCGTGAAGAATTGATACAGAAAGTATATTGGAAAATTGAACTTCATTACACAAACCATATCAGTTTGCTGTAATGTACTTAAAGTGGGCAACCCCTTGTATCATATATATGATGATGATTGGAGTCCTATCATCTGCAGTGTGTTTGTTTGGTCTGTAAAATCCAGCCAGCGCACAGTCCAGTGTTCACAGACACTAGCCCCCATTTTATGAAATAAAATGTCGTTGCACACATGGGGATGAAGGTTATTTTGTATGGATAGGAGTTTAAGTGCCTACAGAATTTCAACTTATTATAGCATAGATAATACATGATGAGGTTTTCCCTAAATATATTGACGTTCAATCAACTAAATAATATCGGATCGTAAATTTAAAACTGTGTCCAAGTTATTGCAAGGATTTTAACTTATTTTGGTGCAATTTTCTCCTATTGAAAATGTGCTTGTACTGCAGGGCTCGTGCGGGCACAGTGACTGGCCTGGCAGTAAACATGGCAGCTCTGCTTGCCGTTATGCTACAGCCATATATGCCCTCAATAAGCACTGTCATCCAAGAGCAGCTACTCGTGCCGCAGGAAGCCAGTGTATTGACCAGTGATTTCCGTTGCGTCCTACCAGAAGGACATCGCATTGGAACTGTAAGTATCAAATTGGTTGCAGAATGAGATAAACAGAGATCAGGCTTCTGAACAATCATTATACATTCGGCTTTTTTTCCACCTTGGATGGCTCAGTATGTATAGAGGGAGAGCTTGAGAACATCTGACACCTGCCTGGTATTAATAATGTGTCCTGTATATTGAGAACATGGCACACACCAAAATGAATTGTATGATTTTACTTCAGTGAATTTTTCACACCGTAGTATACGATTAAGAGATACAAGTTACATAGATCAAAGTCATTTACAACATTTCGGGTCATCTTGACCTTTTTGTCAAGTACGATCTGGCTGATCCAATGGGGGAACCACATATATGTGACGAGTCCGTAGAATCACATGGAATTCAGTGGCGGCAATTACAAAAAAAATCTATTACAGCCCTAGCAGTAATGCTAGCAGATTACCACCCTAGCAGTACACGGGTCCGACCTGTAGTAAAATTTGTTAGGCAGTGGACAACCTGCATCACAAAACAGCTGGTTGCTGCTGTTGGCTACGGTTTTTCGGTGACTGATTACTAGTATGTGTATTCCAGTTGCTGCACCTCCGCCTGTAGCAGAGCAAACCATTCAGTTTGCAGATTTTTAGCTTAATGTGGATTGGATTTGTATAAATGATCCACTGTAATGAGATTACACATGACCGCACATGACTGTGCGACTGTCCTCTGCACTGTAATCCCGCCAGCACACGGTCTGTTATTCACACCATCTGTGTGATAGCAGAATATTACTTTATTGGAAGATATGTTTCCATTTTTGAGTTAAAGCCAGAAAACCACAAAAATAGACCCTCTGGCATATGCCCATATTTCATTATCTATGGTACTCTGTAGTACAAGAGTCACATTTCCACTAGACAGTGGCTGCATATATACCAAACACAGGCAGATAGGTTGCAGGGGTTCGTACTTGAGTTGAATTTCTTTGTAAGTCGGAACCATATATCTTATGATTGTAGATCCCGACTTTGTACAGTTTTTTCTGTAATGGGGACGAGGATTATCAATAAACCCCCTTTACAGACACCTTACAGCTGATCATTGCAGTCTGGGACTATAGTAAAGTATCCAGGGGTTTCACCAGAGGTCACAGTGGCAAAGGGGTCCGTCTGTAAGTCAGGTGTCCTTAAGTAGGAGACCACCTGTATATACTATATTGCCACCATTGTCTGAGTATGGAGAGTAGGATTAGATAAGATTTACACCTAATGATGAATACTTTTAATATCTCAGGTAAGCCCATTGTTTCAGAAGTTGGAAAATGACCAGATTGAGTCTCTAAGGAAACGATTTGGGGGTGGACAGGTAAGTTGTTTTAGTCGAATGCAAATGGTTACAGAATTACAAGTTTGTTCATTGTTTTGTTACCTTTTTCTTTCTATACTACGAACAGCTTCTCTAAAGACACTTGACATTACATGGTGACAACTTACACACAAAACGTGTTTCGTATTGCTTTCCTCCATTCATTACTTTTGTCTATTCTTCTTCCTTCATGTGTCTGTGCACAATGCATCTCTATGGCAGCCATGCACTACCATAGTATGGAATTGGATTAAAAAGTGGCAGATATCCTCATTATTATGTTTGTATAGTTCATCCAAATGTCCTTGTTATAGGGAAGCTGACAGCAGTTTTTACCATACAAAGCGGCAGTTTGTGTTGGGTAGCGTTCCTGGAGAACTATGTAGCATATCTTGGTGTATGTTAGTAGTAACATGACTGTGAAAAATGCATTTATAGTCCAGAATTTTTTTTTCATTTACAGAGCCCTCTGGTGCACTTGTGTGAGATCTATTCACTGTGCAGCAGTAGAGTGCTCCAAATCCAGCAACAATATACCGCATATACTCGAGTATAAGCCGAGGTCCCTAATTTTACCACAAAAAAAACTGGGAAAACCTATTTATTGAAGTATAAACTGAGGGTGGGAAATGCATTGGTCACAGCCTCCCCGGTATATAGCCTGCCAGCCCCTGCCTCATATTATATAGCCAGAACCCCATTATAGAGGCAGCCACCCCGCCCTGTCGTGCAGGCGGCCCCCATTGTCCCGTCGTGCACATTTTTTGTGCTGAAAAACTCTGCTTATACTTGACTATTTATGGTAAATGGGTTTTTCACAGTCTTGCTGCTACTAACAGCATACACAGATCTCCATGGTTACTAAGACTGTCTCCAGCTGCTGACCAATCCCCTTAAATTCATTGAAGGCAGAGATGTGAGGAGCTGCCAGATGCTCTAATCTCTAGAGGAAGAAATGGGGGAGCAGTCATTAACATCTCCAAAAATATTCATTTCCTGTACAAATTTGATTGACTCTCTTTGAAAGCAGTATCCTACCTTGTGCCTCTAGATTCATAAGAAAAGTAAATGGTGGTACTATGGTCATAAAAGTACAAAGTTAGAATTACTCACCTTCTAAGGTCAGTGCTGCTGCTCCAGATCTGGATGCAGGGATGACATCACATGATGACACATGACTGCTGTAGCCAATCACTGGTAATGAAATGCAGAGTCCAGTTATTTGGCCGTAGTGATCACATGTTTAGTGATGTCACTTCTGCGGCTTGGTAAACAAGTAGTGACAGCACTCGCTCAAATAGGTAAGTGATCTTGCTTTTGTTGTGGCATTTCCCACCATTACCTGTTCTTCCTCTTCTATGTTCTTACTTTTGCTCTCAATCCTTCTAGCAGCTGAATGGTGACTGCACAGAGAAGCAGGTAACCCTCCTGTATGCATGGCCTCCGCTGCATGCCGGCTTCATGCACTCCCAGGCCTATCCCATATACTATATACACGTCATGTACAGTCCTGCTAATGGGAACCTACAACTGCATTATTACAATTCAGGAGCTAATCAAAGGACATCTACCACCAGGATCAAGGATTGTAAACCAAGCGCATTTGCACGCTGGTATGTGCCCCCTCTTTCAGGATTTTTAAATTATGCAAATGAGCCTAAGGGGCTCTGGGCTTCATAGATTTCAATGAAGCCTGGAGCCCATCGGGCTAATCTGCATAATTTTTGAATTAAAGGGGTTCTCCGGTGATAAAGAATGACCTCACTATACCTTATCTCCCCACACTTATCACTTTACTAATTCAGTGACATTAAATCTTCTGCCCCCTTTTCATGAAATCAAAGTCATCCCTGTGCACTGCCAGCTCCTGCTACACTTACAGTTTCCATAGAAACAACCTGTATGCTGTCTCTGCTCTCTGGTCTGACATGTGCAGTCAGCTCCCTGTCCCCTGCTGGGGGGGTGTGACTGCATTTTCCTCTGTATGAAGAAGCTGTGCTGACCAGGGGGATTGTGGGAGATGTAGCAGAATTGGGGCAGCCATCTTTGAGTGATGCAGCTGCAGCAGTGAGCTGTGAAGTGACAAGTGAAGGAAAACAAAGTATACAGCCCAGGGTGGTGAGGTAAGGATGTGCAACTATAATATATGCAAAAGAACTGGTTAGTTAAAAAAAAAAAAAAGTACATATAGTGACAGGAGAACCCCTTTAAAATGTGCTTGGTGTACAATCCTTCATCCTGGTCATAGATGTCCTTTTGAAAATGTCTTTATATGATTTGACAAGCTATGGAGGGTTCTCATATAGATAAATACATAAATACTCCTATTACTTCATGGGAATATGACGGCTTTAGCAGTGCATAACTGCAGCCTGAGTGAGCTCTACTACCACAACTTTATGTATGGACTGTGAAAATAGATTTATATTCAATTGCAACCTCTCCATGTTCACTGGGACATGTCCTCACACTGCTGTGCTCCTTGGTCTCTGCTATATCCCCTCTTCTCTGGGTAAACACGGCAATGGGCTTGTTGAATAGTGCGGCAGTCACTGGGTAGGGGCAGAGGAGCGCTATACAGTACAGAATTGTGGCTGCGTTCACACAGTGTGGTGGCTTTGTTAAAATGTGTTGCATGAACTTTAAGCTTGTTTGTAGAGTTCAGAATTCTTGTACATAGTTTATGTGATGACATTGGTTATGTATGATCATACAACACAATAATTGAATCTGCTCCTAGTGGCTGTGCATGAAGTTGTGTGTTTCTTGTTTTTGATCATCAATGTTCTGATTTCTGCAGGTGAAAGCTGAGCCTAAAACACCATCACCTGCGGCAGATCCATCCAAAGAAACTGCAAAAGTTGGTGATCCAGAGAGGATAAAACAGCTAATGCAAGAGGTAGAGAAGCAGGTAAGATTAGATCTGTATAATTATAATATAATGGGTTTCCAGAGTTTGCGTAGTGAAGAGACCACAGCACTTGGTATTGCATTTTGGCCCCATTCATTTGAGGTCACTGGTCTGTGATGGGTCCTGGTCCCAGGTGTGAGACCTAAGTATAGGTGATTAATTTTTAAAAAAAACTTTAAATTCCCAATTCACAGCTTTCACTTCGATGGAGCTAAAACACACTGTGATCGACTGTGACTAGTAAAACCACTGGTTATATTTAGTCAAACAGACACCGTGCCAAAAACTGTAATCGTGATTCAGGATGCTGCTGTCTTGCAGAGAAGCGGGGACTCCATGCATCATATATAACTATGATACCCGGGGTCCCGTCCTCTGCTTTGTGGCAAGTCTGTGAAATCTGGCCAGCAGACCGTCCGTCATTCAGTCGTGTGTTTCAGCCTAAACGGCTGATGGTATGACAATTGCAGGATTGGTTGCATATAAAACAGTCTGCCTGTAAATTCATTCACTAAATTTCTCCGTAGGCTATACTGGCAGATGATATAGTATATAGGATATGTTTCATCCACCAGGAACCGCTGGATCTCATTTTACTGGAAAGATCAGTATATGCTCAGCATTAGAGACTATGAGGGACGGATCCAACTGCATGGCATCCATCTCTGGCCTCCACTGTGATGTAATTGTTCATATTAGGACAGTTACATTATACGGGAGACATCTGGAACATTGATCACTTCTCTTCCTGGTTTCTGGGGGAGGAGCCAAACCAGAGGACATTTCCCACAGCATAAGCTTGGGATACACTACTACTGCGACTAATAATGATCTGCTGACACTGGAAAGGAGACCTAACTTGTTGATAACTTTCCATAAACCATAGTACCAATGAATATAAGAATATCTCATGTCTTGGTTCTGTATGTTTTATGCATTTTCCTAAATATTTTCAGGGCAACCATGTTCGGGAGTTAAAGGGCAAGAAGGCAGAGAAATCGGTGATTGACACTGAGGTCCAGAAGCTTCTGGCTCTGAAGAAAGAACTTGCCCTGGCTGAAGGGAAGACCCCAGAAGCCCCCGCTCAGAAAGGAAAGAAGAAGAAATAACCTCTTTTATGGGGGGAGCTGCAGCACCAAACGGGTTAATTGTGTGAACAGTCTTTTAAATAAAATATTGTGGTCCTTGTTTACATGGGAGTGTCTGACTCCATGGTAGTGCGAGACTGTAACGTATTGCATAGGATTGCATGGCTACTGAAAGATGTGTCTGCTTATTACACTCCACACGAGATAAATAGAGCAGCGTTATAGCAACACCAATTACTGCACCACCTCCTCTCCCCATGGGATACTGTAGAAACGTAAAGTCTGCGCGTCACATGACGGCAACATAGAGCCATTGATAAAGAAAGCAAGTGCACTAAAGAAAAACCTACAGAACACAACAATTGTTTTCATGATCACCAAAGAAAATAAGTTTTCTTAAATCTGTTCCTGTGTCCCATGTAATTCAGAATAGACAAAGGTTTCAGAGAGATCACCACCTGGAATAGCATCGTAAGGGGATCATTTATTTTTAGTCTGGAAATTTGGCTTTTGGGCATATTTCATTTATTTTAGAGGTGATATTTCTGGAATCTGAGTCACAAATTCTGTTTCTACCCCTTTTAATGTTTTTCCTAATGCTGCTCCTCTGTGCTGTAGCTTCACAGGCTGTTACACTGTACAGGAGCACTTTCGGGCTGGGGAGTTGTGCTCTTAATGGCATGTGAAGCTGAAGCACAGACAGGCTTTGGTAATGCCCCCCTTAAAAAGTTGATTCCAGAAGGAAGGAGGCCATGGATAGCAAATAGAAGATTAATACAGTCACAGTGCCTGGATCTATGAGTATGTCTTTCCGGTTTATCATACTGGCTTCTGATTTCTTCTAAAGATCTCCCCCAGCACATGGGATCTTAAAAAATAGACAATTTAATGTTAAAGGTGTATAGAGGTTTCAAATGGTAAACTCTGCTCTTGATTGGAACAAAAAATAAATTGTCATTTGCAATGCTAGAAAGGAGATGCATGCAGTCACAGGAGGGGGGAGTGTTTAAAGGGCATCTACCGCCAGGATGAAGGACTGTATGCAAATGAACCTGTGGGGCTCCGTGCTCCATAGGTGTTAATGCCCCTCAGGCTCATTTGCATACAGTTTTTCATCCTGGTGGTAGATGCCCTTTAAGGTGTTGTCCAAAGGTTGGAAATCATTGATTCTTTCTACCAAAAATAGTGCCACACCTGACTATGGTTTGTGCCGGTATTGCGCTCAGTTGCATAGAGATGAATTGAGCTGAGCTGGAATACCGGCATAAATCATGGTCTGGCGTGGAGCTGTTTGTGGATGTAAGCAGCCATGTTTTCAAACCTCTGTGCAACCCTTAGTGAATTACTTCAAAAAGTTGCAAACCGCTATAGAATTAAAAGTGCAGAAATCTAGACCATGGTGAACTTTGAAGGGAGTTGCAGAAGTGCACAAAATTTGCCACAAAAGCAAAAGAATGGTGTGGAAATAATAAATCCCATACACTACCCTGTGGATTTACTGCACAGCAGTGGTGTGCTGCCAATCCGTGCAGAATTTGTGTGCTGAAATGCATGTGAGTTTTAGCCAAGACCCCTCCCACTTGTGTTTTGAATGCGGGTTGCGATTTGAGGCCTCATGCACTCGGCTCTGTGTGAAATACAGCTGCAAATGGTTCGCACAGGTGGACATGAGCTCTTACAGCCCACCATTCCCAGGTCCATATGAATTGAGCAATCCATAAACCTAGAAAAAAAATATATATTATAAAGATGTTCTTCCCCACCCACTTAACTGAAATCTCAGATGAATCGATTTCAACAGAGGAAGGCAGAATGCAGCTTAGGAAGTATCTGGTTACATAGGGGATTACATGGCGTACAAGCGGTGAAATACGGTAATTGCTAATTCTAAAGCACTATTGTGATTATAAATGCAACTATGACTCCTCCACGTTTTTCAGGTTTTTGCTCAAAACCTATACCACTTGATGTATCCAGTTGACAGAGGGGGTGTGGCCTCCATCATATATAGAAGCGGACCATTGGAGGTTAATAGTGTTATTTATCAACATGAATACATATTAGTCCTTTTCCATAAAGTTTAGTCTTGGGGTGGTGGCACACGTGGCGTTTTGAACACATTTTAAGGCCATTTTTTAAGCTGTCCGTTAAAAACGCATGCGTTTTAAAAAAGCTATTGTTTTTGACTATTTTTCCTAATTATCGCATAAGTTTTTTAACGGACAGCTTAAAAACTGGTTCAAAACACCAATTTATTCTGCTGGTTCCTCTGAATGTTACAACAGCCAGTTTTCACTTGTGCACACTTTTCTCCACCTTCTCTTCCTCTGAAGTGTCAGAATTAGAGACCTATTCTGGGATTTTACCTCTGTAGCTTCCTCGTATACACTATACTATTCATTTGTGTAGTTAGAGGGGTTTTCCGTGCTTATCACTACAAGCACCGCTCCCTGCTCTTGTGCTATACAATAGACAGGCTGCTGGGGGTGCTATAGAGTATTGTGGTTCAGGACTATGTAACAGAGCTAACTTCTTACATTATTTTGTATCTTAGACCTGTCTCCAGCACAAATGCAATAATAACAAGGGATGACAACACTACTGTCAGTGTCTGTACACATCCAGTCCCTGAAGAATACATTAGATTCTATGTATCATATGTTACTGTTGTGTGTAATTGCCATGGCGGCCAGGCAGTACATGGCACCAGTTGTAGGTGTCAGTTTGTGTGGTTACCTACAACAGTCCTGTACTACTAGAGATATACAAACTGCACATCTGTGACTGAGGTTGCACCAATATTCTCATTTCTTTTTTGGTTTATCTCTTCACGACTGCCCTGTGTCTATATTCGTCCTATGTGCACATGCCCCGTGCAGAAAGGATGTTTATAAGCATCATGACAGTGACCTTTATCTCTTGAACCCTGGCACCTAGAAACACAATCTATGTGTCACATTAAACGAGGGGAATCTCCACAGAACCAGAGATATTTAGTTTTTTTATGTACATCTTTATATTTCTGATTGTAACTTTAACAGTAAATATCTCCTGTTCTGTGAAGCACCCAAACATAATCACATATTGTATAACACTAGAGTTGCATTTCTAGGGGTTCAGGAGATCTAGGCGTATGAAGTATGTCCCCCTCCAGCCTGTCAGTTGAAGGCAGAACGTAGAAGATGCTGCAGGAGACTTTCACTTGGCAGAAGTACATGCACCCTCTGCATCTGTAGCTGAACTTGGGAAAGGGTGATGGAATAATACCATACATATTTTTGGGAAAAGTTACTACTTATTAAAAAAAAAACTTTAATTGTAAAAATGATAATAAAATTGAAAAAACAAACTATCAATTATTGGCAACTTTTATAAAGAAGAACACATGTAATAAAACAATCCTACCAAGTTAAAGTCTCACATGTCATGAAAAAAACGAAGTGAAAATTTTTATATGTAAAGCTTTTCAAGAGATATGTGCTTTTTTAAATGACAATGTCAAAAATTGACCTGGACACTCAGGCATGATGACAACAGTCACGATGGGGTTAATCATGGGTCAGCAATAATGAAATAATTCAAGTCTATTTCATAGATGTACCTATATTGTGCTGATATGTAACCACCTTGTACTCATACATTGACCGTGTAGTATGTTCCCGTACATAGTTCCAGGTTAGTGACAAGGGAGCAGATCCCCTTTCATGAGCACTGGTAAAATGAAAGCTGCGCTGTGATTGGTTGCAATGGGCAACTAAACACATTCTTCCTCTTCAGCAGCTTGATAAATCTCCCCCAATGAGATAGTCTTATGCAAGGTATAAATCCTTAGCCGCATCATACAGAATCTTGTCAGGCTGGAGCTTGGGCAAAAGAATTCTACCATTTTACTGCTACATCAAATTTATTATAGTGGCCAAGGCAGACAATAAAATGTCACACATGGTGGAACAGAAGCCAATTTGTGCCCAAATTTGCATTTTTTTTTTTTTTTTTAGAAGTCAGAAAATCAAACTAGTACTTCTGGAAAGTACAGCAATTATAAAGTATTTATTAACACAACCATAACTAAGGCACCCGGTCAGTGTGGTGTGCACCGCACCACAACCAGGCCGCATAATATAGCACATGTCCACTCATCTTTCCATGGAGAGCACTGCTCCTGGCTGTACCCTGCATTCTTCTAGTGGACTCACTCTATGATCAGTTAAGTGCTGCGTCAGAATCACCACACTGCCAGAGATATGATAGTAACATAGGATAAAAAGGCTCTGTAGCTCCTGTGGTTGCACAAGCGCTTTTCCTCACCCCAATTATGCACTGCTCCAGCCTTGTCCTGCCCAGCATAAGCTCAGAATACATCACTGTGTTGTCCCTGACAGGCAGAAGTAATCATTCACTGCACCATCCCCCAGCTGCTGTGTACGAATCATCCAGCTCAGGTTGATTAGTCCAGTCTTGACAATTCAGGAACCACTGTGGGTAATGTGTTTTGTAGGCAGCCTGCTTTCCCAAGGTCCTGAATGTTATACTTTTTAAGCAATACCACGCAGTTCAGGGATTAAACATGTTTCTGCACCAATGTTGCTACAGCATTCTCTGGGTATGTTTGGCTCACAATGCATAAAAACAAATGGTAGATTTCCTTTAATATGCATGCCTGCTCAATATGAGGAATGTAGGGGGCTGTAAGGTTGGTACTACCCATTTGGATTTTATGGATGCATTTTGGAACGCTTTGATAAAACACCTGCTTTTATAGGATAGGTTTTTCCTTCATTCTTTTCAAAGGGGCTGAATGCAGGCTTAGGGTCACACCCTTAATATTTTTCTCAATCCATTTTTTTTTTTGGGGGGGGGGTGTTAAGTCTTCAGTAGCAGGTTTTCAGGGAATCACCAAAATACAGAACATCAGCTTTCTATGCATTTCTCTTGCTCCACAAGGGAGCCACTCATAATACCACTGCCTTGCAGAGGAGCTCTATCTTGTCCTGTAGAAATATCATGTACACTCACTCTTTGGCTTGATGGAAGTTTCCTTAGTGTGATGAAGCTGTGAGGTACCCATTACATTTGAAAGAAATCTACCATCAAAATCAAACATGACAAACCAGAGACACATACTCACAGACCCAGGAACTGACTGTGGGTCGCTTATACATCCTATTCTTCTAAACAAACTTTTCACATTTTGAAGAGCCAGAAGAGCTCTGGGGCACATTACCAGAGCCCCTCATTGTTGCAGATTCACAGGCTGTTACACTGCAGAAACCACAGATTACATCAGGGGGAGGGAGACAGTGACTCTGGTAACACCCTCAGAGCCCATATAGCTCCTTTGCAGGATTATAAAAGTTAAATTTTAGAAGGAAGGAGGCCATAGATAACAAATATATGACGATTACTACATTGATGGTGCCCCTGGTTTTTCATGCTCAATTTGCCATGTGGCAGGTACACAGTACAGTATCGTATCGTATCGTTATAGCATACAAGATAGAAGACCTAAATATACATGTTTTTTGCAGGAAAAATATAAAGCAGCAGCTCATTTACACTGATTTTTGATTTACAGAAAATAACTAGCCTGTCATATGGTGTTATACTTGTGAAATGGCCGCAGGATTTCCACTATGCAGATTACCAATACCATAAAGAGGTGAAGAGGCATCACTGAGACAAGTAAATGCTATGAAGTATTTGGTCCAATGAGTAACACAGGCCATGAATACGGTATTTTCATCATAGGGAAGACAATACCCCACATACTTTATTCTATATAAAGAGAATATTAACCATAAGTTATTTGAGAACAGTTACAAAAAGATATTTAGACAAGCAATGCATAATAAACCGTTATATCAGAACTGGAACATCCTGAATTTGAGGGTCTTTTGGTCAGAAAGAAAAAAAGCCGTCCTATTTGTAGAAATAAAATGTTATTTAGTAGAGTTTATTATGTAGTCCCTCTTAGATGTAGATATCAAAGTAATGTTTCTAGATGTGTACGTGTCAGAGGATTTTTTTGTCTCAAGAATTCTAATCGAGACATCTATAACCATAGGCATAGCAGGTCTCAATACTTAAAAGGGAACCCGTCAGGATGATCAGTACACTGGTTCTTCAGAACCAGTGGTTTAGGGTTCCAAATTTCTCTGCACCTGTGTGTTGTGGCAAGTGAAGCCATTGCAGTACACCATGGTATTATGGTAGGTATGGCACACACCCAATAAAGCTGGGGTGTACTATGATAGCTTTACTTGCAGTTTGAGAGATGGTGCTAGAACATGATCTTCAGATGTAAGTGTAATTTATTTATTTATAATTGCTGCAATATACAGCCCTCACACAAGTCTATTTGGGACCCTAAACCATACGGTTTCTGACTAAAGTTGGCTTAGAGTTCCCAATCAAACTGACAGGTCCTCAATGCACAAGGCCTTGACCCATCAGGGGTATTTATGAAATATTTTATGTATTCCCCTATAAACATCTAACTACAATGATTTACATAGTTTATATACAGGACTATATACAGTTATGACAAACTCCAAATGTCCATAGAACATCCCACTGTGCCCATTTTCCATGCAGTTCTTTCCATACATCATAGATAACTTTCATTGTTAAGTGTTCACTTTTTCATATTAACCATTCTTTCTATGAGAGACTTCCTGGTCCGCTCTACCTCCATAGTAAGACGCTCAATCTCTGCCTTCAGACGTTCATTCTCCGCCACCAAGTGAGAAACTTTCTTCTCATTCTCTTGATCCTTCTCTTTCATTCGGACCTTTCCGCCTCTGGGTTGGCCGTTCCTCTTCCGCTTTGTTCCACATTGGCTTCCACTAGAGTCTTCATCCTCTGTATGGGTTTGGGATGGAGAGCTACTGCAGCCAGAGTCCAGGTCTACAGCCGCCTCCTGTGTGTTATTTGGAGACTCTGAGGAAGTTGATGGATTGTCAAAGTCATTCTGTGATCCCTGTGTTAGGAATTCCAAAACCTCAGAAGGCAACTGATCCACCACCGTTTCTAAAGCCACCACTTCCTCGTCGGTAAAGTTCACTGGTAATGTGGAGTCTATTGACTCAAGTGTCCACAGATATGGAGAGCTATCCAGTGTTTCCACCTGCAGGGAATAAAAACATTTAACTATTAAATGATGCAAAGCGTATGTGTTCTCCCATATTATCTCTTCTGGACATCAGCAGAACAAAACACTACATTTCTTCTACTTCAGGGTGAACACATGAAACTACACATCATGTAAAGTCTATTACAGCACTAACCTGCTCATCGGATACCAACTGGAGTGACGCAGCATTTTTTGTTTCTGAGGACAAGATGTCTTGTAGGTCCTCGTACCAGGCCTCCAGCTCCAATCCCGACAAGGGGCCGGCGGTGCCGCAGAACGGCATCGATT
The DNA here is from genome assembly GCA_019512145.1 of Engystomops pustulosus. Classification (NCBI taxonomy): domain Eukaryota; kingdom Metazoa; phylum Chordata; class Amphibia; order Anura; family Leptodactylidae; genus Engystomops; species Engystomops pustulosus. The sequence continues at coordinate 40,253,070 of CM033642.1, read as the reverse complement.
CTGCCATCATTTTTGACAGTCTTGCTGCGCAAATACTTCACACTAAGGAGAAATGTTAAAATTACTCAAATTCTTTGAGACAATTGCTTGTGAAGATCAAATCATGTAGCAAGTACAACCAATAGTATACCCAAATCAACACAATAATGGAGCCTGCAGAGCAAACTACACTACACTTTTTGTTGTATGTTGGATCAGGGTGGGTCCTGCAATCCCACGGCTCAGCAATTTGTGGGGCACTAGGTCTGGTCATAATTTTATTAAAAGAAAACAACAACACATCTTTCCAATATTAGAGGTTAAGGCACTGACTGTGGTAATCTTATATTTGTTGTACATATACTCCTTTTTTCTAAAATCAACAATCTAGCCTTCTTCCTAAAGTCCATTGTGTAACAATAGGCTGTGAAGATACGAAACTTGCAGCATCTGAAAGAACAGATACTGGAAGTCTGCGCTACCATTTCTTCTGTGTTGCCATCAGTGGAAGGAGAGGGTTGCATTGACAAAACAACAGAACAGGTAGCACTTTGAACAAATTTTATAAGTGGTGATAAACTTGTAAATAACTTATGAAACCATTGTTTTTCTTGTGAAATTCAAATTAAGTTTATGGGAAGAGGGTCCTATAACACAAAGAAAAAAAAAAAAGTTGGACACCCATTGGTAACGCCTGCAGTAGGTGCTGTCACCAATCACAGGTGATAACCATGTAAATTTTGGCAACCACTTATCAAGACCTCCGTGTATCCCCGTGTATCGTCAGTAGTGCCGAGCCACTGTATTTCTTTCATGTTAACCATGTACATGCATATCACAGCATTGCATGGGCACCACCAAAATGTATTCCATTCAAAGTCATCAGGGGGTGGCAACCTGTTACTTTAACAGCCTCAGGTCTTAGAAAATTGATATAGCAAGTTACCTCAAGTGTGATGATGAATAAAGATAGTCTTCCTCTTCCAACACTGGAAAAAAAAAAAAGTTGTAAGTTACTTTCCAATACAAGGTGAGACTTTAAAGGACCCTCATATGGCATGTCACAAATCTTATGTCCGCTACAGTGTATACAGCTTCCATCAGATACATCTCAACCTCACAGCAAACCCAATCATTAGGTGCAGTGTTCTATTAGGACATGTTGTGACCATGTAGCATTATGCATAATATTAGGCTCTTAACAGACTTTCACTAGGTTTCATTTATGGATCAATGCTACAAAACCCGCAGAAAGCTATCAGTAGCACAATTCATTTGGTGATAAAACCACAGTAAACATCAAATTCTCCCATTCAAGTTAAACAGAACAAAACACCTGACAGGAAATGGAGGACCTTCACATTTGTAAAGTTTGACATGAAGGGCTGAAAAAGACTTATTTTAACATAATTGATATCTTTTCCAGAAAGAACATAAACCACTTGTCTGCGGCTAGCCAGTCTATAGGGGGTTTTCTTCATGGCAGAATACCATCTAGATATTACCCGTAACTACAGTCTAAAGACTATGCATCATCTCAACAACTTCGGTTAAAGCTGCATTCTTGTCATGACATTGAGAAAATGGGGACGAGAAATAACCACCCCGAGCCCTTCTGAAGACAAGCCCAGACATGATTACAGCAAGACATCACCATCAGCCAAATCAATCACTGGTCCTCTGACACATCTAATGTATGGGCACTAGATCCATCTCATCAGGAAACTGGACATCCTTTGCCAATTAAAGGGAACCTACCACCACGGATTTACCTACAAAGGTAGATAAGGGTGGTAGGTGCATCTGTAGGACGTGAGGATAGCCTTTAAGGGCTATCGAAGTTATATGGTAGGAGGATCAAAGAGGCTACCAGGACATGGAGTAGCCGCACCGTGTAGCCTCAGCTCTGGCTACTCCGGAGGAAATTTACATATTAGCGAAATAAAATAGATTGCGGGGACGTGAGGATTAGCCCTTAAAAAGGGCTAATCCTCACATCCTATAGATGCACCTACCACCTGATCTACCTTTATAGGTAGATTCGTGGTGTAAGGTCCCTTTATATCCTTAGCGGATGAGGTTTTAGAAACCAATTCCTGATCTACAGTCTACTATTTCCAAGGCGTCATGGGGGATAGATGTCCAGCAGCACAGTTTGCAGCCAAATATCTGTCCCCATTGACATCTATGGCGCCAGCTCATGGTGTAGTGAGCACAGGTGGTTTCACTAAACATGGAAAACATAGAACAGGTCCTATGTTATTATTTACAACAGCGATGGCCACTCGCATCTCCCAGCTCAGCTCTACTGCATGCGGCAGATAGGATACTATGTGCAATCGGCACAACTCCTTCTGCCTGCATGTGTGTGTCATTGTCTGCCAGCACATACAATATTTATATTCCACAATGGCCCTTTCTGCTCTATAACATGCTGTCTGCAGATTAACACAACAGTAATCCACAGTATTCATGCCAGCCTTTGGTTACAAATTATGTGTTCCATCAGGCTACATGGACAAAATCTACACGAATGATGTCCTTGAGTGCCCACTAGTCCTATGCCATGTTACATCCGACACATCACCCCCTATTTAAAAACCATTTTTTACATCATTGAAGACAACAACAGCCCCCAAATCACCTGTCAGTAGTAGAAGATCACACATCAGGGCATTACATTACAAAAAGTCAATGATTATTTACCAATATCCAAAGCAACAAATGTAACATTTCTTTAGGGGTTGAAAGCAGGACATCCTTACTATAACAAATCTACAATTTACCAGATCACACACATCAAAATCAATGCAAAAATCCTTTTTTAAAAATTAGTTTCAATAACTTATAAGACAAGGCATCTCATTCCCTGTGTGGTGACAATATCCTGAACCCCAAGTCAGGTTTTTGTGACCTTGACAAATACATTGTCACAGTTTAGTTGGCATATAGGAGGAGCTAGAATACTTTCATTAATCAAGACCAATCACATCGTACGACCACATCGATTGCTGGGATCACATCCCCAGTAGAGGTTTCGGATAGACCTATTATTAGATACATAACATTGTAACCAGTCACTACCCCCGGACTTATGTAACCTAATCCACAAACAATGGAGCAGTAGTAGTAAATGAATGGAGACGGGATGGATGGATGGCTGACAGATGACCTCTCACCTTTCTCCACGTAGGGTCTGTTCGCTGGTGACAGGGGCAGTAACCGCGGCGGCGCAGGTTGTTGGTGAGTGGGTTCTCGTTTGGAGACCAGGAGTTCATGTTAATCATCGTCTGCGTCTTCAGCAAAACGACTGAAGGACAAAATGCCGAAACCTGGGTTATATATGAAGAATTCCGCCAATGGGAAAGCGTACACGAGGCACGTGACCCGAAGTCAATCCTGCTCCTGGGCCGGCCGTCTGCTCGCTATGCTTCTCAATGGAGTATGTTATTGTGTAATACCAGACTATCACCAATGGGAGAGCAGAGCTGGGCTCTAGAGCGAGGCTTGAGACGCAGAAGGGGGCGCGGTCAGGATGACGTAGCGCGGGTGTGACGGGGGAGCGAAGTGCGGAAGTGCGGCGCTGGAAGTCACGGGTTAGGATGAGTCACAGGGGATGATGCAAGAGCTGGCAAGCCGTGGCCAAGACTCCAGGAGAAGATCCAGGGGGACTTTCCGAGCTGTGTCCACATGTGCTGCTGCATGTGTAGTCTGATGTTCTCACTACTTATGTTTATGTCAGGATGAGCAGATTTCTCTGTCATCACTTTAAAGGAATAATCTAGACTACTTTTGTACACTACACTACACTACCTATCTTTAAAGGAAAGCTAACATTCAAATCCATCATGATAAACCAGGGGACCCTACTGGTAGATCCAGACACCAAGACTGTGGTAATCTGATATTTTTTTATACATGGCCTCTTTCCTTCTAAAAAGCAACTTTTAAAATTATGCTAATGAGCCAGAAGGGCTCTGGGAGACTGTTTCCGGTGTCCTGCTGCAGCTTCATAGGCTGCTCCGCCCCTCGCTCTGTGTGAAATTACAGCAGGCAGAGGTAGTGATGGGAACTCCGGCTCTTCTTAGTGAGCTGGCTCCGCTCACTAAGAAGAGCCGGCTTTTCTGGCTCCTGAATGGCTCCCTATTAAATCTCCCCACACCACTCCACTATTAACTCGATTGTATCACTAGTAGGAGGAAGTTTTGAGGAGGAGACAGTGTTAGCCTGTGAAGCTACAGCATGGAGGGGCTCTGCTAATGCACCGCCATTGGCCTTTAGGCTCATTAGCATAATTTTACAAGATGATTTTTTAAGGAATGATGGTATCAACTATAAGAAGACTAGCACAGTCAAAGTGCCAGGATCTATGATTAAGTGTCCCTGGACAGATTTTGATGGTAGATTTTCTTTAAATGTTTGGTGAAACATTTTTTGGTGCTTGGTAACCCAGGTCAACTCGAGTGTTAATTGTAATTTATCTGATTAAAATGCTTGTGGTTGCCCATTTATGACATAGTGAAGTGAACCATCAGATCCCAGTCAGAAGCCGACTTCCATCACTCATCGGTGAATGACCCATCATTGCAAGGGACCTGCTTTATCCAATGGTTGGCCTACTCAGACTGACAACACAGGAAGTAGAGTCCTCTGGGAAATAGAAGGCTGTCTGCTAGGGCAGAGAGAATCTACCACCAGATCTACTTCTGATAGCAGATTCCTCACGGTAGGTTTCCTTTAATGGTCTGTGTAATGTGGGGAGAATGGTGCTCTCTGCGTCCTGTTATATACAAGCAGCTCAGAGAATTTCTGACTTTTCTAACAATGACAATGTAAAATGGCAGGAAGTAGAGTGATTAGTGATGTCTGCTGTCCTTCGCACAACCTTGACTGATGCAGCTAGAAGAGAATGTCTATCATTACAATGTCATTGTATATATAGGAAGTCATGTGGGTGTTATCTTTATTGTTACGAGAGCACTAAACCTAGTTAAAGCAGTTAATCCAGTATTCACATGATTAACATGATGCAACAGAAAATTATAGATGGATGAAACTATATAAATATGTGTTTTATGCCGCTTAACAGGATACTATGAGTAGCAGTCATCCATAACATACACTTTCATCTGTGACACCGGAGACTGAAACAGAGGAATCACTGCATCATGTCGGTAACACTTGGCGCTGTAATACTCTGTGACTGTAATACTTATGACAAACAATTCACAAGTTTGCCCGTGTTCATACGTTGGAATTGAATTGCATTTAACCAGGCACCTATACTGGACTTTATTTTTTGGTTTTTAACTTAAAGACAGGGTCAGCAAACATGGACAGAAAAGGCAGTTCTGGGGTAAGCTTCATCGCTGGCTGTGTTCAGGGGGCCCCAAGGAGGAGAAGGGGCCCTAAGTCACAGAAAACCATGTACACAGGGGTGAAAGAAAACAAATGTAGATATTTTTGCTAATTTATTAAACAAGAAAAACTGTAATATCACATGGTCATTAGTATTCAGACCTTATGCTGTGACACTTTTATTTAACTCAGATGCTGTCCATTTCCTTCTGATCCTCCTCGAGAAGGTTATGCTCCTTCATTGGAGTATAATTTCTGCAGCACTCAAGGCTCCTAAGAGTGGTGACGCACGTGGTGTTTTTAGGACTTTTTGGTCAATTTTTAGTTGTGCGTTTTCAGATCGTAAAAAAACGCATGCGTTTTTTTGACAGGTTTGACCAATTATCTTAATTCAAACTGGTCAAAAATGCATGCTTGCCACCACCCTTAGAGCACAGTGGTCTCCATAAGACGTTTGGGACAGCCACAACTCTTACAAGACCTGGCCATCCAGTCACACTAAGAAATCTTTAAAGAAGAACCCCAAGATCACTGCGGCGGAGCTCCATAGGTGCAGTAATGAGATGGGAGAAAGTCTCACTGCAAAGTCAAACTATCACTGTAGCCTCCACCAGTCATGACCTTATGGCAGAGTGTGTGATGGATGCCTCTCCTCAGTGCAAGAAAAATGAAAGCCACATACTGTTTGCAAAAAAAAAAAAAAAAAACCACACATGAAGGACTCCCAGACTATGAGAAATAAGATTCTTTGGCCGAAGATTGAACTGTTTTGGAGTAAATTTTAAACAGTATGTGTGGAGAAAACTGGGCACTGCTCATCACCTCCCAAATACAATCCCAACAGTGACACATGGTGGTGGCAGGGACAGGACGACTGAGTGCAATTGATGAAAAGATGAATGTGGCCAAGTACAGAGATATCCTGGATGAAAACCTCTTCCAGAGTGCTCTGGGCCTCAGACTGTGCCAAAGGTTCACCTTCCAACAAGACAATGACTAGACAGCTAAAATAACTGGTCCAGCCAGAGCCCTGACCTAAACACAATTAAGCATCTCTGGAGAGGCTTGAAAATGGCTTCCATCCACGTTCACAAGCAAACCTGAGGGAACTGGAGAGAGCCAGGTGTGAGAAACTAGTTGCATCTTCACAAGAAGACTCATGACTGTAATAGTTCAACAGGTGCTTCTACTCAATACTGAGCAAACGGGGCCGAAAACTTATGATCATGTGATATATTAGTTCCTCTTGTTTAATAAATTAGCAAAAATATCTACATTTCTGTAAAGATGGGGTGCAGAGCGTACAATAATGAGCAAAAGAAAAAAAAAAACTTTTGATCTTAGCAACTGATTGCAATAAAACAGACTGAAAAATGTAAAGTGGTCTGAATACGTTCCGCCCCCACTGTATATTTTGTGCTAAATCAAGGCATGCATTAGTGTCTAAAATATGTAATATAAAACTACTATTCCAGATACACACATACAGCAGAGGTAGATATATAGAGATATATCTATCTCTATCTATCAATTATTAGATACTGACCTCAAGTTCATTGCAGGTGGAGACGTTAGATGTGATAATGGATGCAGGCAGCTTTTGGAGATGGGCTTTAAATACTGAAGTATCCCGGCCTTTAAGGATTGATTCAGCTGCTTTTTGGCATGGATCCAGTTCGGTCACTTTTTTAAACCAATTCTTTAATGACGACAGATCTTCTGCAAAGAGAATGTCAGTACTGTCAAATATGCAAATTAGACAAAATATTCAAGAGTTAAAAAAAGCAACAAAGAGACCTCACTATTGTAAAGAAGTGATCTGTGAAAAACTAATCTTACTAGGACTTGCTCTACCTTTAAACAGATAGTTTGCAAGGGTCATCATATGGGCCGTGGCCACTGATCCGTTTAAAGGCATTGCATTTAGGACAACGCGTTCCGTCTTTTCGAAAAATTGACTGCACACGGTTGAATTTCACTGTTATGTATTGCTGGACTAACACCAATTCTCCTTATATGGTGGAGGAATATTTTACTAATAAATATCTTAATTTAGGCAAGGAACGGTTTGTAAATATTGACTACAAATGTGGAAACTCAGCTGTAACTTACCCGATAGAGTAGATGCATCCGTAATAAAAGGAAAAATCGCTCCCCATACCACAATGTCAGCAACAGACAGTGCATCCTAGAAGTAACAAAGAGTTACATAAGTGAGCATAATCACACTAGTTGGAAGTTTTCTCCTATATACACTTGTCAAGCAATATTTTTTTTACATACAGTTATTGCTTGTGAAAAAAGGATGATGCAAAATTCTAAGTCGACTAAACAAAATCTAGGGTATAAGATGATACACAATTTGTAAGTCTGCAGAAGTTTTGCTCACAGGGCTTGGAGGAAACAAATGTCAATTACCATATAAAAATAAACAAGGTCTCCGAGTAGAAATTGATGACATATGCGATCACTGGGGCCAATTTGGTAGAAAACATATAGAAAGTACAAGCAGGAAAACAATGACAATGTGTGAATGGAAGGTAGGGCACCCGAGATTAACACTTGAACGTCCATTGTGTAATTCCAATATAATGCACAGGAGTTGTACTCACACCAGTAAGATATGGTTTCTTTGAGAGACTTTGAGAAATGTATCCAAGTTGCTTGCCAACCGTTACTAAAGTCTCTTCCCTTTTCTTCCCCTGCACAATATGTGCGTATAAGGCGGCAGAGATCACCGGCTAAACATATAGAACACAGAGGTAAGATACTGTATATAGAATGAATGTAATACAGACTGAATGGTAAAGCAGTAAACCCCATTTATTATCATGCAGGAGCTACTTGCCTGAAGCTCTGTCGCCTCCCATTCCAGCCACTGATTATTGAGGTCATCCAGGTCCTTTCCAGCTGCCAATGAGAAATACCTATGAAAAGAGAGACTATGAGAGTCAATAACAGGTACGATGAAGACGCATATCATTGTGAGGCATTAGGCCCTTTTACATTGGGCTTCATTTAGGCAGCCATATTGTGCTTATATCATACAGTCCTTATTACAGATCAACAACCGTGCCCAGGTCTAATGACCCAATATATAGACTACAATAATGCTGCCAGCTTAGGACATCCTTACACGTACCACATTACCTGCTCACAATTTCTGTTTTGTGAATTTGTAGTATAAATACAGTAGAAGTTTAGTGGATAGGATTCATGTAAATCCCATAAACAAATAGTTAAAAAAAGGATTTATGATTCATAGTATGTTGCTTAATTGCAATGCAAACGATGATCTCCGCCTCCTACCATGACAAAATTGTGTAAAACACATTAGAACCAGCTGATGCTCGCTGAATGGCTGGGGAATAACTGTTGAGGTAAATTCTGCAGTCATTCTGTTGCGAGTGCAGATAGCCTAAGAGTGGTGACACACTTGGCGTTTTTAGGCCGTTTTTAGTTAGTGCTTTTAATAGGTGAATGACCGTATTAAAACTTAACTTTTAATTTAACAATAACAAAAGATGAAAAATAGAAAAAATAGATATAGTTTGGTTCTAAAATTATAGTCCCCAAGGGAGTAATTCTTAGTCAGCCGTCCAGAAAGTGATAATTCAAAGAAGTGCTTGTATGGTAAAGGACGCTGTTAGTTTAGTTTAAATACTACTCAGCATCCATATCAATATGATCGGTCACATACCTGTCTCAATACAGGATTGATAGATAAGTCTCCAGGGTTGTGATTCCTCAGTTTCGGAACTACAGATACTGACCACCGATAAGACCATGTGCAAGAAAATCATTAAGAGTAGCCACCAAAGTACAGTAAAAGGCAAGTATGAGTGTCATGTAGATGCATTAAATAGTTGGGGTATGGGTGCACTTTAATAGTCCTGGGTGCACAACATTGACCCTTATTGTCCCTACCCTATGGGGAAAGGTCCTGAATAAACCCTAATGCCTCAACACGGGACCGCAGCCCTAACCAGCTGCCACCCCGTCTGGAACCTACCCTTCTGCTTGGCCCTCAGACCCTACACTTAAGAAGGACGAGGAGAGGTGGATGAGTTTGTATATTCATGTCCTCTACATGTATGGAAAACTTCTGTATTTCAAAGAACAGAAACATGTATCCCAGCACCGTAGTAAAAGGTTATGTGCATCAGTGTTGAGTTACGACCAAACATGGCATGTTTCGCCTGAACATTGCAGGTTCATCAGGGGTGCAATAGACCGAAACAACAACGTCTCTGGCTGGGGATGAGGGGTGCAAGCAGTACAATAGCCGTATCCAGCTTACTAACCAGTGGAAAATATTGGCGGTAACTCAAAAAAGTCAATGTAGGTTGTTAGGCAGTGGCCAAATTGTCCAAGGGTCCCATCCTATCCAATGCTGGTAGGGACCAAGCGTCCATATAGTCGGACACTCTGTGACGGCGTCCCTTTCAGCGAGGTTATACCGATAGGTCCGTGAGGTCTGGATACACACATGGCGACTAAGAATTGCTACCTTGGGGACTATAATTTTAGAACCAAACTATATCTATATTTCTTAACTTTTCATTTAACAATAACAAAAGATAAGTATTAATATGGTCATTCACCTATTTTGTACTTGTTTAGTAGACTCTAGTAGGTGAAGTGGGTAGGAGGTCCATACCATCCACCCTTGTGTAAAATTTTTTTCAAAGTGCGTTTTCAGATTGGAAAAAAAACGCATGCGTTTTTGACAGGTTTTACCAATTATCTTAATTCAAACTGGTCAAAAACGCAGTCAGTTGGGCGCGTTCTTGCTGTATAAAAACGTTACGGCTAAAAGACAGTCAAGGAGCTTTACTCAGGGTTTTTTTTTTTAAACAAAATGGATGAAAATCCCATTAGAGAAAAGACCATAGATAGCATCTCAGTAAACCCCGGCATGGGGGAAAATAATGGACGCCATCCGTATGCAGCCTATTTTACCTAAGTGTAGCAACTTTGCATTGCTAATTTTGTACGGATCCAAATTATATCATCCAATATAATCCAGAGCTATATTCACAAAGTTACTTCATTGCATTTCCACAGGTAACTGGAGAAATGTAACACCAAATGCATATGTGCTTTCACACAAAAATTTGTCAAAAACACATTTGCGTCCACACTTTTCAGTTTTTGATGTCCAAACCAGGAGTGGAGTGAAAAAATAAGAGTAGGAGCAACGTCTCTTAATGATATATTCTCACCCATTATGGGCCACACTTGCTTTTGGCTTCAAAAACTGCATTAAAAAACGCAACCTCAGGGTCGCTCTTCTCCCGATGCATTGTGGGACCTCAGTCTCACAGACACTCCATAATGTTCACCGAAACTCAGTACTCACCTGCATATTGCATTAGCAGAGAACAGGTAATTTCCATTATTCAGCTCCAGTGCTGGCAGTTTAGCTTGCGAAAGGAAGGGCACAACTTTTTCTATTAAAAATAAATAAATATGCATCAAAACAACTTTTATGAACAAGGGTAAAAATTCTAACGACTTGAATAAACCTATAAATAACAATTCTGGTGTATAATTTCTTGTCATTAGGACGTGAGTCTTCCCTAGAACTGTATGTATTAATTGACAGCTGGGTGTTACCAGTTAAAGGGGCTGTACCATCTTTGACTTATCTCCTATGTTAATAATCTGATCAGTTGGGTTACAACTGTGGGGGCCCCACCGATCCTGAGAACAGATCCTCCGTGCTCAGGAAAAGGGGGTTCAGTTCTCTTAATCGGTACCAAGTGGTCGGACCACCACCAATCTGTTGTTATTAAACTGACATTTTCCAATGAGTGCTGACATCCCTGATGACAAAGGGACATCTCTGACACAGGATCACCCATTTCCAGGAGGAATTACAAAAAGAACTGGACAACACCAAGTAAATTCTGCGCTTATAGCAAAAATGTTTCAGTATAAATTACTGGTCTTGAAGCACACGGGACGGTGCTAAGGGCTTATTCACACACATGCGGATGTCAGCACACACCATCCCATAGTAAAGGATGCAGCTCATCCATCTGTTCCTCTTACCGTCCTGCTGTAGCCTCTGGATCTGTACATCATTACCCCAGAGACCTGCAGCTGCCAGGACCTTCACCCCATGGGGGTTCCCATCGCTTACATACAGCTTCATCCCGGCTCTATAACCACCCCAGCAACTACCGGCACCGGCTTCTACTACCACAGCTGATGCAACGCACTGAAAAGCTCCAAGCACATGGACACGAAGGCTCTATGGGATATGTAGTCCTATTCACTTTACCATACAACGTTCTCTACAACTACCGGCAAAGAGAGAACTACAATTCCCATGATTCAATTCAAGGGGGTGACGTCATTGCGCGAGGACGCCCTTAGACGCGTGTGGGACGTTCCCTAATAGAATGGTAGAATGAGAATGGGCCATGTCCGCTCTGCTGTGTTCTTCGTGCTGCTCAGTGATGATACATACATCACACATAATAGGGGAAGATTTACACAACTTCCTGTAGTATTACACCAGCCACTGTTCCGGGATTTACATGGCCCTGTGGAGAGTGTGTTTTATGTGTACATAGGAGCTTATGGGAAACACGTGTCCGTTTATAACCTTCTGACCTATACTTTACCTTTTAAGGTTATAAAGAGTTAAGCAGCCAAACATCCCCCCCCCCCCTATTATTGAGGAGCATGAGGTCTGGCTAGTTATCTACTACACTACCTGTCATCAGGTTGTTACATTTTAATCTGAACTTTTGGGCTAGAGAAAGAGGGACAAAAAGCCTCCCTTTTTCCAGAAACCACTACCATTGTCCAGGCCCTGGTCCCACTATAATAAACACTATAATATCGACCTTAAAGGGAACCTACCGCCACGATTCTACCTATAAAGGCAGAACAGGTTGTAGGTGCATGTATGGGATGTGAGGATAGCCTTTGTTAGAGCTAATCCTCACGTCCCCGCTACCTTTTAGAAAACTTTATTACCCTAATATGTAAATTTTGTAGCTGCGCACCCTCGTCCGAGAAGTCGGTGTTCTATGCATGCACAGAACGCAGCCCCCCAGTAGCTGCTTAACAAAATTTACATATTAGGATAATAAAGTTTTCTAAAAGATAGCGGGGACGTGAGGATTAGCTCTAAAAAGGGCTATCCTCACGTCCCATACATGCACCTACAACCTGTTCTGCCTTTATAGGTAGAATCGTGGTGGTAGGTTCCCTTTAATGGCCCCAACATAATATAAGGCCCCCTTCCTGTGGCCAGCCCCCTCCAGGACCCATATAGTACCCCCTAATGCAACTCCTGTCTTCCTCCATCTTCCCTCATACAGTGGCCGCCTGTCCTCCTCCATCTCCCATCATAAAATGGTTACTGTCCTCCATCACCCCTCATACTGTGGCCTCCTTTAGTCCTCCATCTACCCTCATATTATTATTATTATTTAAAGGGGTTGTCAGAGAGTATACAAATCTCTGCAATTGGGCTGGGAGGCAGTACAAAAAAGAAAAAAAACCCTATACCTACCTTTTCCAGATTCCCTGGTCTTCCACACTGCCATCCCTGCTCCTGTTTGTTCAACTTCAACAACTTCCAGCCGCTGTTGTTATTTTTTTTTTTTACAACCCTCCTGCAGTTTTTACTACTCTCGCAACCCCTGTAATGAAAATCTACCATCAAAATCCATCATGATAAACCAAGGGCACTTACTCATAGATCCAGGCACTGTGGCTTGGTGATCTTCATATATTTGTTATCCATGGCTTCTTTCCTTTTAAAGTAAACCTTTATACTTATGCTAATGAACCTGAGGGGCTCTGGAAACACCCACCAGATTTGTGGTGTGCTGGCATATGATAAAGCCCCACCACCAAGGTGGAAAAACCTCTGAGGTTTAGACCTTATGATGTATCTGCTGGCCGTGCTGTGATGCCAGATGAAATTATGCCAGGTCCGACCTGGTAAAAGTCGTACTTGGGTAAAAACCTCTGAACATTCACTGGTTTTTAGGAGGTGCATAGGCATGGGGCAGGGAGAAGCACATCCATGGCCACCTGCCTTCCAGAATAAACTTTTAATATGATGCTAATGAACCTGAAAGCCTCTCCTTGCTGTAGCTTCACATGATGTTACACTGTCTCCATCTCTCTGCTCCCTCACTTCCCCCTCCCTCTGGCTGCTGTAATCTCACACAGGAGGAAGTTCTCCTTGCACACCTGTGAGTCTGTAGCATGAAGGGGCTCTGGTAACACCCCCCAGGAGCCATTCAGGCTCATTAGCATAATTTTAAACGTTCAGATTTGAAGAAAGGAGGCCATGGATAAAACATATAAGAAGATAACCATAGTCACACTGCCTGGATCTATAAGTATCCCTGGTTTATTATGCTTGATTTTAATGGTAATGGGGGAACTGCTTGTTTTACAATTTATACTCAAGTATAAGCCTAGTTTTTCAGCACAAAAAATCTGCTGAAACCCCAAAGTCAGCTTATACTCAAGTAAAAAAATATATGTTTTACCAGGTTTTTGTGGTAAAATTAGAGGCCTTGGCTTCTACTTGGATCGGCTTATACTCGAGTATATACGGTAATAGCCTTTAGGATTGCATATCAATATTTTACTCCTGAAAACCTATTTAATATTGCCTTGCCTGTACAAAAGTAATGAAATATTCTGGTCTCATCTAATTTTAAGAAACTAGAGCTTTTACCTTGACAAGAAATGTAACACGGAAACTTCTAAAGATACAAGAAAAAGGAAAGGAAATGGTAAAACCTCTGTGGTCACAAGTCAATGAAAATTATGGTCAGAATTTGAGGCATCTGTTTAATCATATTATAATACATACAAGTAATATAAGAGAGGGGGATCATATAGATTTGGGGTGCAGGCCGTCTTCTCTAATCACTCTTATGTGCAGTGATTAGATACACGTAAGATATACATAAGTTTTAACACTTGAATTTTGGGGGTGGGGGGACATCAGATACTCTGTGAGGAAGGGTCTGTGTTTTGGAATGACTGCTCCTCATGCTGAATTGTGCAGTGCACCCTTTAGAGGATGCAGGTGAATTATACTTGGGTGTGGATGATGTACTCGAGACCAAAGAAGCGCAGAGACAATGTTACAGACAGGAAGTGGTGATGATTGTCACTTCACAGAACACTATCGCTCGTACACAGAGAGGCTTCTTTCCCCTTCGTGCCTGGTAGTGAGATCTACACACACAGGCAGCACTGTTACCCTGATGGATACTTTTGGCGTAATTATTCATTAGGATCAAAAATGAGGACCAGTTGCTGACAAGTTTTATTTCCTCGCTGTCCGGGGTTTACTTGGTAAGTAACTTTTTGCATGGGACTAGAAGATCAGGGTGGGGATTGAAGTGTAACATTTCTATTGATAGACTGAGGATCTGCTGTTTTAGCCATATAAAAGATAAGTGTTCTGGAAGTGTTTTGGACACTCCTTACAGTGGATGATGTCTTTAGATTTCAGACAGAAGAGTGAACATAGAGCTTTTATTCATGGCCCTCTGCGGAAATCTGTCTTTTCCGTGATCATCTGATATCAATTGTAAGTATTGATATGTGCTGATATCTACTGTTAATATTGAAATGTGCTGATTTCTACTGTTACTATTGTGGTTCTGTAAAAAAAAAAATTATATTTTTTCCAATTATGTATAAGTTTTGAAATTTACCGAAAATTACATATATTTAGGCAAGTGAATAGTAATAGATACAGGACATTGTGTAGGTGCAGTTTGAAATCCTGGTGACCTAATGGGTTTAATCACAGATTTCCAAAAGATGATAACAGATAATCCGATTATATGAACCTTGGAGAACTAGGATGGAGAACTGAGGTATGGCCGACTTTACGTACAGACATGGTCGGCTTTCCATAAAGAGATTTAGAGAATTGACTTTAGGCAGAACAAATATGTGTCTTTCTGCTTCTGACAGTTCCTTATTGTTAATATGGAGATCTTGAAGGAATTATCAAGAAAGCTTTTACAGACCTAAATGTTCTGGCAAAGTTCTTTGCTCTATAAAAGTAGATGTGAATATTGCCCAGACATATGACTGCTAGGGAGCTGTAGCACTGAAATAGTTAATGTCAGCCCCTTCCTCATGGCATTCAACAATGTCCTCTCTCTTTGTAAACTTTTTGGATGGTTGATGTGTGACACTGCCATCTACAGCTGATGCAGTTATACTTTGAGGATATGGACTATGGGCGGAATTTATCTTACGCCGGTGCTCGTGCTCCAACGTATGATATAGGCCACGCCCCCAGGGAATACATCAAGAGGCTTAGGTTAATGTGATGGAGTGCTTAGGCCTTTTGATGTATCCATTGGGGTTCATAGCTGCTGGGCAAAACTATGCAGGTCTGACCTGGCGTAGTTTTGCGCAAAAACCTGCAAACAAAAGTTTTTTGGTTTTTAAAAACTGTGCCGGTACTGGGCAGGAATGCCCCTTGTCCACCCACTCCACAGAGCTGCGGTGCTACACGCCTGCATGGCATGAACATGGCCTAGTCAGGATAATAATCCCGAATTCTTGCAGTGGGCAGTTGCGATTATTTTATTGTTTCTGTGCCTGATACTGCCATTGAAGCACCGATAAATCCCCCCTATGTCTAAGAACTTATATAATAGTTGGAAGCACGGTCAGCCAGACTGCTTGTGAAGAGCACATAAAGATAGGGGCGGGGGTGCACTGCTACCATAAAAAAGCAGGGCATTTTCACAGCATTTTGGCCAGAAAAAATATTGATATAATGGACTGAGCTAAAGTAACCTCATGACGCACATTTACTGGTTTAGTGCACTCCATCACATCAACTAGTTTGTATGTGAGAGATTTGTTCCAGATACTGTAGTTATGGAGGAAGTACTTGTGATAAGCTGCTGGAGAGAAGAGGGCCCATTTAAGGATTTTGCAGGGGGCCCTCTATGACTGAGTAAAATATTCATTACTGTAGAGGCAGTGACAAGAATCAGAGCTTAATGGGCCAATTATGCTGTTTTATTACATCAAATATAGAATCTCTAGAATATATATCATACTGGCCCAGATTGGGATGCAGACACACAGTAGCCTGATGACCCACAAATGTCTTTTTAGAATAAGAGAGGTATTGGTAAACTTGATAAATACAGTGTTGACCTAATTGTCCTAAGCACCATTGTCGGTGAATTATTGCTTGATTGATACATGGAAGATGTAGTATTAATATTAATTTGTGTAGAGATGAATGAAGCTAATAATAACACTTACTACCCATGGTCAGGAGAGTAGATGTTTTTGGATGGAAGCAGACGTATTTTTCAACTTCTGGACAACCATTGTAAAGTATTTATGCAATGAACATGTGAAACTATGCCTCTTCCTATGGGTTGGCCCTACCCCAATACAGGCAGTCCCCTACTTAAGAACTCCGACTTACAGACGACCCCTAGTTACAAACGGACCTCTGGATTTTGGTAATTTACTGTACTTTAGTCCTAGGCTACAATAAACAGCTATAACAGTTATAAATGATGTCTGCAATGAAGCTTTAGTGTTAATCCTGTTTTTTATGACAACCCAACATTTTTAAAATACAATTGTGACAGAGACTCAAAAAATTCTGTCTGGGGCTACAATGATAAAGTATACAGTTCCGACTTACATACAAATTCAACTTAAGAACAAACCTACACACCCTATCTTGTATGTAACCCGGGGACTGTCTGTACTGTACTCTAGACATACTCTCTATGTACTTTGCATGTGTCTGATGTTTAAAGTAGGAGGGTTGACTTGGTCTGTAAGGTCAAATAACTTTCCTTCATCATATATCTAGATCAGCAGATACTTTAGAGCCTTTGCAAGGTATGATCTATATATTATTTAAACCTTCTTAACTGCACAAAAATACCACTTACAAGTCATAATATACTAACACAGTCCTCTTTTTTAAAACGATAAAGTGTCTTCCTCTCCACTCACTTTGCTTATTTCATGCTCCTTATCTTCTTATTGAGGCTGGGTTTACATTGCGTTTTTAGCCATACGTATTAAAAACACATAGGGGGAGATTCCGAAGTGTCCTAACAACATATGGCACAGACACATCCCACTGTATCCTTAAATGTCGCCCAGGGACCACCCTTCCCCTGAATGTGGGGGGAGGAGTGTAAATCTGCAGAAACCGGCTGCTGCCGATGTACAGGCTTTTTTCCCATTGATGTCACTGTCTTTATACGAACAGTGACATTATGGGTGCCCCTCTCCTGTTGAGTGATGTATCCACTTGGCAAGGGTGGCGGAGTGATGCAATATGCTGAATCCGCTCCCCATAGCCCTCTATTGCCTCCGCTGAGCACATATGCAACATCCCCCATGATCACAGTGCTTGGTATTGGGACCGGACAACGGGCCTTCAGCCTGGCAGGTCTCCAGCAGGTGGTGTGTGCAAGAAACGATCAAGGGAGAGGCTGATGAAGGAGGTTTTTCCCTGGAGCAACCCCTGGGTGATGGAAGATGGGGAGCCCATGTTGGGGAAGCAGCCTTATCACACAGAGGCACATTGTGCAAATCAACTTACAGTTCTTTATTCAACTACAAACGGCAGGCAACGGCCAAACATCAGCAGCAGAATCAGCAGGCTGGAAAGCTAGTAGGAGATAGCCGGTCCCCGGGAAGAGTTACTTCAGGCTGGGCTGGTAAAGATGGAGCTGAGTCCAGATGGTGGACCTCTGCTCTGGGGCTTAGTCTCCTGGCTTGCCAAGGATGTCAGGCAGTGGCCCGAGTTACCTCTGCTTCCTGGTATGATGGCAACACTCCTCTGCTTACTTTGCTGACATGTGCTTAACACCTGACTATGAGGTCTGAGTCTCTGCTCTGACCAGAATCCAAGACCATGTGCTCCCGCCCTTTTTTATACTCCCCTGGTCAGGTGGCAGCACCCTCCAACCAGCTTCCAGCTTGCTTTACAATAGTACAAAGGATATCATTGGTTAATAACATTTCGTATGTTAACATTTGCCTTACCAGGCAGTGGCTTTAAGCTGCAGAGACCTCCTAGTGAGGTGATCAATCTCACCATATAGCTACTAGCATAGAGAAGGGCATTTTCGCAACATTGACCCATCCCATGCATTGGCAGGGGTGTTGCATATACGATACTGTGTTTGCTAAATCTTTCCATTCTACCTTTTCCAGCGGATCCAATAGTAAAGATGGAGGCAACAACTATACCTCCGTCTGCCTTAATATGTCAATGTTTGCACTCAGCGTATAACATTTACTTGCTTTCTGGAATCTCTATTGACTTCCATATTTTTAGCAAGATAAAGAGTAACTTAATGAGGTGTAAGATTACATAGAAGCAGCGAGTCACAGCAGCTAGGTCTCCTCCCACCAGGACTGAAAACTATATTAGAGACTGCAGAGCTGAAGGCTGAAAATACACAATACAAATCATATATATTGGTCAGTAAGGTGTATACATTCTTTATGTATACACAAGGGACTACTGATTTATTCAGGTGAGTTATTATTTATTTTCCAATTTTTGGTACAAATGTTCCTTGGACCTTGTTTTTCCGATAACTGACCCATAATCCTTTGGTGGCCTGGGGGCCCAGTCCAACACTGACCACACTCATGTCTTTTTGCAGTGTGGTAGTGGTGTGGTTTTATTCTGCTATGTGTGAATATACACTGATATAAGATGGATAGCATTTCCTTTCTTGACTACATCAGAGAAAAATACATGTGAGGTTACTGTCCCTTTAACACTTCCTTTTAGTTATCACGTGAAACATAAGTGCTAAACCGCACTTATTATGCTGTTCGTCCTTAGAAACGAAGAATAAAGAGAATCCGGCTGAATGATATTTATAGAGTGTTGTAAACTATTGTGTATTGTGTAAATTAGTATTTGCTCACAGTCTTTTCTGTTTGGTGGATATCACATAACTACCAGGGTAGCAGGCATAGTAGCTGCTATGGGACTCAACAACTAAGGAGGGGGGGAAGGGGCATTTCAACTTATATAGCGAGCAATCAGTGATAAAGGGATATACAAAAGTTTGGATTTACTTGGTTTTACTGTGGAGATATAGGGGCACATTTACTTAGGCTTTGCAACGCACTTTTTCTGGACGGTGCCCTATCCTTCAATGGGAAAATGGCTTGCACAGGTATTTAAGTAGCGGATGCGTTGCACACACAACCCTTTTTTTTTGGCGCAGCTGCATTGGCTTCCATGCAGCACAAATTAGAGGGCGTGCCGTTGGACGATCCGACTGATCCGAATAGTACTATATGGAAACCAATCAGAGATCAGCTTTAATGTAATAAACAGCTGTGGGAAAATAAAAGCTGAACCAGAACAGTTGTGCTCTAAGAGAGTTATGATAAATCTCCTTTAAAGGGAACCTACCACCACGAAACTACCTATAAAGGTAGATCGGGTGGTAGGTGGATCAATAGGACGTGAGGATAGCCCTTTTAAGGGCTCCGACTCCGTAGCAGTGACCGCGCAGGCGCGGGCCTGCTGTTCTGCGCATGCGCAGACAGCAGATGTGCCGGACGAGGGCGCGCAGGGGCGGATTTGTGGTGGTAGGTGCCCTTTAATGAGTGTATGTTATCCCTGTACTGTGACATCACTATGGGGCAGATTTATCAAGCAGTCTGAAAGTCAGAATATTTCCAGTTGCCCATGGCAACCAATCACAGCTCAGCTTTCATTTCACCAGTGCTCATGAATATTTTAAAGGGGAGCTGTGATTGGTTGCCATGGGCAATTGGAAATATTCTGACTTTCAGACAGCTTGATGAATCTGCCCCACAGTGGTGGTCTCCTGACCTATGGGGTGGGTCCTAGATAGTGAAACTTATCTTCTAAAATGTATGTAGGGATAAGTGGTGTTTATAAGAAACACTATGGCTGGATAAATCAACAATGTGTGAACAACCCCCCCCCCCCCTAAAAAATTGGAGGTACACAGCTGGTATACCTCAATACTATCACAGTGCATAAAAAGCAATGTATTATCTGGAGTGCTGCTGTGTCAAGTACTGTAGTCTGCACACAGCTTTGTCTTTCTGCTGGAGACCTAATACAGGAGGTCCTCTACTTAAGGATACCTGACTTACAGACGACCCCTAGTTACAGACGGACCCCTCTGCCCACTGTGACCTCTGGTGAAGCTCTCTGATTGCTTTACTATAGTCCCAGACTGCGACTATCAGCTGTAAGGTGTCTGTAATGAAGCTTTATTGATAATCCTTGGTCCCATTACAACTAAAAAGTATGAACAAAAAAAAACAATTTGTCTGGAGCTTCAATTATAAAATATACAGTTCTGACTTACATACTAATTCAACTTAGGTACAAACCCAAGGAACTTACCTTGTATGTAACTGTATACACAGTCATTAGTGCTATTTCCTATATTATTTCTCTATCAGTTGTATTCACAATATAACAAACACACAGTATTACATTTGTATGTATTTGACCTTTGTTTGTATTTTATTTTTCGATGGTGGGATGTTCTTTTAACCTCTTTCAGATATTCCCTTATTGCCACATTATAGAATGGATTTCCTGTTTATTCCACTTCTCCTGATGTGACATAGGTCATTCACTTCATTTTTGTTCACTTTACTTCAGTTTATTTTCCTATTGTTACAGGTCCTTTCAGGTCGCAGTCCTTAAAATACAGGACACGAGAGGTGAACTTTAACAAGCACAGGGGTTAGAAATATTTGCTCTGTTTGATAAGAGACTATTTCTCTTTTCCTAAATGATTCTTTTTGGAAATAACAGGACATTCTAAAGAACATTTTAAGAATGAATGTGTAGAAAAAAACCTGCTCATATTCAAAAGGGGCTAAGCCCCAATATCAGACACAGCCCTATGACAAGAGGGGTGCACTGTGTATAGATAAGCGGTTTCAGTTTCATCTGTTTTTCAGCCAATTTGTATTAATCTGACATCCATTTTTCATGGACCCCATAAACTTATCTATGAGTGATCCGTCCAATTTACTAATTCTTACAGGGCCCAGATATACCATTGTGTCTAAACTTTCTTTTTCTCTAAGTTTGCACCAGAAAAAGAGTCTTTGGAGCATGTATTTATGAAGTGTTTGCGCCACTTTTGTGTCGAAGTTGCTCTTTGTCCGACATTTTAAAAAATTGTGCACCTAATGGGCTTGGTAGTGCTTAGTCGGAGACATTTATTTATGACCTGTGGCAGAATTCTGAAGCAAAGTGCACAAAAAAAATTATGCAACTGTGTCACATCCAGATTTACTAAGGGCGTGCGTAATCACACTATAACGTTATCTGGGGCTGTCTGAACATTAGTAAGGCAAAGTGCACTAAGGCAGATTGCATCAGTTTTGATAAATTTGGGCCAAGGTTTACTTATTACTGGAACAGTCGCACAGTCCATTTAAATACTAGCCTTGGGCTCTGATCCATTCAGAAGTAATGAATTTAAAGCATCTGTACGCTGATGTGAATGAAAGTTTGCTGAGTCACAGTGAACACCTCCTAGTCTCTGCTCCTTCTATGATATGCGTGTGGATAAGAGAACAGATAGTTTATCTGGTTTACATATGAGTACTTATTATTGTGCTGTATAGTTATTAAATCCACCTTCATGTACAGAAAAGGTGGTCATACACCCTGGATTTATATATTTTCTGCATGTGCATATGTCTGTTGGTGGGGCTGTCCATATTATGTATATAGTCGTGTCCTAATATTTACCTTACTAAAGATAATTCAGGCCGCATTCAAACGTGATGTATTGATTATGATTTGAAACGCATTTCAATTCATAACTGAATGCAGATCTTAACAATTAAGTTTAAAATGAAATATACAAAAATATATGTCTTTTTTTTCCCAAATATTAAAATGATAATGCAGTACTTTGTTATAGAGTTGACTACTGTAGCGTTCCTAAAATGTTACAGACAGTCCCCGTGTTACGTACAAGATAGGGTCCGTAGGTTTGTTCTTAAGTCGAATTTGTATGTAAGTCGAAACTGTATATTTTATAATTGTAGTTCCAGACAGTTTTCTTTTGCCCAAGTGATAATTGGAGTTTCAAAATTTTTTGCTGTAATGGGACCAAGGATTATCAATAAAGCTTCATTACAGATACTTTTAAGCTGATTTCTGCAATCTGGGACTATATTAAAGCATCCAGAGAGCTTCACCAGAGGTTACAGTGGGCAGAGGGGTCCGTCTGTAACTATGGGTCGTCTGTAAGTCGGGTGTCCTTAAGTAGGGGACCGTCTGTATATACAGGGTGTAACAAAAAGTTGGGATGGTGGGATATCTTGCAAAATACACATCAGATTGAAAAACTAAACATATATGTGTCAAAAATATAGATTTTTCAAAAATCTATTCAATAATACCAAACTGGGCCTGCTACCATGGCCCCAAGGGGGCAACTTTAAAATCATAAATTGGAACCCCCATTTTCCATGCCGTCCAACCTGATGGGCACATGGAGGATGACCTCTTGCGTACCTGCAGGGACAGGAAACTGAGACAGGTTAAAGACTTTCCCTTTGCCCTCTGACATCACTGTCTGAGACTATGAAATGCCTCCTACTCTCCATCATGGGGGGAGGGTGATTGTTTGGTAGATAGCTGTCCACGGCAGGGGTGTCCTCGGTCAGCATATGCCCTCCCTTCAGCCCAGAGAGATTGGGAGATCCCTTCCTCTTTTGTTGGTCCCCTGTGTCACCGCTGCCATTGCATTGCTAAGGAGGAGGGGGAGGGGCTTCCAGTGTGGTAGGATTGCAGGCGTCATTTTATTGGTGGCGCAGAGTCCATTGGGAGTGGAAGGGATACCACAGTCGGGGGCAGAAACGGAAGTGAGGTCAGATGCCAGCAAGTATTAATTCTCTCTATGCTGGTCCGACCGTGGCACTAATCTGACGTCTCCACTCATATTATTGGCTTTCGCTAATTAAATTGATGACTGACCTTCACTACCGATCATGAGTAACCAGGGGATTATAATGTTAAAGGTGGAGCGGTGTCTCTTTCAATATGTATTTAGGCATGTAGACATGGTCAAGACAATCTCCTGCAGTTCAAACCGAGCATCGGTATGGGGAAGAAAGGTGATTTGAGGCCTTTGAACGTGGCATGGTTGTTGGTGCCAGAAGGGCTGGTCTGAGTATTTCAGAAACTGCTGATCTACTGGGATTTTCACGCACAACCATCTCTAGGGTTTACAGAGAATGGTCCAAAAAAGAAAAAACATCCAGTGAGCAGCAGTTCTGTGGGTGGAAATGCCTTGTTGATGCCAGAGGTCAGAAGAGAATGGGCAGACTGGTTCGAGCTGATAGAAAGGCAACAGTGCCTCAAATCGCCACCCGTTACAACCAAGGTAGGCAGAAGAGCATCTCTGAATGCACAGTACGTCGAACTTTGAGGCAGATGGGCTACAGCAGCAGAAGACCACACCGGGTGCCACTCCTTTCAGCTAAGAACAGGAAACAGGCTACAATTTGCACAAGCTCATCAAAATTGGACAGTAGAAGATTAGAAAATCGTTGCCTGGTCTGATGAGTCTCGATTTCTGCTGCGACATTGGGATGGTAGGGTCAGAATTTGGCGTCAACAACATGAAAGCATGGATCCATCCTGCCTTCTATCAACGGTTCAGGCTGGTGGTGGTGGTGTCATGGTGTGGGGAATATTTTCTTGGCACTCTTTGGACCCCTTGTTACCAATTGAGCATCGCTGCAACGCCACAGCCTACCTGAGTATTGTTGCTGACCATGTCCATCCCTTTATGACCACAATGTACCCAACATCTGATGGCTACTTTCAGCAGGATAATGCGCCATGTCATAAAGCTGGAATAATCTTCAACATGACAATGAGTTCACTGTACTCAAATGGCCTCCACAGTCACCAGATCTCAATCCAATAGAGCATCTTTGGGATGTGGTGGAACGGGAGATTCGCATCATGGATGTGCTGCCGACATATCTGCGGCAACTGTGTGATGCCATCATGTCAATATGGACCAAAATCTCTGAGGAATGCTTCCAGCACCTTGTTGTCTATGCCACGAAGAATTGAGGCCGTTCTGAAGGCAAAAGGGGGTCCAACCCGTTACTAGCATGGTGTACATAATAAAGTGGCTGGTGAGTATATATATTGGTGTTCTTCTCTAGGTAGAGAACGATCTTCTTCATAAGCCTAAGAAAAAGAGAAAGAGACCTAAAAATAAATACCATCCAAACCATGGGAGAGATTTATTAACGCACTTGCGCCACAATTCTGGTGGTTTTGCACCAAAACACTGTCTAAAATGCCTTGCACCACAGTTATCAAGGCTTTTAGACTCTTTTTTTTGGCAGTTTCCCGACTTGTCTGATTAAGGGGCATGACCACACGAGAAAGGGGCGTGGCTTGCGGGAAATCGTCCATGCGCCCCCAAAATTCTGCCGCACAGTTTAGACCAACTAAAATTAGGTCTAAAGTAGAAACTGACAGTCTTTTACTGCACCAGAATTCATTAATACAGTGCTAAATCTGGTGCAGGGAAAGACAAGTCTTTTCCAGCTAGAAACTACAAAGAAATCTTTATGTATGTATTGCTAACGTCATGAAAGAGGAAACTCTGTCCTTTATGGTTGAATTGCACTCATTTATAGATGAAAAAAAAAAATTTAATTAAATCCTCCATTTCCAATGCATTAGTCCTTCAGGAGCCCCCCACCAAAAGAAGAAAAACACTGCTGTCTCCCTCTTCTGATATAGGTCTTAGCTCTGTTATACAGTAGATTCTGTGGATGTTTAACCATCATTAGAAATAGAGGAAACAGATAAAATATTCTTTTTTTTTTTACCTCTGTTGATCTAGATGACAGGACAGTGAGCCCTAAACTAAGCCCCCCAAGCTGTCACCTGCCTACCTACTGGCCCCACCCTAAGCCATGGCCAGTAACTGGGCGTTGTTCCCTACCTAAGTAACAGTGAAGACACAAAACACGACAGACAAACAAACAACACAGAAAGAGAGGTCAGGGGTCCAGTTCACAACAAGATATCAAATAAACTACAGAATCGGAGTCCAAAGTCAGTAGTCGATAGTACAAAGCCGAGATAACAAAATCAGAGTTAAAGGAAACCTACCATCTGATTTAATGCATTATGAAGCAAACCTACCTTGTAAATGCTGAAGCTACACTGAAGCAGGATCATATCTTGGTTAGTCCCTGAGCTGAGTGGTTTTGCTGAAAAAAACAATTATAACATTCAGGACCTTGGGAAAGCTGGGTCAGGCTGGCTGACATAAACACATTACACACAGAGCTTTTAATTAGGCATGGAGGTTAGTCAAGACATGACTAATCAACCTGAGCTGGATCACTCATACACAGCAGCTGGGGGATGGTGCAGCAATTGATTATTCTGCCTTCAGGCACAACACAGGGATTACATCATCCTCTCCTGCAGTGAAGTGCTGAGGCAGGCACAGAACAGAGATTCATTATCATAATGTTTTATCTGTTTTATCAGCAAAACCACTGGCACAGAGGTAAACGAGATATGATTCTGCATCAGTTTAGCTGCAGCATTCTCAAGGAATGTTTGCTTTATAATGCATCAAATCAGGTTTACTTTAAGCAATAGATTACAATAGCACAAGCACAGACGAGAAATTAGCCGAGATATATAGTATAACCAGCCATGTCTGATGGGACTGAGCAGGTATATAAAGCAGATCCTGGACACACCTCCAGCAGTAGCTGTCCATCAGGCTAGTAACCCTTGTTGGACAGAGCTGAACTGCAGAGAGCAGGTTGTGGCTCAATAAATCAAAACACAGCAATGGCTAAGTCACAGTTCACACACAGGAAACAGAAACAGGAATTAACGGCAACCTAATCTTACAACTACGGATAGAGGGACGTTTTGGCATGGACGTTACAGGATTCCTTCCAACTTAAGGTCCCTATGGTCCTTAAAGATAATGACTTACTTAAAAAAAAAAAGCTTGGAGGTGGATATGATTAATTTAAAAACATATATAGCAGCTACATCTGTGGCAAGGGCATTATATGTGTGTTTAAAGAATTTGAGTCCCATGCGAGAGAAAAGACACCTAGGGAGGTTATCCTGGATTTCATACAAGTGTTAAAATCCACCACAGGATTTTTAAGGGATGCCTCAGAGGAATGCCGCTAGAGAAGGGGCTCTGTCAGATGCCACAAGAAGCGCCCTCTATTTATAGCACTAGAGGGGGATGTTAAGTCCAAATCTAAACTCTGTAATGTCCCCCTTACTGGTGAATCTGTTTTTGGCCGAGATCTAGATCTAAATTTTTTTTTCTATCTGGACTTACCTCTCCAGGTTCCCGGCTCACTTCCGGACTAGGCCCCCCGCGCGCGCACTAGGGAGTGGGGCCGTGCGCGACGGTACTTCAAGATTTAAAGGGCCAGCACACAGGTGATTTGCGCTTGCCACTTCCAGGTCTGCATTTAATCCGGCGGCTCCGGATCTTCAAGCCATTCCTCTGAAGAGAAAGCCCAACTGTGTATCCAAGCGTTCCTGTGTGTTTCCAGCGTTCCCGTGTGCCGCTCTGTTCCTGTGTTCCTGATCTGCGTGCCAGTCCGTTCCTGTGTTCCTGATCCGTGTACCAGTCCATTCCTGCATTCCTGATCCATGTGCCTGCTCCTGTGTTCCTGACGTGAGTCCTAGTGTACCTTCCCGTGTTGTTCTCCCGCTGTCACCCAGGATACGGCCTGTTTCCTGTATTGCTACCTTGGCCGCCACCGCAGCCTAGTCGCACCTGGTGCTACCCCGCCGTAGCGAGACCATCTCGCTTTGTGGCGGCCTCTGGTGAATACCAGAGGGTTCACAGACTCTGAATCCTGACAGTGAAATCCGGCCATGGACCCCGCCAATGAGCCACGTCGGATACTGGCTGAACTTTCGGGTGTTGTCGCCCGGCAGTTGCAGCACATTGCTGCCCAAGGAGAACTTCAAGTCCAAGCTCTCCTGAAACGAAGCAGCCTTATCTGCGACCTTCAAAAAAGGACTGTCTTCATGGGATAAAATGCATTGGCCGCCCGTGATCTGCCGGCTACTCTTAATGGTCTCATCACCCTGGCCAATCGGATAGATGTGTGGTTCTTGAAACGAGCTGAAGAGTTGCGGCACAAGCAACCTCTAGTCCGGCTTCCACATCTGCCTCGGTTGGCTCCGGTCTTCCAAAAGCCGCTCCAGCCTCCGGTCGCAGGTGAACTTATGCAGGTTGACAGAGCCTGACTCATGCCTGGGGAACGTTCCAGATGTTTTCAAGAAAACCTCTGCCTGTACTGTGCCAGTCCCAAGCACCTCATCGGGACTCGTCCAGTCTGTCCCCAACGTCCGGGAAACGCCAGCACCTAGGGCTTCTGGGAGAAGCGTCCTTAGGTGTGAATTCAGCTTCTCCACGCCTGACTGTTCCAGTGCTCCTCGGTGTCTGTACCGGCGCTCCCGTGCAAATTTCAGCATTCCTGGACTCTGGTTCCATGGGGAACTTTGTGGATGCCCCTCAAATCACCTCTAGTCATTTCTTCAGTAAGCATACAGCTTCTTTCCGATCCGGTCCAGTACCGCACCGAGCCTTTCTTTCTTAAAGTTGGAGTCCTACACCAAGAAAGACTGGCCTTCTATGTCCTGCCTCGCTCCACATCAGCTCTTCTTCTGGGTCTTCCTTGGCTTTAACTCCATGCTCTGGTCCTCAATTGGAAGACTGGTGAGATCCTGCCTTGGGGTCCTGAATGCCAATCTCAATGCATGGTGGCACCACATCTGGTCCTGACCTCTTCTCTGTCTTCCAAGTCTCTGGAGGGTCAGTCAGCTTGTTACCAGGACTTTGCAGATGTTTTTTCTAAGAGACAAGCGGAGACTTTGCCACCGCATCATCCCTATGATTGCCCTGTGGATCTCCTACCGGGTGCCAATCTTCCCAGGTCATGTCTATCCGCTTTCTGTTCCCGAGACGGCTGCCATGTCCGAATACATCAAGGAGAACCTGCAGAGGGGTTTCATACACAAGTCCTCCTCTCCGGCTGGCGCAGGTTTCTCCTTTGTCTCCAAGAAGGACGGCTCCTTACGTTCCTGTATAGACTATCGTGGGCTGAAGAAGATCACGGTTAAAAAACGCTACCCCCTGCCGTTGATTACGGAACTCTTTGATCGCCTGCGTGGTTTCAGGGTGTTCTCCAAGCTGGATCTCCGGAGTGCTTACAATCTCATCCGGAACCACAAAGGTAACAAGTGGAAGATGGCGTTTAATACTTGTGACGGGCATTTTGAATATTTAGTAATGCCCTATGGACTGTGTAGTACCCATGCTGTCATTCAGGAATTTTTTATGACATTTTTCGGGACCTTCTCTACACGTGTGTCGTGGTCTACTTAGATGATATCTTGGTGTACTCTCGGGACCTTGAATCCCACCAGACACACATACGTCAAGTTCTTGGTCGACTTCGTGCCAATCATCTCTACGGCAAGCTGGAAAAATGCCAGCACAGCCTTCCATTCCGCGGTTATATAATTTCCCACAGAGGTGTCCAGATGGACCCCGTGAAAGTTCTACAGTGGCCACGCACAGAAGGCCTCCGCATTTCTCCACTCTGGTGTCTCCCATCGTGGCACTCTCCAAGAAGGGTGCCAATCCACTTGCCTGAAGAGGCCTTCTCCAAGTTGAGATCCACTTTTGCCTCGGCTCCAGTACTCGCTAGGCCTGGTAAGAACAAACCCTTTAATTTTGAGGTGGATGTGTCCTCCGTAGAAGCTGGAGCGGTGCTCACCCAGAAAGGACCCAAGGCCCGAACTTTCACATACGGCTACTTTCCCAAGACTTTTTCACCAGCTGAGATAAATTATTTGATCAGAGAGCTGTTAGCATTCAAACTTGCTCTGAAAGAATGGCGGTATCTTCTGGAGGGAGCTCTCTATCCCATTAGTGTGTACATGTGTACACTGACCACAAGAACTTACTGTACCTCCAGACAGCCCAGCACCTGAATCCCAGTCAAGCCTTTTGGTCATTGTTCTACTCTCGCTTCCACCTGCTGATTCATTTTTGTCCGGCTGACAAGAATGTCAAGGCTGATGCCTTGTCCTGTGCTTCGGATGTTGTTGGAGAAGAACCAGCTCCTCGGCACATAATTTCTCCTGACCAGCTTGTTGTTGCAGCTTGGCAATGGACTTTGTCATCAATCTCCTCGGACAGTACTGTCATCTGGGTGGTGGCGGACCGGTTTTCCAAAATGTCTAATTTTTCTGTCTTCACCACGGCTTGCCAGTTTGTTCCTCAAACATATCTTCCGGCTGCATGGTCTTCCGCTACACAATGGGGCACATTCACTAAGGGTCCGTGGACCGCCTTTCCGTCGGAAAAGTTTTCGTTTGGCGCCGCATTTAACAGGGTTTTTTGTCGCATGCTATTGGATTGTGTCGCAATCATGTCGGCTTTCATGCGACACAAACCTGGTCAGACAAACCGTGGGATTTAACTTTAAAATTGTGTCGCATATAATGTACTTACATACATCGGGAAGAAGATGGTGAACTCTGGCAGACCTGAGCGGGGCATCGACACATGCTCGGGCACACGCTGTAAGTGAATCGCAGCAGCTGTGCATTTTCATCGGGGATCGCACCTCGGGGATCACGCAGGGACGGGTAAGTAAATGTGCCCCATTGTGTCCGATCGAGTAGTCCAGTTTGTGTCCAAATTCTGGCGTTCCTTGTGTAATCAGCTGCAAGTCAACCTTGACTTTTCCTTTGCCTACCACCCTCAGTCAAATGGTCAAGAGGAGAGGGTGAACCAGACTTTGGGCTGCTACCTCCGCCACTACATCTCAACGCGTCAAGAAAACTGGGCTGACCTACCTCAGGCTGAGTTTTCCTTTATTTCCCTGGACTCGGGGTCTACTGGCTCTGTTCTTTGTGGTCTACGAAAGTATTCCTTGCCCTCCTCTTCCGCTGTCTACTCCCTATGATGTCCCTGCAGTAGAGGATCTGGTGCAGGACCTCAAGTCTATTTGGGACCAGACCCGCCAGTCCCTTCTACGAGCCACAGACTGCACCAAGACCCAGACAAAGTGTGGTTATCCTCCAGATACGTCCGGCTTAAGATACCCAGCTACAAACTTGGTCCCCGATTCCTTGGTCCCTTTGAGGTAATTAAGTGCTTCAATCAAGTGGCCTACAAGCTCTGCCTTCCTCCATCAATGTGCATTCCGAACTCCTTCCATGTCTCCCTCCTGAAGCCAGTCGTCTTGAACCACTTCTCCCAGCAATCCCCTCCTCCTGCTCCTGAGGCGGATTCCCTGTCTATGAAGTTAAGAAGGTTCTAGAAATGAAGATCGTGAGGACGAAGCGGTTCTTCCTTGTAGACTGGAAGGGGTTCGGGCCTGAAGAGAGATCCTGGGAGCCTGAAGAGGTTTCTTGGGACCAAGAAGAAGAGGGGGAGACCGAAATGTGGGGAGTACTGTCACGGGCACCCCCGCAATCCACATCACAGATCGCAGGTGCACCCGTTCCCCTCTCCACGGCGCGGGTCCCACTCCCGTGGACTTACCTCTCCAGGTTCCCACTCCTGTCCGGGCTGAAGGGGGAGGGGCGGCAAGACTGCTAGATGGGTTTGTACAGGGCACCTGGCCACTTACACTGAAAAAACAGTTGTCAAATGTTCTGGAACTATCTGCAGTATGGGAAGTTTTAAGGTAGACAACTTGTCTATTAAGTTGGAAGCATTTAAGAATATACTCGGACGATATCACAACAGTAGCTTACCTCAGGAAACAAAGAGGTACCCGATCAGGGAAACTACTCCACATCTCAGAGAAGATATATAGGTAGACCAAAGAGAATGTTCTCTCCATTTAAGCCTTCTGCCTTAAAGAAGAAGAGAATTACAGTGGTCCCTGAATCCGGAAATTGTTTAGGACATCACAAGAAGATGGTGAGATCTTCATGCTCTATCAATTAGGGATCTGTATTTAAAGAACATCTACCATCAGATTATCTGATGGTATGATGGTAGATGATTACAACTCACCTTCCTGTCCTGTCCCCGGGTACACTGATCTTTTAGTATAACTTTCAATGGCCGTATTTAGTAGAAATATAACTTTATACATTATAAAAACGGCTCTGCAGAGCACCACTGTGCTCCGCCACTATATAATTTAATCATACCCCCACCCTGTCTGGTTCAACTTGCATAGTATAAAGAGAGCTGGTGACGTCACCAGCTCTCCCTGCAAAACTCATGCATGCACTGCGCAAGTTTTCCAGAGAGGGAGAGGACAACTGGCTCTCTGTATACTATATAGATGGACAAAGTAGGATCAGAGCATGAATAATTTATATAGCGGCCGAGCACAGGGGTTCTCTGCAGACATATGGGTTCTCATTTACTTACCCGGTCCAGTCGCGATCCAGCAACGCGTTCTTCGACGTGGATTCGGGTTCTGCCGATATCCAGCAGGTGTCGCTGCTGCGCCGAGGTCCTCCAGAGTTCACCTGCTTCTTCCCGGTTCATGTAAGTGCTTGATCTTGTGACACATTTTGTTTTTGAAATTTCGCGTGAAAGCCGGCGCAATTGGGATTTTGGTGCCGAAATCCGATCGCGTGCGCCAAAATCCCGGCAGAATTCGGCGCAAAACGGAAAGATTCAGGAAACCGGACAACAGTGTGGCCGCGGAGCCCTTAGTAAATGAGCCCTATGGTGCTGTACTCTCCAAAAATCAAAATGTGTGCAAAGATGTTGAAAAAGGAGATATAACCCTGGTGAGCACACAGCAGGGGGGGAGGGTTTAAGCATTCCTCACCCCTTCCTTCTCCATAGAATGCCAAGTGGCTCGATGAGATACTGTGGGGCACATTTACTAAGGGCTTTGCATGTTCTTTCTAGTGCTAACTGCTTGCACAGGTATTTAAGAAGTGTCTCCACCACAAATGTGCTGCACGCGATCCTTTTGTGGCGCAGCTGCACTAGGCATCATGCAACACAAATTAGGGGGTATTTCCGCGCTCAGTCGAACCTTGCGCCAGATTTAACAATGTTAAAGATAGACCAGAAAAAAAGTGGTGCACTCTGTTGGGCCAGTTCAGGGAATGCCAGATTCATGAAGAACGTGCGCCAGGCATCATGAATCTGGTGCACCCTGCATTATACACAGGCAAGCCACACTTAGTGCAGTTTAAACCATTCTTAGTAAATGTGCCCCTGTGTACTTACCACACTGTGACTGGGTGCCATAGACCTCTATGGGGGCCATGATCTGGCCACAAAATCATGGCCCCCATAACAGTCATGTGCATGAGTCCTAAATGAGGTATCACCATGATTGTACTGACTCAAATAATAAATGGGTGGTGTCATTTGGATCCCACAAGAATGTGGCACAAATATTTTGTGTCAACTTTTCCAGTTTCCCAGTACATTGCATGGGAAATTAAATGGTGCCACTAGGAAGTACAATTTGTTTTGCAGAATTTTTTATTTTTTTGGTGTTCACCGTACAGCCTAATAATCATGTTATCTCTATTCTATAGGTCGATACAATTACAGGGATGCCATACTTGAATATTTTTTCTTACATTTTACTAAATTTGCCAAATAAAACACTAATGTTGGGAAAAATCTATCATTTTTGCATCACCGTCTTCCAAGTGGCATAAAATTTTTTACTTTTTTGGCTATGGAGCTGGTTGATGGCTAGTTTTTTATTTGGGTTTTTTTCAATGTGTCTGGAGGGGGTCATTGTGTCCAGGTTCAGTGTGTCCGCAGGGGAGGGGGTGGTGTTCAGTGTGTCTGCAGGGGAGGGGGGGGGGTTCGGTGTCGCAGGGGAGGGGGGGGGTTTTTATTATCAGTGTGCTGTCCCTGGGGGGGGGGGGGGAGCAGTGTCCCCAGGGTCAGTGTGTACGCAGGGGGAGGGGGGCAGTGGCACTGGAGGGTGTCCACGGAGGGGCCCACTAAGGAGCTGTTTCGCCCAGGGGCCCAATAAACCTGGAGCCGGCCTGCCCTACAGGATTGCCTTGCCAAACCATAGGGGTAAGGACAATGGTCAACAAAATGGTTTCAAAATTGCATTAATTTATAAAAATAATAATAATAAAAATAATCACCTGTTCACACTAAGGTTCCACAGAGTAAAAACCAATGATACAATCTGTCATAGATCAGCAGTATCCGTTGACAGAGTGTGATGTCACCAAGGACTGATCGGAGCGTGGACACAGGGAGGATAAAATTTTGTATTACTTTAATTTACCAAATGATTTTGAGATTTTTGGTGACAATTCTTACTTTATAACGTAGTGGTAAATTTTGGTGATATGTTTTGCATTTATTAAAAAAATATAAAAATATAAAAAAATAATGCAAGAAAAAAGATAACAGGGTGTTGGTGAGACACTCCAAGTAAAAAGTATATACGAAGGTGAAGTTGAGAACTTTTGAGTAGTTTATTAGCTATCTTCATCAGGCTTTAAAATCAAAGTACTAAAAGATATAAATTAAAGTTAAGCTAATGGTATAGAAAATAGTAACAATTAATATGCAGTGACAAAAATAGATATTAAATTGAAACGAAATGTAAATTGCTAAGGGGTTATCCATGTTTTAAAAAATACTGAGGGCAGTGTGGGGCGGAAATTAACATAATAAAATGTACTCGCCTCGTCGGCGCTGCGATGTGCTCGCGGCCGGTCTTCTCTGTGGGGCCGGTTTCATTACAAGGGAGCACAGGGAGCTACGGGCGGCCGGAAGCTCCCATCCGACACCAACTCCTAGCCGCTTAAAAGCGTGGGGAGATAGGAACGATGGGAGAGCCCGGCACATACGCGGAGACAGGAAGCTCCATGTGCGCGGATTCGTGTCCCTTACCCCCAACAAAACTACAGGCTTCCTTGCAGGCCCGGCTGCTGGCATCTGGCGGCTCTTCGGGGAGGTAGTGATGTATATATATGTTTAAACGTAGCCCTCCCCAGCCGGCCCTCACTGTTCTGAACCAGGATGACCCTTACAAGGTAAGTCATAATCAAATAATCTGACATTAGATCAAATATTAGCGTATTGAAACAGGAGTGAAATAATAATAGTAATGTGGTAAATAATAACTGTATTGTAATAAGTTGTAAAACGAAATCATTAGTAATTTTTTAATCTAGTAATTAGTATTTCACAGAAGTGATTATAACAGCCATACATTTTGATGGAATTGATGAAAGTGTAAATAAAGGTAAGACCTATAAACAGTAAATAAATAAATGTAAATAAAATAATTTATACATTGTAAAAGTTATCATATGCAGAAAAATATAAAAGAAGTAGAATTTAAAAGGAAATATTGAATCAAAAAGACTGTAATTAATTGTCGAAGTGAAATTGTACATTATTCAAATTTTCTACATATGATCACTTTTGCAGTATCAAATTCATTTATTCATGTTATATATGGCTAATTATTGTCTTACCACTATTTATACATTAATGTGGTACATGTTACTTACCCGGCCGCCGAGTTGCATGAGTGCATGGTCAACGAGAAATCACTTGTCCATGAAATCCGGCGCAGCTGACGACAAAATCAGATAGTGTGTGACCCACAATCCAAGCGCAGACATTGTAAAACTGTCACAGCCAGCACAAACCGGAAAGTCACGACAAGTGCGATCGCAGACCTTTAGTACATAGCATCATTGTATCAACTTCATTAAAATTTATGGAGTTCTTGCTTATAATCCCGTTCTCATAGATAATAATAATTGCTAATTAAAGAATTACTAATGATTCGTTTTTAGCACTATTATTACTGTTATGTTTATGTAACTACTTTGAATGCACATAAATTATAACAAGTAAATGATAAATTAATCAATTTTGTTTCACTCTAATTAAATTTTTATCTATTTTTTGTACATGTTATTATTACGCTGTTCTCAGAGAATTAGCTTAACTTTTATTTATCTTTATCTTTGTAGTACTTTAACCTGATGAAGACACTGGTCTGGGGTGTCAAAACGCGTTGTCAAAGAATTTTAGCAAATAAATACTCAAAAGTTTAACTTACCTTTCGTACATCCATTTTTCACCCAGAATTCACTCCTACATATGGTACTAGAATCCAGCTTCTTGGGAAATGGAGGATGCATCTTCTGCTGTTGTTACTTTACAGTCTCAGTTTTAGAACCTTTGGAGGAACTTCAAAGGTCCTAAATGGCTCTTGTGTACCATTTGTATTGAGAGCAGACGGATATTCCGTATATCCGGCGTAAAGACGACCTGGTGTTAAAGACGACACCCTACTTTCTGTTTAATAATAAATATGAGTTAAGATATATTCGCGTATGAAAGGACTACCCTTTTCCAATCGCATAAAAAAACCGGTAATAATTAAAAAAAAAAACATTGAATTTAACATGGTCCTTGTTTTATGTAAATTCTTATGACATACAGTATATAGCAGGAAAAACTGTCGCTCATAACATAAGGCATACAACAACATTACCATACAGCACAGCCCCCAGATTGGATTACAGCACAGCCCCCAGTGCCAGAGTATGACAGCACAGCCCCCAGTAGTATACACCAGCCAAGCATTAAAGAAAATATAAACTTATCATACTCACCTTCCGGTGGCCCCGACCTGCCAGCAGCTGCTCACCTTTTATGTCCGACGTGGGTCCTCTTCTGCCCGTTGGCGACGTATCTGTCTTCATAACTTCGTAGCCGGGCGCGCCTATTGTTTCCCCTGGACAGGCGCCTAGTATGACGCGCCGCGTGCAGAGTCTACTAGCGCCTGCCCGGGGAAAAGCATGGCGGCGCCCAGCAAGAAGAAAGAAGATGCGCGGAAGACGATCCGAGCGGACATCGGGGCCAACGGAGGTGGCGGTAGCACCCCGATGTCTTTTGAGGCTGCTGCCAGCAGGCTTTTTGAGGCGGCCGGCAGACCACGCTGTGCAAACACCGCGATCGGTGTAGTTGCAAAAAGTCGTTCTTATACGCAGGTTATATACGGTAAAGATGAAGGAAACGCGCCCCAACACCTGTTAATTTCTGCCACTATCTATCTCCTTTATGTAGGCTTCATTTTCAAAAGGTCATTTTATGTTATCAAGACTTACAAATCAAATAGCAATTTTCCAAATTTTAAAGACGTTTTCAGAAATTAATTTTTGAGGATAATTTTTGTTTTTAATGAGCTTTGAAATAAATAATAGTAAAAAACCCCTATAAATCACCATAACAAAGCTGCTTTCACGCTGCAAATGTTGAGCAGGGTGTAAGGGGCTTGTATTGGCTGCCCCATCTTCCAGTTTAACCCCTTGCGAACACAGATGCACTCCAGGTCCGGGGGCGCTGCCCCAGGTAGGTTTGAGCTCCTCCATACAGGCAGTTATTCCCAGCTGTGCCCGCCATGGCCCCAGCACTGGCTCATCGCTGGTGACTTTGCACAGAGCTATCAGTAGGATGTTCGGTAAGCCTGCGGCAGTGGTTGGGGCATCAGCGTGCGTGCCCACGGATAGGGTCCTCTCTGGCACGTGTGCCATAGGTTTGCCACCACTGCCATACATTATACACTGTAAAAGAGAAACCTGTCCTCAGAAGCCTGTAGTGCTCCTTTTTTTTGTCACCTATATATTTTAAAAAAAATGTGATGGAGAGGTCATACAGTTCTAATAATCAGCTGGATCTGAACACCGAAGAATAAAGATGTTATGGGGTGCAGAATATGGCCATATAGATATTTTTTGTTTATTTTAACAAAACAACACTATATACATTTGGTGTGATGTTTTATTTGGACCACACAGTGAAAGCATTAAAACTGTAAAAACTGTAAGAGTTGTAGATATTTTCTCAGATTTTTTCAGTATATTACATGTTCTATTTTATGGCACCACTAGGAAGTACAATAATTTTCCCTTTAAAGGGTTAAGCGGGTCCCCTACTTAAGAACACTCGACTTACATACGACCCTAGTTACAAACGGACCACTGGATATTAGTAATTTACGCGATTTAGTCACAGGCTCACAATAAAATAAGCTGAAAACAGTTACAAATGTGTCTGTAATGAAGCTTTAGGGTGTAATATTCCCCGCTGTGCGTTGTCCGACACAGTCGTGGACTCCAAGCGTTCACAAAATCGTGTCCAGATTCTAGGCTTGTGTCGCTTCCCCAATCAGGTGCGGTGGAGTCACCATTCTTCTTCCCAGTGTATGTAAGAGGCATGGCTTGCGACACAAATTTAATGTAAAATCCTGCGCTCGTACGAATCCGTTTGGATAGTCCGACGAAACCCACCCCCCCCCGATTTGTGTCGTAGGATGAAATCCGATCGCGTGCAAACCAAGTAACATTTTTAAATGCGACGCAAATATCAGAGAATCGACGGAATACCAGCGTTCTGGCGGTCCGGAACACTTAGTAAATGAGCCCCACTGTCGTGGACGGAGATGGCATGGGATCATTACCTATAGAGTTGAATAGAGCAGCAGAGCGCATGTTCGACCATCTGTTCTGTTCATTTGGAGTACCACGGACCCCTGTACTTGTGATCTGTAGGGGTTCCACCACGTAATTACAGTAAGTTATTCTCTATGCTGCGATTAGGGGAAAAATACATTTCACTCTTTTTAATATTCAAAAGATCGACATCAAATTTCGATTATTTCTTGCTAACAATTAAATATCTGCTGAATTTGAATAGCATCATTCATGTATAGACAACTTCTGTGAACTCCGAGATAGGGTAAGTAACATGTCCCCGTTGTGTTAAATGTATGTATTACTACGTTGATTACTTTTGAAAACCAAATAAACAGTTTTAAAAAAAAAAAAAAGAAACACTCACCATACTGTTGCAATCCACCAAAGAAGCTGAAGTCGATAGTGACCTCAACACATAAGTGGGTGTGACAGAAGAGGTTGGTCCTCAATCACCCCCGAGGTGAATCCCTGGCAATTGGGTTGCTAGAAACAGGTGAGGAACCTAAAGCAGGTTCATAAAACAGTTCACAAAAGTATACATGTTTATATCAAGCTTCCCCTGGTAAAAGCGAAAATATGGTAGAACTATGGTCCGCACATTTATTCCCATAAGAATAGCGTTTATATCTCACAGTGCACCACGTAACAATAAATAAATAGAAATACATAGCACCAAATCCCCTTTTTCGAGTAAAAAAGGCAAAAAATAAAATGGTACTTAGGGTATGTGACAACAAATGGCA
This sequence comes from Engystomops pustulosus, assembly GCA_019512145.1. Taxonomy (NCBI): domain Eukaryota; kingdom Metazoa; phylum Chordata; class Amphibia; order Anura; family Leptodactylidae; genus Engystomops; species Engystomops pustulosus. The sequence goes on along the minus strand of CM033642.1, from coordinate 40,214,415 downwards.
TGGATATAGAGCCAAAGGTACAAAAATTATATAAGAATTATGAATATTACGTAAGGGTACAAGCGTACAGTTGTTAAATAAAATAATTTCACTTGAGCAGCAGGTGGCTTCTGAGGCCATGATTATAGATACATAAGTAGTGATGCATGTGTGAATTGTGTTAGAGAAGTTACAACACTGTAGCACGAAGCCCAAAACCCTCCACCCAGTGATGTACCTGGCAGGAACCACACGAGACCGCATAAAACAAGCGGCAGCTCATTGTCTCATACATAGTACATTCATTCTTAATGAAGTTCATTGCTGTGAGGGGATTAGATAGTGTGGCCAGTTACTTATAACCAGAATTGGAGGGCTAAGGTTTCGTGGTATATTTCACGGTGAATATCAAAAATCAACACCTCCCACCTCAACATTATAAATAGGAACAATTTGCCCATTTTATCATTAAACAGCCCCCCTCCCCACCAAATAAAATATTAGAGACTTTATGTGTGGATTATAGAGGATGCCACACTATCCCACTAGTTGGCTAGACAATGAACTCCCCCAAAATGATCCTAAAATTATATAGTGTACCCTTCAATTAAATCTTACAGTGTCTAGTCAAAAGTATAAGAATGGGGCATTTACTTACTGGTCCGGAGGAGATCACAGAAAGTGCATTGTCCTACGATCATGCACTCTGCCGCGATCAAAAAATCGTGCACCTGATATCTTGCATGTGCGTTCCCCTCTCAGGTCCGACAAGGTTCACCTTTATTCTCCTGGTGCATGTTAAGTACTGTATCTATGACACAATTTTAAAGTAATTCTGCGCTCAGTCCGAACAGTCAGATCGTCCGAAGGCAAACCCCCCCCCCAATTTGTCACATGACAAACCAGCGAAACTGCGCCAAAATCTGATCGTGTGCGACACAAATCCCGGGTAAAATATCTGATAACAGACGTGCAAAACTCGGACGAAAGTGAGCCAAGGAAACACCTTAGTAATAAAGCCCCATTGTGTATGTCCTGCAATTTGAACTCCTTCCCGCTCTTGAGGCGGATTATCTCCACCGCCTAAGCGCACTGACTTAGCGTTCAGCAGCGGATTAGATCCACCGCGGGATTAGAGCCGAACCGCATCAGGATAAACGGGGTGGCCGGCTGTAGCTAACAGCCGAATCCCACTGTAACCACCCACGGTCAGGGGGGCTCCGATCGCGGGAGGTGTGTTAATTGTGCGGCATTTAATATGACTTACGGGGGTCTTTCCCACATGATCGGCTCCCCAGCGCAATTTTGAGGTGGGTGCCGAATCGTTGCTATGGAAGCCCGGGCCGATCACGAACCCAAAACTGTCTACCGTAGGAAATGACTGAACGATGGCGCATGGCATAGGCGACAATGCTAATACATACAAGTACTTCAATAGTGCAGGATAGTATCATGAACAAGCAATCAGATGATTACTGGTTTCATTGTCCCATGGTGGAACTAGTAAAAAAGTACAAAGAAAAAAAAGGGTTTCACAAAAAATAAAAATAATAAATCAATAAAAATGCCCATAAAATATTAAAGAGGACATATAACGCAAAAAACTTCTAATAAAACACAAACCCCATGGAGAATCTCAACGGGTCTGTAACAAACCCGTAGAATAAGGGCCCTTTTAAGGGCTAATCCTCACGTCCCACACTTTTGTTAGATTTTATTAAACTTTGTATGCAAATACTTATGCGGCTACTGGGGCGTGGAGTAGCGCATCTGAGGTTACACGAGGGGCTACTCCACGCCCGGTAGCTTCTTTTCCACTCCTACTCACCATTCGGCGCGAGCTACGCGGAGCTCCGCGCCCTCGTCCGGCGATCCTGCCGTCTGCGAATGCGCAGAGAGCAGGCCTGCGCCATGCGCGGTCACTGCTCCGAAACAGGGACGGGACGCTCGTCTGGCATGCGCAGAAGGCCGAGGATTGCCGGACTGGAGGCGCGGAGCTCAGCGGAGCTGCGCGCGAAGATGGTGAGAGAGGAGGGAAAAAGAGGCTACGGGACATGGAGTGCCGGCCTGTTAACATCAGATGCGGCTACTCCACGGCCCAGTAGCAGCTAGAAGTAAATTTGCATACAAGTTTAATAAAAGTTTAACAAAAAAAGGGTGGGGAAGTGAGGTTGCCCTTAAAGGGCTATCTCAGTCCCAGTGATCACTACCACCCAATCTACCTTTATAGGTCGATTTGTGGTGGTAGGTCCCTTTAAAAAACCGACAAAAGTGATGATTTTACCTATTGAATCCAAAAAACATGCTATAAAAAGGAACAAAACAAAATATGATCCAGAATAATACTGCTGACAAGTACACATATCCAGCTTTCGGTGAACTCCGCGGCCATACATTTTTATGATACCAAATTAATGTATAAATAGTGGTAAGACAATAATTAGCAAATATATAAAATGTAAATAAATGAATTTGATACGTTGCAAAAGTGATCATATGTAGAAAATTTGAATGAATGTACAATTTCAACTTCACAATTAAATTACAGTCTTTTTGATTCAATATTCTTTTAAATTCTACATTCTTTTATATTTTCTGCATATGATCACTTTTACAATGTATCAAATTAGTTTATTTACAATTTATTTATTTACTGTTTATAGTCTTACCTTTATTTACACATTTCATCAAATTCATAAAAATGTATGGCGGTTATATAATCACTTCTATGAAATACTAATTACTAGATTAAAAAATTACTAATGATTCGTTTTAGTACTTATTACACATACAGTTATTATTATTACCATCATTACTATTATTATGTATATGTCTATCTAACTATTTTGAATGTACATTCATTTATTATTTACATGTTAAAGGGGTTATCCGGGTTGGGGAGGGCTATTTAAAAATAATAAACATCCACTTACCTCCTCCGGAGCCGCCGATGTCCCGCGCCGCGGTCCCTTCAATCCGTGCCCCTGTTTGTTTACAGGGACACGGAAGCCGCGCACACGGAGCTTCCTGTCCGCGATGTGCCGGCTCCTCCCATCCGTCCCTATCTCCCAGCGTTTTAAGCGCTAGGAGTTGGTGTCGGATGGGAGCTTCCGGCCGCCCTTGTAATGAAACCGGCCCACAGAGAAGACCGGCCGCGGAGACATCGGCAGCGCCGGACGAGGCGAGTACATGTTTATTATGTTTAAATTGCCCGCCCCAGCACTGCCCTCAGTATTTTTTAAAACATGGATAACCCCTTTAAAATGTATCAATTTCTGTTTCAATTTAATATTATCTATTTTTGTCATGCATATTATTGTTACTATTTCTATAGAATTAGCTTAACTTTTAATTTATATCTTTGTAGTACTTTGTTTTATGAAGACGCCTGATGAAGATAGCTAATAAATACTCAAAAGTTCCCTTGTGAAAACCGGGTGCCACTTAGATTCTAGTCCCAGGTGTCGATTTGTGTCGTTGTCCGCGGTGGTCCAGGGGGTTCACTACCCCAGAAGCCTGACATTCGAAGATATCAAAAAGAGATTTATTCTGAAGATTCCCCATGATATGATCTAGTCAAGAACTCGATTTGTCAATTAAATGTGACCGGACTTCATTGCAAACAGATCCAATTCCAAAACCTGCACATTCTGCTATTGCTGAACACACCATCCACCAATTCCAAAACCTGCACATTCTGCTATTGCTGAACACACCATCCAGCAAGTGGATGTTGACATTTTGGAGAATTAGTGTGGTGTCCGTGGAGAAAAATCATCATAGACCATCTTCACATGTAATAAGTATCCATTCGCTGAGTTCACTGGTGGCATAGAAACCAGGAGAACTTTTTCAACAGACCGATCACAGAGGATCTTTACAATGCAATGGAAGCATCATGACTCATCGCCTCTGTTAAGGAGATTAGCCTGGGATCACGCCGGGGGTCAAGCACTGTCCAGTTAATATCATGATTCAAACTTCATTTTATGTATTTTATGAAGACGCCTGATGAAGATAGCTAATAAATACTCAAAAGTTCAACTTACCTTTCGTATATACATTTTTTACTTGGAACCAACACCCTGTATCTTTTTTCTTGCCACTATTTTTTTATAATTTTTTTTAATAAATGCAAAACATATCAACCAAAATTTACCACTAATATAAAGTAGAATTTGTCACACAAAAAAATCTGAAAATCAGTTTGGTAAGTTAAAGTATACAAAAGTTATCCTCCCTGTGTCCACCATCCACATCAGTCCTTGTGTGACATCAAACTCTGTCAACGGATAATGGCTGAGTATGAGCAGATTGTATCATTAGGTTTTACTCTGTGAACCTTAGTGTGAACAGTGGATTATTTTTATATATTTTATTTTTATAAATTATATGCAATTTTGAAACCAATTTTGTTGACCAGTTGTCCCTTACCCCTAGGGTTTGCAAGGCAATCTGGTAGGGAAGCTTAGAAATGAGTTTAGCGTTAGGACCCACTGTCTGTGTCATCTGACCATTCCCAAAGCCTGCATTATATCTTTCCCACTTCCTTCACTCTTGTGCTCCTCTCATGCACATTATAATCTTTCTAACCAACTTACCCCATCTGGTTCTTATTCCAACCTCTCTACCACACTGCTTACCAGCTTACCTAATTAAGAATCAGTGTACCTCTTCTTCTCCACTCTTGCCCCTCTCCTGATTTGTTTTAGGGTGGCTCCTCCAGATGTGGAAAAAGGCAGAGAGGAGGGAAAGGCCCCTCTCTTCACAGTGAAATTTCCAGGTATGGCCCCTGTACCCTATCTCACAATCTGTTCTTTTGAGGTCCACACACCTTATGTGATTGCAGTATATTGTCCTCCGGGCTCATCTTACCAGTTTCTTGACCAATTCACATCTTCCCCACTTCCTATCCTTTGAGATTCCATCCATCATCATTGGAGGCTTTAACATCCTTTTTAATACCTCCTTCTCCCCTTCTGCGTATCAGTTTCTATCACTAACTACCTCTTTAGGACTCTCACAGTGACTGTTAGTGACTAGTCTCTCCTCATTCTTCTGGATCTCTCAATAGCATTTGAGACGACTGTGGACCACCTCAGGATTCTTCACTCCATTGGCCTGAAGGACACAAGGCTTTCTTGGTTTCCTTTCTATTTCTGTGAACACAATTTCAGTATTTCATTTTCTGGATCTCTCTTCTACTCTTCCTCTCACTGTCGGGGTTTCTGAAGACTCCGTTTAGGTTTTTCTCTTTTCCTTTTAAACTGCCCCATTAGAAAAACCATGAGATTTGGCTTTTGGTATCATCTTTACTCTGATGATAACCAACTATATACTTCTGCATGAATCACCAGCCTTACTGTAGAGCACTAGTGATTTTCTCTCTGCTGTCTCTAACATCATGTCCTGTCTCTCTAGCAGAAACTTTACCTTTCTAAAACGGAATTTCTTGTTTTTGCACCATTTACAAACCCTGACAATCTGCATTTCTGTCTGTGATATCACCATAAAGCAAGGCGCCAGGCCCGCTGTCTTGGGGTTGTGCTGTACTATGACCTTTGCACTGTACATCCAATCACTTGCCGCCTATTGTAACAAGAACCTAAAAAATATTTCCATTTCTTACAAGGAAAACTTCTTAAACCCTAATTTTTGCTCTGATTCACTCCTTTCTCAACAACTGTAATTCCCTACTTACTAAACTCTTTCCTATCTATGTTATCTTGCAAGAACTAGATTTTACCATTATACAGGCTACTCCGCTTTCCTATTTAACGTGGTCCCTCGTTATAAGATGGTTCATGCAGCAACATTTATTTTGATCCCTTATAAAGATTGGCTGCACCAATGTATAAGCACTTTTACCTCCTATGTCGCCCCTTCCTCATCATAAATTGTAAGCTCTTGTGAGCAGGGTCCTCCCTCCAGTTGCTTCAAATGACCATGTCATTATTCTGTATTGTCTTATTTTTTTTGCATATGTACCCCATTATCTGTACAGCGCTGCGGAAAATGATGGAGCTACAGTATATAAATATTTATTATGTGGTTATTATTTCCTCTCGGTGTGTAAATTTGTGTGTTAAAATCTATCTCTGTTTTAGGCTCAACAATGTAATAATACATTATTAATACATTAAAGATTTCCTCTTACCCACTTCTATTTATTATTGTAAGCTATAACTGCACATATGCAAAAGTTACGTGCCTGTTTGCGACTTATTTTTAGAGGTGCTGTGAGGTCTGATAATATTATAAATATTGATATTGGTGATGATCCACCCATTGGAATACAGAAGAATCATTAAGTTCCTTTACTTGAAAGGCCGCACACCAAAGGAGACGTTCGATGTCACGGATGCACACCTGTGCCCCTCTCCATGGCGGCTGCCACTCCCCCATCCACACTCACCTCTCCACGCTCCTGCTCCCGTCTCGGCTTCCCAGGGCGCATGTCCCGGCTCCGGGGCTCGGAAATTTAAAGGTCCAGCACACCGCTGATTGGTGCTGGCCACTTCACGGAATTCCTTAAAAGCCGGCTTCTCCCAGCATCCCCCGCCGGGTTTTTGCACTCAATGCCTAACAGAAAGCTTTGTCTTGTGCCTAGTTCCTGTGAATGGATTCCCCATTGTGACCCCAGACCTGTTCCCGTTTTCGCTCCTTTGCTGTCAGTCCTGACCTTTTGCTCCTTCTCTGACCTTGAACCTTTTCTGCCTGTCTTGACCTCCAGCCTCTCCCCGACCATGAGCTTGCCTCTTGACTCTGTACCCCGTCCTTGGCTGCCACCACGGTCCAACCCGTTTTGCGGTGGGCCCTTGTGAAAACCGGGTGCCACTTAGATTCTAGTCCCAGGTGTCGACTTGTGTCGTTGTCCGCGGTGGTCCAGGGGGTTCACTACCCCAGAAGCTTGACATTCGATGATATCAAAAAGAGATTTATTCTGAAGATTCCCCATGATATGATCTAGTCAAGAACTCGATTTGTCAATTAAATGTGACCGGACTTCATTGCAAACAGATCCAATTCCAAAACCTGCACATTCTGCTATTGCTGAACACACCATCCACCATCTGTGAACAAAGTCTATTAGCCTTTTCTGAGAAATGTGCTGGTAAATTCATTATGGCCAATAGCATTGCAGTATACTATTCACACCGCTTTGATGACTCTTCTGTCTGTAATATTATGCATTTGAGAGATTAAATGAGGGAGAAGATCTTTACATACACTAAGAGACTGACGTGTCTTGGTTTCTGTTCTAGCCCCGGGGCAGTCATGAAAGAGTTAATTTTGAAAGTCACCTGTACAACATGTTTTGAGTCCTAGATAAAAATGTCTAACAGCCTCCAAAGAAGACACGTGCCCAACCCTTGGCAGACAAGGTCATACTCACAGTATTTTGGGACCAGAACAGAGTAGTGTTGATGGATTTCCTAGCAAGGGGAACCAAGATCACTGGGCCTACTATGCTTCACTGCTATTGAAACCAAAAAAGACCAAAACCAAGAGAAGTGGCATGCTCACCAAAGGTGCCTTCTGCAAGGCAATGCACCAGTTCACAACTGACATGATGCCCAAATGGAAGGATGCTGCCGCATCCTCCTTATTCCCCCGAGCACGCACCGTTGGACTTCCACCTCTGTCTACACTTGAAGGAAACCTACCATCACGGATCTACCTATAAAGGTAGATCCGGTGGTAGTTGCCTTTTTAGGGCTAATCCTTTAATCCCCTTTATCATTTTTAATCTTTAATTGAGATAATATGCTAATTTACCAAAGAGGCTAGTGGGGCATGGAGTAGCCAGAGCTGAGGCTCCTCCACGCCCCAGTAGCGTCCTTGCTTTGCGCACAAGGAGCTGCGCACTGAAGATATCTGGGTTGATCAAGGAGGCTACTGGGGCGTGGGGCTAGCCTCAACTCCAGCTACTCCATGCCCCAGTAGCCTCTTTGGTATATTACCACAATTAAAGATTAAAAAAGATAAAGGGGACTAAAGGATTAATGGGGGGCTCTGCTGTGAACATTTCATTAAAGGGGGCTTTGCTGTGGACATTTTATTAACGGGGGATCTATTGTAGACATTTCATTAAAGGGGGGCTCTGCTGTGAACATTTCATTAGTGAGAGGAGGCTGCTACTGAACATTTCTTTAGTGAGGAGAGGCTGCTGGACATTTTATTAAAAATTAGTGTCTGCATTTCCCACCCTAGGCTTATACTCGTCAATATGTTTTTCCAGTTTTTTTTGTGGTAAAATTAGCTGCCTTGGCTTTAACTCGGGTATATACGCTATGTATATACTTTTTTTTTTTTTTTTTAATAGTGAAGAGGCCAAAGACAGGGGTAAATTAGGTGTGTGGGGGCTATAGAAAAAGGGGTGTTATAGTGTAGCCCCATTCTTATATAGACAGACAACAGAAAAAAAGAGCACTATCAGGAGGGGCTACAGAAAAGGGGGTTCTATCAGAAGGGGGCTACATACAAATTGGATAGCTGCAGGAATGGGGTGTTTTAGACCAAGTGCTGCTGATAATTGTACATTATATGGGTTTGGGTTAGATATGGAGTATTTACGGAGCAAGCAATTTTTTTTTTCCAGGGACCATGGTAAGCCGGTTACTCGACCTCAAATTTTTGGGTGCAGTCGGCCCCCAGATACAAAAAGGTTGTGGACCACCAGGGTTGGTTTTAGTGGTTTTAAGTGGGGCCTTGGGAAAAACTAAAAGTGGAGCCTGCACAGTAATAAAACTTCGTAGTTACACACAGTAGTATGGTAAGTATCTGTAATATGGGACTGTAGGAGAATGTTATAGGAGACAGATGATAGGTAGATGGATGATACAAGAAGAAGTATGATATAGATTTCTAGATAGACTTATAGATGCATAAATATAAAGTAAATTATATATAGATCAATAGATAGAAAAAGGAAGTCCAGGGCAGCACAACCTGATTGTCTGGGTGCAAAATCTCTACATCCGTGGCAAAGGATCCAATGATAAATTCAGGAAAGGTAGCAGCACTGCAGTCTATGAATTAATTGAGGGCGCATTCACACGTTCCGCTAGCGCCGCGTTCATAACGCGCCTCTAGCGCACAGGGGGTGGAGTTTGGGGCGATCGCATATGCGTTTCCAGAGAAAAGCATGCGATCGGGTTATTAATCGCATGCGTTTCCCGGGAAACGCATATGCGATCGGCCCAAGCCCCGGCCACTGTGCGCTAGCGTCGCGTTATGAACGAGACGATAGCGGAACGTGTGAACGCGCCCTCAGGGTGATCTTTATTTCAAGGATGCTACCTTGAATTAACCCTGAATTAATTCACAAACTGGAGTGCTGCCTTTCCTGAATTAGATCAATAGATAGATATATATAGACAGGAGAAAGATCATTATCATCTTCACTCGGGGATTCAACCAAAGGTTATTAAAAAAGCAATACATCCTCTTCCCACAAAAGTCCACATACAGGGGTCCTTTAGGACAGAGGTCCTTGGGCAAATGCCCAGTTTGCCCCCTACTAACGCCACTGTATTAGATCATGACAAACAACTCTTAGGTCTGTTTCCTAAAAGGATGTGTATCCTTGTCTTTTAATAAAATTAATAAAAAAAGTTATTTTTAACAAATTTCCCGAGTGCTGGAAGAATTTCCTATGCTGCTGATGTTGTGTGGCTGCATTGTGTATTCCTCTCACATACTTGTAACATGACAGTGAGTGTGCGCCGAGTCCCCGCGCTGCCTCCATGTCAGGTTGGGGCACGGCCCGAGCACAGCGCTGCTCTCCCGCCTGTCACTCCCCTTCTATCATACTTGTTTATGTCACGAAACCGTCCGTGTGTCACCAGCCATTTTGTGCTGTTATTGTACACGTCCGGGTCCGCGCCACAGCACACACCTCTATGTAAAGTATTCTTCACTACAAAATGCTTAGTGTGAACTCCCGGCCGGCCACATTACCCTCTTCCGACTCCGCTAGTAAAACTGAGTTACAAAAAGGAAACACTACGTATTTGTTTGCCCACAACCAAAATGGCGGCGGGTGCATTTTTTCTCCTCCCGGCCCCCGTAGTGCGGGTTGTGTATTGTGGGCATGGTATCCCCAGGGCTGCCGTGCGCCTGCGCAACAGGAAACTCCATGATCTGGCTGTGGAGCCCAGGGAAGGAAAACAGCCACTGAGAAGAGAGAGGCAGGGGTAGCTGGGAAATCTAGTAGCAAGCACAGGCCTGAGCCTGCCAGCTGCACTACCTGCCCCCTAGCCCCTACGCGAGCGGACCCGCAGGGGGTAAGCAGGTTGTGTGGGCACCTCACGGCTATCCTATGCAGCCAGGCACGGAGCTGAGTGACACAAGCATCCCCCACTGCCAAGCCAGAGGAGCCCAATAAGGAGGGGCTGCTGCTGCCAGGACATCAACAACCTCCAGCAACACACAACAATAACAAGAATGAGAGGGAAGCCATAAACCCGGGCAGCCTTTATTGCTCTTTGTTGTGGCATTTATTTACCCCCCTGCTCCAGAGGCCCGGGAGGAAGGGGCAGCTGCTGCAGGGGAGCGAGTGCTGCTGCTTGTCATCCGCAAACTTCATCTGCTGGAGGTGAGTGCAGGGGGCACAGCCTGGCACTGGCAGGGGGCACAGCCTGGCACTGGCCGTTGGTGTACATGAGGCTAAGTAAAGTTTCTATTCCCATAATGTAACCATACTACAACATCTCTGAATTCTGTTTAGGATCTTCCTCTGTTACAACCAGACGCTATCATTTCCATTGTCAAAAGGGTGTTTCTTACAGCATCCCTCACTGGATACATATAGTATTAAATATATTCGAACCACAATTAGTCTTTTTCGAACCACACCCCACATTTCGTGTACACATGGATACTAGTTGCCAGGATTTTAACAAAAGCAGACTGATAACCATGCGGAAGATCCGATCCACAATTAGTCTAGTTTTGCAAAAATTTCATATATAGATAAAGATTAAAAAAGGCACTGCTTAAAATCTGATATATTATAAGTGAAGGTCACATACTATACCAAGGATACTTGTAAGCTATGGGACCCCTGTGGTCAGATGATTGCAGATGATCTATGAGGTCCGGCTCTTGAAACTGCCTAAAACTATTGGAGGTTTGTCCAGATTGTCGACCGCTTCCACAGAAAGATTTCTCTATCTCATTGAGAGGGGGGGAAAGACCTTGCAAATCTCCAGCTATACCGACAAGTCATCGGATTGAAAAATCCACAGAGCATTGCCAAAGTTCCAGAATCTTATCATAACTACAAAGGTATTGTAATATGTATCAGGAATTTCTAACGCAATATGTGCAAATACGGATTCATAGGTATTCTACCCTCAAAATCCAAGGATATTCATTTAAATATATGATAGATAAAGATCCCACCTCTGGAGAAATAGAGGTCGGTGAGATGTAGCCTGTGCCTTCTGAATTTGAAGTCTAGGGAGGAGTAAATAAACCGAAAGGTTACACACAAAAAGACACAAAGAATTCAACCAAAGTGATGGAATTAGTGGAAGGGACAACAACAGCCCGATAAAGTAAGTACCAAACCTAAGTTGAAAGAAAAAACAGAGATATAAAATAAAGTTAAAAAATTAATATTAGGTAATGGACGATACAACAGCAGGTGAGAGGAAGGAGTGGAAAAAGTGAGATGGATGCTTTTAGGATTCCTATCAGAATCACTCTATGGATCATGTACTTCCTATCAGGGAGATGTAGGCTTCTAGTGGGGGGGGACCCAGCGTATTATTAGGGATATGGCTGCAGCATTGGTGCGGGGGTTATACCAGCCCATGGAGCCACTACGGTATCTAGATCCAGTACAGTGTTTTTAGAGCACATTTCCTTGTTTGAGCTAAAAGATGACTATATACAAATGGGACTTTGGATGTGGGAAAAAAACTGCCTGACTTTACCACACAACACTTGTGAAAACTGTAGAGATATGCCACCCCTCCCCCTCCTACAAAGAATAAAAGAAAAAGGGGGAGCTTGAAATATATCTAGAATAGGTCCAAAGCGTATATATGTCTATACACAAGTGTTTTAAATATCATATAAAAGATCCAAATTATACAAAGTTCCTAGCACTAAAATAAACAGCCCCCCCTGCAAGAGGGCCGGTGACTGTCCTGACCTCCCATCTCACCGTGCAGCCCTCGCGGACCAGAGCAAAATAAAATCAGAATAAAAGCTTGCCTCTGGCTAGAGGAGGGGAAGTAGACTGTGGCGGAGGCTGGGGAGCAGGGACGTGCCATTGAGTGAAGATGTGCGTCGTCTGAAGGTTAAGAGAGAAATTCTTTTAAATGATCCTTCCCGTCGTCTTTCTTGGTGGGCGACCTGGCGGTTTCTGGGGAAATGGGACGTTCAGCTATACCAGAATAAAGGATTTCTGTTATGTATGTTGGAGAAAAATAAACCCCCATCTGTATGCCAGCCTAAGGGTGCATTCACAACACAGTCCGGGCATGTGTTATCTGCACAGATCTGCGCAGTACACCGGAAAAGATAGAGCATGCTTTCTTTTCCCGAGTGTGCGCCTCTCAGCGATAGCGCCGTGTGTGCCAGTAAGGGAAGTGTTACACTTCTGATGGTTGGTTCATGAATCAGAACTGGCAGTGACCAGTTTCACAGACGGGCAACCGTCTATATGGAAAGTATGATGCCAAGGGAGTCCCTGCAATAGCCAGCCCCCAAGAAGTGATATGATTACAGTTGGCATTGAATGCCAACAGCGAACTGGGGTTCTATGCATAGACTCTCACTGTGATGCAAGGAGTCGGTACCATAGCAGTTTGATGAAACAGGACAGTGAAGCTTCTGTGAATTATGGATGACTGCAGAAGGTGTAACGCCTAATATGGGCCTAAGTGAATTGAAGAGGAATTCCCTACTACAGATTTCTAGGGACTATGGGACCCCCATTATCATAATAACAAGCACCAAAAAAATAAATAGGGTGTTTGGAAAACACCCATGTAGCCAGACAGGGCTGGTTACTCCCCCTCCCTTTTTTATTATTTGTAGCCATAGTGGGAATTTAGGACAAGGAACTTCTGAGCATTCAGATTAAAACTACCTTAAAAGGTGTATTGCAAATGTTATAAAATACACCCCGCTCTTCAGTAGCCACTTTTTGGTACAACCCTTACATTAGAACATTGGCGCGGATCCATAGTTGGCCATTTGGCGGAACAGCTTCAATACGTGAACCCATCTTGGGAGCTGAACCCAAATAAATGAGACAATGTCAGATCATAATGCTGTGTCCCTATGTGCTCGTCATATACTACGGTCTTTAGAACACCATTCACTAAAGTATATATTATAAAAAAGAATACCAAAGATTGAAATTATTTCATAAACAAAACATGGTAAGATACATAATGTACAAAGAGGCAGCAAAAAATTTAACTACTTTAGGCCTCTCTTCTTCAGTCTGCGGGAGCGTTCAGCAGCTGGGGTGGCACCTGGTGGTGGGCAAAGAAAAAAAAAACCAGTTGCTTAAAGGTATTCAAAAGGACTAATATACCGTCACACCTTTCCCTTCCCCCTTGTTTTTCTGTTTCTTTCTGCTCTGGAAAACTCGTTTAAACTTTTAAATACACTCAATTTAGCCTGAGCCATTTCCCTCTGCCGCTTGAGTGGGTCCGTGGGCGAAACAGATCTGGGAATATATCGTATGTCCACCTTGTTGGTCTCCATAACCATATTCTTGATAGTCTTTTCACTGCCCTTCAAACAACAGATTAGACGGGAAGGAGGGGAATGATCACAGTCAAAGTAACTGGACAGGAAGCACGGAAGCTTTTTTCTGATAAGATAATTGCAAAGTTTCTTGAAAAGTACTGTGCCACTACTGATTTATGCAAAGTCTGCTGTAAAAAATGTAGTGGATCAGATAGGTTTTAGATAGAGATGAGTGACCAGACATTCACATTCAGCCGCGCAAAAAGTAATGCGGCAAACTGAGCCCCCTAGCAAACAGCCATGCCGATAGGCCAGTGGCGGCCCCTGGTAAATTAATAGCCCTAGTCAGTTGCTAGGTGCGTCAATTTTTCGCATTGGCTGTTCGGCAATATTTCGCCTCTCTTTAGGTATCTCTATTTATGGACATAAAACACATTACCCACTGAACAAATAAGACCAGCCACGGCAATAGCGAAGGACTCAGTAGAGGGTGGTTGTTGTTGAAGATTATTTGTTTCTCAGGAAAATCCCAGTCATTCAATGACCCAGATTTATAAGAATGAGGGCCGAGAGTTTTGCCGTTTCTAGCACATTGGATATTTTTTGTCCTAGTCCACGCACATAATATTAATGGTGCATTTGAAAGAAAATTTGTCCCGCAGATAATAAACCCTCATATAGATGCCAAAAAAGAGGATGAGTGAAAACTTAATTGTAAAGTCAGGTCCTTCAAAGGATGAACAGTGTTATATATAGTAACAGTAGGAGTACATGAATATTCTATACAATACATAAGCCAACCTCCTGCCCTCCTCGGCTGTTTCCTTCTAATGACAATGGTGAGTAAAGGAGGATTACAGCACTGGTTTGTGCAATTCCTGGCTCTGTCCGCTCTCTCCATCATTTGCGAGGTATCTTCCCATTATATCTCCAGTAGGATGTGCGGGCGCTGGATAACCTTCGCAACGTGGCCGCGACCATAAGATCTCTATGACCGTGAACGACCATTAAACCTATAGCCCCGCTCTTTGCCCTTAGAAAGATCCATTTCAGAAAAGATTGCTGGGTTTGATGGGTGAGGGGGAAGCCCCAGGGGAGTATGTTAGGCGGATGATCCATTGGGATGTCAGAGGAAAAATGACAACAGCCGAATCAGTCAGCAGTCCTGCACTTTTTCAGTGGAGATGCCTCTGGACTCCATCTCTGAGACAGGAAGCGTCCATCGTTTGGAAGATGTGTCTGTTTCTTGGGGGATCAGAAGGGTGTCTGGAGGAAGGTCAGTGCGGGACTGGTCCCTGAAAAGGGGGGCCTTTGGGGACGGGGCTGGATATTCAAAGGCAACTGAGGTGTTGAGACAAAAGAAACCAGGCCGTGAGGGGTAGAGGCAAAGTTTGAGATTGTTTGTCACATCGCGCGTTGTGAGTCGGTAATTGCTGAGATTGATGGGATTTGAAGATGTGGGGTGATGCAGATTTCTGGGGAGGTGAAGGGTTGATTCTTTCTCGAGTAGAATATGGTCTGTTGCAAGAAAAAGATACGATACTAGGCCTATAAGAGGCACAAAAAAAAAAAAAAAGCTACAGCCTTCTTCTTAAAGGGCTGTCCCTGCACTAACATTATCTCCTCTATCCGCCAGATTAACAAGTGTATGCCTGCCTGGGTTGGCCCAAAATTTATGGGAACTAGGTAGCGCATTCCCTCTCCTGAATGAGGTAGAGTGCAGTCATGTATATCATAATTAACCTTATTGGCATTGCCGAAGAAAGGTCAAGTACAGTGCTTAGTGTCTAGATACAACTTACCTGGTTGTGCTGCGCTGACCTTCAAAAAGAGCCTGTCCCTGAAAAACGGCATTCCAGAGCCCCTGGAGTGAGGGTAAAAAGCCTGTTGTTTGTTTGTAGCAAGGCTGTGTGTGCCCCCAAAGCGAACTGGAGGCTTCCCATCTGGGCACTTGTGTTAGTATGAGCGCTGACAAGATCTCCTGTTTTGTAGAAGTTTAATATATATTATATATCTTAAAAAAAAAAAAAATCATGCAAAATAAAAACATGCAAAATAAAAGCATACAGAACAGAAGACACAGCATAAAAAAATGACATGCATTTCTTTATTTGCTACCACAATCCCGCAGTAAGCAAGGGGTTTGAGAAGAGCGGCATCAGAGTATTAAGACTGCCAGGAGGCTGCGGCTTGTGGAGGGTGGAAGGCTGTGTGGTTCAGGACGGAGGGAGTTTTCCTCTGATAAGCAGGTGAGTAGGGTTGTGTAATGGAGCCGATCCGCTCGGAGGTATTGAGGAATGCTCTGAACGAGATATATAGAAGACGCTAATGTTAATGTTGTTCTTAGATAAGAACAGTCAAGCTCTCCTGATCGTATTAGTCAATGCCCTCAAATGGAGTGTATTTGCCCTAGACCTTTTATTCCTACTAGAAAAACTTATGAATAATTGATTGAATGGATGTTACAGCAGCTGTGTGTGCCAGACAATGGATACTGTCGGATCAGTGCGGAAGTCGTGAAGGGACACTCCGGCTTTTGACAAGGTTAATGGAACATTTACAATTTTTCATAACTTCTAGGCGAAAAAAAAAAAGAGCAACAGGACAAGTGGAACTTTAAGGCGAGTTCACCACTTTGCGTGTGTATGACGCAATCCAAGGACTCCCAGGATCATAGCTAGAGGTAACATGTGTTCCATCGCCTTGGTAAACACAATGAAATGCAATGTACCTCGACAATAATCACGGGGGAAGCATTGGACTGAGTCTAAAACAACGCCAAGGGAGATTTACGTACCAGGCCCATTCGCGTTTCCAGCTGGAAGCGTCTCTCTGACAGGATTCGGGTCCGAGGGATTATGAAGGGTATTACCTTCCGCCGTCCAACAGGGTGGCGTGATGCGACTTTTTAAAATCATCTGCCACGCGCGGAATACACCGAGCTGGATAAGGTGAAGGTAAGCGCTCCCAAGCGACACATTTTGGTTATTAAATGCGGCGGGTTTTTTCCGAATACGTGCAGGTCTTCGTTTGGCCACGCCCACCGATTTTCCGTCGCATGCATGCAGAATAAAAACCAAAGAAGTATTTTGGAACAACAAATCCGAGCCGCGTGTCGAGCTGTGCGCCCAAAAATCCCAGGGCAATTCAGGTACAATCGGCGCAAATCTGAAATATTCGGGGTAACACGTCGGGGGAAAACGTGAATCGGGCCCCATGTGTAGCCTGGCTTTAAGTAAAGATTATCCAGATAGCTACTGTATGGTGAAACAAGTCTCACCTGGGTAGGTTTACGGGAAACTCGTTCCAATTCTCTTAACAGAATAAATATATGTGCAAGCATGCTTGGAGAGCAGTGTATCCTGGCCGATACACTTGTGACAAACATTACTTCATGTTAACAAAACTTTTCTCAAATAAATGTATTTCTTCTAAGGGTGCGACTTCATTGATATATACATCAGAAAATCTGTGCACTCCGGTTATACCATGGTTCACCCAGATGATATATACAATTTGCTTTACCTGTTCCAGGCAGGCAGAAGAGCCACAGCCCCAAGACTTGCAGCCAGTAGTGCTGAATTCAACGCCATGAGGGCTGGATGAGAGGCAGAGACGGTTGGGGGTGGGAAAACAAGGATGAGAGCGGTTTCACAGGGGGAAAGTCTCGGGCAAAGTGAGTGGGTCTCGTTTGTTCCCGTCGTGTCATTCTGCGAGCAGGCAAAGAGTCCAACAAAGGTGCGAGGGATGATTAAGAGGGCACTCTGCTGTTGGTTTTTGTGGTGGCAAGATCAAGTTTGGGTAGCCCAAGCCCTCCGAGTTGTTTAAAAGAGGATTTGTAATAGAGAAGAAGCCATTAATAAAGCTGCCACTGATTGGAGTCAGGCGGTCCCCCATTGCGGAGGGCAAAGCCATAGGTGGGTTTTGGAGTCCCAAAGGCCAAGATCGGCAATCTGCCCCAACAAAGAAGAGGCAAAGATAAATTAAGGAAACTTGGGTTAAGAAGATTGTTTGGTGCTGATCAAGCGGAGGGGAAGCGGCATGATCCGAGAGAATGCCACATTTAACAGGGCAGGGGTAGCAGAAAATGGAATGACGAGTTCCTGTCCCAAAAAACGAAAAGCTATCACCAGCATATTCAGAGAGCAAGACAACTCGCTGCGGCCTTCTGCAACATTGCTCTGGGGCAGGCAGGCTGGGGACAGGAGATTTGGTATTGGGGACTGAATGCGTCGGCCAGTAGGGATGCTAGAACAGAAATGAGAACATAGACACCACTGACGAATTATATACAAGATGCCAACACACACAACACAACCCCCTCCCTTAACATCCCATGTGGCAATCTATGCCATCAGGTAATAAATCATATCACACAATAGACACATGCATATTTCGTAGACATTTTGACGTCTTGGATT
Organism: Engystomops pustulosus; assembly: GCA_019512145.1. Classification (NCBI taxonomy): domain Eukaryota; kingdom Metazoa; phylum Chordata; class Amphibia; order Anura; family Leptodactylidae; genus Engystomops; species Engystomops pustulosus. The sequence continues at coordinate 40,196,296 of CM033642.1, read as the reverse complement.
TGACACTAGTGGACGTTAGATGGTAACTTTCAGTGGTAAAGTAGTCCATGAGGTTCGCTCCGTAGAATTCTGGACTAGAGCCCCACAAGGCCAAGAAGATGGTTGCCGATATCTTGGGAGTGGGGACAGGCTTGGAGTTTTGCTTTGGTGTGGGGACTCCTCTACTGATGGACGAGGCTTTGAGAGAGAGTGGGAGCGTGACCAGAACCAGAATGTGAGTGTACGTTGGGATCTCCCCGTTTCTTCTTCTGGTAGCCCCCCAGGTCCGTTAACTTTGAACAAGAATTCATTTGGAGGAATCCACTAGGGCTAGTCGCGGTGGTGCCCACTCAAATCGAGGACTTCAATCAGGCTGGAGAATTCCTTTGCCTTTTGCGTTTTTATCAATAAATCCCTTTTCTGGAGTGAGTCTGCGGGAAGGGCCCAGACCTTCTTGTGTGACCGTTGCAGAAAGCAAAGTATTGGGGTTAGCACTCGGTTGGGTAAAGTGTCAGAGCTGTGGGCTTCAGGTTTGGTTGATTAGCCCTTTGGGCCCTTGCAGCGCTGCTCAGAAGGCTGCCTAGCAGGAAACGAAGCATGGCTGGTGACCCCAATATGCATCCAAGGGGAAAGCCCAGTAATCCTTGCGCTGCCTCCCAAAGCCAACGGCGGTGCTTTTTTGCTTTGGTGGGTTAGGCCGGCTGGCATTTGAAGAAGATCCCAGTTGGGCCTGCCCAAAAGAGAAGGAGGCTTCAAGTATGCGTCGGACTGTGGGGCACAGAGCGGCTAGGGGAGCTGACAGGTCGTGGAGATCTCGAGCTTGAACCTAAGGGGCGGAAAAGTGCTCAGAAGAGGGGGCGGATGAAAAATTGCCGGGAAGGCACGCTGAGGGACGGTCCATGCTGCCCCCGGCTGAGATGAAATGGAGGATTATGGAGGATCTAGTCGTGAAGGAGAGTGAGAGCGCCACTACGAGTGAAAGAGGAAAAGGGAGGGGTAGGGGGTGTAGATGAATTGTGACTGGGTTGTGTTCAGAAGTAGGGTGAGGGGTCATTAAGGGAACTGAGACTGAATTAAAGGGGGGAGGTCAAAAAACATGGTGTGCTTTGGGCTAGGTGGTCGGCAGCGTTAGAGTCCAATATTCCCAGTGGATCTTTTTCAGGAAAGACAAACGGTCGCGTGGGCCCTGAATTTTCTTCAAGTGTCCGATTGAATTGTACACTGGCACAAAACTACAGGAATAAGAGCTAATGGTTTGGGGGACAGGCTTAGTTCTTGACTACATGGAGGGGTAGATGCAGAGTCTGGGAAGACTTAAAAAGAAACTGGTACACAGCTCGTGAAGATATGGCTTTGGAGTCCTTGAATTGAATACACCTCGTAATTACCATGATGGCCCTGGTGGACAGTTACTTATAAGGCATAGGACTCACCAAGAGGAAGCCCCATGCTGCCTGGACAGGCCGGACGCGGTTGGATCTCAAGTCAGAGTATCTTTCTCCATGTGGGGGGAAAGATCTGACTGTGATCAAGGGTTTCTCCAAGTGATGAGCAGCATGTTGTGGGCCTTTTCGACATCAGTTTGCGTGAAGATGTCAGGATCCAGGGAAACAAGTGCGCCCATCTTTGGGCTGGTGGATGTGTGTTAAAGTTCTGACTGAGCCACATCCTGTCAAAAAACAGAATAAAATGAAACAGGATAATTGGCTTATGTAAAAACATTAATGCGCATTCCAAAGGTGTTCTGGATAAAACATTCAAACACTGAATACTGTTAGGATATAATCCATACTCCAAGATAAGGGCTAGTAACATTGGCCATTTTGGCTTCTGGTAAAAAAAAGTGTCTATAACGGATCAGTTTTTCCGTTTTTTTAATTGGACTTGCTCAGTGTTCAGTTAGTTTTACATCATCCGTTAGATCATCTGTTCTTGAGCTGCATAGTAGGAATAAAAAAATGGCTCTAAATACAAATAACAGAAACTGACACTAACAGAAAACAATGGTATTGTTAAAAAACTTGATACTTTGCCCATTCAATGCATCGTCCAGACATCTGTTAAAATTACAATCTGTCTTTTATAAAAGCAGAAACTGCAATGGAAGACAAAAGCAGATGTGAACTTGGCCGTATTTGTGAATAATTTGTCGAGTGGGTGTGGGGGGGGTCTCCATACACAGTCTGACAGCGTTCAGTCAAAGTAACAGCCAAAGGACACAACGCTTGACACAAGAACTGCTACACACCAGATGTCTATTTATATACAATTAGAGGAATACTTTATGCTTTATGTTAAAAGAAAACTTGTGCTTACCAGCAGCTTGACTTTGTAGTGAAGGGGTGTACTCTCAATGCCTTGTCAGAGTTGCAAGGGCTACAATTTCCTACGATGTTACAAAGTTTGGTCATGTCTTCTTCAGCCTTCACGTCTTCCGCGCTCCGCCGTTTTACCACTGCTTTGGGTCCAAGTTTAAAACCTGCAGGAAAGTGCATACATATTTAGACTCAGAAGAGGGAAGCCTTTTTTGTACATTGCTTCCTCCACCTTAAGTACAGTGTGTATGCAAATCCATTTCGCAGATAAGAAAAAGAAAATATTGAGAATGGAAAAGTGGTTATCAGAATACATACTGGATGTCAAAGCAGCGAGATTTGTAGGGGGTTCCAAATCCCTGACAATCAAGTGAATGGGGAATAGCTTCAAGAACATGTAGCCAAAAAGTGTCATAGTGACAACTTCTATATCGAGATGACCCTATGAACAGGCCCTTCAACATGAAAAATCCCCTCCATCTGGTTACTTACATTAATTAAAAACAGTAAAAAACGACTGGAATAGTAAAATATTGGAGCCAGCTATGCAAACGATCATGAACTAATAAGTTGTAAAGGCTCTGTTCATGGTTTCCATCACTCTAAATTGGAAAAAAAAAAAAAAATACACACGCCTAACATTAGAACACTTACCTTAGATGTTCAGGGACACTCCAGCCCACACTTACAAGTTCCATCATACTAGGTAAGTCCGCAACTGATCCATACAGGTAAGAATGGTGCCATTGAGACTAAAATGCAGGAAAATGATCAAAAATTACCAACATGATTCATTAAACTTGTTTTATTTTAAGATTTTAATGTCTTAGTGCTGCCTAAATTTCACATTGTATTCACTAGTAAACATATAAAATAGCTCTGTAGTCATAGCAGTATTGAATGATAAGTAAATATACTTAAGATGTATACAACAATCTGGTTCACAATTTAAAAAAAAAAATCTAATTTATTCTCACCCAGACAAATAACCATCAGCCTTCAGACTACACATAGTTACACTCCATAGTCGGACACATCCCTCCGGAGCTGATTAACATAATAACAAAAAACAGTATTTGCACATTTCCCAGAATGAAAGTCTCCACACACGGCGGCCTTAAATGCCAAAATCTCCTGAAACATCTTAACAGGCCTCTACTGTAGCAAAACCAGTTCTGCACTGTACCCAACGAGATGCAAAGACATTAAAACAGTCTTGAGTCAGTCTCCCTGGTTGGCTTGTTTTAATTCTGCATTATGTATAGGTTTTCTGAGGAAAGTCATGTTTGATGGGCAAGGGGGTTGTCTTATAAGGTAGCCAAGAGGTAAAGTTTCCTTGTCCATCCTGGAAAAGGTATTCCAGAATCCCTAGTGGAGCATCAAAAGCTGTAAGTCTCCATACACCTGCAGAGGGTGCCTTAAATGGAAAGTCTCCGTAAGGAAGTCTTCTCGCTTCCAGAATACCCTCATCAATAAAGGCAGAGGGACCAAAGCACTGCTACTATAAGGTAGTCTGAGAGGCTGGTGAGCTGCTACATACCAATATGAAAGAAAAAATGTAGACAAAATACAGTGAAGAATTAGATATGTAGACAAGGTTTCACTTGGATCAAGTATAGATGAACACTGGAGATTAGCAATATCCTGCAAACAAACATAACATCTAGTTCCACTTCATCAATCAATTCTGCATCACAGTTGTTGAGAGCTACTACCTGACATAGACCACGTCCTGGCTCCACCCTTCTTTGCCAACCAATTGGCACCTGGACCATCGGACCCTCCATAGTATCTCCTCCTCCACTTCAACTGCCGCCATTCATTTTGTTCTCTGCTTCTACTCTTGTACCTAACAAATTAAAAGGAACATCACCAACAATTCATAGGGTTACTGTATCCATCAGTCACACAAAGAAATGAGATTTCATAGCAACACAACTTCAGCCACCACATTGGCTTCACTATAGGTAATACTGCAGTGTATGAGCAGGATGAACCGGTAATAACACATCCATTAGAGCCTAAATGGGCAAGCAGAAATGTGTCCAGCATGCTCTAGTCAGTCATGCAGAAGTGTTTGCCCACTGTCAGCATATGAAAGTATTGTCACAAATCCTTAGCTGCGCGAGCATCTGGGTGTCCCTGACAGCATTGGACTTGTGATTGACCCTACCTGCTCATTCGGCACAGTTGGGAGTTAGGGTCGCATGCATCCTCACAGCCCAGCAGGCGCAGTGTGTCAGGCTTCCCGTGGTGGGAAGAGGCAGAGATGGGTGCTCTTTCACCTGCTCCCCTAGTTTTGCTTGGAGCTGCGAGATGACTGTGTTACATTGCCAGGGTTCCATCTTTTCTGAAAATAAAAGAGAAACAAAAAAGAAATATTTTTATTTATTTTTTTTAAATTGAAATTAAGATACAAGTAAACATCAGGAATCCAGAAAGTTATAAAAAGGCTGAGATCTTTATCAAAAGTTTTAAAGTAGTACATTTCTGCGATAATGTGTTGTCAAATCAGAGCTCACAACCTGACACCAGGAAGAGGGTTGATGCCCCAGTGATGCCGCACTGCTTAACCCATTACTCACCATCAAAATGGACAGCAACCCCATATACTCCTCACATTGGCTGCGATACCTCCCCCTGCCTCCACAACAGCTGATTAATGACAGGACTCCATTACGACCAGGAGAAATATCCGGCCAGGAGCCTGATTGTGGTCTCAAGCGGAAAACCAAGTGGTTATCGTGCCATCTTGGTTTAGAAGGGATTAGGGAGTAGGTGCTTATGTCAGTGTGTGTGGTGTGACTGCATGGACAGGGCTGGGAGTGGATGGAGGGTAAGAAAAAAGATCATCCTCCACAGTCTTCTCTCGCCTCAACAGCATGAAATAACAGGACAAAGAGGCTGCCAGCCAGTAAATGATATTTATTACCTCGCAAAGAATAGCAGTCATTCCCACAAGACAGAAAGGCATCTGGAGGAGGAGTCGGGAAGGAAGGGGGGGTCAGCCAGAATTAACCACTCAACCACCCAGAGGAATTTATTCCTTTACTTCAGACACAGGGCGGTTATGGTGTGTTATCAAGTGCACACAAGGATCAGTAAGCTACGTCGCAAACCAATGTTTATTTCCACAACACAATTGGCCTTGCATACCTCCTGACGGGACAGAAAACCCCCATCTATATGGAAGCATATAGCGGAACACTACTAAGACATGACCAGTAGACAAGTGAAGGGGTATAGGAATGGTGTCTTTAACCTTTTATCAATGGGTAACAAAAAACCCAATCTATGGGGACGAGAGAAGCAACAAAGTTTTTCAAGTACAGCATCTAAACTAACAGCACAAGAAGCGCCAGAGTGGTGGCTTGGAGGGGTGGCCCACTAGTGGTTGGCACCTGGCTGTCTAGTAGCCCCTATACAGCAGGGAGGGTTATTACCTGACACTAGTAAGGGGACAGCACCACGGGAGTGTCTGCCTCCAACACAACAGAGATTTACAGGGCCTGGCAGCTATTTTTTGTGTATGAGGACTTGTATATCCGTGATTACTTTTCTGGCTTATTCAATTTTTTATATCGTATGACATTTTGGTGGCTTTTAAACCAATTACTAGTTTCTAATAGGGTTATGGTGTAAAATTTCTGTAACCGTCCTAGAACCAATTAACACTGTAATCAGAGTGTTTTATAATCGCATGTCTTGGCATAAGTTCTCCATCATAGCGCGGTGCAGCAAATTGTGCTCTGGTTTTAACATTGCCTGATCCATGCTGGTCTTAACTTGGCGGTAATTGACTGCGCGGCCAACAGCACGGTGGTGACCGCACAGTAGGCCAGCATTACTGGAGTACGGACCCTGAATCCACAGACCAAAGCATTACCAGCAGAGTAACTTTTGTCTCCATATTTTACAAAGTTCTAAGCTACTTGCACTACAGTATAACTGTATCTGAAGAATATGCACTTAGTGGCCGGGTCTGGTATAGTATACATAACAAAATCAGGTCAGCTTCTCAGTAACATTATTTCTTCTCACAGGAAAGTCTCAAATCCTTAACAAGAATGATAGCGGTACTGATATCCAGAGTCACGTTCAGCCTCGCAGCACCGAAATCTCTCACTGTGTTGTGCCTGACAGGCAGACAGTAATCATTGCTGCACCATCCCTCAGCTGTGTGTATGAGACATCCAGCTAAGGTTATTAGCCCTGTCTGGACAGTTTCAGGAAGCTCCATGTAAGGCTAAACTCACACTGCCGCAAGGGGAACGATATACGGACCATAGACGGCAAGGGCGCATGGCGCCCTACGGAGCGGTACGGTGCAGCACACGTGCAGCAACGGTACCGCTCCGTACCCGGGAAAAAGATAGGACTTTATGTATTACGGTGTCCGGTTGCCATACATCCCTAGGAGAGGGGCAGAATAGCAGCGCCACCCCTTCCTCTCCCGCACGCTGCCGTTGCCCGCCGTGCCTAACGGTTCACGACGGCTGAATGGAGCCTAAGTGTGTTGAAAAGCGGATGCATAGCCGCTTCAAAGATCTGAAATGTAGAATTGCTTGCTCAGCAAAACACGCACCAGGATGTAAACAAGATATGTTTCTGCATGTGTAGCTACAACACATTCTCAAGGAATGTTTGGTTCATAATGCATTTACTAAATGTTAGATTTCCTTTAAGAGGCTACACGCATGGAGTAGCTGCGCCGTGAAGAAGAGCCAGCTACTTCACACCCCAGTAGCCTCTTGATCCCTCCTGTCTTCAGCCATGTGCAGTAGCGTCAGCTTCAGCCGAGTCGCACAACGACAAGAAGTGCTCAGGATCTCAAACCAGTTAGCGCAGCTGCTGCGAGCTGCACGCTGCAGACAGGCGTGCAGAAGGGATCGAAGGCTACTGGGGGTGGAGTAGTGTAGCTCTGCTCCAAGCCCAGTAACCTCTTAGATAACTAAGTCTAGATATATGAACATTTTTTTTGAAGATGCGGGTGCACAAAAGGTTTAATAAAAAAAAAGGATTAGACAAATACATTATAGGAACCTGCCACGGATCTACCTTAGTCGGTAGATCAGTGATGGTAGAGTTTCCTATAATGGTAGATTTCCATTCCATTTCACAGGTAGCTGCGCACCGGTAGGTGAGATCGTTGATGGTAGTTCGCTTTAAAATCCATCATGATAAAACAGGGACACTTACTCATAGATCAGGCAGCCATGGACTGTGTGATATTAATATTTGTCATCATGGCTTCCTTACCTTCTAAAATCAACTTAAAAAAGTATGCTAATGATCCAGAGACTTGAGGTTGTTACCAAAGCCCTTTGTGTTGCAATATCACAGGCTTTTACACTGTGCAAGAGCACTCCCCCTTCTCACTGTGTGAAATTACAAATACCGTGCGTGAGGGAGCAAGAGGGGCAGGGTAAACATCCTGTGCAGCTGCAGCACCAATGGCTCTGGTAACACCCACAGGAGGCCTTTTGACTCAGTAACATAATTTCAAAGGTGCTTTTAGAAGGGAGTGGCCAGGATTACAAAATAGAGAGATTACTAGGATCTCTGCGTAAGTGTCCTTGGTTTGTCATGCTTGATTGTAGCAATGGTACTGGTATTCACATGTGGGAACATTTATCACCATACAGTCTGTATTTGTCACCGTACATTACACATTTACTAAAAAGGACTGGTCACAAGCAAGGTGAAGCTGCTACGAATCTGTTTTATATGCACAGAATAGTCACCCTTGTTTTACAGTACTAAATATGGATATATCAAACCCCCAGTGAGTCTCACATGGAGGGATTTTATATTATTTAGATCTCCAGTGTATTTAACGACATTTACTCACCATTTTAACCCCACAGAGTGATTTAATCTCATGCATGTTAATGCCATTTCTCTTGCCCGTTCAAGACCTGCACCTTTTTGGATTTTTTTAGTTTCTCAGTCATTGCATGGAAATTAAATGGTGCACTATGAATTTCATGAACAATTTCAAAAAGTATTTAAGAGTAATTTTGAAGGTAGGGAGAATAAACAAAACATAATAATGGGAAAAGGGAGAATGGATGAAAATCCTGAAAATGAAGGGGCAGTAGAACTTCATCCAATGGCAGTGCTGAGAGCAGCTCCCCTAGGGTACAGCAGTGCCAGCCTCCTGCCCACATGGCCATTATTGAACAAAGAGGAACAAGTTTTTATTGGAAGACTTGTGAATCCTTAGCAGCAAGCATAGATAGATTCTGCAGTTTAAAGAATAAAGATCCCATAAATAAAAGCCCGTTAATAATAGATAATTATTCTCAAAATATTCAAATAAAGCAACTAAAGCCACCTTCAATAGGCCACCATCTGAAAACCATACCGAACCTGCAGCTGGATGTCAGCCATCCAGTGGCCACATTGTATGTGCCTAAAATTGTGACAAAAATTTGCATGTGACATAATGTTTATATTGTGTCTTTATTTAACTAAAAACAGTACACAGGTCCATAGTGTCATAGTAAAAAAGGTTAGAAAAAGACACTCAGTCCCTCAAGTACAACCTCCACATTAGAAGGCATTAGATTAGTCTGACAAACCAATACTTCATAAACCCATGCCAAAATGTCCACTCTACAATAGGTCCATACAGTAATAAACTAAGAAGGGACCTTTTAGGAAAACATGATCCATTAGGTGTGTGCCGTTTTCTGCTAAAATCGGAACTGTTCGTTTAACATGCATATGACAAGACAATGGCTAAAAATATCTGCTTTTAGAGAGAGATCCAACAGGGAGATATGGAACACAGAAACCAGGGTCCACAAGCAGCGCCCCAAAATCACACTAACAGGTTCTTTACCTACCATCTTTCTAACATAGATGGCTTGTGCTCTCCCTTTCTACAGTTTATTGGCCTATATTAGGACACATTCCCTGTTGCTTCTCGTTCATATCTTGTTTTTTGATTATACGCTCAGCGTATACATCGGAAAAGCTCCTGACATATATACTTTTCTAACATATTCCCATATACGAGGACAGGAGACAGTTTGTTGCCTCGTTTGACCACTAAACCTTCATCGGAACCATCCAGGACAGTGACATCACTGGGGTAACACCTCTGTACTCGGGCAGCAGTCAATTGCCGGGTGGCCGCCGTGTGTGCACTCACCCCCCCCTAATTCATGGGAAGGGTCCCCTGATACGACGTATTCCACTGTAAGCAACAGTGGGATATGTCCGTGCCATACATTGGCACTACTCCTGACAAGCTCCCCCGACGCCGGACCCTCACTAACCTAGTCTCCATTACTCCAGTGCGCTGTCTGAACAGTAGTGCTAACTAGCACAATAATGCAATTTCTTTCCATTTGTCTATGTAGTCATGTCTATACTCCGATTACAGCGACCCACATTTGTTTTTTTTTTATTACCAATTTGTGGGTAAACCCTCCTTTTCTCCTGAATTTTTATTTTTCCTAATAATTAAAAATTTTTGATTTACAATCTACAGTATATGTGAAATTTTTTTTTCCCAATAACAAAAAAATTGGTGTAGGTCTGAAATTTGGTAACCACTTGTTGGTGCTAATCTTGGGTGCTGTCTTGGGTCACTCTTAAGAAAATGACTGTCCTGAGAACAAATATTTTTTGGATATTGAAAAATTGTAAGGCACGTCAGAATCCTCCCGCAGTCCTTAAGACTATGGCCACAAAATGTGATGTGAGCCAGCCTTTGACAAATCAGTGGCCATTTATAATACTCAGTAATGAGCTAAAGTCCCTCCTCTACCGCCATCAGATACATCAGGAGGCTGCGGCCTCTGGGGGCTGCGAGGCGGATAATTCTGTCAGTCCTGCTGGGGTGTGAATATAGAATTGTGCAGCAGCCTGAGAACTTTCTGTCACGTGGTTGGAAGGTTTATTACAGTGCCAGCTTTGGGGCAGGAAAACCTATGCCAGCCCATTCACTGGCACCCCGTGCGGCCCTTGATGGAGGTGGCCTAAAGAGGGGAAATATCACAAATTCCCTAGTAACTGGCAAACAAGTCCTGATAATCTACTGCATCAAGTAGAGTTTCTGTTAATGGAGACTGCTAGATGTACCAAAATTCACATTTCAATGGGCTGTGTATGAAACAATTTACATTTTAGTTTCCTGGCAACAGTGGCTGACCACAGCTTATTACATGAAAGTCATATTAAGTGTGCAAAATATTTCATGCCAGAATAAGCAAAATACCTCATGCCACAAAGCTGGAATGAATATACCTACCGTAAGATAGCCACTATATTCTGGACAGATTACAAGGAAGACAACCCAGAGCGACGGGGTACCTCACATTCTGCTATAAAGCCTCCTGTACATGAAGAAGAGTCAAAAAGTTTCATTTCCTAGAACACCCTTTAAAGGAAATCTTACCACCAGGACCAGGTTTGTAAACCAAGCACACTGACATACTGGGTGTGCCCACACTGGCAAAGATCCGCTTTCTTAGCTCTTATGCCCTGGTTTTTACAAAAAAAGCTTTTAAATTATGCTAATGGCACTGGGGGGCTTTAGGCTCCAAAGTTGCTAATTGTTCCTGAAATCCATCAGGCTCATTTGTCATAAATCTAAAGCGGTTTAAAAAAAAACAAAAAACAGGCATTAGAAGCTAAACAAATAGCAGGTTCTGATGCAGCAGTATGATGATATAAGTCCCCTTAAAGGCAGAAAAGCAAAGTGAGGTTTAAAGTAAAGCCAACATTTCTCATCTAGAGACAAAAGCTGCAATAGTAATCTACATTATTCGCTTATTCCAGGCCGTGTTGGATAATCACTGCAGCCAATGTACAGCCTCCAGCCTACATGATTGGCTAAAGAAGTATTTTACCGCTGCCGCTCTCACATCTCGTATAATCAGAAATACCACAAAATTGCTCTTTTAAGTGATTTTTATGCCTAAAAAGTACAGGAAGTGAGGGGGGGGGGGGGGGTCGTCTTAAGAGCTAGGTGCTATAAAAGGTGGGGCCACTAGATGAATGGTACCATACATAGTAATAGAGAGCATCAGGACCCCAGTCCTACACCTGCCCATTCATGGTGGTGCCAAAAATCTGTCCTCTACAACTCAATACTGATGGCTTTTATCTTAAGGACATCTACCAAAGGATGAAGTATTGTAAACCCAGCACACAGACATACTGCGTCCCCCCCCCCCCCCCCAAGCAGGATCTGCTCTTCTTACTTCTCATATGCCCTATGTTTAGGGGAAAAAAGCTTTAACAATTATGCTAATTAGCCTGAGGGGCTCTTTGCTCAATTCACAGCTATGAGCCCAGTGCCCCAAGCTCATTTGCATATTTTTGTAGAAAAACCAGGCATAAAAAGCTAAAAAAAGAGCAGATCCTGCCAGAGGGGGGACACACACCTTGTCAGTGTGCTGCTTTGTGTGGAAAAGTTGCACAAAGTCTAAATTTTTAAGCAACCCTTGCATATGTCTTGCACTGGACTGGAGTTTTATGTGCAAAGGATTGAGACTTTTACTGTCATTGCACAAAAATTGTTAAACTTTTCAGACGTTCAATGGGATTTTTACCCCTTACCGCCGAAGCACTTTTCACCTTCCTGACAAGCCCCATTTTTTCAAATCGCCCCTGTGTGCACTTAAGTGGTTATAACGTTTGGAACGCTTTATCCAAGGATTTTGAAATTGTTTTTCTCGTGACACTTTGAACTTCATTTGAAAAGTTTGTGGCTGTTTTGGCGTTTATTATTGAAAAAAAAATCATATTGGTTAAAAAATTTTAAAAATCTCATTAAATTCTAAATGTTCTTTTCACAGCAAAACAAAACTTGACAGCAACAACCTAATGTCCACTTATGTGGACATTGTTTTTATGCATCCTCTCCTTTTTGGACGATGTTAAGGTGGCTTTAAATTGAGGTGCGATTTTCAATTTTCATTAAAAAAAAACAAAAACAAAACACAAAAACACAAGTCGCACTATTGAGGGACCTGCTTTCAGATTTCAAGCCACTTGAGAAGCCTAAATAGAAGTAAAACCCAATAAATTACCCCTATATAAACTACACCCCTTAACGTATGTTAAACGCTTTCATGAAGTTGTTAACCCTTTAATTGTTTTACAGGGGGATAAAACAAATCAGATGCAATTTTGAATTTTTTATTTTTTGGCTAAATGAATGTGTTTTTCAAAACTTTACACATTTCAGTGGATAAAATACCAAAATTTCATACACAACCCCAGTATAACCATATGTGGTGGTAACCTGCTGTATGGCACACGCAGGGCACTGAAGGGATGCCCGCCATTCAGAGCAGATTGTGCATTGTCACTTTTATGGGTATACATCTATATTTTTTGGCAATTGGGCAAGCTGTCTGAAAGTCAGAATAATCTTAGTTACTATGGAACCAATTACAAGCTCAGCTTTCATTGCACCAGATTGCTCATGAATATTTTAAGCTGTGATTTGTTGCCATGGGCACTAAGAATATTCTGACTTTCAGACAGCTTGATAATCTGCCCCATAGGGCTTATTTTCAGCTAGTTAGTGGCACTTTACAATACTTCATTTTAGTGGGTCATTAGTTATTGATGAGATTTATGAACTCGGATGTATGTAGGAAAGAAAATAGTAAATTTTGGTTTCCTTTCTTCTGTATTTTTGGGGGGTCATAAAGTTAGTTAAAAATGCTATATTTTTATTCTACAGATCACTGATTACAGTGTACCTCATTATACATTTTTTAAAGGACGGTACTTTTTTTATCCGGGCTGGGACGGCTATTAACAAATTCACTCTCCTTTGCCATCAGCGCCATCGTGCGTTTTTCCGCCACGACTACGGCGAACCCCTCGATCTCCAGGTTCACTGGATAACGATGGGAGTCTCAACGCGGGAACCTGGTCTGTGTGTTACGCCGTAAAGACGCGGGCGACATCCGCGCGAAGTAGTCCATTATTGTTAAAACTCCCCCAAAAAATTTTACCCGGATAACCTTTAATTGACATTAGAGAAAAACTACAAAAAAAGTACAATGCGTGATATATAGAGAGATCTCTAGAAGATCCATCTCTATATCACAGTGCAACTCTATGGAAGCTCTTAGTTAAAATCCTCCATGGACAACCAGCAAGTCCATAGTCTAATGTGATAGAATTCTGTATGTATTGGCGCGTAGAGTAGAGAGTGGAGTTTGTGTTAAATCCACGGCTGGCCTGAGACATCTATTCCCGAGAATCCCATGCAGACGGAGATAAGTCTTAGAAATTGATAAGTCTTTTCAGTGCCAAAATGAAACAGAAACCCAGTATACACCATTCTGAGTATGAGAATAGAAAAAGTAGCAAGGTTTCAATACACATGGATATCTACCAGGAATTGAAGTATTGTAAACCAAGCACTAACATACTGGTGTGCTCTGCCTTTACTGGGATCCACCTCTTTGAGTTCCTAGCTGTTTTTAAGAAAAAAAAAAAAAGATTTAAAAATTATGCAAACTAGGCTAAGGGGATCTATTATATCCAGGGAGGCCGAGCCCCTCAGCTCATTTGCAAACATTTTTGTAAAAACCAGGCTATAAGTGAACAGAGGGGGCACACACCAGTATGTCAGTGTGCTGGGTTTTACAATCCTTCATCCTGGTTGGGTAGATGTACTATTAAAGGCTGTGCAGGCCCAAGGATGGAAGTCACCATGCTGGCTATGAATATGAAATGTCTACAAAACCCATTCACACCCTGCATAAAATACCAAGCATCATAAATCTTTAGAATTGCGGAGTATATTGAGTGCGTAGTTCATGCACATGCAGTTTTACCTCTGCCACAGGTAAATTATTCTGAAAGCCAAAGCAGAGGTCGGCAGAAAGCCTCAGCCATATCTACAGCACACAAATGTGTTTTTGTCCATGTCCCATTGTTTTATTTTTTTTGGGGGGGGGGGGGGGGGTGCAATGTGATGCACAGCATATTCAATTGAAGATTATAGAAAACTCAGAGCAGGCCTTTCTGGTTTCTCCCTCCATAGAAGTCTACTGAGATGCAAAAAATAAAGATGTCACACAGATGACCCACCGAATCCATGTGCCGTCCGTTTTTCTTTTTAGGCTGGTTAGCTCTCAATGTATATGCTAAGCGTACCGTACACATTGACATATATGAAGAGTTTCTCACATATGACCAGTACATGACGTTTACGTCTCCATCCTGCCTCCCTCCGTCTGGGCAACATATGTGGTCAGCGGAGGCAATACCCTATTATTATTTATTATATATTTTGCATCCCTCACTGAGCGGATACGCACTCAGCTGGAGGAAGGACACTTGTGATGTCACTGTCCAGATAAGGAAACAAGCCCATATCGGCAGCACGAACCAATCACCGGCTAAGGCTGTTGTGCAAGTCGTCTCCCGTATTCAACGAGGAGAGGAGTCACCAAGCGACATATGCACTATAAGCGAATATGTTAAGACATGTCGGAATACCCCTCCCCACACGTGTCCTTACATTGTATGGAAAAAAACGTGACGTGAACACCATTCCCTACATCAAAGTAACAAAATAAATAAATAAAATGAGAAATGTCTTTTCCACAAAAGATTACAATTTTTTAATTGTTAAAACATAACAACTCTATATGAATTTTCTAACTGGGAGCAAATTTAGAGGAGTGTTATTGACAGCACATCAAAAGATGAAAAACAAAAATGTGTAAGAAATTTGCAAATGCCACAGAACAATAAATGGTGCCACCAGAAGTACAACTTGTCCCGTAGAAAACAAGTCCTCAACATCTCTGGAAATGGAAAAAAAAAAAAAGTTCTTGTAGAGTTATAAAAGTAACAGCAAGTGGTTTGGCATGTACTAAATCTGGAGGATGTCCACCCTAGTAAACAAAGGGGTGCTCCAAAATTCAGAAGTTAGTTCCAATGCACAGATGGAGTGAGACACTTCCTAATATGTTGGTATGGTCCGACAGCTAGAAACCTGCACCAATCCTGAGGATGGGATTCGTGCCCGGCATTAGGAGTGATCTCTATCTTAATAATGGTTGGAGCGGCAGCCGAACCCCATGAATCTATGAGAGAGCCGAAGTCTGCGGGGCAGGAGTGCTTGGGTATCACTGGTACTCACATAGAAGCCGTCAGGACGCAACACTCACCCTCCAACTCACCTATTGTGAGAACAGGACCCGCATTCTAATTGGCTGGGGCGTCCATTCTCAATGATCAATGGGGTTTCCCGTTGTCGACCATCACCAATTAGAAGTTAATTATGCCCTATATCCGGCTGGATTTAGTATAATTTCAAAGGTAGAGGAACCCCTTGTCAAACCCCATCCAAACAATATGTACCCGGCCTAAATGGCTTTAATAGATTAAGCTGAAAGAGGAACCCGTCAGCAAAAATAACCCCCCCTAAACTAAATATATTTCATAACTGCCATAGAAAGCATTGCCTCTATCCCGTCATTGTCCCTTACATGCCTGTAAACCTAAAGCCACTGAGTCCTAAAGCTGTATGCAAATGACCTGTGAAATGTCCAATGAGCATTAGCATATCAAGCTGTCCACTCTAGTCATGAGGGGAGGCACAGCAACAACCCAGTGATTTGACTTTGAAGCCTGTATAATGGAGTGGGCTTGTATTAAATGATGTGCTTATGGTGCTGGTGGCACTCCCCTGCAGCCTGTGTGTGTGTATAGGAGAGGATACCGCAGCTCCAGGAAGCACATTGTTACAGCAGAACATGTCAGATTCATGTGTAGCTGATGTCTGTTGGCGCACCTGTATTCTAGGAGGATGCAGCTGTCAGCAGATGACAGCACACACTTAAGCATGCTTTTACTATACATTATACACAGACTGAGCGGGGGAGGGAGGGGAGAGGGTGAGGGGAACAGGATAGAGTGACATCACTGCCGCGACCATGTGACCAGCTTCATTTACATTATAAAAAAATAGATGATTTATAATGATTTAATGTATGAAATACTAGATAAAGAAAAGGTGGGATGGGATCCTTGTGGCTGCTCCAACAGGTAGTAGTGACAGGACTAGGACACGCCTGATGACGGTGTCCTTTAAGCTTAAAATCTTGCTAATAGGCATATAAACCTAAATGCAGGGAGGATAGGAGTAAGTGCAGAATACAGCTCGGACGCTGGGTATAGATTAGCCCCCACATACCCACGCTACAAGTAGGAAAGTCAATGTACTAGCGCTAACTGAACAGAAATATTATGCCCAAGTAAAAAACACTGGGCAGTATGATGTGCACTCGCCTATGCACAGCCGTTATTTTCCCCAAGCAGCTGGTGAGCTGAGGTACCAAAGGCAAATGTCAAAATATCAAAGTCCTGATCCAGGATCTACCAAATTGTACTAGTTATTTTTCTCATCAAGTAGTCGTGGAAATAAAACATGTCCAGTAAGAAAGGCAAACATAAAAAGTAAAATTTAAACTGCAAAAAGAAAAAGAAATTGTTAATACACCCAGATAAATGGCAAAGGTTTTGGTTCAATTCATTTAAAAGTAAACCTTTTCACATTGAATAAGAGGTCTTATCTGCCTCCAGAATGTATAGAGCATGTGAAGCAGAGTATAAACTTCCAGGGAAAAAGATGGCTACCTGTACCGACAGCTAGGACGCGTCCCCAATTCACAAGACTGGATTTCAAAACCGTGCATTGAGAGACTTGCCCAGAGACGCAAGGATGGAGCAGGTCCTATTTCCTGCTGTTTTTTTGTGTTCCGGACAGACATTTTCAATAGTCATCGACATGGAGCTCATGCATGGATGAAACAAGGGATGTGGGACCTTGCTTGTGTTGCAGTTAGTTTAGCCTAAGACGCTGCCCACAAGCACTCCATGTGCTGAAAGGATTTATGGGACCAAAACCTTGTATCACTTTGGACGTATCACATGCCGAGTTCAGTCCAGTAGTGTACAAGGGAATCCCACCGCATAGAGAGAGTCTCTTTGGTCTTAATGTATTTATCATGCTCCGTGTGCACACAGTTTATAAGTTGGGTGTTTAAGCCAGAAGGAAGGACTCCTAGCAGCATATCATATCACAGACTGAGCACGGTCGGTATAATAGCTTACGGCGGCGTCAGATTATTTAGAAGTCCACCAAGCAGACCAGATTCCATCATTAAACGGTTCATGAAGAAACTTTTTCATGCGGGAAATGAGACAACCCGTTATAGGCGGATGTCCACGGAATCAATTATATCAGATTAGTCCATCATGCTGAACATAAGTGGTTCTCTAATTATCTGGTGTACCTCTTCCTAACTGAGCAAACATTAAAATAGGACAAAGACCTTCTTGCAATAAATCCATTTAAGTTGAGAACCCCCCCCCCCCACAAGTTCTTATTTCCCATAACACCCACAGCCTCCTCCCCTCTGTATAGTCACATACAGGCGCCAATTGACAACATCCTCACCGCTCACATAGCTCTTCAATATTAGACTCCCATCACTGAAATTACATCAACTGGACTACCAACACCAAAGGACATAGCAAAACCCTAGGACCGTGGTGGCGAACCTATGGCCACAGGTGCCAAAGGTGGCACTCAGAGCCCTTTCTGGGGCACACGGGCCATAGACCAGCACGCCAGATAGACTCAAAGAATCTACCTGCAGTTCTAAGCAGCTTAAAAGATGCGGCTTTTAATCAGATTTGATACTACTTGGCTACTTGGACTGTAGAAATAGGGAGAAGTGTAGACGGGCCTAATTATCTTTAGATGACCTCCTGCTGGCCCCACGATTCTCTGGTATAGAGGGAAACTGGAAAGAAGCTAAAATGATTAAAAAATTTTCCATCTTTCTACTGTGTTGCTGTCCTCAGGAGGCCAAATTTTTATATTCAATATATCAATTGCAAAGATTGGGACACCTCTGGGCCAATCATGGTCAAGAATAGTTGCTGAGTGATGTCAAAGACAACAGGGTCTATTAAAATAATTTGTTCCTAAGCAACTATCTGTATAGAGGGGGTTGACGGTTTGGTAGTCTTAGTAATCCCAATTCCTTGCGTTTCAACATTCAAATTGCATTCTCTGAAGTTTAGGATTATGTGGAGTAATGTTGCATGAATCTTCAGGCTTCGACAATGAGGTGTCACTTTTTTGTTGCCATTTTTGACAAATTCTGAGAGGCTTAATTGGGATGCATGCTGAGGTTAAAATTGCAATCTAGCAAATGTAATGAAAACACAATTGTAACGTTTCAAGCATTGTGCGGTGAAGCCTTGGAATGCATCAAAAACGAAACGCATCGTGGGAACGCAGCAAAGAGGACTAACACGCAGAATCTCAAGCTTGGAATTTTTATGAGCGCCACATAAACACATTGGGGTTAAAAAGCCGGAGTTAGGACCTAATGGCAGATGAGAACAGTCACGGACACACAGCACAAACATATAAAGGGAACAGAGTCTTCCACTTCGTCCACTGTATAGGTTCTGGCATTGGTGGTGGCCCAGAACAGACCAGAACAGCTGAACCTGCCTAATTAGGACATGTTCGGGATTAGAATAAAGTTATATAGATATATGGCTGAGGGTGGTATATGTGAAAACACATAACATACTTACCCTTTCTCCCGTCTCCATTTATTGTTTTAAACACCGCCCCCCCCCACCCAGCATATATATTTTTTTTCTAATCTCTGACATCTCTTTAATATCATGCTTGGTCTATTGTTCATTTGTTAAGACAGTTCCGTATGCAATGGTCCATATTACTACTGTTCTTTTAACAAACCCTAAACGCAAACAAACAATTGGAACCATACAACAGCAAGAATAGCGATCAACACTACATTATTAAGTATGAACACCCAAGCACATAACCTCATTATACAAAAGATTTCATTTTGTTAATCCACTAGTAAAGGTAAAAGTTAAGGATGAGCAAGTCAATAGCCAATCAATTCTTACAAAAATTGCTCAATTATCCACAATGCTGGGCACAGCACGGTGTCACAATTCTGCATGTGCAGCTTATAAACAGAAATATGACGGGACATTGTGTCACAGAACGTCACCCACTTTACAGCAGAAAAAAGTTGTGGTGCTGCATCATGCCATGGTATTAACCTAGGGCATCCACAAGTGTAGAAAATGCCAGACACTGACCTGTGAGGCAAAACAATAGAGTAAAAAATTAGATGGAGTGTGGAGTAAGGATCCTATGATCCCAGAGAGAACGGCACATGGCAGAGGTGACGTATACACAGTGTGACCCTCCCTGCCACCAACACCTGGAGAGGTTGACTGCTATCACAGACAGGCAGCAGCTGCTAGTCCCTGTGGCCCCATGGCCTGGCACTGGCAGGGGGCACAGCCTGGCACTGGCAGGGGGCACAGGGAGCTAGCAGCTGCTGCCTGTCTGTAGGAGCATGTCACCTCTCCAGGTGTGGGGGCAGGGAGGTCACACTGTGTATACTGTCACCTCTGCCATGTGCCGGGGCAGGGAGGTCACACTGTGTATACTGTCACCTCTGCCATGTGCCACTCTCTCTGGGATCACTAGGATCTCACTCCACACTTCATCCAATGTTTTACTCTATATTTTTGCCTGACAGGTCAGTGTCTGGGCATATTTCTACAACTTGTGATGCCCTAGGTCAGTGATGGCGAACCTTTTAGAGACCGAGTGCCCAAACTACATCAAAGATCCGCTAATTTATCGCAAAGTGCCAACACAGAAATTTAAATTGTGATTTATACTCCCTTCTCTGTCACAGCTTTCATTCATATCAGCCCCTGAGTACACCAATAAAGCAGAAAATAGTCCCAGGTACAGCTGTCACTTCAAAATAGCTCTGTGCACAGCAAGTCCTGGGCTGTCTGGGACTGCAGTAAGATACCTGGAGTCATCTCTGGTGATGGCCTGGGTGCCCACAGAAAGGGCTATGAGTGCCACCTCTGGCACCAGTGCCATAGGTTAGCCATCACTGCCCTAGGTGAATACATGGCATGACTGCACCGCAACTTTTTCTTGCTGTAAAGTGGGTGAAGTTCTATGACACTATGTGCCCGTCATATTTCTGTTTATAAGCTACATGTGCTGCATTGCGGATGATTTTTTGTAAGAATTGATTGGTTATTGACTTGCGTCGTCATTACTTACTTTTTTACTTTTACCCTAACTTGGGTAACAAAAATGAAATCTTTTTGTATAATGAGGTTTTGTTTTGGGTAGGTTCAGTACTGAGAATAATGTAGTGTTGATCGCTATTCTTGCTGTTGTATATGGTTCCAATTTTTGTTGATGTTTTAGAGCTTTGTGAAAAGAACAGTAGATAAATGGACCATTGCATAGGAACTGTCTTAAAACAAATGAAATCTGGGGTGTATATCCCCCAAACAAAGTATTACATGGGTAGACCGGTGGGATCAGTTTTTTTTCCCGTTTTTTATTAATTGGACTTGCTCAGTGTTAGTTAGTTTTTTTTACATCATCCGTAGATCATCTGTTCTTTTGAGCTGCATAGTAGGAATAAAACAAATGGCTCTAAATACAAATAACAGAAACTGACACTAACCGAAAACAAGGTTTGTTAAAACACTTGATCTTTGCTCCATCAATGCAATCCGTCAGGACATCTGTTTAAATTACACTGTCTTTATAAAAGCAAAACTGCGAATGCGAACAAAATGGCAGTGTGACACTGTGCCGTATTTGTGAATAATTTGTCGATGTGGTGTGGGGGGTCTCATACACAGTCGACAGCGTTCAGTCAAGTTACCCCAAAGGAACAACGCTATTACACAAGACCTCAAACACCCAGTCTATTCTATTTATTACAAAGCTTTAATGTAAAAGAAACTTGTGCTTACCAGCAGCTTGACTTTGTAGGGCAAGGGGTGTACTCTCAATGCCTTGTACAGAGTTGCAAGGAGGCTACAATTTTCCTACGATCTGTTACAAAGTTTGGTCATGTGTCTTCTTCACGCCTTCACGTCTTCCGCGCTCCGCCGTTTAACCACTGCTCTTGGGTCAAAGTAAAAACCTGCAGGAAAAGATGCATACATATTTAGACGCATAAGAGGGAAGCCCTTTTTTGTCATTGCTTCCTCCACCTTAATACAGTGTGTATGCAAATCCTTTCGCAAGTATAAGAACAAGAAAATAATTGGAGAATGAAATGGCTTCAGAATTACACACTGGATTCAAAGCCAGGAGATTTGTAGGGGGTTCCAAATCCCTGACAATCAGTAATGGAATAGCTTCAAAAACAGTAGCCAACAAAGTGTCATATTGACAACTCTATCTTATCGAGATGACCTATGAACAGGCCTTCACATGAAAACTCCCCGTCCAGCTTGGTTACTTACATTTAAAAAACAGTAAAAAACGACTGGGATATAAAATATAGGAGCCAGCATGCAAACTGATCATGAACTAATGAAGTGTAAGCTCTTTCATGGTTTCCATCACTCTAAATTGGAAAAAAAAAAAAAAATACCCGCCCTAACTTAGAAACACTTACCTTTAGATGTTCAGGGACACTCCGCCCCACACTTACAAGTTCCATCAGTTTACTAGGGTAAGTCCGCAACTGAATCCATACAGGTAAGAATGGTGCCACTTGGGACTAAAAATGCAGGAAAATGATCAAAATTAACCACATGATTCATTATAACAGTTGTTTTATTTTAAGATTTTAACGGTTACTTAGTGCTGCCTAATTTACACACATTGTATTTCACTAGTAAACACATATAAAATAGCTCTGTACTCATAGCAGTATTGAATGAAAGTAAATAAACTTAAGAGTAATACACAACCTGGTTCACAACTTTAAAAAAAAAAAATCTAAATTTATTCCACACCAGCACAAATAACCATCACCTCTCAGACTACATACACCGTTACAACTCCCTAGTCTGACACATCCCTCCGCTGAGCTGCTTAAACTAATAACAAAAAATGTATTTGCACATTTCCCACGAAAAGTCTCACACAACACGGCGGTCCTTAAATGCCAAAATCTCTGAAACCTATTAACAGGCCTCTCACTGTAGCAAAACCAGTTCCCTGCACTGTACCACGAGATGCAAAGCATTAAACAGTCGTTTGAGTCAGTCTCTCCTGGTTTGGCTTTTTTATCTCGCATCTCAGTTATTTAGGTTTTCTGAGAAAGTCATTTTTGATGGACAAGGGGTTGTCTTTATAAGGTAAGCCAAGAGGTAAAGTTTTCCTTGTCCCATCCTGGAAAAGGTATTCCCAGAATCCCCTAGTGCAGCATCAAACTGTAAGTCCATCACCTGCAGAGGGTGCCTTAAATGGACAAGTCTCCGTAAGAAGTCTTCTGGCTTCCAGAATACCCTCATCTATAGCAGGCAGAGTGACCAAAGCACTGCTACTATAAGGTAGTCTGAGAGGCTGGTGGCTTGTTGTCTACATACCCATATGAAAGAAAAAAGGTAGACACAATACAGTGAAATTAGATATGTAGACAAGGTTCACTTGGATCAAGTATAGATGAACACTGGAGATTAGCAGATACCCTGCAACAAACATCTAGTTTCCACTTCATTCAATCACTTCTGCATTCACAGTTTGTTGAGACTACTTACACCTGACAGAGACCACCGTCCTTGGCTCAACCCTTCTTTGCCAACCAATTGGCACCTGGACCATCGGGACCCCCCATAGTTATCTTCCTCCTCGCACTTCACTGCCGCCATTCATTTTGTTCTCTGCTCGTCTCATTGTACCTAAACATTAAAAGGAACATCACCAACATTCATAGGGTTACTTATCCATCAGTCACACAAAGAAATGAGATTTCATAGCAACACAACTTCATCGCCACCACATTGGCTTCACTATAGTATATACTGCGTGTATGAGCAGGTATGATACGGTAATAACATATCCATTAGAGCCTAAATGGGCAAGCAGAAATGTGTCCAGACATGCTCTAGTCAGTCAATGCAGAAGTGTTTGCCCACTGTCAGCATATGAAAGTATTGTTCACAATTCCTTATACTGCCGCACATCTGGGTGTCCCTGACAGCATGGGACTTGTGATTGACCCTACCTGCTCACTTGCGGCCAGTATGGGGCGTTAGGGTCATGCAATGCGATCCTCACAGCCCAGCATGGCGCGTTGTCAGGCTCCCCGTGGTGGGAAGAGGCAGAGATGGGTGCTCTTATCCCTGCTCCCTACGTTTTGCTTGAGCTGCGAGATGACTGTTACAATTGCCAGGGTTCCATCTTTTCTGAAAAATAAAAGAGAAACAAAAAAATGAAATATTTTATTTATTTTGTTTTTAATTGAGAATAAGATACAATGTAAACATCGGATCCGGAAAAGTTATAAAAAGGCTGAGATCTTTATGCAAAGTTTTAAAGTAGTACATTATCTTTTCTTATCAGTGGTTGTCAAATCAGAGCTCACAATGCCTGAACCAGGAAGAGGGTTGATGCCCCACGTGATGCACCGCACTGCTTTTATACCCATTACTCACCATCAAAATGGACAGCAACCCCCATATACTCCTCACATTGGCTGCATAACCTCCCCCTTCCCTCACAACAGCACTGATTAATGAGGACTCCATTACGACCAGGAAAAATATCCGGCCAGAGCGCTGTATTGTGGTCTCAACGGAAAACCCAAGTGGTTATCGTGCCATCTTGGTTTAAGAAGGGATAGAGGGTGCTTATGTCAGTGTGGTGTGGTTTGACTCTGGACCTGGCTGGGAGTGGATGGAGAAAAAAGATCATCCTCCACAGTCTCGCTCCAAGCCATTGAAATAACCAGGACAAAGAGGCTGCCAGCCAGTAAATTGATATATTACCCTCGCAAGAATACAGTCATTCCCACAAACAGAAAGGCATCTGGAGGAGGAGTTCGGGAAGGAAAGGGGTCAGCCGATATTACCACCCGCTAACCACCCAGAGAATTATTACCTTTACTTCAGAACAGGGCGGTTATGGTGTGTATCATAGTGCACACAGGATCAAACTTACGTCGCAAACCAATGTTTATTTCCACAACACAATTGGCCTTGCTTACCTCCTGACGGGACAGAAACCCCCATCTATATGAAGCATATAGCGGAACACTACTAAGACATGACCAGTAGACAGTGAAGGGGTTATAGGAATTTGTCTTTAACCTTTTATCAATGGGTACAAAAAACCCATACTATCGGGAACGAGAGAAGCAACAAAGTTTTTCAAGTAGCATCTAAACTAACAACCGCGACAGAAGCGCCAGACGGGTGGCTTGGAGGGTGTGTCCCACTATGGTTGGCACTGGCTGTCTAAGTAGCCCTCTATACAGCAGGAGTGTTATTACCTACACTAGTAAGGGGACAGCACCCACGGGAGTGTCTGCCTCCAACACAACAGAGATTTACAGGGCCTGGCAGCTATTTTGTGTATGAGGACTTGTACTTCCTGATTACTTTTCTGTGCTATTCAATCTTTTTGTCTATATCGTATGACATTTGGTGCTTTAAACCAATTACTAGTTTCTAATAGGTTATGGTTGTAAAATTTCTGTAACCGTTCCTAGAACCAATTAACACTGTAATCAGAGTGTTTTAATAATCGCATGTCTTGGCATAATTTCTCCTATCATAGCGCTTGGTACAAATTGTGCTCTGGTTTTAACATTGCCTGATCCATGCTGGTCTTAACTTGGCGGTAATTGATCACTGCAGCGGGCCAACAGCGCTGTGGTGACCGGCCACGAGTAGCCAGCATTACTGGAGTACTGGACCCTGAATCACAGACACGACCAAAGCATACCAGCAGAGTAACTTTTGTCTCTATTTTACAAAGTTCTAGGCTACTTGCACTACATGTATAAACTGTATCTAATGAAATGATTCACTTGTGCCGGTGTCTGGTATAGTAATACCAATAACAAATCAGCGCTCAGCCTCAGTTTAACATTATTTCTTCTTCACGGAGGGAAAGTCTCAAATCCTTAACAAAGAATGAATACGGATATGAGATTCCAGAGTCACGCTTCAGCCTCGCAGTCCCGAAATCTCTCACTGTGTTGTGCCTGACAGGCAGAAGTAATCATTGCTGCACCATCCCTCAGCTGCTGTGTATGAGACATCCGCTAAGGTTAATTAGCCCTGTCTGGACAAGTTTCAGAAGCTCCATGTAAGGCTACATCCACTGCCGACGGGGAACGTATATACGGACCATAGACGGCAAGGGCGCATGGCGCCCTACTGGAGCGGTACGGTGCAGCACACGTGCGCAACGTACAGCTCCGTACCCGGGAAAAAGATAGGACATGTCCTATCTTTTCCGTTTACGGTTGCCCGGTGCCATACATCCCTTGAATGGGACGGAGATGAGCAGCGCCACCCTTCTCCTCTCCCTCCCCGCACGCTGCCGTTGCACCCGCCGTGCCTAAAACGTACGACGGCTGAATGGTCCTAATGTGTGTTATGAATAGCAGGCTGAATGCAATCCAGCTTTCCCAAAGATCTGAACATGTTAGAATGCTTGCTCAGCAAAACCACGCAACTCAGGTATTAAACAAGATAAATTTTTCTGCATTAGTGTAGCTACAACATTCTCAAGGAATGTTTGGTTCATAATGCATTTACTAAAATGTTAGATCCTTTAAGAGGCTACACGCATGGAGTAGCTGCGCCGTAAGAAGAGCCAGCCTACTTCACACCCCAGTAGCCTCTTTTGATCACTCCTGCCTTCATCACACATGTGCAGTAGCTTTCGCTTCAGCCGAGTTTCGCACAACGACAAAAGTGCTCCAGGATCTCAAACCATTTAGCGCAGCTGCCTGCGGCTGCACGCTGCAGACACGAGTGCAGAAGGGGATCGAAGGCTACTGGGGTGTGGTAGTTGTAGCTCTTGCTCCACGCCCTAGTAACCTCTTAGATAACTTTTATCTAAGAATATATGAACATTTTTTTTGAAGACTGGGTGCACAAAAGTTTTAATAAAAAAAAAGGATTAGACAAAATACATTATAGGGAACCTCGCCCCCGTAGCTACCTTAGTCGGTAGATCAGTGTAGGTAGGTGTTCCTATAATGGTAGATTTCCATTCCATTTCCAGGTAGTTGCCGTCACCATTTTGTCGTCCACAAAAAGTTTAATAAAAAAAAGGATAGACCAATACAATTACAGGAACTGCCACCAGTAGGTAGATCTGTGATGATAGGTTGGCTTTTAAAATCCATCATGATAAACCAGGGACACTTAACTTACTCAGATGTCCAGGCAGCATGAACTGTGTTGATTTATTAATATTTGTCATCCATGGGCTTCTTACTCTAAATCAACTATAAAAATTATGCTAATGATCCCGACAATTCGAGGGTGTTACCAAAGCCCCTTTGTTGCATATTCACAGGCTTCTTTACACTGTGCACGAGCACTCCCCTTCTCACTGTGTGAAATTACAAGATTACAGTGCTGAGGGGAGCAGAGGGGCAGTGTACATCCCTGTGCAGCTGCAGCACCCATGGGCTTCGGTAACACACCCACGGAGGCCTTTTGACTCATAACATAATTTATTAAAGTGGCTTTTAGAGGAGTCGGCCATGGATTACAAATAGAAGATTACCACGGTCAAAGTGCCTGTACTATGAGTAAGTGTCCTTGGTTTGTCATGCTTGATGGTAGCAATGGTACTGGTATTCACATGTGGGACCATTTATCACCATACAGTCTGTATTTGGCACCAGTACAATTACACATTTACTAAAAGGACTGGTCACAAGCAAGGTGAAGCTGCGCTCGAATCTGTTTTATATCGCACAGAATAGTCACCCTTGTTCTTACAGTACTAATATGGATATATCACAACCCCCCAGTGGAGTCTCACATGGGAGGGTATCTTTATATTTTTAGATCTCACAGTTGTATTTAAGCGACATTTCCTCCAATTTTAAAACCCCACAGAGTGATTTACTCTCATGCATGATTATGTCATTTTCTCTTGCCCAGTTTACTGACCTGCACCTTTTTTGGATTTTTTTCTAGTTTTCAGTACATTGCATGGAAATTAATGGTGCCACTATGAATTTCATGAACAAATTTCAAATAGTTTAAAAGTATTTTGAAGGTAGGGGAGTAATAAACAAACATAATAATGGAAAGGAGATGGATGAAAATCCTGAAAATGAAGGGGCAGCTAGACTTCATCCAATGCGATGCTGGGCAGCACTCCCCTAGTGGTCACAGCCGAGTGCCAGCCTCCTGCCCACATGGCCATTATTGACCAAGAGAACAAGTTTATTGTAAGACTTGTGAATCCTGCAGCAAAGCATAGTTAGTAGAATATTCTGGGCAGTTTAAAAAGATAGTCCCATAAATAAAAGCCGTTATAATAAGATAATTCTTCTCAAAATATTCACTACAAGCACTAAAGCCACCTTCATTAGGCACCATCTGAAAACATACGACCCTGCAGCTGGATGTCAGCCATCCAGTGGCCACATTGTGCCCTAAAATTGTGACAAATTTATTGCATGTGACATAAGTGTTTATATTTGTTCTTTATTATACCTAAAAGCATAACACAGGTCCATAGTGTCATAGTAAAAAAGGTTGAAAAAGACCTCAGTCCCTCAGTACAACCTACACATTAGAAGGAATTAGATTAGTCTGACAAGACCAATACTTATAAACCCATGCCAAAATGTCCACTCTACAATAGTTCCATACTCAGTAATAACGAGGGACCTTTTATGGAAACATGATCCATTAGGTGTGTGCCGTTTTCTCTGCTAAAATCGAACTGAGTCGTTTATTACATATCATAAGACAAGACATGCTAAAAATATCTGCTTTTAGAGAGAATCTAACAGGAGATGGAAACACAGAACCACGGGTCCCACAGGACGCCCCAAATCACACTAACGGTTCTTTACCTACCATCTTTCTCACTAGATGGCTTGTTTTGCTCCCTTTCTCAGATTTATGGCCTATATATAGGACACATCCCTGTGCTCCTCGTTTCATATCTTGTTTTTGTATATATACGCTCAGCGTATACATCGGAAAGCTCCTGACATATATACTTGCGTAACATATTCCCATATACATGCACGACAGAGACACAGACTCTTGTGTTGCCGATCCGTTTGACCCACTAAACCTTTCATGTCGGACCCCATCCACGGACAGTGACATCACTGGGGTAACACCTCTGTACTCGGCAGCAGTCAATTGCCGGGTGGCCGGCCGCTTGTGCACGCCCCCCCCTACATTCTGGAAGTGTCCCCTGTACTACGTATTCCACTGTATAAGCAAACAGTGGGAATGTCCGTGCCATACATTGGCACTACTCCTGACAAAGCTCCCCCAGCGCCGGACCCTCACTACCTAAGTCCCCTTACTCCAGTGCGCTGTCTGAACATTCAGTGCTAAACTAGCCAAATAATGCTTTCTTTCCCATTTGTCTAGTAGTCATGTCCTATATCCGATTCCCAGCGACCCACATTTGTTGTTTTATTACCATAGTGGGTAAACCCCCTTTCGCTGATTTTTATGTTTTTCCTAATAATTAAACTTTTTTGATTTACTCTACAGTATATGTAAAGCTGGTTTTTTTTTTTTTTTTTCCCCAATCCAAAAAAATAATTGGTTGAGGTCGAGATTTGGTAACCACTTGTTGGTGCTAATCTTGGTGCTGTCTTGGGGTCACTCTAGAAAGGATTGTCCTGAGCTAAATATTTGTTTTGATATAAAAATTGTAAGGTCACGTCAGAATTCCTCCCGCATGTCCTTAAGACTATGGCCAAAATTGATGTGCCCAGCCTTTGACAAATCAGTGGCCATTTATAAATACGTCAGTGAATGTAGCTAAAGTCCCTCCTCATCCGCCATGTCAATACATCAGAGGCTGCGGCTACTGGGGGCTGCGATGGCGGATAATTCTACGTCAGGTCCTGCTGGGGTGAATTGTGCACAGCCTGAGACTCTTCGTACGATGTTGGAAGCTTATTACCAGTGCCACGCTTTGGGGTCAGGAAAACCTATTGCCAGCCCATTACACTGGCACCCGTGCCCCTTGGCATGGGAGGATGGCCTAAAGAGGGGAAATAATCACATATTCCTAGTAAACTGGCAAACAGTCCTGAAAATCACTGCATCAGTAGGAGTGTCTGTATGGAACTGCTAGATGTACCAAAATTCACAGTTTCAATGGGCTGTGTATGCACCAATTTACATTTAGTTTCCATGGCCACGTGGCTGCACACAGCATTACTTATCATGAAAGTCATTTAGGTCTGCAAAATGATTTCATGCCAGTATAAGCATAAATACCTCAGGCCACAAAGCTGGAATTGAATATAACCTACCGATAAGATAGCAACTATATTCTGGACAGACTGTACAAGAGAGCAACCCGAGCCGTCGACCTCACATTCTGCTATAAAGCCCTCCTGTATGAAGAAGAGTCAAAAGTTTCATTTCCTAGAACATCCCTTTAAAGGAAATCTACCACCAGGACCAGGTTTGTAAACCAAGCACACTGACATACATGGTGTGGTGCCCCACCTGCAATATCCGCTTCTAGCTTCTTATGCCCTGGTTTTTCAAAAAAAAGCTTTTAAATTATGCTAATGGACCTGGGGGGCTTTAGGCTCCAAAGTTGCTAATTGTTCTTGAAATCCCTCAGGCTCATTTTCTAAATCTTAACGCTTTAAAAAAAAACAAAAAAACATGGCATTATAAGCTAACAAATTAGCAGTTTCTGATGCAGCAGTATGATGTATAAGGTCCCCCTTAAAGGCAGAAAGCAAAGTGAGGTTTAAAGTAAGCCAAACATTTCTCATCTAGAGACAAAAAGCTGCAATAGGTACTACATTATTCGCGTTATTCCAGGCCGTGTTGGATATTCACTGCAGCCATTGTACATCCTCACACCTACATTGATTGGCTAAAGAAGTATTTACCGCTGCCGCTCTCACTCATCTCTTTATAATCAGTACTACCACACATTGCTCTTTTAAGTGATTTTTATGCCTAAAAATACAGGAATGAGAGGGGGGGGGGGTCCCTATAAGAGCAGGTGACTATAAAAAGGTGGGGCCCCTAGATATGAATGGTACCATACATAGTAATAGAGAGCATCAGGACCCCAGTCCCTACACCTTGCCAATTCATGGTGGTGCCAAAATCTGTCCTCTACACTCTAATACTGATGGCTTTATCTTAATGGACATCTACCACCAGATGAAGTATTGTAAACCCCAGCACACAGACATACGGCTGTCCCCCCCCCCCCTCCCGACAGATCTGCTCTTTTTTAGCTTCAATGCCCTTATGTTTACGGGGAAAAAAACTTAACAATATGCTAATTAGCCTGAGGGGCTCTTGTCTCAATTCACAGCTATAGAGCCCAGTGCCCCAAAGCTCATTTGGCTCATATTTTTGTAGAAAAACCAGGCATAAAAAGCTTAAAAAAAAGCAGATCCTGCCAGAGGGGGGACACACACCATTATGTCAGTGTGCTGCTTGTGGGAAAAGTTGCACAGACTATCAAATTTTTAAGCAACCCTTGCATATGTCTTGCACTGGACTGAGTTTTTTAGTGTCACAGGATTAGACTTTTACTGTCATTGCACAAAAATTGTAAACTTTTCTCAGACGTCCAATGGGATTTTTACCCCTTACCCACGCCTGAAGCTCACTTTTCACCTTCCTGACACGCCCCTTTTTTCAAATCGGCCCTGTGTGCCCTTAGTGGTTATAACTTTGGAACGCTTTACCAAGTGATTTTGAAATTGTGTTCTCGTGACACTTTTGAACTTCATGTTAGTTTGAAAATGTTTTTGTGGCGTGTTTTGGCGTTTATTTATGAAAAAACCTACATATTTGGGTAAAATTTTGAAAAAATTCTACTAAATGTTTCTTTTTCCAGTCAAGTCATAAACAGAAAAAAAACTTTGACAGCAAACATTAACCTAATGTCCACTTTATGTGGACATTGTTTTTATGCATCCTCTCCTTTTTGGACGATGTTAAGGTGGCTTTAAACTTTAGTGCGATTTTTCACATTTTCATAAAAAACAAACAACAAAACACACAAAGTCGCACTATTGAGGGACCTGCTCAGATTTTCAAGCCACTTTGAAAGCCTAAATGAAGTAAAACCCAATAAATTACCCCATATTAACTACACCCTTAACGTATGTAAACAGCTTTCATGAAGTTTGTTAACCCTTTAATTGTTTTACAGGGGATAAAACAAATCAGATGCAATTTTGAATTTTTTATTTTTTGGCTAATGAATGTGTTTTCAAAACTTTACACATTTTCAGTGGATAAAATACCAAAATTTTCATACAACCCATATAACATATGTGGTGGTAACCTGCTGTATTGGCCCAGCCAGGGCACTGAAGGGATGCTCCGCCATTCAGAGCAGATTGTGGCATTGTCACTTTTATGGGCTTATACATCTATATTTTTTGGACTTATGGCAAGCTGTCTGAAAGTCACAGAATAATCTTAGTTACCATGGTAACCAATTACAGACTCAGCTTTCATTGCACCAGTTGCTCATGAATATTTTAAGCTGTGATTTGTTGTCCATGCGCACTAAGAATTATCTGACTTCAGACAGCTTGATACATCTGCCCCCATAAGGGCTTATTTTCAGCTAGTTAGTGGCACTTACAATACTTCATTTTAGTGGGTCATTAGCTTATTGTGAGTTTTATGAACTCGGATGTATGTAGAAAAGAAAATAGTAAATTTTGGTTTCCTTTCTTTTATTTTTGGGGGTCATAAAGTTATTGTTAAAAATGCTATATTTTTGTTCTACAGATCACTAGGATTACAGTGTTACCTCATTTATATAGTTTTTAAAAATATATATTTTGACAATTTTACGGAAGAAAAACTACAAAAAAAGGAACAATCATGATATATAGAGAGATCTCTAGAAGACCATCTCTATATCACAGATGCATACTCTATGGAAGCTCTTAGTTAAAATCCTCCCATGGACAACCAGCAAGTCCATAGTCTATGTGATAGGAGTCTGTATGTATTGGCAGTAGAGAGTGGAGTTTGTGAGTTTAATCCACGGCTGGCCTGATCATCTCTTCCCGAGAATCCCATGCAGATCGGATACTAGTCTGTGAAGCTGATAAGTCTTTTCAGGTGCCAAAATGAAACAGAAACACGTATCACCATTACGATATGGAAGAATCGAAAAGTAGCAAGGTTTCAATACAATGGATATCTACCAGGATTGAAGTATTGTAAACCAAGCATACAACATAACTGGTGTGCTCTGCCTTTACTGGTCCACCCATCTTTGAGCTTCCTCAGCTTTTTTTAAGAAAAAAACAAAAAAGATTAAAAATTATGCAACTAGGCTAAGGGGATCTATTACTAGCCAGGGAGGCCGAGCCCCTCATGGCACTTTGCAAACATTTTGTAAAAACCAGGCTATAAGTGAAACAGAGGGGGCACACTCCATATGTCAGTGGTGCTGGGTTTTACAATCCTTCATCCTGTGGTAGATGTACTGTTAAGGCTGTGATCGGCCCGAAGGACTGGAAGTCCCATGCTGTATAAATGTCTACAAAACCCATTCACACCCTGCATAATCAAGCATCATAAATCATTAGAATCGCAGAGTAATATTGAGTGCGTAGTTCAGTGCACAATGCATTTTTACCTCTGCACAGGTATAATTAATTGGAAAGGCCAAACAAGGTCTGCAGAAAGCCCTCAGCCTATCTACATGCCACACAAATGTTGTTTTTGTCCAGGTCCCATGGGTTTTTTTTTTTTTGGGGGGGGGGGGGGGGGGGGGTGGGGGGGGGGGCAATGTGATGCACCCGCATTTTCAATTGAAGATTATAGAAAACTCAGAGCAGGGCCTTTCGCTTCCATAGAATTCTAACTGAGATGCAAAAAATAAGGGATTCACACAGATGACCCACCGACATCCATGTGCCTCCGTTTTTCTTTTTAGGCTGGTTAGCTCCTCAATGTATATGCTAAGCGTACCGTACCTTGACATATACTGAAGAGTATTCTCACATATGACCATACATGACGTTACTCTTCCATCGCTCCCTCTGCTGGGCAACATATGTGGTCAGCGGAGGCAATACCCTAATGATATTTTTATTATAATTGCATCCCTCATGAGGCGATACGCCACTCAGCTGGAGGTAAGGACACTTGTGAATGTCACTGTCCATGTAAGACAAGCCCATATTTCGGCAGCAGCCATCACCAAAGCCGGCTAAGGCTGTTTGTGCAAGTCTTCTCCCGTATTCAACGAGGAGGAGGAGTCACCACCAGCGCAATATGCACTGTATAAGCCGTACATGAATGACATGTCGGAATACCCCCTCCCCCCACACGTGGTCCTTACATTGTTGGAAAAACGTGACGTGAACCTTCCTACATCAAAGTAACAAAAATAAATAAATAAAATATTTTGAAAAAGAGAAAATGTCTTTCCAAAAGATTACAATTCTTTTATATTGTTAAAATAACAACTCTATATGAATTTTCTAACTTGGAGCAAATTTAGATGATGTGTTATTTAGACAACCATCAATAAGATTAAAAACAAAAATGTGTAAGAAATTTTGCAAATGCACAGACAATAATGGTGTCCACCAGAAAGTACAACTTGTCCCGTAAAACAAGTCCAAACTCTCTGGAATGGAAAAAAAAAAAAAAGTTCTTGCTAAGGAGTTATAAAAGGTAACAGAAGTGGTTTGGCATTACTAAATCTGAGATGTAAAAAAAGAGGGTTGCTCCAAATTCAGAAGTTTATCCCAATGCCCAGGATGGAGAGACCCTTCCTAATTGTTTGATGGTCCGACAGCTAGAACCTGCAACACATCCTTGAGGATGGGACTTCTATGCCGGCAATAGGATGATCTTATTCTTAATAATGGTTGGAGCGGCAGCCGCCCCATTGAATGCTACGAGAGCAGCCGAAGTTGCTGGGGCAGAGTGCTTTGGGTATCACCGGTACTCACTAGAGCCCAGGACCACACTCACCCTGCCACTTCACCTATTTGTGAGAACAGGACCCCATTCTAATTGCTGGGGGTCCATTCTCATGATCAATGGGGTTCCGTTTGTCGGATCACACCAATTAGGAAGTTATGCCCTATCCGGTGGATTTAGTATAACTGTTCAAAGGTTGAGGCAACCCCTTCAACCCAATCCAAACATATATGTACCACGGCCTAAATGGCTTAATAGATTAAGCTTAAGCTTAATATCTGCTAACTCAGGTTATATCACAACTAAATGCAGGATGTCAGAATCAAGCTCGACGCTGGGTATAGATCTAGCCCACATACCCCACTTAACAATAAATCACATGTAGTAGCCTAACTGAACACAGACATTTATGCAGTCACACTTTGGCGCTTAAGATGTGCATGCACAGCCGTATTTTCCCAGCCGCTGGTAGCTGGCGTACCAATAGGGCAAATGGTCAAATATCAAGTCCTGATCCCAGGGATCTACAATTGTACTAGTTATTTTTTCTCATCATAGTCTGGAATAACAATGTCCAGTAAGGAACAAGGCAAACATAAAAGTAAATTTAAACTGCAAAAAGAAAAAAAAAAAAACTGTTAATACACCCAGATAATGGCAAGGTTGGTTTCATTCA
Organism: Engystomops pustulosus; assembly: GCA_019512145.1. Lineage (NCBI taxonomy): Eukaryota > Metazoa > Chordata > Amphibia > Anura > Leptodactylidae > Engystomops > Engystomops pustulosus. The sequence goes on along the minus strand of CM033642.1, from coordinate 40,161,352 downwards.
TTTAAAAGTAAACTTTTCACATTGAATATAGGTCTTATCTCCCTCCAGAATGTTATAAGCATGTGTCACTCTCTTCTGCTCTCCCATGGCTACACGGACAAATCTACACTACTAGCAGCACTGAGCATGTGAAGCAGAGTATAAACTTCCAGGGAAAGATGGCTACCTGTACATGACGCTAGGCGCGTCCCATCACAAGACTGGATTTCATAACACCGTGCAGGAGTGCGACTGCCAGAACGCAAAGATGGCAGCATGTCCTATTCCTGCTGTTTTTTGTGTTCCGGGACACGACATTTTCATAGTCACTCGACATGTGAGCTCATTCATGATGCACACACGGTGTGGGACGCCTCGCTTTGTGACCGCTTCCCACAACACTCCATGTTGCTGAAAGGATTTCTGGGACCAAACCTTGTTCACTGGACTATCACATGCCGAGTTCGTCCAGTGTTCGAGTAATACCCACCAGCATAGAGAGAGTCTCCTTGGTCTCATCCGTGTATCATGCTCCGTGTGCCCACCATGTATTAGTTGTGCGGTTTTTTCAGCCAGAAAGAACGGACTCCTAGCAGCATATTATATTCACCAGACTGAGCACGGTCGCGTATACCTAGCTTAAGCCTGCGTCAAATTTATTTACGAAGTCACCAAAGCAGATTCCATCATAAACGGTTCATGAAGAACTTTTCATGCGGGGAAAAAAGACAAACGTTAGAACGGATGTCCACAGACTCAATTATACTCAGCAAGTCCATCATTCTGAACATTAGTGTCTCTATTATTCTGGTGTACCTCTCTAAACTGGAGCAAAACATTAAATAGACAAAGATCTTCTGTGCCATAATCCATTTAAAATTAGAGAAAAAAAACCCCCACAGGTTCTTATTCCCCCTAACACCACCTCCTCCCTCGTGCTATATGTACACCATACAGGCGCCAAATGACAACAAGTCCTCACCGTCACATGCGCTCTTCAATATTAGACTCCCATCACTGAAATTACATCAACTGACGACTACAAACACACAAGGACAGGCAACCCTAGGACTGGTGGCGACCTGTGGCCGGGTGCCAAAGGTGCACTCAGAGCCCTTTCTGTGGGCACCCGGCCATCGACCCAGCACACCAGTATCAGACTCAAAGAACTACCTGCAGTTCTAAGCAACTTAGAGATGCCTGCTTTTAATCATATTTGATACTTACTTGGCTACTTGGGACTGTAAAAGGGAGAATGTGTAGACAGGGCCTAATTACTTTAGATGCCTCCTGCTGGCCCCATGATTCTCTGTGTAATAGGTAAACTGATAGAAACTAAACTGATAAAAATTTTCCATCTTTCTACTGTGTTGCTGTCCTCAGGAGGCCAGTATGATTGAAAGTTGTTGAACAGGAACATAAGTTCCTGCTTTAATTTTGGTTGGCACCGTCCGCTAAAATAAGGGGGGTTTGGGTTGCTTTTGGGCTCTCGGCCGCTAAAAGGTTCACCATCATCTGGTCTAGGAGATAAGTGAAAAGTAGAGATGAGCGCACCAGAACGTTTCAACTACCAGATCCATGAATGGCCAAGTGTCACCCCCATTATATCCATGGCTACTTGCGTGGGTTATCAATTTGCAAGATTGGGACTCCTCTGCCAATCATGGTCAAGACTAGTTGCGAGTGATGTTCAAGCAACAGGGTCTCTTTAAATATTTGTTCCTAAGAACAGTATTCTTTTTAAGTCAACGATTTTCTGTATAGATGTCGTTTGTATCTTTAGTAGACTCCCAATTCCTTGGTTCAACATTCAAATGCATTCTCTGCAGGTTTAGGATTATGCGGAGTAACGTGCATGGATCTTCCGGCGCCGATCCACATGATGGTCACTTTTTTTGTTGCAATTTTTGACACATTCTGAAGGCTTTAATTCGGGATCACTGCTGAGGTTAATTGCATCCTAAGCAAATGTAATGAAAACACCATGTAACCTGTTCAGCATGTGTTCCAGGCTGAGCCTTTGGAATCATCAAATGAAACGCATCGTGTGAACGCAGCAAGAGACTAACACCAAATTCTCAGCTTGGATTTTTTGAAGCCACATAACACATTGGGGTTTAAAACGAGTTAGGACCTCATTGGCAGATTGAGACAAAGTCAAGGACCTCCGCACTACACTATAAAGGGAACAGAGTCTCCAGTTCCTCCACTGTATAGGTTTCTGGCATTGGTGGTGGCCCAGAACAGCTGTACTCCTTATTAGGATGTTCGGATTAGAATAAGTTTAATAGATAATGGCTGAGGGGAGTATATGAAAACTTACCTACTTACCTCTTTCTCCCTTCCTTTCCATTTATTGTTTAATACAACTCGCCCCCCCCCCCACCCATATATAAAATTTTTTTTTTCTAATCTCGGACATCCCTTTAATATATGTCTGTTTCTATTACGCCTGGACCCCTGGCATAGAATTCCCCATTGCGCAGCACCAGACAACCTCCTGGCAGGAAGCCTCTGATAAATCCAGTAGCTGCCACAGGTCAGGGAAAACATCATACATTGGCACACTTAGCGGCCAGTATGATAAATATGCCCCACAGTCATTGTAGGTTTTGCACTGCTACATCCAAAATATTCCAAAAGCGGCACTCCGCCAGTGGTTTCATGTAATTTATTAGGTCTGTTCAGTGTTTAAGCAAGCTACATCATCTTAATGAACCATTTCTTCCTTTTTATGACCTAATAAGATTAGTGTTTTAAACGGATGTCCCAGTCATGCCGATCAGAGTCAGATGTCCACATTATTAAAGCCCTGCACCAGTTTATGTCTTACTCTGTCACATTTTCCATGCCAAAATGCTTGCAAGGTATTTATAAAGCGCTTGCACCGTACCCAAGCAACACAGAATTATGCATGAAACGTGTCGTTCCGAGAACAGTCGGACACATTAATAGCAGTAGTGTAGACAGACTGGTGTTGCACGCTCTATTGAAAGGTTTGCACCAAAAGAAGTGGTGCACTTGCCGGAGCAGGCAGAGCGGGGCCACCAGATTCATGAAGAACATGTGGCATAATTCCTGATTTTTTTTTTTTTTTTTTTCTGGTGGCTTCTGCACTAACACTGGCAAATGTTTGCCAATGTTTTGATTAAATGTGGGCAGGTTTAGTTTAATTTCTTGCATCTGTGCCTCCATGATATGGGGAAGCAAAAGCTCAAACTTTTCCAACAACGCTGCAAGTCATGGACCCAAGACTAAAGGATACCAATAATGCCCCCCACTAAACTTGACGACGGGGCGGCATCAAAGACAAACAAAAAATATCTTTGTATACATATTAATCTTTATCATGAAAACATATAAAAAAATTAAAGATAAATTATAAATTAAGATATCAGGCATCGATGATGGTACCAGAGAGGAGTTATCTCCGGATACATGTGAGAGACAGAAATAAAAGTCACTGTGCCTATACAGGATTAACAGGGTTTAAATATGTACAAAGTGGATGGTCAACATCAATGTGGGAACACCTTGTAGACATGAAAAACTCATTGAACATATTCTAAAGGTAGCGAAGCCTAAACCAATAAGTTGCAATAAGAGGTGTCTTACCCAGGGGCCCCAATCTACACCGTCCAGTACTGGGATAACACAGTCACCGGACGCAACGTCCAGATGAAGGCGATTCCAGCGGAGGAAACGCAAGACGCGGGATGCGTGACGATCCAAGGACGGAGCGGGCTTGTCGAGTGGACCATGGGTAAAGACCCCCTCTTAATGGCAACTTTATTGGTTAGGGCTTCGACTAGCTTTAGCCTATGTTAAAAGTGAGACATTGTTCATGTCTATAAGGTGTCACCCACCATTTGAAGGTTGACCATCCACTTGTACATACACTTCACCGGCAACTTTATGAGGTTACACCATGCTAGTAAAGTGTTGGACCCCCTGTTTGCCTTCGGAACTGCCCTCATTCTTCGTGGCATAGATTCAACAAGGGCTGGAAGCATTCCTCAGAGATTTTGGTCCCATAGTGACATGCTGCATCACACATGGTTGTTTTTTTCCGCAGATTTGTCGGCTGCCCATCCATGATGAGAAAATCTCCCGTTCCACCACATCCCAAAGATGCTCTATTGGATTGACGATTCTGGTGGACTGTGGAGGCATTTGAGTACATTGATCATTGTCATGTTCAAGAAGGAAACCGTCTGAGATGATTCCAGCTTATGACATGCCGCAGTATCCTGCTGAAAGTAGCTATCAGGATGTTCAGGGACATTGTGGTCATAAAGGGATGGACATGGTCAGCCAACAATACGCAGGTAGGCTGTGGCATAGCAACGATGCTCATTGGTACAAGGGGTCCAAGAGTGCCAAGAAAATATTTCCCCACACCATGAAACCACCACCACCACCAGCCTGAACCGGTGAGAAAAGGCAGGATGGATCCATGCTTTCATGTTGTTGACGCCAAATTCTGACCCTACATCCGAATGTCACAGCAGAAATGCGAGAATCATAGACCAGGCAACGTTTTCCAATTCTTCTACTGTCCAATTTCGATGGCTTGTGCCAATTGTAGCCTCAGTTTTCTGTTCTTAAGCTGAAAGGAGGAGCACACGGTGTGGTCTTCTGCTGCTTTGTAGCCCATCTGCTCAAAGTTCGGACGTATGTGCGTTCAAGAGATGCTCTTCTGCCTACCTTGAGTTGTATAAAGGGTGGCGATTTTGAGTCACTGTTGCCTTTATATCAGACCCAACAGTATGCCATTCTCCTATGACCTCTGGCATCAACAAGGCATTTGCCACAGAACGCCGCTAACTGGATGTTTGTTCGTTATCGCCCATTCTATGTAAACCCTAGAGATGGTTGTGCGTGAAAAATCCAGTAGACAGATGTTTCTGAAATACTCAGACCAGCCCTTCTGCACAAACAAAACCATGCCACGTTCAAAGGCATCAAATCACCTTCTTCCCCATACTGATGCTCGGTTGAACTGCAGGAGATGGTTTGACCCATGTCTACATGCTAAATTCACTGAGTTGCGCCATTGATTGGCGTGATTAGAAATTAAGTGTAAACGAGCAGTTGGAAGGTTTACCTAATAAAGTGGCCGGGGAGTTTATTTTACCCTGTGAAAACCTGTATAGGCACAGATGACATTATTTCTGTATGCACTAAGCATGGATCTAAGAATTTGACTAAGAGCTTAGCAGGGGGGAGAGGGCTGATAAGCCGAGGTTGTGTGCTCTGATAACTATACATTATAGGGTTTGCAAAAAAAAAATCTTTGAAATGACAATTAACCTTTAAATGTCATTACAGTTTCTCTTCCATGATTATTGATCTGTTATTGCGAGAATTGTATCTTGATTTACTATTTACAAAGATATATACAGCACTAACACTGGATTACTTTCTATATCACTAGTTTCACCAACCCATGTTCCACTGCAGAAGCAGTTCTTCCATTAGCAGCCTGCTTCCCTACCAGAAGAGAATGTGGATAATGGTAAGACAACTACAGCACAGGCAGGCAGAGAATTATGTGAAATAATTTAGCATTTTTTATAAATTTCGGTAAAAGAAAACTCTTCCCATCAAAATTTATCATGATAAACCAGGGACTTGTTCATAGAGCCAGGCACCGTGACTGTGGTAATCTTCTTATGTTTGTTATTGTCTATTTTTTACAAAAATACATGTTTAAGTTGTGCTAATGAGCACAAAGGTTCTACTGAAGCCCTCTGTGCTGTAGATTGCACAGGTTGTTACACTGCTCATCAACCCTTCTTCTGCACAGTGTAACAGTTCGTGAAGCTACAGCACAGAGGGGCTCTGGTAACACACACCACCCATAGCTCTTTTGCCTTTAAGCATACAATTAAAGTTTTTAGATCTTAGATTTTAGAAGAAAGAAGGCCCTGGAAACAAATATATGAGATTATCACAATCACGTTGCTAGGAACTATGGGGAAAAATTGATCATAATTTTTTGCACTTCTATTGGCGATTTTTTTTGTGCAATTTTTGGCGCCGTTAGTAAATTTGTCTCTATTTTGCAACTATTTTGGGGCAGACTAAAGTTCCAAACTTAGCGGTTTTTTGAGTGTCTGAGCCTGTATCTGACATAGTGAATGGTTGTGCTGCCAGAGTGTTTGCATGCATCTACATTTTTGCGCCTAAAAAATGCTTACAAAACCGCAAAAAATCACCTGCTGAGCAGTTGACTTGAAAAAAAACCACCCCCTTTATTACTGGAAACAAAAGGTCCGCTTCCAAAAGAAAAATTAGACTGGATCCACATGAAAAAATACTTCGGCGCATTTTTAAAATGTAAAGTTCATCATCTTTTCCATTAAAATGTCCTCAAGTGAACACGTTCTATCATTTTCTATAGGAGGTGTCTTTTTTAGTGGGATTAATTGTCAACTCTTAATGTTGCCTCTAAAAATGTTGATCGGACCTCTTCCTATAAATATAATTAAAATATTAGAGAGACTCATTTGACAAGAAAATGTATTTTTTTTTTTTTTTTTTTTTACACATCTTAACTTTTTTTCTGGCAGCGACCTAAAACAAAAATGTAGTTCTGGACTTGGACATGCTTTACTTATTTGTTCAAAAATGAAGCTAGGAATGTTTCTGTCCCTCCCTTGCCAATCTAGCTTCCCTATGTGTCGCAAAGGAAGATCTGCTTTGTAGGGAATAATTGCCGGACAAATAGGCGCCAAATGATCAGCAGTTCGACAATTCCAAAACTGCAGCAATAGGCAAAACAAAAACAAACATAATTACAAAAAGAGAACGTCCACGGGTGAGCTCCCGGATCCAGTCTTGGGTCTGCAGGTCACCTGGGCCCCTCCATTGGCCCCGGCCCTTCCTCCTGCGGCATCCACTACCTATCCCTGCTTTGTCTCTGCTTTCCTCTGCCATGCGCAAACGGTTCCCAACTCCTAGTGCCGGCATTCAAGTGATTTAAGGGCCAGCGCCGCTGTTTATTTGGGCCTGGCCACTTTCCCAGAATACCCATTGATAAGAAGTCCGGCCTCTCCCCTGAACACCCTTCCCGGATCTTGTTGCTGTATTCCTCTGAGAAAGCTGTGATGTTGCCCTGTTGTGTTATTGAATTTCCTGTTGTGACCCCCGGACCTGTTCCCGTTTACGCCCTCGCTGCCAGCCCGGACCTCTTGCTGCTTTCCTTCTGAGGTGTTATCTGTGCCCGCCTAGACCAATGTACCGCACACCCAGTTGATTGGGTGGTTGCTCCATGTGTGGGAGTTTGAATCCGTCTTAATCCATACAGAGGAACATGCACACACCGACGGGTGACGTGGTAATTTTGATTCTGATTTTATTTTAGTGAGTATATCACAAGCATAGCCTTCATTGACTCCATTCGCCTTGGCGACACCCGTCATGGTTTTACTTTAACCATTTTGCCCAAGCCATGGGTTACCTAGTCGGATCCCACCCCTGGTACAGGTTACAATAGAGTGCTTGCTGGGCAGTAAAAGTCTCCAACATTGTCATCTGCCATGCATGCCCCATGCAAACAGGGCCCTGTGCGGCAAGACGGTGAGGAGGAATCTCTTTACCCCATTACTGTATTAGATTGTCGTGTAGCGAAAGAAATGTCCTCATAACAGAAGGTCAGCTTATCTAAATAGCCTCAATTGTATTTCCCACGTCCGTTAGTATTAATAAAAGCTATATAGATGATACAGATAGAAGCTCTATAGCGGGTAAAGACATAACTATTGCCGAGGCCATTAAAAAGATAATTCTGTAGACACAGATGATACTTGTCGTCAGTATGCCAACATTCTTCCCTGCTATCGTCTTTATATTACTAACAAGCGCACTGAGTGTATTATTCCATATTTTCTATGGCATATACTGCTCGGAGCAACAAGGTTGTACTTCATAGCTAAATGATGTATTAGGAGATGTTTACATGCTGCTCTTTTTACTATTTTGCTGACACCAGGCAATAGCTACAGACCATCAATGATACCGGTGAGTCCAGCATGATATCTTTGTGTTTAGGAAGTTACTATTTCTACATGACTGGGATTTGCTTTGAAGAATGGGTGGAAACTGGGCTAAAAGCTGATGCACCTGATATGGACTAATAATGCTCTAGAACTAAAGGGAAGAAGGAAAAAGGCGCTCATTGGGGCTCCTCTAGATACAATGAAACATCCAGATAGATTGTCGTGAGGCTAGTAACCCCTAGTGATGCCCTGTGACCATTACACCGGTTCAGTACTTACAATCCAACTGTAGGTATTGTTTAACAATGCAACACAGACAACAATACGTATATAACTTTTATATACCACTTACTGTATTTCGTGTGTTGCATTGTTAAACTATACCTATAGTAGGATTGTAAGTGTATTCTTATTAATTTCCAACTCACAAAGTGCAGCAAGGAAGAAAGAGATAACTCCAAAAAAGTGATGAAATCCAATAAAAACATAGCCTCCCCCCCCCCCAATGCTTGGTGTATGATTGGAACTAGTTCCCTTTTTTTTTTTTTTTGGCAGCACTTAATCTCCCACAACTCCCTTGCCTGACCCTTATCTGCCTTCCATATCAGCCTTTTTGTGGAGGAGCCCCTACATATAAGAGGTTTGGCTATTTCAGCTTAGACACCAGGACTTTGTACCACTGAATTTATAATACAGTGCTGACCTTCTTTAACACACCTTACACAGATTGTAAATCACAATGGCTCCAGCCCCCGAAGGAAATCTAATTTTCCTTACCACGTACCTAATCAACGGGCAAATTCCAATATTGGCAGCAAACATACCAGTTATACCTGTGTGGGGAATAAAGAAACATTCGTGAATATGAAAAGAACGACCCTTGAGTGTTTCAGTGTGTTGGAATAAACCCTGACACCAGAGCTGCAATACTGTTCACCGCTTCTTCTCTTCTCCTCTGTTTTTCTTTAGCATGGCAATAAATTGTGCATAAACAGTAAATTCATTTCCGTAATGTTATTTTAATTCACTGTTTTCATCTAATGATATATATATTTTATACTACATACAGCAAACAATCGTGATTGGTTTTTGAGTCACTGTTTTTACTTGTCCTTACTTTCTATAGCAACATTCCTTTTAAAGATTATGGAGGTAGACTCAATGTACCCTATCCATACAAGAAGTGACTTGCCAGTGGCTGTGAGGCTGATTGACAGTCCCAGTTATGTCCCCTTCACAGAGACTGCAGCCAGCTAATAAACAGGATTCACGTAATAGTGTCTTTTCACCTGCACTTCCAGGTAAGGCAACTGAAGGCGGTACATATCACTGCCTTATAAAAAGCGATATAGATAAAGAGGGAACCATGTAACACCATAAAAACAACTCATTATTGTTTAGAAAGTACTAATATGTGAGAGTCTTACGTAAAGTACGTCTCGATTGGCTCATCAGAGCAACTACAGACTTCATGATGAGGCTGTCGCCTACATAGTTCCTACACCTGTTTAAGTGTTGCTATGGAAACCACTATCGCGTAGACCGTGCTCACCACACCAGAATAGAACAAACAAGAGAAATATTCAGAAGACTAATGTGTCGTTTTCTTCCTTCTTTTGTCTGACACCAGTTCACGCCAACTCCACTGGGAATCCAGGCAAAGGTCTGCGAGGCCTATATTTGAGAGCTAGAGGCAGACCAATCTGCTTAAAATAAGAGGATATTTTATCTTCTCATACTCACAAGTGGAACATTAAAATAAATGCTATTATAGAAAAACATCCATTCTAGTAGCCATTAACAATTTGTAGCCCCAACTGGGTTTCGCCACTACCGGCTTTTCTTTGGGGGAGGCATTGGCGTAGCTCAATATTATTAATACTCTTCTAACTACACAAACTCTTATAGAATCCAATTTAAAAACCGATACTTCCAATATTTATAAAAGTAGAATAACACACTAATATTATATGTTAAACCCTCCAGAAAGTGCCTGTTATTGATTAGATACACTCCCTCATACAAACCGGAATTAGTAGCCCGTTGATATATCGGGTTTCTTCTTGTATTTCTTTAAAACTGGCATATTGTGCCCACATTTATTAGGGTGTTTTTCGACAGTTTCTGTCTGACTTGGACCACAAAATTCTGCACCTAGAGGCGGCATTTCGGTTTGTAAATCGACGGCTGTGCCAAAAAACATACTTTGTGCACACTTTCAAACAGGGCAGTGATCCGCCAGATTAATAGGCAGAACCTCGCCAGTTTCAATAATCCTGCCGTCTCTGCACTTATGAAGCACTATTTTTGGGGGCACTATCTTCTATTTAGCCTAATTATATGTGCATGTGTAATAGAATACATCCCTTATTTTTAATACATAATTACATTTTTGGGTAGTTAACACAAATTATATAATGGTTTATATTTTTGATGGTTAGTCTTTGGTTTTAGCAGCTTGTTCATTAGCCCTGCACGATACATTCAGACTCTAGCTAATTGGTGATAGAGTACGCACAACAATAGTTTCCGCCCGGGAATTACACCGCCTGTTCTTTCACCTCTAATGCACTAATGCTATTGACTCTTCTGTTTATTCTTCTTTTCCCCACCAACTTCCAGTCTCCAAAGGATGAAGCTTATAAATCCAGCATGCTGCAAGTTAGCTTCCTGTGGCTCTGCTGCCAAACTTATCTTCCCTGTATGACTCTAGCTCAATGTCTTTCTACCGTCTCTGTAACGTACGTGTATACCTAAACAGCTGCGAATGTTTTTATTCTATACTTTTGCAAATGCACTCAATCATGTTACCCACTTGTTTTTAATCTCAATCTCCCTAGGAGAACTTCAAAACCATATACCCGTAGCCACTCCCGCACTGTCTTTACCTGGGGTTAGTCAATGTATCCAAGGAATGAATAAAATTGACAAAAAAATATGTACTTGTCCTTTCAGTGCTATGGCTCATAATATGCGGATGAGCAGACCATGGGGGAAAGGGAAATTTTTCATGAAAAACAATTTATTTTTGATTAAGAACATTTACAATCCTTCTGAATCAATCCCCGGTATTATCAAGCTAATGCAAATAATACCTCAGGGGAATATTAAGGCAGCGAGGCAGAATGCATATTACTAGAGAATAGGGCCATACCTATTAGATAACTGGCTTGGCTTGCCTAAGTTTATGTGTAGTGGGGCGGAAATGAAGGATCATGTTCCATCTTTTCCCACATCTGTCTTGCAAGACAGTCTGGTAGGCCCCCTATAGATATTAGTGTCACAAATACCAGAATTGGACTTTGATATGTGTTCTCTGTTGTGTATAAGACACCATACATTGTTTGGTGTGGGCATAGGTGGACATCCATTACCACCACACCTCTTCCCATATTCATGAAAAAAGCAACCAATAAAGCACATTGTGGTACCCCCCTCTGAAACTTAGGCACTGGCCAGCATGCCTACTGTCATAGAGGGACGGGAATTACTCTACTATGGAGCAGGAGGACCTTATGCTAAGTGCGTAGTATTGAAGATATCGGGTATGAAATACAGAAAGATTGTCAAAATTAAAATCTTTGTGCAACCCTACTACATAATGTAAAGATGCCTGCATCATTCAGTTTGGCTGACATCTCTCTAGTCTGTATGGCCACCTAAACTCTTCCACTAGCAATAAAACTAGTTCTGGCAGAAGGTAAAAATAAAATATATAGTAATGTATCAAGAGTAATGAAACTTCCCTTTTAGTGGACATGATTCATTGCAGTGTCCTGTCTCCGGTGGAGTCTGTGTCTTGCATTTACAGCTACTTTTATTATTGTTTTATTTGTTATTGATAGTTCAAATGGGCCAATTTACATAAGATTATTCAACCATATTTTGTTTTTAACTTGTTTTTTGAACACGACGAATCTCAAAAAACAAAAATGAAACAACAACATTTTTGTCAGTAAAATTACATGGAATCTGATGATCCAGTAGGGGGAACCAAAGGAGCGCTTAGCATACGATTCAGATTAAAGAAACAAACTTGTAGACCATTCAGTTAATAGTGCGTTTAATAGCATGATCATAATTATTTTAGCTATCCCTTTAGTCTTTGGGAAAAAACACTAACATTGGGACATGCCATTGGTATTAGATGCTGAAACTGATAGATCCTGCAGTATATGTTTATGTCAAGCTGTGGTAGAGAAGAGAGATCTTGGCAGGTCTCTATTAATAGTATAGGGCCCCTGTAACCTGTTCAGTTGTAGTCATAGCAGAGCAAGTGTTAAAGAAAATATTTTATCAAAATTCCCCTTTAATTTAATTTTTATTTCACAACACATTGGATGAGCTTAATCGGATGGGGTCTAAAAGCGTTTGCACCAAGTTTCTGTCTGACTTGCACTTAAAAGACAGGAAACTGTTCACTTGTACATTTTTTGAAAGTGCTTGCGCCAGTTTGTGTCCGCAGACAAAAAAATGTGCACCTAAAGGGCGGTGTGGTGCTTGGACCAGAGTTTTGCACACACTTATGACTGACGTGCACCACGATTACTCTCGTGCCAAATTCGTATGAATCAAGGGACCAAACACATATGCCTAGCAGTGCAGGGTGTGGCGCAGATTAATGAAGCCCCATGCACCAGTAGTTTTCATGAATCTGCCGCACCAGCACACTACACAGACGAATGCCACATAGTAAAGACTTCCTCGTTTCTATAAATGTAGCCCAGTAGTTAGTAGACAGTCAAAACTGTGACATATTATATCGTGTCTATGCAGATGATACCAGTTGTGTTGAGTATAATAGTTTTGCTAGTGTAGCGGCTGAAAAATTCATCAAATTTCTGTATTTGCACAAATAAAAGGAAAACAAGCCGAGTTGGGGGGCGTTTGTATGATGTATCCACCGTACGTCTAAAGATTGGAGTCCCTGCAGCTTCATCGATGAGTGTGAAACAGGATTCGTTTTTTGAATGTTTGCGGCTCCCATCTCCCCACATTATTTTCCAACACGTATCAGCACAGCATTACGTTGAACCTAGGACTATATCGAACACTGAGGGTACAAGTATAAGTCTCACTAGTAATATTCTTCATAAATTATCTAAGAGACTGTAATTATATAGTCCAGGAATCAGAAGCCTTTATTAGAACTTATGTACCAGGAACGTTATTTACAACACTGTAAGCTACATTCACCCAATGTATGGGGGACGTTATATACGGCTGACGTTATAAGGCCGATATACTTTGTCCCCCACTACATCGCTATGGGGCTCAGGGCCTGTACGAAGCGTAACAGGGCCGTGATGAAGATGTACGCTCCTTCTCATACCATCCTGATTCATGTAGCCTAGTGATAGAAGTGTGTCCAATGGTGGTGAGCCTGTGTGGACAGTCCATAACCGAAGTTACAGTTACACTGCAATTCAGATACAGCTGCCATCATATGAATTGTGGTTCATCACTTCTTTTGTGGATAACGAACTCGCTCCTAGGTCATGTGATTTCAAACAGGTGCACTGGACTTTATCACTGAGTAGTAACAAGCTGTGGTTATATGAATCCGTGCACCTTTGACATCACATGACCACGGACACTTCTTATCCACATGAAGAAACAATGAAGGACAGGGGCAGAGAGATCTAGAGGACGTGATACAGAAAGTTATATTGGAAAAATATAAAAAAAAAAGCTAGTATAATCTTTCTTTCTCAAAGAATATCAATTATTTGCTGAAGTGGCTTAACCCCTTTAAGGCCAAAAAAAATGTTACAAGTAATGGATCATGAAGACAGGAGAGATCAGGATCACAAACTGCTGACGAAATGCACATTCATGTTACTTTATAGGGGTTAGCACTTTTTGTGCTTAGGATGGAATTTGTTAAAGGGTTTATTCAATTATTACAAAACACTTGTTGCAAGGACTTTTGATGATAATAGAAAACAATGTACAACAAAAATCAAAGGGAACAACGCGCAAGGAACTTAGAGGATAGTAGGGAAGCCTGGGAAATAGTATTAAAAACGTAATGAAGAGGGGTGTTTGTGGTGTGGAATACATGCTTCTTTGCCCTTGTTAGCGGCCCTGGCACAGAGGCATCTACAGCATAGTATTAGAGTAGTGATATACGTTCAGAGTAAGACTGAGAAAAAAAAAAAGGGAGAATGTATTGAGCTCGTAGTAGTAGTCAGGAAAACCGGAGTTTTAATATATAAGAAAAAACAAAAAAGTAAATAGGTAAAACTTTACTCAACTGCTGGTATCCCACGCCGCTCCGCTCCGAGAAGCCTGGCACACCGTTGATACGTATCTTCAAAGGTAGGTAATTAGCGTGTTTGCCAAATGGACAAAAGATGGGAATGTGAAAAGGACAGGCACAGACAGTGAGGTCTAAAGCTAGACCAACTAGCTTGTCCCTACCTACTTGCAGATATATCCGGCGATCGGTTGACAACTGGTCAACTTTCCACGTACTTGATGCCTAAAGTTTAAAGGATGGAGACCAAAAAATAGTAGAAGAATGGTCGTAAAATATGGGTCAAAACCAAGAGGACTATGCAGTACAGAAACACTGGTCAGAAAACAAACAAAGCCAAGGTTTTAAGAAATAAGAAATATGGAAGGCCAGAAACATTAAGCAACGCCTCCGAAGCGATGACTTAAAAAAATCCCCGGGGAACGTGGCAGACAATAGTATTAAGAGTCACGGTCCAAAGCGGGTTGGATCAGCCCCCAGAACAAAACAGACTACTAGGATGGAATATTAGGTGGAGGGAAAGCACCTGTACACGCAAGCTACTGTACTGTCTTGCACCACAGACCAGAGTGAACAGGAGACAGACAGGGGTGGTGCAAACCGAGATTTTAAAACATAAGTGCTTCAGAATAGTGCAGGACAGAATTGCAACTAAGTACAAATCAGAGGCAGAGGAAGGAAGGTGCTGAGGCCTAACGGGCACAGAAGATGTACAGTTGCAGATGTAAAAAAAAACAAAAAATAAACAGGTACATACACTAGGTGGTCCATATGGTATCTACCCCAAAATATGTGACACTGTAATTTCATTTTTATGCCACCAAAAGTGGCACCAAGTGGGGAGAACTTTTAACTTTCGCTAGGTTTGTTTGCTGATATTTTGGAGTTAAAAACCTTCAACCAAAAAAAACTGCTCAAGTTAGGGTGAATTTCATAGGTCAGTTTTCAGATGTAGTTTTTGAGGTCCAAACCCAAGTTTGTGGAATGGGGAGGTGAAAAAGAGGAGGAGCAGCTTCTCTGAATGATATGTTCTCACCCATATGATCCCCAATGCCTTTGGTTTCTAAAACTTGTCTCAAAAAGTGGAAGTACCCTACCAAATGCATTGAAAAAACAATCAAAAAAACAGTGTTTTCATGCCGTTGAAAAAAATTCAGAACTGTGTGATGGTGTGACCTATGTAAGGCCACTATTCTGTTTTTCTAGTCATAAAAACTTGAAACTAAAAAAATGCACCAACAATGCCTTGGGTGACCGCAACTGTACGTGTTATAAACGGAACAAGTACAGGGATTGACATGGCCCGGAATATGTATATGCGTTTCTATGCGATAGGGCATATGCGATCTGTAACCAGTACCCAGGGGCTTGTATGTTTAATTGTAAAATCAATAGAACGAGGAAACATAATATAGGCAGACGGGGCTGCCCCCACCAAGGCCCATTGACCGTCAAACCCCCATAGTTGTCTGCCTCAAGTCAGTGGCACTGCTGTGAAACAATGAGGCCTGCCAGCAGCCCAGTGACAGTATAGGTACCGTCCTGTGTGAGTCATGAAGACGATTTGGATCGTGTGCAGGGCAGGAATGTTGTCCCCGCACCATGGGAGTTTCAAAGCTTCCCACTGTTGTCAAGGGGGAGTCGCTTATCCAAATGATATACATGACTCATAGGAACTGTATAGAATGAGCCCATATAGAAGCTGATATGCTTATATCAGCGCCCCTTGCCTTAGGTCGGCGGCCCAAGTGGCATTTTGAACCCATTTTGGGTCGTTTTTAAGCAGTCATTAAAAAAAAGGTAAAAATAAAGCAGGCGGGTTTGACCCTGTTGTACTTAGATCATGGTTTAATAAACCGGTCAACCTGGGATGCGTTTTCAAAAAGCATGCATATGTGTGAAAAACACGAGGCGGTTGTTTAAGGCCCTGCTTCAAAACGCACCCAAAAACGGTGGTTCAATCTGATACATCCAGCGGCTGCCAGGGGACAGGGACAATTCTACAACACGCTGGACCTGGCATAGAACTTCCCCCTTGCGCAGCACAGCACACCTGCCTGGCAGGAAGCCTCTGATAAATCCAGTAGCTGCCACAGGTCAGGGACAACATCATACATTGGCACACTTAGCTGCAGCTTATGATAAATAATAGACACCGACATTATATTAAAGGGATTGTCCGAGATTAGAAAAAAAAATTATATATGGCTGGGGGGGGGGGGGGAGGTGAGTTGTATTAAAACAATAAATGGAACGGGAGAAAGAGGTAAGTAGTTTAATGTTTTCATATACTCCCCTCAGCCATATATCATATATAACTTTATTCTAATCCCGAACATCCTAATTAAGGCATGTACAGCTGTTCTGGGCCACCATCAATGCCAGAACCTATACAGTGGACGGAAGTGGAAGACACTGTTCCCTTTATAGTGTTAGTGCTGGAGTGTCCTTGACTTGCTTCAATCTGCCAATGAGGTCCTAACTCCGGCTTTTAAACCCCAATGTGGGGGGGGGGGGGGGGGGGGGGAGGTGAGTTGTATTAAAACAATAAATGGAACGGGAGAAAGAGGTAAGTAGTTTAATGTTTTCATATACTCCCCTCAGCCATATATCATATATAACTTTATTCTAATCCCGAACATCCTAATTAAGGCATGTACAGCTGTTCTGGGCCACCATCAATGCCAGAACCTATACAGTGGACGGAAGTGGAAGACACTGTTCCCTTTATAGTGTTAGTGCTGGAGTGTCCTTGACTTGCTTCAATCTGCCAATGAGGTCCTAACTCCGGCTTTTAAACCCCAATGTGTTATGTGGCTCTCATAAATAATCCAAGCTTGAGATTCTGCGTGTTAGTCTCTTGCTGCGTGCACACGATGCGTTTCGTTTTTGATGCATTCCAAAGGCTTCAGCCTGGAACACATGCTTGAACAGGTTACATTGTGTTTTCATTACATTTGCTAGATTGCAATTTAACCTCAGCATGTGATCCCGAATTAAGCCTTTGGAATGTGTCAAAAGTGCAACAAAAAAGTGACACATCATGTGATCGAAGCCTGAAGATCCATGCACATTACTCCACATTAATCCTAAACCTGGATAAAGAATGCATTTGAATGTTGAACCAAGGAATTGGGATACCGTATTTTCCGGACTATAAGGCGCACTTAAAAGCATTGGATTTCCGTGGAAATCCAAAGTGCGCCTTATAGATGGTCCGCTGCCCTCCTCCACCTTTCCCGCTCACCTTCCCCGCTCACCTTCCCCGCGTCCCGTCGGGTCTCCACCACGCCCCCGGACCTCCGCCACGCCCCCGGACCCCGCGCCTTATAGTCTGATGCGCCTTATATATGTAATTATTACATACATAAGGCGCATAGGACTAATGCGCCTTATAGTCCGGTGCGCCCTATAGGGCAAAAAATACGGTATACTAAAGACTACAAACCGTCATCTATACAGAAATCGTTGACTTAAAAAGAATACCAGTTTCTTAGGAACAAATTATTTAAAGAGACCCTGTTGCTTTGACATCCCTAGCAACTAGTCTTGACCATGATTGGCCAGAGGAGTCCCAATCTTGCAAATTGATAACCCCAGCAAGTAGCCATGGCTATAATGGGGGTGCACCTCTGGCCATTCATGGCCATTGGTAGTTGAAACGTCTGGTGCGCTCATCTCTACTTTTCACTTATATCTCTTAGACCAGTTATGGCAAACCTTTTAGCGGCCGAGCGCCCAAAAAGCAACCCAAAACCCCCCTTATTTATCGCAAGGTGCCAACCAAAAATTAAAGCACTTATTGCTCCCTGTTCAACAACTTTCAATCATATTGGCCTCCTGAGGACAGCAACACAGTAGAAAGATGGAAAATTTTTATCATTTTAGCTTCTTTCCAGTTTCCCTCTGTACACAGAGAATTGTGGGGCCGACAGGAGATCCTCCAAAGATAATTGGGCCCTGTCTATTCATTCTCCCTATTTCTACAGTCCCAAGTAGCCAAGTAAGTATCAAAATATGATTAAAAGCCGCATCTTTTAAGTTGTTGCAGGAAGATTCTTTGAGTCCTGTCTGGTGTGCTGGGTCGATGGCCCGGGTGCCCACAGAAAGGGCTCTGAGTGCCACCTTTGGCACCCGTGCCATAGGTTCGCCACCACTGTCCTAGGGTTTGCTATGTCCTTTGTGTGTTTGTAGTCAGTTGATGTAATTTCAGTGATGGGAGTCTAATATTGAAGAGCTATGTGACGGTGAGGATTGTTGTCATGTGGCGCCTGTATGTGTACATATAGCAGAGGGAGGAGGCTGTGGGTTTAGGGGGAAATAAGAAACTTGTGGGGTTTTTTTTTCTCTTAACTTTTAAATGGATTTATTGCAAGAAGGTCTTTGTTCCTATTTTAATGTTTTGCTCCAGTTTAGGAGACACCAAGAATAATAGAGACCACTAATGTTCAGCATGATGGACTATGCTGAGTATAATTGAGTCTGTGGACATCCGCTATAACGTTTGTCTTTTTTCCCCGCATGAAAAAGTTCTTCATGAACCGTTTCATGATGGAATCTGCTTTGGTGACTTCTAAATAAATCTGACGCAGCCTTAAGCTAGTTATACGCGACCGTGCTCAGTCTGTGAATATGATATGCTGCTAGGAGTCCGTTCTTTCTGGCTGAAAAACAGCACAACTGAATAACTGTGTGGCACACGGAGCATGATACACGGATTGAGACCAAGGAGACTCTCTCTATGCTGGTGGGATTTCCTCCTATCACTGGACTGAACTCGGCATGTGATACGTCCAGTGATACAAGGTTTGGTCCCGGAAATCCTTTCAGCACATGGAGTGCTTGTGGGCAAGCTGTCTTAGGCTAACTGCACACAAGCGAGGGTCCCACATCCCGTGTGTCATCCATGAATTAGCTCACATGTCGATGACTATTGAAAATGTCTGTCCGGAACACAAAAACAGGCAGGAATAGGACCTGCTCCATCTCTTGCGTCTCTGGCAGTCGCCTCATGCAGGGTGTTATGAAACCCAGTCTTGTGAATTGGGACGCGTCCTAGCTGTCATGTACAGGTAGCCATCTTTTCCCTGGAAAGTTTATACTCTGCTTCACATGCTCTATAACATTCTGGAGGCAGATCATATTCAATGTGAAAAGTTACTTTTAAATGAATTGAAACCAACCTTTGCCATTATATCTGGGTGTATTAAGTTTTTGTTTTTTTTTTGCAGTTTAAATTTTACTTTTTATGTTTGCCTTTCCTTACTGGATATGTTATTTCCAGACTA
Source organism: Engystomops pustulosus (assembly GCA_019512145.1). NCBI lineage: Eukaryota > Metazoa > Chordata > Amphibia > Anura > Leptodactylidae > Engystomops > Engystomops pustulosus. Next base: position 40,141,823 of record CM033642.1, on the reverse strand, counting down.
CTGATGAGAAAAATAACTAGTACAATTCGTAGATCCCTGGATCAGGACTTGATATTTTGACATTTGCCCTGTTGGTACCCAGCTCACCAGCTGCTTGGGAAATACAGGCTGTGGCATGCACATCTTAATGCCCAAAGTGTTTGACTTGCATAATATTTCTGTTCAGTTAGCGCTACTACATGTGACTTTACTTGTAGCGTGGGGTATGTGGGCTAGATCTATACCCAGCGTCGAGCTGTATTCTGACTCCTGCATTTAGGTTTGATATAACCTGATTAGCAGATTTAAGCTTAAGCTTAATCTATTAAAGCCATTTAGGCCGGGTACATATATGGTTTGGAATGGGGTTGAAGGGGTTGCCTCAACTTTGCAAGTTATACTAAATCCACCGGATAGGGCATAACTTCCTAATTGGTGATGATCCGACAACTGGGAACCCCATTGATCATGAGAATGGACCCCCAGCAATTAGAATGGGGTCCTGTTCTCACAAATAGGTGAAGTGGCAGGTTGAGTGTGCGTCCTGCGGCTCTATGTGAGTACCGGTGATACCCAAGCACTCTGCCCAGCAATCTTCGGCTGCTCTCGTAGAATTCAATGGGGCGGCTGCCGCTCCAACCATTATTAAGAATAAGATCCATCCTAATTGCCGGGAGTCCCATCCTCAGATTGGTGCAGGTTCTAGCTGTCGGACCATCAACAATTAGGAAGGTCTCCTCCATCCTGGGCATTGGGAATAACTTCTGAATTTGGAGCAACCCCTTTTTTTTCTACATCAAGCATTTAGTAATGCCAACCACTTCTGTTACCTTTTATAACTCCTTAGCAAGAACTTTTTTTTTTTTTTTTCCATTTCCAGAGATGTTTGAGGACTTGTTTTCTACGGGACAAGTTGTACTTTCTGGTGGCACCATTTATTGTTCTGTGGCATTTGCAAATTTTCTTACACATTTTTGTTTTTACATCTTTGACTGTGCTGTCTAAATAACACATCCTCTAAATTCGCTCCCAGTTACGAAAATTCATATAGAGTTGTTATGTTTTAACAATATAAAAGAAATTGTAATCTTTTGGGAAAAGACATTTCTCTTTTTTTCAAAATTTTTATTTATTTATTTTTGTTACTTTGATGTAGGAATGGGTTCACGTCACGTTTTTTTTCCATACAATGTAAGGACACGTGTGGGGGGAGGGGTATTCCGACATGTCCTTACAATGTACGCTTATACAGTGGCATATGTCGCTTGGTGACTCCTCCTCCTCGTTGAATACGGGAGACGACTGCACAACAGCCTTAGCCGGTGATTGGCTGCTGCCGATATATGGGGTTGTTTCCTTATATGGACAGTGACATCACAAGTGTCCTTCCTCCAGCTGAGTGACGTATCCGCTCAGTGAGGGATGCAAATATATTAATAAAAATAATAATAGGGTATTGCCTCCGCTGACCACATATGTTGCCCAGCAGGAGGGAGCAGGATGGAAGACGTAACGTCATGTACTGGTCATATGTGAGAATACTCTTCAGTATATGTCAATGTGTACGGTACGCTTAGCATATACATTGAGAGCTAACCAGCCTAAAAAAGAAAAACGGACGGCACATGGATGTCGGTGGGTCATCTGTGTGACATCTTTATTTTTTGCATCTCAGTAGACTTCTATGGGAAGGCATGAGTTGAAAACACAGGCAGGAATAGGACCTGCTCTGAGTTTTCTATAATCTTCAATTGAATATGCTGGTGCATCACATTGCCCCCCCCCCCCCCTCCCCAAACGATGGGACATGGACAAAAACAACATTTGTGTGCATGTAGATGGGCTGAGGGCTTTCTGCCGACCTCTGCTTTGGCTTTCAGAATAATTTACGTGTGGCAGAGGTAAAACTGCATTGTGCACTGAACTACGCACTCAATATACTCTGCAGATTCTAAATGATTTATGATGCTTGTATTTTATGCAGGGTGTGAATGGGTTTTGTAGACATTTCATACCAGCATGTGACTTCCAGTCCTTGGGGCCTAGCACAGCCTTAAAGTACATCTACCACCAGGATGAAGGATTGTAAACCCAGCACACTGACATACTGGTGTGTGCCCCCTCTGTTCACTTATAGCCTGGTTTTTACAAAAATGTTTTGCAAATGAGCCTGAGGGGCTCCGGCCTCCATGGCTAGTAATAGATCCCCTTAGCCTAGTTTGCATAATTTTTAAATCTTTTTTTTTTTTTTCCTTAAAAACTAGCTTAGGAAGCTCAAAGATGGGTGGATCCCAGTAAAGGCAGAGCACACCAGTATGTTAGTATGCTTGGTTTACAATACTTCAATCCTGGTAGATATCCATTGTATTGAAACCTTGCTACTTTTTCGATTCTTCCATACTCAGAATGGTGTATACTGGGTTTCTGTTTCATTTTTGGCACTGAAAGACTTATCCAGTTCTACAGACTCCTAGTATCCGTCTGCATGGGATTCCTCGGGAATAGATGTATCAGGCCAGCCGTGGATTTAAACTCACAAACTCCACTCTCTACCTGCCAAATACATACAGAATCTCTATCACATAGACTATGGACTTGCTGGTTGTCACTGGGAGGATTTTAACTAAGAGCTTCCATAGAGTTGCACTGTGATATAGAGATGGATCTTCTAGAGATCTCTCTATATATCACTGCATTGTACTTTTTTTGTAGTTTTTCTTCAGTAAAATTGTCAAAATATATATTTTTAAAAACTATATAAATGAGGTATCACTGTAATCCTAGTGATCTGTAGAATAAAAATATAGCATTTTTATACAATACTTTATGACCCCCAAAAAATACAAGAAGAAAGGAAACCAAAATTTACTTATTTTCTTTTCCTACATACATCCGAGTTCATAAAATCTCATCAATAAGCTAATGACCCACTAAAATGAAGTATTTGTAAAGTGCCACTAAACTAGCTGAAAATAAGCCCTTATGGGGCAGATTTATCAAGCTGTCTGAAAGTCAGAATATTCTTAGTTGCCCATGGCAACAAATCACAGCTTTAAAATATTCATGAGCACTGGTGCAATGAAAGCTGAGCTGTAATTGGTTACCATAGGTAACTAAGATTATTCTGACTTTCAGACAGCTTGCCCAAAGTGCCAAAAAATATAGATTGTATAGCCCATAAAAAGTGACAATGCACAATCTGCTCTGAATGGCGGAGCATCCCTTCAGTGCCCTGGCATGTGCCCATACAGCAGGTTACCACCACATATGTTATATGTGGTGTATGAAAATTTTTGGTATTTTATCCACTGAAAATGTGTAAAGTTTTTGAAAAACACATTCATTTAGCCAAAAAAATAAAAATTTCAAAATTGCATCTGATTTTGTTTTATCCCCTGTAAAACAATTAAAGGGTTAACAAACTTCATGAAAGCTGTTTTACATACGTTAAGGGGTGTAGTTTATATAATGGGGTAATTTATTGGGTTTTACTTCTATTTAGGCTTCTCAAAGTGGCTTGAAATCTGAGCAGGTCCCTCAATAGTGCGACTTTGTGTGTTTTGTTTGTTTGTTTTTTATGAAAATGTGAAAAATCGCACCTAAAGTTTAAAGCCACCTTAACATCGTCCAAAAAGGAGAGGATGCATAAAAACAATGTCCACATAAAGTGGACATTAGGTTAATGTTTGCTGTCAAGTTTTTTTGCTGTTATGACTATGACTGGAAAAAGAACATTTAGAATTTTTTCAAAATTTTTTACCAAATATGAGTTTTTTTCATAAATAAACGCAAAACACGCCACAAACATTTTTCAACTAACATGAAGTTCAAAGTGTCACGAGAAAACAATTTCAAAATCACTTGGATAAAGCGTTCCAAAGTTATAACCACTTACAGTGACACAGGGCAGATTTGAAAAAATGGGGCGTGTCAGGAAGGTGAAAAGTGGCTTCGGCGGTAAGGGGTTAAAAATCCCAATTGGACGTCTGAAAAAGTTTACAATTTTTGTGCAATGACAGTAAAAAGTCTCAATCCTTTGCACATAAAAACTCCAGTCCAGTGCAAGACATATGCAAGGGGTTGCTTAAAAATTTTAGACTTCTGTGCAACTTTTCACACAAGCAGCACACTGACATAATGGTGTGTGTCCCCCCTCTGGCAGGATCTGCTCTTTTTTTTAGCTTTTTATGCCCTGGTTTTTCTACAAAAAATATGCAAATGAGCTTTAGGGGCACTGGGCTCTATAGCTGTGAATTGAGACAAGAGCCCCTCAGGCTAATTAGCATAATTGTTAAAGCTTTTTTTCCCCCGTAAACATAAGGGCATATGAAGCTAAAAGAAGAGCAGATCCTGTCGGGGAGGGGGGGGGGGCACAGCAGTATGTCTGTGTGCTGGGTTTACAATACTTCATCCTGGTGGTAGATGTCCATTAAGATAAAAGCCATCAGTATTAGATTGTAGAGGACAGATTTTTGGCACCACCATGAATTGGCTAGGTGTAGGGACTGGGGTCCTGATGCCTCTCTATTACTATGTATGGTACCATTCATTCTCTAGTGGCCCCACCTTTTATAGCACCTAGCTCTTAAGCGGCCCCCCCCCCCCCCCTCTCACTTCCTGTACTTTTTAGGCATAAAAATCACTTAAAAGAGCAATTTGTGGTATTACTGATTATATAAGAGATGAGTGAGAGCGGCAGCGGTAAATACTTCTTTAGCCAATCACTTGTAGGCTGTGAGGCTGTACATTGGCTGCAGTGATTCATCCAACACGGCCTGGAATAACGCGAATAATGTAGATTACTATTGCAGCTTTTTTATCTCTAGATGAGAAAATGTTTGGCTTTACTTTAAACCTCACTTTGCTTTCTGCCTTTAAGGGGACCTTATACATCATACGCTGCATCATGAACCTGCTAATTTGTTTAGCTTCTAATGCCCTGTTTTTTTGTTTTTTTTTAAAGCCGCTTTAAGATTTATGCAAATGAGCCTGAGGGATTTCAAGAACAATTAGCAACTTTGGAGCCTAAAGCCCCCCAGGTCCATTAGCATAATTTTAAAAGCTTTTTTTGTAAAAACCAGGGCATAAGAAGCTAAGAAAGCGGATCTTGCCAGGTGGGGCACACACCAGTATGTCAGTGTGCTTGGTTTACAAACCTTGGTCCTGGTGGTAGATTTCCTTTTAAAGGGATGTTCTAGGAAATGAAACTTTTTGACTCTTCTTCATGTACAGGAGGCTTTATAGCAGAATGTGAGGTACCCTGCGGCTCTGGGTTGCTTCCTTGTAAGTCTGTCCAGAATATAGTGGCTATCTTACGGTAGGTTATATTCATTATCCAGCTTTGTGGCATGAGGTATTTTGCTATACTGGCATGAAATCATTTTGCAGCACTTAATATGACTTTCATGATAAGTAATGCTGTGTGCAGCCACTGTTGCCATGGAAACTAAAATGTAAATTTTTGCATACACAGCCCATTGAAATCTGTGAATTTTGGTACATCTAGCAGTCTCCATTAACAGAAACTCCTACTTGATGCAGTAGATTTATCAGGACTTGTTTGCCAGTTACTAGGGAATTGTGATTATTTCCCCTCTTTAGGCCACCTCCATGCAAGGGGCACGGGTGCCAGTGTAATGGGCTGGCATAGGTTTTCCTGCCCCAAAGCTGTGCACTGGATATAACCTTCCAACCATCGTGACAGAAAGTTCTCAGGCTGCTGCACAATTCTACCCCAGCAGGACCTGACGTAGAATTATCCGCCATCGCAGCCCCCAGAGCCGCAGCCTCCTGATGTATCTGATGGCGGAGGAGGGACTTTAGCTCATTCACTGACGTATTATAAATGGCCACTGATTTGTCAAAGGCTGGCTTCACATCACATTTTGTGCCATAAGTCTTAAGGACATGTCGGGAGGATTCTGACGTGACCTTACAATTTTTTCATCCAAAAAATATTTATCTCAGGACAATCATTTTCTTAAGAGTGACCCAAAGACAGCACCCAAGATTAGCACCAACAAGTGGTTACCAAATCTCAGACCCAACAAATTTTTTTGTTATTGGGGAAAAAAAACATCTCTACATATACTGTAGATTGTAAATCAAAAAAGTTTAATTATTAGGAAAACATTAAAAATTCAGAGAAAAGGAGGGTTTACCCACAAATTGGTAATAAAAACAACAAATGTGGGTCGCTGGAATCGGATATAGGACATGACTACATAGACAAATGGAAAGAAATTGCATTATTTTGGCTAGTTTAGCACTGACTGTTCAGACAGCGCACTGGAGTAAGGGGACTTAGGTAGTGAGGGTCCGGCGCTCGGGGGAGCTTTGTCAGGAGTAGTGCCAATGTATGGCACGGACATATCCCACTGTTTGCTTATACAGTGGAATACGTCGTACAGGGGACCCTTCCCAATGAATGTAGGGGGGTGAGTGCACAACGGCGGCACCCGGCAATTGACTGCTGCCGATGTACAGAGGTGTTACCCCAGTGATGTCACTGTCCTTGGATGGGGTCCGCATGAAAGGTTTAGTGGTCAAACGGAGGCAACAACTGTGTCTCTGTCTGCATGTATATGGGAATATGTTAGCAAAGTATATATGTCAGGAGCTTTTCCGATGTATACGCTGAGCGTATACAAAAAACAAGATATGAAACCGAGAAGCACAGGGAATGTGTCCTAATATAGGCCATAAACTGTAGAAAGGGAGAGCAAACAAGCCATCTAGTGAGAAAGATGGTAGGTAAAGAACCTGTTAGTGTGATTTGGGGCGCTCCTTGTGGACCTGTGGTTCTGTGTTCCATATCTCCCTGTTAGATCTCTCTCTAAAAGCAGATATTTTTAGCATTGTCTTGTCATATGCATGTAATAAACGAACAGTTCCGATTTTAGCAGAAAACGGCACACACCTTAATGGATCATGTTTCCATAAAAGGGTCCCTTCATTTATTACTGTAGTATGGACCTATTGTAGAGTGGACATTTTGGCATGGGTTTATGAAGTATTGGTCTTGTCAGACTAATCTAATCGCCTTCTAATGTGTAGGTTGTACTTGAGGGACTGATGTCTTTTTCTAACCTTTTTTACTATGACACTATGGACCTGTGTACTGCTTTTAGTTATAATAAAGAACACAATATAAACACTTATGTCACATGCAAATTTTGTCACAATTTTAGGGCACAATGTGGCCACTGGATGGCTGACATCCAGCTGCAGGTTCGGTATGGTTTTCAGATGGTGGCCTATCTGAAGGTGGCTTTAGTTGCTTTGTAGTGAATATTTTGAGAATAATTATCTATTATTAACTGGCTTTTATTTATGGGATCTTATTCTTTTTAAACTGCCCAGAATATTCTACTAACTATGCTTTGCTGCTAAGGATTCACAAGTCTTCACAATAAACTTGTTCCTCTTGGTCAATAATGGCCATGTGGGCAGGAGGCCTGGCACTGCTGTGACCACTAGGGGAGCTGCTCCAGCACTGCCATTGGATGAAGTCTAGCTGCCCCTTCATTTTCAGGATTTTCATCCATTCTCCTTTTCCATTATTATGTTTCTGTTTATTACTCCCTACCTTCCAAAATACTTTTTAAACTATTTGAAATTTGTTCATGAAATTCATAGTGGCACCATTAATTTCCATGCAATGTACTGAGAAACTAGAAAAAATCCAAAAAAGGTGCAGGTCATTGAAACTGGGCAAGAGAAAATGACATTAACATGCATGAGAGTAAATCACTCTGTGGGGTTAAAATTGGAGTAAATGTCGCTGTAAATACAACTGTGAGATCTAAATAATATAAAATACCCTCCATGTGAGACTCACTGGGGGGGTTGTGATATATCCATATTTAGTACTGTAAGACAAGGGTGACTATTCTGTGCATATAAAACAGATCGAGCAGCTTCACCTTGCTTGTGACCAGTCTTTTTAGTAAATGTGTAATGTACTGGTGACAAATACAGACTGTATGGTGATAAATGTTCCCACATGTGAATACAGTACCATTGCTACCATCAAGCATGACAAACCAAGGACACTTACTCATAGATCCAGGCACTTTGACTGTGGTAATCTTCTATTTGTAATCCATGGCCGACTCCCTTCTAAAAGCAACTTTGAAAATTATGTTAATGAGTCAAAAGGCCTCCTGTGGGTGTTACCAGAGCCATTGGTGCTGCAGCTGCACAGGATGTTACACTGCCCCTCTTGCTCCCTCAGCACTGTAATATTGTAATTTCACACAGTGAGATGGGGGAGTGCTCTTGCACAGTGTAAAAGCCTGTGAATATGCAACACAAAGGGGCTTTGGTAACACCCTTAGAAATCTTCTGGATCATTAGCATAATTTTTTAAGTTGATTTTAGAAGGAAGGAAGCCATGGATGACAAATATTAAAATATCACCACAGTCATGCTGCCTGGATCTATGAGTAAGTGTCCCTGGTTTATCATGATGGATTTTAAAGCCAACCTACCATCACAGATCTACCTACCGGTGGCAGGTTCCTGTAATGTATTCTGGTCTAATCCTTTTTTTTATTAAAACTTTTTGTGGCGACAAAATGGTGACGGCAACTACCTGGAAATGGAATGGAAATCTACCATTATAGGAAACCTACCATCACTGATCTACCGACTAAGGTAGATCCGGTGGCAGGTTCCTATAATGTATTTTTGTCTAATCCTTTTTTTTTATTAAAACTTTTTGTGCACCAGATCTTCAAAAAAAATGTTCATATATCTTAGATAAAAGTTATCTAAGAGGTTACTAGGGCGTGGAGCAAGAGCTACAACTACTCCACACCCCAGTAGCCTTCGATCCCTTCTGCACTCCTGTCTGCAGCGTGCAGCTCGCAGCAGCTGCGCTAACTGTTTGAGATCCTGGAGCACTTCTTGTCGTTGTGCGAACTCGGCTGAGAAGCTGAAGCTACTGCACATGTGCTGAAGACAGGAGGGATCAAAAGAGGCTACTGGGGTGTGAAGTAGGCATGGCTCCTTCTTCACGGCGCAGCTACTCCATGCCGTGTAGCCTCTTAAAGGAAATCTAACATTTTAGTAAATGCATTATGAACCAAACATTCCTTGAGAATGTTGTAGCTACACTAATGCAGAAACATATCTTGTTTAATCCCTGAGTTGCGTGGTTTTGCTGAGCAAGCAATTCTAACATTCAGATCTTTGGGAAAGCTGGATTGCATTCAGCCTGCTATTCATAAACACATTAGGCTACATTCAGCCCGTCGTACCGTAGCACGGCGGGCAACGGCAGCGTGCGGGGAGAGGAGAAGGGGGTGAGCGCTGCTCATCTCCGCCCCTCTCCATAGGGATGTATGGCACACGGCACCGTAATACGGGAAAAGATAGGACATGTCCTATCTTTTTCCCGGGTACGGAGCGGTACGGTTCTGCACGTGTGCTGCACCGTACCGCTCCCGTAGGGCGCCATGCGCCCATTGCCGTCTATGGGTCCGTATATACGTTCCCCTTGCGGCAGTGTGAATGTAGCCTTACATGGAGCTTCCTGAACTGTCCAGACAGGGCTAATTAACCTTAGCTGGATGTCTCATACACAGCAGCTGAGGGATGGTGCAGCAATTGATTACTTCTGCCTGTCAGGCACAACACAGTGAGAGATTTCGGTGCTGCGAGGCTGAAGCGTGACTCTGGAATATCAGTACCGCTATCATTCTTGGTTAAGGATGTGAGACTTTACCCAGTGAGAAGAAAATAATGTTATACTGAAGGCTGAGCACTGATTTTGTTACTGTATTACTATACCAGACCCCGGCCACTACGTGCATATTCATTCAGATACAGTTTATACATGTAGTGCAAGTAGCTTAGAACTTTGTAAAATATGGAGACAAAAGTTACTCTGCTGGTAATGCTTTGGTCGTGTCTGTGATTCAGGGTCCAGTACTCCAGTAATGCTGGCCTACTGTGGCCGGTCACCACCAGCGCTGTTGGCCCGCTGCAGTCAATTACCGCCAAGTTAAGACCAGCATGGATCAGGCAATGTTAAAACCAGAGCACAATTTGCTGCACAGCGCTGTGATAGGAGAACTTATGCCAAGACAATGCGATTATAAAACACTCTGATTACAGTGTTAATTGGTTCTAGGACGGGTACAGAAATTTGACACCATAACCCTATTAGAAACTAGTAATTGGTTTTAAAGCCACCAAAATGTCATACGATAATGACAAAAAGATTGAATAGCCAGAAAAGTAATCAGGATAGTACAAGTCCTCATACACAAAAATAGCTGCCAGGCCCTGTAAATCTCTGTTGTGTTGGAGGCAGACACTCCCGTGGTGCTGTCCCTTACCTAGTGTCAGGTAATACCACTCCCTGCTGTATAGAGGCGCTACTAGACAGCCAGTGCCAACCACTAGTGGGCACACACCCTCCAAGCCACCCGCTGGCGCTTCTGTCGCTGTTTAGTTTTAGATGCTTTACTTGAATAACCTTTGTTGCTTCTCTCGTTCCCATAGATGGGTTTTTTGTTACCCATTGATAAAAGGTTAAAGACAAATTCCTATAACCCCTTCACTGTGTACTGGTCATGTCTTAGTAGTGTTCCGCTATATGCTTCCATAATAGATGGGGGTTTCTGTCCCGTCAGGAGGTAATGCAAGGCCAATTGTGTTGTGGAAATAAACATTGGTTTGCGACGTAAGCTTCCTGATCCTTGTGTGCACTATGATACACACCATAACCGCCCTGTGTCTGAAGTAAAGGTAATAAATTCCTCTGGGTGGTGAGGGGTTAATTCTGGCTGACCCCCCCTTTCCTTCCCGACTCCTCCTCCAGATGCCTTTTCTGTCTTGTGGGAATGACTGCTATTCTTTGCGAGGGTAATAAATATCAATTTACTGGCTGGCAGCCTCTTTGTCCTGGTTATTTCATCTGGTTGGAGGCGAGAGACTGTGGAGGATGATCTTTTTCTTCCCTCCATCCACTCCCAGCCCTGTCCATGCAGTCACACCACACACACTGACATAAGCACCTTACTCCCTAATCCCTTTCTAAACCAAGATGGCACCGATAACCACCTTGGGTTTTCCGCTTGAGACCACAATACAGGCTCCTGGCCGGATATTTCTCCTGGTCGTAATGGAGTCCTGTCATTAATCAGCTGTGTGAGGGCAGGGGGAGGTTATCGCAGCCAATGTGAGGAGTATATGGGGGTTGCTGTCCATTTTGATGGTGAGTAATGGGTTAAAAGCAGTGCGGGCATCACATGGGGCATCAACCCTCTTCCTGGTGTCAGGTTGTGAGCTCTGATTTGACAACACATGATCCAGAAATGTACTACTTTAAAACTTTGATAAAGATCTCAGCCTATTTATAACTTTGCTGGATTCCTAATGTTTTACTTGTATCTTATTCTCAATTAAAAAAAAAATAATAATAAAATATTTCATTTTTTTTGTTTCTCTTTTATTTTCAGAAAAGATGGAACCCTGGCAATTGTAACACAGTCATCTCGCAGCTCCAAGCAAAACTAGGGGAGCAGGTGAAGAGCACCCATCTCTGCCTCTTCCCACCACGGGAGCCTGACACACTGCGCCATGCTGGGCTGTGAGGATCGCATGCAGACCTAACGCCCATACTGTGCCGCAATGAGCAGGTAGGGTCACTCACAAGTCCAATGCTGTCAGGACACCCAGATGCTGCGGCAGCTAAGGATTTGTGAACAATACTTTCATATGCTGACAGTGGGCAAACACTTCTGCATGACTGACTAGAGCAGTCTGGACACATTTCTGCTTTGCCCATTTAGGCTCTAATGGATATGTGTTATCCGGTCATACCTGCTCATACACTGCAGTATTATACCTATAGTGAAGCCAATAGTGGTGGCAGAAGTTAGTGTTTGCTATGAAATCTCATTTCTTTGTGTGACTGATGGATACAGTAACCCTATGAATTGTTGGTGATGTTCCGTTTTAATTTGTTAGGTACAAGAGAGAAGAGAGAACAAAATGAATGGCGGCAGTGAAAGTGGAGGAGGAGATAACTATGGAGGGGTCCCGATGGTCCAGGTGCCAATTGGTTGGCAAAGAAGGGTGGAGCCAGGCACGGTGGTCTATGTCAGGTAAGTAGCTCTCAACAACTGTGACTGCAGTAAAGTGATTGATGAAGTGGAACTAGATGGTTTGTTGCAGGATATATGCTAAATCTCCAGTGTTCATCATATACTTGATCCAAGTGAAACCTTGTCTACATATCTAATTCTTCACTGTATTTTGTCTACATTTTTTCTTTCATATTGGTATGTAGCCAGCTCACCAGCCTCTCAGACTACCTTATAGTAGCAGTGCTTTGGTCACTCTGCCTGCTATTAGATGAGGTTATTCTGGAAGCGAGAAGACTTCTTACGGAGACTTGTCCATTTAAGGCACCCTCTGCAGGTGTATGGAGACTTACAGCTTTTGATGCTGCACTAGGGGATTCTGGGAAATACCTTTTCCAGGATGGGACAAGGAAAACTTTACCTCTTGGCTACCTTATAAGACAACCCCCTTGCCATCAAACATGACTTTCTCAGAAAACCTAATAACATGATGCGAGATAAAAGCCAAACCAGGAGACTGACTCAAGACTGTTTTAATGTCTTTGCATCTCGTTGGTACAGTGCAGGGAACTGGTTTTGCTAAGTGAGAGGCCTGTTAATATGTTCAGGAGATTTTGGCATTTAAGGCCGCCGTGTGTGGAGACTTTCATTCTGGGAAATGTGCAAATACATTTTTTGTTATTAGTTTAAGCAGCTCAGCGGAGGGGATGTGTCCGACTATGGAGTGTAACTGGTGTAGTCTGAGAGGCTGATGGTTATTTTGTCTGGGTGAGAATAAATTTAGATTTTTTTTTTTAAATTGTGAACCAGATTGTTGTATTACATCTTAAGTTATATTTACTTATCATTCCAATACTGCTTATGACTTACAGAGCTATTTTTTATGTTTAATAGTGAAATACAATGTGAAATTTAGGCAGCACTAAGTAACCATTAAAATCTTAAAATAAAAACAAGTTCTAATGAATCATGTTGGTAATTTTTGATCATTTTCCTGCATTTTAGTCCAAGTGGCACCATTCTTACCTGTATGGATCAGTTGCGGACTTACCTAGTAACTGATGGAACTTGTAAGTGTGGGCTGGAGTGTCCCCTGAACATCTATAAGGTAAGTGTTTCTAATGTTAGGCGTGTGTATTTTTTTTTTTTTTTTTTCCAATTTAGAGTGATGGAAACCATGAAGAGCCTTACAACTTATTAGTTCATGATCGTTTGCATGCTGGCTCCTATATTTTAACTATTCCAGTCCGTGTTTTTACTGTTTTTTAAATGTAAGTAACCAAGATGGAGGGGAGTTTTCAATGTTGAAGGCCTGTTCATAGGTCATCTCGATAAGATAGAAGTTGTCACTATGACACTTTGTTGGCTACATGTTCTTGAAGCTATTCCCCATTCACTTGATTGTCAGGGATTTGGAACCCCCTACAAATCTCGCTGGCTTTGACATCAGTATTGTAATTCTGATAACCACTTTCCATTCTTCAATCATTTTCTTGTTCTTATCCTTGCGAAAGGATTTGCATACACACTGTTACTTAAGGAGGAGGAAGCAATGTACAAAAAAAGGCTTCCTCTTCTGAGTCTAAATATGTATGCATCTTTTATCCTGCAGGTTTTTAACTTTGACCCAAGAGCAGTGGTCAAACGGCGGAGCGCGGAAGACGTGAAGGCTGAAGAAGACATGACCAAACTTTGTAACCATCGTAGGAAAATTGTAGCCCTTGCAACTCTGTACAAGAGCATTGAGAGTACACCCCTTGCACTACAAAGTCAAGCTGCTGGTAAGCACAAGTTTCTTTTACCATAAAGCGTATTGTATAAATAAATAGACATCTGGGTGTTAGCAGTTCTTGTGTCATAGCGTTGTGTCCTTTGGGCTGTTAACTTTGACTGAACGCTGTCAGACTGTGTATGGAGACACCCCCCCACACACACACTCGACAAATTATTCACAAATTACGGCCAGTTCACATCTGCATTTTGTCTTCCATTTTGCAGTTTCTGCTTTTATAAAAGACAGATTGTAATTTTAACAGATGTCTGGACGGATGCATTGATGGCAAAGTATCAAGTTTTTTAACAGATACCTTGTTTTCTGTTAGTGTCAGTTTCTGTTATTTGTTATTTTAGAGCCATTTTTTTTATTCCTACTATGCACTCAAATAACAGATGATCTAACGGATGATGTAAAAACTGATACTAACTGATGCAAGTCCAATTAAATAAACGGGAAAAACTGATCCGTTATACACTTTTTTTTACCAGAAGCCAAAATGCAAATGTTAACTAGCCCTTACTTGGAGTATGGATTATATCCTACAGTATTCAGTGTTTTGAATGTTTTATCCAGAAACCTTTGGAATGCGCATTGAATGTTTTTACATAAGTACAATTAGTCTTTTCATTTTATTCTGTTTATTTGACAGGATGTGGCTCAAGTCAGAACTTTAACACAACATCCACCAGCCCAAAGATGGGGCAGCACCCTTGTTCCCTGGATCCTGACATCTTCACCAAATTGATGATCGAAAAGGCCCACAACATGCCTGCTCATCACTTGGAGAAACCCCTTGATCACAAGTCAGATATTTCCCACCATGGAGAAAGATACTCTGACTTGAGATCCAACCAGCGGCCTGCTGTACCCAGGCAGCATGGGGCTCCTCTTGGTGAGTCCTATGCCTTAAGGAACTGTCCACCAGTGCCATCAAATGGTAATTACGAGGTGTATTCAAGGACTCCACAAGCCATATCTCACGAGCTGTGTACCAGTTCTTTTAAGTCTTCCCAGACTCGGCCTTCCTACCCCTCATGTAGTCAAGAACTTTCAGGCCTGTCCCCCAAACCATTAGCTCTTAATTCCTGTAGTTTTGTGCCAGGTGGTACATTCAATCGGACACTTGAAGAAAATATTCAGGGCCCACGGCGACCGTTTGTCTTTCCTGAAAAAGATCCACTGGGAATATTGGACTCTAACAGCTGCAGACCACCTAGCCCAAAGCACCATGTTTTGAACTCTCCCCCTTTAATTCAGTCTCAGGTTCCCTTAATGAACCCTCACCCTACTTCTGAACACAACCCAGTCAACCATTCATCTACAACCCTACCACCTCCCTTTTCTCCTTTCACTCGTAGTGGCGCTCTCACATCTCCTTCTACTACTAGATCCTCCATATCCTCCATTTCATCTCCAGCCGGCAGCATGGAACCGTCCCCTCAGCGTTCCCGGCATTCATCAGCCTCTTCTGAGCACTTTCCTGCCCCCATAAGGTCAAGCTCGAGATCTCCACGACCTGTCAGCTCCCCTAAGCGCTCTGTGCCCCACAGTCCGAAAGCAATACTTGAAGGCCTCCCTTCTTTTGGGCAGGCCCAACTGGGATCTTCTTCAAATGCCAGCCATGCCTTAACCCACCAAAGCAATAAAACAGCACCGCCGGTGTCTTTGGGAGCAGCGCAAGGATTACTGGGCTTTCCCCTTGGATGCATATTGGGTCAACAAGCCAATGCTTCGTTTCCTGCTAGCAGCCTTCTTACAGCAGCTGCAAAGGCCCAAATGGCTAATCAAACCAAACCTGAAGCCACAGCCTCTGGCACTTTACCCAACCGAGTGCTAAACCCCAATACTTTGCTTTCTGCAACGGTCACACAAGAAGGTCGGGCCCTTCCCAGCAGGACTCACTCCCAGAAAAGGGATTTATTGATAAAACGCAAAAGGCAAAGGAATTCTCCAGGCCCTGATGGAAGTCCTCAGGATTTGAGTGGGCACAACCCGACTAGCCCTAGTGGATTCTCCAAATTGAATTCTTGTTCAAAGTTAACGGGACCTGGGGGGCTACCAGAAGAAGAAACTGGGAGATCCAAAGCCATACACTCACATTCTGTTTCTGGTCACGCTCCACTCTCTCTTCAAATGCCTCGTCCATCAGTAGAGGAGTCCTCAAACCAAAGCAAAACTCCAAGCCTGTCCCCAGCTTCCCAAGATATCGGCAACCATCTTCTTGGCCTTGTGGGGCATCTAGTCCAGAATTCTACGGAGCAGAACTCAGGGACTACTTTACCACTGAAGTTACCATCTACGTCCACTAGTGCAAATCCAAGTAAGTCAAAATGTCTAAGAAATATTGCATGTGTCTGTTGTGAGATGATTTATTACCTGATGGCATAGATGCCACATGGGATGTGGAGGGAGGGGGGGGTTGGGTTGTGTGTGTTAGCATCTTGTATATGAAGTCATCAGTGGTGTAACCTATGTTCTCATTTCTGTTCTAGCATCCTCTACTGGCCGACCCAGTCAGTCCCCAATACCAAAATCTCCTGTCCCTAGCCTGCCCCAGAGCAATGTTGCAGAAGGCAGCAGCGAGTTGTCTTGCTCTCTGAATAATGCTGGTGATAGCTTTTCGTTTTTGGGACAGGAACACGTCATGCCATTTTCTGCTACCCCTGCCCTGTTAAATTTGGCATTACTCGGATCATTGCCGCTTCCCCTCAGCTTGAATCAGCACCAACAGCTTCTTAACCAAGGTTTACTTAATTTACTTTCCTCTTCTTTGTTGGGCAGTGCCGATCTTGGCCTGTTGGGACTCCAAAACCCACCTATGGCTTTGCCCTCCGCAATGGGGGACCCTGACTCCAATGCAGTGCAGGCTTTATTAATGGCTTCTCTATTACAAAATCCTCTTTTACCACTCGGAGGGCTTGGGCTACCGCAACTTGATCTGCCACCACAAAACCAACAGCAGAGTGCCCTCTTATCATCCCTCGCACCTTTGTTGGACTCTTTGCCTGCTCCGCAGAATGACACGACGGAGAAACACGAGTCGCCACTCACTTTGCCCGAGACTTTCCCTGAAAACGCTCTTCAGCCATTGTTATTCCCACCTGTCTCTGCCTCTCCAGCCCTCATGGCGTTGAATTCAGCACTACTGGCTGCAAGTCTTGGGGCTGTGGACTCTTCTGCCTGCCCTGGACAGGTAAGCAAGATTGTATATATCATCTGGTGAAAACCATGGTATAACCGGGTGCACAGATTTTCTGATGTATAGATCCATTAATATATCCCCTTAGAAGAAAGTACAATTTATTTGAGAAAAGTTTTGTTAACATGAAGTAGATGTTTGTCGCAGTGTATCGGCCAGGATACACTGCTCTCCTAGCATTGCTTGCACATATGTTATATTATGTTAAGAGATTGGACCTACCCAGGTTGAAGACTTGTATTCACCATACAGTATCTATAGTGGAGAATCTTTCCTTAGGCCAGGCTGCGTTTTTAGACTCAGTCCAAGTGCTTCCCCCGTGATTATGTGTCGAGGTAACATTGCATTTCCATTGTGTTTACCAAATGCGATGGAAACACAATGTTACCTCTACATATGATCCTGGGGAAGCCCTTGGATTGCGTCATAAAACGCAAAGTGTGAACGCAGCCTTAAAGTTCCACTTTGTCCTGTTACTCTTTTTTTTTTCGCCTAGAAAGTTATGAAAAAATTGATAAATGTTACCATTAACCTTGTCAAAAGTGGAGTGTCCCTTCACGACTTCAGCACTGATCGGACAGTATCCAATTGTCCGCACACACAGCTGCTGTAACATCCATTCATCAATTTTTTTATACGTTTCTAGTGGGAATAAAAGGTCTAGGCAAATACGCTCCATTTTGAGGGCATTGACTAATACAGATCAGGAGAGCTGACAACATCTAAGAACAACATTAACATTAGCGTCTTCTATATATCTCTTTCAGAGCATTCTCAATACCTCCTGTAGCGGATCTGGCTCCATTACTACAACCACTAACTCACCTGCCTTATCAGAGGGAAAACTCCCTCCGTCCGAACCACACAGCCCGTTCCACCTCCAACAGCCGCAGCCTCCTGGCAGGCTGAATACTCTGATGCCGCCTCTGCTCAACCCCTTGCTTACTGCTGGATTGTTAGGTAGGCAAATAAGAAATGCAGTCATTTTTTTTTATGCTGTGTCTTCTGTTGTCCCTGTATGCTTTTATTTGCATGTTTGATTTTGCATGATTTTTTTTTTTTTAAAAGATATATATTTAAACTTCTACAGGAGATCTCGCAGCGCTCAACACTAGCACAAGTGCCCAGATGGGAAGCCTCCAGTCGCTTTTGGGGGCACACGCCTTGCTACAAAACCAACAGGCTTTTTTACCCTCACTCCCAGGGGCTCTAGGAATGCAGTTTTTTCAGGGACAGGCTCTTTTGCAAGGTCAGCGCAGCAACAACCAGGTAAGTTGTATCTAGACACTAGAGAACTGTACTTGACCTTTCTTCTGCAATGCCATAAGGTTAAATAATGATACAATGAACATGCACATCTACCTCATTCAGGAGAGGGGATGCGATACCTATGTTCCCATAAATTTTTGGCCAACCCCGCACGCAGACACTTGTTAATCTGCGGATAGGAGATAAGTGTTAGTTCATGGGAAAGCCCTTTAAGTTGTAGCTTTTTTTTTTTTGTAGGCCTCTTATAGCCTAGTAATCGATATCTTTTTCTTTGCAACAGAACCATTCTACATCAGAGAAAGAAGTCAACCCTTCACCTCACCCAGAAATCTGCATCACACCCACATCTCAAATCCCATCAAATGCTCAGCAAATTACGGACTCAAGTTTTTCTTCCTCACAACGAGCGGATGTGACAAACAAGTCTCAAACTTTGCCGCTTACCCCCTCACGGCCTGGTTCTTTTGTCTCAAACACCTCAAGTGCCTTTGAATCCAGCCCCGTCCCCAAAGGCCCCCCTTTTCAGGGACCAGTCCGCACTGACCTTCCTCCAGACACCCCTTCTGATCCCCCAAGAACAGACACATTATTCCAAACTATGGACCTTCCTGTCTCAGAGATGGAGCCAGAGGCATCTCCACTGAAAAAGTGCAGACTGCTGACTGATTCTGTCATTCCCTCTGACATCCCCAATGGATCATCCCCTAACATACTCCCCTGGATGGCTTCCCCTCACCCATCAAACACAGTAAATCTTTCTGAAATGGATCTTTCTAAGGGCAAAGAGCGGGGCTATAGGTTTAATGGTCGTTCACGGGCCGAGAGATCTTATGGTCGTCGGCCACGTGGCGATAGGTTATCCAGCGCCCGACACTCCTACTGGAGATATAATGGAGAAGATACCTCGCAAAATGATGGAGAGGAGGCAGGACAGAGCCAGGAAATTGCACAACCAGTGCTGGGAATCCCTCCATTTACTCACCATTGGCATGAGGAAGGAGAACAGCCGAGGGAGCAGGAGGTGGATGTATGTATTGTATAGAATATTAATGTACTAATACTGTATACATAGTATATAACACTATTCATCCTTTGAAGGACCTGACTTTACAATTAAGTTTTTCACTCATCCTGCTTTTTTGTATCTGTATGAGGGTTTATTATCTGCGGGACAAATTATACTTTCAAATGGCACCAGTTAATATTCTGTGCCGTGGACTAGAAAAAAAAATATTCCAAATGTGCTACAAACGGCAAAACATGCTGCCCATCATTCATTATAAATCTGGGTCACTAGAAAGGACTGGGATTTTCCTGAGAAACAAATAATCTTCAACAACAACCACCCTTACTGAGTCCTTCGCTATTGCAGTGCTGGTCTTTATTTGTTCAGTGAGGTAATGTGTTTTATGTCCATAAATAGAGATAACTAAAAGAGGAGCCGAAAATATTGCCGAACAGCCAATGCGGAAAATTGACGCACCCTAGCAACTGACTAGGGCTATTATTTACCAGGGGGCCGCCACTGGCCTATCGGCAATGGCTGTTTGCTAGGTGGCTTCAGTTTGCCACATTGACTGTTTGCGCGGCTGAATGTGAATGTCTGGTCCACTCTCTATCTATAAACCTATCTGATCACTACATTTTTTACAGACTTTGCATAAATCAGTAGTGCAAGTGACTTCAAGAAACTTTGCAATATATCTTATCAGAGCTCAGTGCTTCATGTCCAGTTACTTTGACTGTGATCATTCCCCCTCCTTCCCTTCTAATCTGTTGTTGAATGGCAAGTGAAAAGACTATCAATGAATATGGTTATGGAGACCAACAAGGTGAACAATACTATATATTACCAGATATGTTTCGCCCACAGGACCCACTCAAGCGGCAGAGGGAAAATGGCTCAGGCTAAATTGAGTGTATTTAAAAGTTTAACTGAGTTATTCCAGAAAGAAACAGAAAGAACAAGGGGGGAAGGGAAGGTGTGACAAGTATATTTAGTCCTTTTGAATACCTTTAGCAACTGGTTTTTTCTTTGCCCACCAGGTGCCACCCCAGCTGCTGAAACGCTCCCGCAGAGGAAGAAGAAGAGGCCAAAAGTAGGTCATAATTTTTGCTGCATCCTTTGTACATTATGTATCTACCATGTTTATTGTTTTATGAAATAATTTTGCAATATTTGGTATCTTTTTTTATATATATAATTTAGTGAAATGTGTTCTAAAGACGGTAGTATATGACGAGCACATAGGGACACAGCCTTATGATTCTGACATTGTCTCATTTATTTGTGGTTCCAGCTCCCAGAGGATGGGTTCACGTATTGAAGCTGTTCCTGCAAAATGGCCAACTATGGATCCCGCCAATGGTCTAAATGTAAGGGTTGTACCAAAGTGCTCTGAGAGCGGGGTGTATTTTATAAGCATTTGCAATACACCTTTTTAAAGGTGGTTTTAATTCTGAATGCTCAGAAGTTCCTTGTCCTAAAATTCCCACTATGGCTACAAATAATAAAAAAGGGAGGGGGAGTACAGCCCTGTCTGGCTACATGTGTGTTTCCAAACACCATATTTATTTTTGGGTGCTTGTTATTATGAATAATGGGGGTCCCAGTAGTCCCTAGAAATCTGTAGTAGGGAATTCCTTCAAGTCACTTAAGGCCCATATTAGGGCAGTTACACACTTCTGCAGTCAATCCATAATTCACCAAAATTCACCAAACTGCTATGAACATGACTCCTTGCATCACAGTGAGAGCTGATGCATAGAACCCCAGTTTCTCTGTTGAGCAGCAAGGCCAAACTGTAATCATGAGCACATTCTTGGTGCTGCTATTGCAGGGACCCCTTGCATCATACTTTCCATAGACGGTGGCCAGTCTGTGAAACTGGTCACTGCCAGTTCGTGATTCATGAACCAACCACAGAAGTGTAAAACTTCCCCTAAGGGCACATTCACACGGCGCTATGCGCTGGAGAGGAGGTGACCCCTCCATAGGAAACAACGGCGAAACAACGGTGCTCTATCTTTTCCTGGTGTACTGCGCAGATCGGTGCCACATATACATGCCTACAGACGGTGTGTGAATGCACCCTTAGGCTGCATACAGATGGGGTTTATATTTTTCTACATACATAACAGAAGTCCTTTATTCTTTTATAGGCTGAACGTCCCATTATCCGCCAGAACCGCCCAGGTCGCCCAGCCAAGAACAGACGACGGAGGATCATTTAGAAGAATTTCTCTCTTTACCTTCAGACCACAATCTTCACTTCAATGGCACTTCCCTGCTCCCCAGCCTCCGCCACAGTCTACTTCCCCTCCACTAGCCAGAGGCAAAGCTTTTATTTCTGATTTTATTTTGTTCTGTCCCGAGAGGCTGCACTGGTGAGATGGGAGGGTCAGGACAGTCACCGGGCTCCTCTGCAGGGTGGGCTTTATTTTAGTGCTAGGACTTTGTATAATTTGGATCTTTTATATGAGATTTAAAACACTTGTTTTATGAGACATATACGCTTTGACCTATTCTAGATATTTAAAGCTCCCCCTTTTTTTTTGTAGGAGGGGGAGGGGTGGCATATCTCTACAGTTTTCAAGGGTTTTGTGGTAAGAGCAGGCAGTTTTTCCCACATCCAAATTCCCATTTGTATATAGTAATATTTTAGCTCATAACAAGAAATGTGCTCTAAAAACACTGTACCTGGATCTAGATACCTAGTGGCTCCCTGACTGGTATAACCCCCAGCACATGCTGCCAGCCATATCCCTAATAATACATGCTGGGCCACTAGAAGCCTACATCTACCTGATAGGAAGTACATGAGCCATAGAGTGATTCTGATAGGATCCTAAAAGCACAATCTGCATTGTCCACTTCCTCTCACCTGCTGTTGTATTGTCCATTACACTATATTAATTTATTTATACTTTATTTTATATCTATGTTTTCTTCAACTTTAGGTTTGGTAACTTTACTTTATAGGGCTGTTGTTGTCCACTTCCACTAATTCACATCACTTTTGGTTGAATTTCTTTGTGCTTTTTGTGTGTAACCTTTACGGTTTATGTTACTACTTCCATAGACTTCAATGCAGAAGGGCACAGGCTACATCTCACCGGACCTCTAGTTCTCCAGAGGTGGGATCTTTAGCTATCAAATATAGTTTAAATGAAATATCCTGTGGATTTGAGGGTAGATACACATGATCCGTATTTGCACATGTTGCGTGTTGAAATCCTGATACATATTACAATACCTTTTGTAGTTATTATAAAGATTCTGTAAACTTTGCAATGCTCTGTGGATTTTTCAATCCATGACTTGTCGGTATGATGCTGAAGATTTGCAGAGGATCTTTCCCCTCTCAATGAGAATAGAAAAATCTTTCTGTGGAAGCGGCAGACAAATCTGGACAAAACTCAATGGTTTTAGGGCAGTTTCAAGAGTCGGACCTCATAGATCATCTGACCACAGGGGTCACATAGCTTACAATTGACCCTTGTATAGTATGTGACCTTTCACTTATAAATATATGAAGATTTTAGCAGTGCACTTTTTAATCTTTATCTATATATAAATTTTGCAAAAACTAGACCTAATTGTGGATCGGATACTTCAGATGGTTATCAGTCTGCTTTTGTTAAAATCATGGCAACTAGTATCCCTATGTGTATACTAAATGTGGGGTGTTCGAAAAAGACTAATTGTGGTTCTAATATATATGTAATAATATATATATCCAGTGAGGGATGCTGTAACAAAACCCCTTTTGACAATGGAAATGATAGCGTCTGGTTGTAACAGAGGAAAGGTACTAAACAGAATTCAGAGATGTTGTAGTATGGTTACATTATGGGAAATAGAGACTTTTACTTAGGCCTCATGTACACAAACGGATCCAGACGGGTGCAGGAGAGTGGAGGGGTAAAAGCTCCTCACTCCTCCCCTCTTCATAGAAATACTTGCGGCCAGCGCCGTTATACAGCAATATACAGGACATGTTCTATATTTTTCTGTGCTTTGTCACAGTGCGTTGATACAGTGTGTATTTACCGCACCGTGACCGGATGCCATAGACATCTATTGGGACCGTGATCCAGCCGCATATAGTGTGGCTGGATCACAGTACCCATTCCAAGGATAACGTAGCATTTAATTGTAATTTGTGGCTCGGGCAGTCGGATCATGCAGTCGGAAACCATGGCCATTTGTATGAGCCCATAAAAAGACATGGGACGTGCACTTTCCCCTGAAACAACGGCCAGAACAGGATCCAAAAGTGTTTGGCTCAGAATTGCCCTATCCTCATTAATTAGTAATCATAGTTATATCTGATAAGTCTGCTGTTTTCCTGTACTATTGGCTGCACAATAGCAAATGAATGCTATATTTCCCATCATAGGTTTGGAATAACAAATACAAGTCAAGCAGCATAAAAAACAATAAAGCAATTTCTATTCCCCAAAATATAAAAAATAAGGATTGCAATTTGTGTGACGAACCTCTGACTTCCTCATAAATCTCACCTATAATAAATGGTGGTTACCAACTTACTTTAGTGAAAGGGTAACATCATCGGATAAATTAATGTTTTTAGGTATAGTCTGTATATTTCTGCCATAAACTGCCAGACTCTTGACTCCACAACTCGGGCTGGTAAATTTGGGTTTTCTTCTGAACGCTACCCCACCGCATAGCCATGGCCTCCTGTTACACTGATGGAGTCCATATGAATAGTGCAGCAGAATGCATTAGTCCTTGCAAGTGGTAAGGTATAACCTAGGACAGGGCGACTAACGGAGGTAGAAGAAACAATGCATTATCACTACACATGCAGCTGTACTCTGAGGCTTCAGATAAATAGTTGGCACCATGAGGATTATGGTATGTATGATGAAATGGGACCTAGGAACCCCTTTAGTTATGGGTTCAGTGGATACATGTCTCCAAAGTTTCAGGTGCACCTTGACCATAATGCAGCCACAACTTGTGAGCCCAACTGCAGTGATTTATTCTACTTGGTTTTTGGCCAGAATATATCTTTAGTTATACACTCCATAGAGTGCCACTCTCAAGAGTGAGACTTTGGAGGAGGGCGGCATAGGAGGCAGGAGGGTGTATATAGTCATTCTAGAGGCAATAATCATATGCAACTCTGGTTGTGTTTTTCTCCCTCACTTTTTTGGTTATTTTTTTTTTCCCTTCAATTATATAAATTTGTCATATCTGTCGTACAAATAGACATGTCATAGTGATTGTACTTCAGGACGGTATTC
Source organism: Engystomops pustulosus (assembly GCA_019512145.1). Classification (NCBI taxonomy): domain Eukaryota; kingdom Metazoa; phylum Chordata; class Amphibia; order Anura; family Leptodactylidae; genus Engystomops; species Engystomops pustulosus. Next base: position 40,117,225 of record CM033642.1, on the reverse strand, counting down.
TAACAGTATGGAAAGTTTACGGTAGAGGCATAGTCAAGATATAATCCACACATATCGGTTTTTCAGTATGGGAAACACTGGTGTGCCTGGTATTGCCAACGGATGGAATATTAGACTGATCATTTAATATTTTGGATATCAGAGGGGATCTTTCTGGTGGGAACCCAGTATCCTACACATCGTATCATATCTGGTTGCTTACACACAGGATGGCAGCGGATTTATAATAGTGATTTTTCCACAAATGTGATATGGCCCGCAACCACCACTTCGAGGCCACGTTTCCAATATATGTATGTTTTGGGGTTTTTTGATCAAATTTTTTTTTTTTTTTTGCGGTAACCATACAAATGAATGCAATAAAACCATGTGCGCTTATATATAGCATTGAGTAGTAGCCTCGTTGAATTTGGGGAAACATCCAGTAGAACACTAATGTCATTTAGCAGCACTACACGCTTATTAACACCTGGGGTAGATAACCTCTAGTAGATATGAGCAAGATCCTTTCCAATCACAAACAACACATTGCATTTCTTAGTAGGTTTTTCATGATATCGGACACATATCCGAGTTGGATCCTTCTGCTGCATGAAATATTTTTCTGTTCTTCTAGGGTAATAGCAGAGCGGCTTATTCTGTTAAATTTCACCCCCCACCCAGGTGAGCCTGTGAATTTTGCTGTTTGGGAATGTATATGTACTTATCTTCCATCTGTGATCAATGCAGATTACCGTAGTGGTTTATCTTCACCTATGTGCTATGGCTACCGTTATCCATATTATCATATTAGAATTGTTTCCATTGCTCATCCGATGGGCGGATAACTTCTCCACTCCTACTACAGAATCTTTACAAGCCTACAAAAATTCTCCCCTATAGTCATGGGAAAATGAGGTGAGGAGAGTCATATTTGCCTGAGAAGAGTCAAGTTTAGCAGTTGCATGATCTCCAATGCTCTAGTGCAGTGATGGCAAACCTTTTAGAGACTGAGTGCCCAAACTACAACAAAGACCCGCTTATTTATCGCAAAGTGCCAACACAGAAATGTAATTTGTGATTTCTACTCCCTTCTCTGTCACAGTTTTCCTTGATACCAGCCCCTGAGGACACCAATAAAGCAGAAAATAGTCCCAGGTACAGCTGTCACTTTAACATAGCTCTGTACACAGCAAGGCCTGGGCTGTCTGGGACTGCAGGAAGATACCTGGAGTCCTCTCTGGTGATGGCCTGAGTGCCCACAGAAAGGGCTCTGAGTGCCACCTCTGGCACCAGTGCCATAGGTCAGCCATCACTGCTCTAGTGGGTCACACTATGCCTTCAGTTCTCTTACCTAGCAGTGGTAACTTACATTTGATAATACTAACATTGCCTCCACTACACCACCCCTTTTAAAAGCCTGTTAAGTCTCATCTACTCAAGTTGCGTTTTTGTATGACTTAAACCTATTTAATGCGCCTCTTTTTAAGAGAGACATAAAGCCATATTCTATTTATTAGCCCCATAGTCATGGGGCACAATGTAGCTTGACATGTAATGAATCCTGGCACCGCTACACTTCTGTGCATGAATTCTGTCAATGTTTTCAATCTGGAAGATGATGGGAGTGCTTTTTATTATAACGGTGTGTTGTTTGTTATATCGGAAAAACGTTCCCACGTAGATGGCTAGAAATATCCCGAATCTGGAGCTGAACCACCTCATCTCGAGTGCAAAGGCCACAGCCTGACCCGAAGTGTAAAGGTTGTTGGGCACATAATGGGGGAGATTTATCAGAAGTGTCTGAGGTAAAACTGTTCTAGTTGCCCATGGTAACCAATCAGAGCTCAGCTTAGGTTTTATAAACAGCTGTGGGTGAATATAAGCCAGCCTCTGAGTGGTTGTCATGGGTAACTAGACCCGATTCTGCTCTCAGACACTTCTGATTAATCTCCCCCTTTGTGTATATTATTAGGGCTTCTATTGTCCCATGTTGGGCATGGAGGTGACCATCAATGATCAGGATTCCCAGTGAGATCCCAGAATGTAGCATTGACCCCCTGTTACTGCACACTACAGATAGGTTTAGTTCTGTTCTCCTTCCTTAACTGATGGCAAAGCACTTCTCAATGAATGCATTTCAGACCTCTTCAGCTGGGAGGGAGCTAATGTATACACTCAATTATGCAAATGTATAACCTATTATTTGTAAATATTGTATAGTCCCATTGTCTTGTTACCTATGAGACAAAGAAAAGAAACGATATGTCAACAAGAAAATCGGATTTTGTATCACTTTTTGCCTTTTCTTGTAAAATATTTTCCTCCTTTTAAGTTTTTAATATTTTTTTTGTACAAAATAAAAAAGGAAAAACAAGACAAAACTTTTACAATTGTGAATTTTAGCTTTTTATATGGAAGTTGACTTTAATTTAACAGATGAAAATATTTTGAAACATTTTTAGATTTTATGTTTTCGGATCATTGAGGGGTCTTTTTATTTTGTATCAAGTATTAAAATGAAAAGTGTGGTAATGTTTAAATTTAACATGCGTCCGTGTTTTTTTTCCTGGATTTGGTTTGCTCTCTACAGCCATACACACTACATAATGAAAAGTATAGGCCTTATTAAGCTGGAAGCCTCAGAATGATTGTGGCAGCGACGAGCATCCATTCACCACAAAGACGATGATTTTAATTTCAATATAATCAGTTGTGAAAAAGACATTATACTGCTGATTTGATGAACCTTTTCATAGATCCTCATATCAGGACTTTATCAAGACTTGTGTGTCAGTATGTAGGTTACCTATATTAGATTGGTAGGAATCTCGGGACTTGTATGTCAATATATAGGTTACCTGTATCAGATTGGTAGGGGTCTCGGGACTTGTAGGTGAGTATCTAGGTTACATATATCCAATTTGTAGGAACTTTGGGACTTGTTCGTCAGTATATAGTTTACGTATATCAGATTGGTAGGAGTCTCAGGGCTTGTACATCAGTATATAGGTTACCTATATCCACTTGGTAGGAGTCTCAGGGCTTGTACATCAGTATATAGGTTACCTATATCCACTTGGTAGGAGTCTCAAGGCTAGTATATCAGTATATAGGTTGCCTATATCAGATTGGTAGGGGTCTCGGGACTTGTATGTCAGTATATATGTTACCTTTATCTACTTGGTATGAGTCTCAGGGCTAGTACATCAGTATATAGGTTGCCTATATTAGATTGGTAGGGGTCTAACAACCAGAACGCAACCAATGAATTACAGTGTACTAGAAGTTTTACAGAAGATGTGCTCAGCGTTGCAGCTCAGTCCTGTACACTTGAATGAGACTGTGCTGCAGCCAGGCTGTGACTGATGGGTGTGATATCACTGGCACCACTGCCTCTATAAGCAGCTAATTGTCATCGACGACTTTAATTTTGGAAGGAAAATTTTGTTGATACCCTGCTAAAAAAAATAAAGGGATCACTCAAATAACATATCCTAGATCTGAATGAATGAATGAATGAAATATTCTCATTGAGTCCTTTGTTCTGTACAAAGTCCAATGTGCTGACAGCAAAATCACAAAAAAATCTAATGGAAATCAAATGTATTAATTGATGGAGGAAAAGTGGAAAAACTCGCTACAGGCCGATCCATCTTTGATCTTACTGTTGTTAAATCAACATTCGGCTCATGTTCCTGATGTGGATGGTCTCCTGACTGATCTCCTCCCAGACCTGAACTAAAGCATCCGCCAACTCCTGGACAGTCTGTGATGTTGGTGTATGGAGTGAGACATGATGACCCAGATGTGATCCATCGGATTCAAGTCTGAAGAACAAGTGGATCAGTCCATAGCTTCAATATCTTCATCTTGCGGGAACTGCTGACACACTCCACACACATGAGGTCTAGCATTGTTCTGCAATAGGAGGAACCCAGGGTCCAGCCGCATATGGACAGATAACATTGGTACTGAGTGGTCTGTGGTCCACACTTGCAGAACCACTCCTTTATTGAGTGTGTTTGGTAATTGCCAGTAATTTCTACATGTGAAATTGATTGTCAATCAGTGTTTCTTCCTAAGTGGACAGTTTGATTTCCTTGGAGTTATATTGTGTTTTTAAGTGTTCCCTTCATTTTTTTGAGCAGTGTAGTTAAAAGTTTCTTTTTTGGTATTAAAAAAAAATTCTCCTTGACTACACTCCTAGACAGGGGCGTAACCACAATGGTAGCAGCCAAAGCAGCTGCCATGGGGCCCGCAGTGTCTGGGGGCCCAGCCATTTGACTTGCTACACTGAAGAATGCAGGAGTTGCACCATTTATGTACATATTATGCCTCACATTGTACAGAATAGTGCAAAAACAGTGCACATCTTCCACAGTAACCCGCATTTCAGGTAAGAAATTCAGGGGACAGCAGAACGACGGGACAAGGATATCTTTTATCTCTAATTCCCCCATGTTGTCATCATAATAATATGAGACACATACTATATATACTGTATGTTAGTTTACTGTATTTTTGTCTAAAAATTATGTAAATGTATGTAAAGGTGTGAATGTATAAACATGCGTGAGTTTATAAAAATATATATTTTCTAAGGGGAAATGGGGCCCGATCTCTCCTAGTTATACCCCTGCTCCCAGAAGAAGAAAGCTCAGCACTTGGGGACTTTTTGGACCTGCTGGACCTTGTGCTATCTCACCATAGTAGAACCATCTAATTAAATATCATTAAGATACTGCAGAAGGTTGTAACAAGGGTGACAAATTCATGGGATAAAATGACTGCTAGTTGCATTGCAGATGTACTACGAGCAGCGACCTGAACAAGAAGGGGTCATTGAAGGAAAGTGCTACTGCTTTGGATTGAAAGGGACTACTTTCTGAATATATATACGGCCACTTGTTAATCTATTCTGATGGACATCAGGCCCTCTAGTTATCTTTAGGAATTTGGTGGCGCTATATAAATAGATTATTATTATTAGGTAGAAGTGTGTTTTTCTAACCATATTTTTATTCAAGTTTTATTTAATTAATTAGAGAGCATACCACCCCCCCCAAATAAACATCACACCAATAGGGTGGGGGCATTTGCTGTGCACCAATCTTTAGACAGTCTTAGAAGCACCTCGGCACGTGAGATTAATCACAGCAGCTCACACTGCTTGATAAATCAGTTCATTTACCTGCAAAGTGGAGTGGATTTGAACCTAAATTTTCCCTTTTTTTTTTTTAAAATAGATCCAAAATGAACAATGTTACTCCAACTATACATTTTAAAGGAAAATTTCCAATGGGAATCTACTTTCTGAACAGTCTTAAAAAAAAAAAAAAAAAAATCTATACTCACCCAGGCTTCTCCCTGTGGCTCTGTTTTCTATGCCTGAGTGCATACACTATGACACAGTGGTGTCGCGGCCGCGTGACATCATAGTGTGTGCACACGCCATGAGGGTAAGAAAAGGAGAAGACTGAGCAGCAGGGAGAAGCCGAAGGTGAGTATAGGGTTTTTTTTTTTTTCAAGAAGGCCTTGCTGTGAACATTTCATTAATGGGGGGGAATCTCTGCTCTGGACATTCTCCAAAGGTGGGGGGCATCTGATTTAGACATTTCATTAAAGGGGATCCTTGCTGTGGACATTTCATTATAGGGAGTACTCTGCTGTGGACATTTCTGTAAACGGGGGGAATCTGCTGGTGGACATTTTATTAGAGTACTGTCTGCATTTCCTACCCTAGGGCTTATACTCCAGTCATTGGGGGTAATTTATCATTAGGCTCCTTACGAAATTCTAATTTCTGTATTTGGAGTTCTCCTCCCATCAGGTTCATTAAAGTGGCTTTGGCTCTTGATAAATCAGCTGGCAGTGTTTTTTGCTGTGAGGGTTGTTTGCGAGTCACAAAAAACCCAAATGTCGCAATTTTTAAAAAATAAAAAACGAAACATTCAAAGCTACTCCCTTTCCCTAGAACTGATACAAATATAAATAGACAGTAAGAATCATAAACATGTTAGGTATCGCTGCGTCCCAAAATGTCCGATCTATCAAAATAAAATAACGCATATTCCCGGTGTTCAACCTTGTAACGGAAAATAGCGCCCGAAATTCTAAATGCCACTTTTTGCGATTGTGCAAAATATAAAAAAAACTATAAAAAGTGATTAAGAGGCCATACAGGACAAACATCATCATCATAAGTTGCAAAGAATTACACCCCCAAAAGCTCCGTAAAGTTATCAGTGCCAGAAGATCGGGGCAAGAACCTCCGTCAGCTACATGGAACATGGTGATATGCATGTAAGTTACATTTACAATATGTCATACCATTATTTACTGGTGTAAATTGCTTAAAATTGCATATTTATCTGCACTTTATGTTTACAGGCAGCCCTATTAGGTGGCAGCTGATAGGAGCTCACACTGCCTTATTGTAGCCAGTGGTGAAGCATTACACACATCGGGGCACATTTACTTACCTGTCTTACGCGTTCCCCTAAAGTGCATTGTCCGACGGAGTTCACCTTCTTCCTGGTGCATGTAAGTGCATTGTCTTGTGACACAAATTGAAAGTTGAATCCCGCGCTCAGTCCGAATCAGTCGAATCGCCCAGCGGCCACGCCCCCGATTTCTGTCGCATGAAAGCTGGCGCCACTGCGCCAAAAACCGATCGCGTGCGACACAATCCCCAGTTAAATACCTGTCACAGCGACGCAATCCCTGAAAACGTCGGAAAATTTGATGAAAGTGCGATCCGCGGACCCTTAGTAAATAAGCCCCATTGAGTGCGTTTTAATGTATATCAATCAAATTTAGTTTTTTATTAAGCAGTTTATTGTAGTTGTTTATGACACCAGCTCTGTTACGTAAAAAAAAATAGTGCCAGAAGGTGGCAAAATAAAAAAAATTGTACAGGTTTTAATTTTTGTAACTGTATGAAAACATTATGGAACCTATATAAATTTGGTATCCCCGTGATCGTACCGACCCAAAGAAAAAAGTAGACTTGTCATTTGAGGCCAACAGTGAAAGCCATAAAACCAAGCCCACAAGAAAACTGCTTCCCAGTACTCGGCATGGAATATTAAATACCGTCACCCCTGCCTTGTGTACTTCATACCGGCCTATACCGTTGATAGGCCTAGATGCAAAGATACTGGTTAGGTGCTAGCAATACGCCTAAGCACAGCCATGCTATCTATTATCTCTGTGGACCAGTCCACCTTTATGCCAGGGAAATGTACCGTATATACTCGTGTTTAAGCAGAGATTTTCAGCACGAAAAATGTGCTGAAAAACCTCACCTCGGCTTATACATGAGTCTATAATAAAAAAAGAAAACAAAAAACCTTACATACTCACCCTCCGGTGCCCCCGATGCTCAGCGCGGCTCTTCTTCTCTCTGCTGTAACAGCCGGCAGAGGTGCGGCCATGCGATCTGCCGGCCGGCGCACACTATAATGCAGCGGTGTCGCCGCTGATTACGTCATAGTGTGCGATGGACAGCATAGCGCATGGTCGCGGCTCTGCTGTCTGTTACCTCTGGATGGTGAGTATTTACGGTTATATTTTTATGTGCTGGCCAAACAGGGGGCTGGCTATATGGCATTTTGCGTCTGAACCCCCATTTACTGGGACCACCTACGGGTAATATTGTAGAGAGGCTTTCCTTCTATGCTTCCTCTGTAACACCCTCTATTTCAGCTGCCCATTTATCATGTAATCTATCCAGAGATTTCAGATACCCTTTCTAAGATTGAATTGAAGTGTAATGACTTGTGTAGCAATTGGCCTAATAAACCACTACCAGAATAAATGTCAAGCAGCATAACACCATCTAGCCTTTCTTTCTTTCATGACCCAGTGTGATGGTATCATCCAGAAAGTCAATTTTGAAGTGAGAAGTAAATTGGTTGTATAAAGGATGAGGAGAGTTTAACATTCGTCATCGTCTGAACACCTTCTCCTCTGTGATTGACATCATGCATCGGACTAAAGGAGATCGGGTGAGTGATGTTTCAGGAGCATCAATTACAGTGAAGGCAGCTTTCTGAGGAAGAGAGAGCTTGACTTCAGAGTTAAACTCTCCTCCTCCTCCTAGATTTTATACAACCAATTTCCATCTCACCTCTAAGTAGATTTTTTGGATGAGACCACCACACTGGGTCATGTAAGAAACATGATCTGAAATGTGTGTCAGCTGCATGACCAACATACTGGTAGTGGTTTATTAGGTCAATTTCTGCTGACAGGTTCCCTTTTTTGAGTATAGGCAGTCCCTGGGTTACATACAAGATAGGGTCTGTAGGTTTGTTCTTAAGTTGAATTTGTATGCAAGTTGGAACTGCATGTTTTAGAATTGTAACCCCGGCCAAATTTTTTTTGGTCTCTGTGACAATTGGATTTTAAAAATGTTGGGTTGTCATAAGAACCAGGATTAACAATAAAGCGGAATTACAGACACCTGTGATAACTGTTATAGCTGATCATTGTAGCCTGGGGCTAAAGTACAGTAAATTACCAATATCCAGAGGTCTGTTTGTAACTAGGGGTCGTCTGTAAGTCGGGTGTTCTTAAGTAGGGGACTGCCTGTATTGGGCTAACCAATATAACTGTGTATGTAGAAGGTATGCCTTGTGCTGGTGTATTACAGTTGTTCGTTTCTGATGTGGTTGGCTGGATGACTACTTCTTGCCAGAGATGCTAAGTGGTTCAAAAAGCAAAAAATACAAGACCTCTTCAGATGGGCGGAAATCCGTCACATACTTCAAAGAGCAGTGAAAGAGAAAAGGTTGAGTGTGTTTGTGTCCATCTCTACCCTAATACCTGAGGATACAAGCATTTTCCTATGTGGATGAGCTGTTGGGGCTTTCCCACGCTCAGGACCCAGAAGCTCTATGCAAGCTGTAAACTCAGTCACGGTGATGAGACTGGCATTCAGACACTTGTTAATTGTGGACATGGTGTAGGTTTTATATCTTTGGAAAAGAGCTTAACTATATCAGTTTGCATGTCCATCAACAAGGCAGTATCATTCCTGGCAATACTTTATAAAGCCTCAATACCATGCTGGCCGCATCCAAAGTATCCTGCGCCCATGGTGGCCAAAACCTGCAAACAGGATGAAGCGGTTGTTACTGTTTAGGACTCCCTGTAATGTATTGCCAATTGGGATTATTCAGATCAGCCTAAACCTCGTTCTACCTGTGAAGGCTTGAGCTCCACTGAACATGTGGAGATGTACTGTGCTATCAATTGTTCAGGTCTTATCAGTTGTTGTATGGCCTGTCCTCAAACTGTATGTCATTTGCTACAGCTGCTTCATCAGATCTGGAGAATTTGGAGCCAACACCCAGAACTCTTGGTCATATTTCTTCCACCATCTCATCTTTGCATCGTGACAAAGAATTGTCCTGCTAAAGGAGGCCATTGTCATCAGAGAATGCAACTGCCATGTACACGGTCTGCTCCAATGTTATCAAAGTAACATTCACAAACATACCAGAACCTCAGGTTTTCCTCTAAGACACGTCATTCAGCATCAGAGTGTCAATAATCACTTTCCCCTCTTGTAGCTATTCTCTGTGATCCGCAACCATCTTTGTGCTGATGCATGGAGACCTAGCTGCTGTGACTCAGAGCTTCAATGTAACCTGACAAGATTCAGCAGAGGTATCTGGTCTGGAAGAAAAAAGGTGCTCAAAACGTGAAGAAGTAATTTTTCTCTAGTAAGATATGTTAAAATGGGGAACATTTATTAGGCCTTGTACACCAGCTTTTAGTGCACAAGCCCCGAAATAATCACAATTAGTTGCAAACCGCTAGTAAATGTGATTATTGTCCTCTTACGCCAAGATGTTTTGGAGGGGCAGAGGGCAGCAGCTGAGGGGACCCATGTGGGGTGTTCCTGCAATGACATAAAAGTGCAGATGCCCACCACATACATCAGGATTTATCTGCCATGCCATCATCTGTCTGCGCACTTATGACTTCTGTATTTTGTTGAAATGTTAGTGACCACTAAGGCTACGGACACAAATATAGTTCATGTAGATTTGTGGCCTGCATGGAAAGCTTCAGCAAAAATTGTTTCACGTGGGCCATTTTTTTTGCAGCACTCGTCTCACTGGCAAAAACAACCACTTTGGCTCCTGCCTTAGGGTGCGGCCACGTTGCGTTTGCATTGCGTTTACAAATGCAGTGTAAATGCCCAGGGCTTGGCCTGATCACATATGCATTGCCACAGAAGCACATGCGATAGGTACAATACAAATGTTACCTATGGCAGCAAACTTAAACCTACCAAGATGCACAATACCAGAAAGATATGCTTTGAAAATGTTTTAACACAGGATCCAGAACAAAATGTCAGATAAACAGGACACTCATTTTATAAAGATTATTTTATGTAAGAAAGAGCAAGATATTTCAAGATCTTCATCCTTATAATTTACTTATGTTTATTAGAGGACAGTTAGTGTAGAACAGTTTCCCTCTAGTCAGCAATGCCGTTATAGTAAACGTGGTGCTTTGTTCAGATATACCTATAGGGGGCATTCTGCACCAGAGGGCATAAGGACATACAGATATAAATAAAAAGCCTAAGAAAGTTCTCCTTCCCAGTCCGCATCACAAGTACCAGCATGCAAACGCAACACCTTGAAGAATGCTATACTTCCTGAGGGCTTGGCCCTTGGTACAGTACAGGTAGGTTGTCCCTTGCATGGCCAGGTATAGGACAAGCACTCTAAGCATAACCAGGGGAAAGAGCAGAGGAATGGGTAAAAGTGGATGCTGACAAGACTATATATTTACACAATAGTAAAACTTTCCGCATTAGGGAATTTGGAGGAATTTCTTAGTGCAGCGTTTGCAGCAACTCATTTCTTGCACCTTGCGGCATTGAGGCTTGTGAGGATAATTGGGGACTTATTTGCCCAGCTTTTTTATTCTGGAGTCAATACTAGCGAAGTTATCCTCCACGGTGGCCAGGTTCTCCTTCATGGCCTTCTGGACCTACAGATGAAAGAAATAAGTAATTTATTCAATTAAATCTGCTCATCTGCACTCTCTATTTTACTATCTCCATCAAGATATACTGTCCAGTGGCCAATGAAAAAGGTGTCCACAGGATGCGTGTCACTACAGTATAATATCATAAACGCCCCCGTAACCAAACTGCAATACCAGACACAACCCATACACAGGTGTGACACCGTTACTGTAACAATGCATTCTGGGCTACCCTTAGTCCAATAAAAAAGTGGAAATTATACTCTTTAAAATGACACCAGAACTAGGTGCACCAGTTAGTTATAGCTTTTTGAAGTCTGTCCCTCCAGCCTGTGAAGGCAGAATGGAAAGCGCTTAAAGTTTGGATGATGCACTTCATAGGAAAAATGACCAAAATGACCATATTTTTTCACATCTACAAATTTTTGACCTCTATATTCAGGTACCAAAGGCCCTTGGTTTTGAAAGGGTAAAATGCCATTTTAAGGTAAGATGATAACCAGTAAAGTAATGGCTATCAGATTTGAGTTCTATAGAGGCATTTATAGGCAGGAGCACAGCAAGCTGATTAGACAGAATGAAGTAGGGATTACATACCATGGCCAGAGCGGTGGTGTTGTCCTTCAAGGAGTTGGATATCATTTGCTGCGTAGTGTCTAGATGGGTGAGCAGTTGCCCAAACTGCATGGCTGAAAGAAAGTTTTCTCCGAATATTAAATAGTGCATTTCTATATTAAACGCCATCAAAGAATATCCATCATTTATTCAGAAACTTGAGCACTAGGCCCCCCCACCAACCACTAGAATGAAGGGGCATTAAAATGTATGAATGATATAGTATTGAGAGATATAGCTGAGCACAGTGCTTGGTTATCTCTGACTGCTCCTATACATCGTCCTGTCAGAGAGAAAAGGGATCCACGTTATCTAGAGAGAAGGTGGTCACAGCAGTCAGCTCTCATTAAACATCTAGGATAGGGGATAACTACAATACTGGAAGAAAGCTAGAAGAAAAGTGCCTCTTTCATATGATTCAAAGATTGTGTTTCTAGGTGCCAGGGATCTGGAGATCTTCATGTTTAAAGTGACACAATAGATTCATATAAAAGAGGAGATTCTCCTCTTTCAAAAGAAAAACAGATTCTAGGTGCCAGGGATAACAAAGTTATAGTCCTCTGAAGTGTGCCCCCTCCAGCTTCTTTATCGTTGGGCAGCAGGAAAGAGGAGAGGGGTACAAAAAGGAGCAGATCACAGATAAAGTAAATATTGTTTTATCGATAGCTACATTTTGTAAATGGATAACATGAATTTATAACCATATAGTTTCTTACCCAAAACAATCTGACACTACTTTCGGTCGAATATTTAGCAATCTTTTTTTTTTTATGTAATGGAGGGAGAGTATAAACATTAAATCCTCTGCACCTAATGTGGCTACATATTAACACTGCAACCCAGAACCTTTTTTAATATGTAACACGTTAAACGCATACACATCCCTGAATAAAATTTTTATTTCCTGTTGTCCCTCCATTATTTATAGCTATGTCATGGCTTTCTTACAAAAATTCTTGTGAACCGCGGGAGATTCCATTACTGTGCTGCTAACACAATCGCACACAAATTACACCCATCTAAAGGTGACTTTTTATTAGCTTATATTATTAGCTTGGTTTATGGATTATATATATATATATATATATATATATATATATATATATAAAAAAAAATGACATGAAGCACCCCATGAATTAAAAGGGGGTAACAAAAATCAGCAAATAACCGATATTGTTTGTGTAATGAAAACTTATACAATTTTCCAATATACTTTCTCTATCAATTCCTCATAGTTTTCTAGATCTCTGCTTGCTGTCAGGCTATAGGAAGCTTTTTGTTTACTTTCAGTGGATAGAAATCTGTCCATGCATTTACTTTTAGGGGTGTATTTACTTCTAAATTTGTTTAATGGCTATATTTTGCAGGTTTTGACTGACTGCAGATTTTTTTGTTAATTTAGTTTAAGTGATTTTATGAGGATTTATTCATGTGAACATATGACTGAGGTATCTATGAACTCTACACATGCTCATATATAACATTTAGGAGGTGTGAACCACATTTTTGCCATCAAGATACATTTTTAGGCATTTTCCTTTTATCAAATTTAACACTTTAAATCAAAATTGCATGAAGTTGCCTTTGTCTATAAACTCCTTAAAATGCTCCTAATTTTCGAACTGGGACAAGTGTCTTTTCAGAAAATGTAAGGATTTATTTGCTTTAGTAGAATTCTTTATGCTTTACTTTTGGTTTTATTCGTCCAAATTGTTGAGAAAAGCTGGTCAGGGAAAGGGTTAAAGGGGTATTCCAGGAATCAGCATAATTCATATACAAGTGGGCACTCAAAATATAAGCTAATGTGTAATTATTTGTTATTTAAAATTTTGCTCCCCTTAGCAGAAAATGCTGATGACATACACTGTAATGAAGAATTAAAATGCTACTGGCCCTTTAATCGGTCCGTTAATTTCCTCCGCGGAGCAGACACAGGACAGAAGATGCCGCTGGTCACATGTCCACATCACATGTCCTGCAGCTACCTGGGAAGGTCATGTGATCACCACTACGTTTGGCTGTAGTCGGTTGGTTGCAGTGCATCCAGTATGGCCAGTGTTGTGGTGATGGCAGTTACACATCATTACTATGGTAACAGAGCAAGAAAGTCTGTTATATCATCACCGGGAGCAGAGCATAAGCAGGCAGGAGGAGTTACTGAGAACTAAAGGATCATGGGACTTGTAGTTTCCAGTGGCGGCCATCTTAGTGATAACTCCACCTACTTTAGAGAGGCCATACATTTTGTGAATCATAAAATCAATCTATTTAAGCTCCATTTTGTGACTAATGACATTGAGTTTTGTTGTATTCATTTATTTATATCATCATGGGTCTTTGTGGCAGACGTTCATATTCCCAGAATACCCCTTTAATCCTGAGAATCTGAGAACCAGTTGATAAGGATTTCAGCATGTCAGAAGGAATTTAAAAAAAACAACAACATTATGGCTACTTGGACATGGCATCAAAGGCATGTGTTACCTTGCTCATGCAGCTGCTTTAAGGTCACCAGCCTCTGAACAACCTGGGGTAGAGTCCCAGACATAGAATCCCACTTCTGAACAATGTCATAGAGTTGATGCACCTGGAGAACAGAAAGGCAAAAGTGTAAAGTGTCACGTTTTATATCCAGTCTGTTCAGTCCCTACTGCACTAGGCCATGGGATATGTAAACTCTGACAAACTCTGAATACACATAAGGTAAAGCCCAGGCTAACAGAACACAATGCGTGAGGGTGTGATATCCTTCTGCTATGGTCTGGGCTCTCCTGGGGAGGCCATTTACAAGCAGTACCTTGCTTTCTGTGTCTGCATCCTCCACAGCTGCCTTCTGCTTTGCAATTTCATTCATCTTCCCCAGGACACTCTACGGAACAAAATTTATAGAACAAAACAAAAGAAGAGCTGTTCAAATATTTCTTCATTAACTTCAGTATAAGCCTAGTTTTTCAACACAAAAATTGTGCAGAAAAACTCAGACTAATACACAAATTAAAAAAAATAAAGTCAATACTCACCTTTCCAACGTCCCCCACACGTCTGGCTTGCTATATACTGGAACTAGGGGTCTGGCTACCTATATAATGGGAGGAGGCTGTGACTAATGCATTTCCACCCCAGGCTTATACCCGAGTCAATAGGTTTTCCCAGTTTTTTTTTGTGCTAAAATTAGGAGCCCCGGCTTATATTTGGGTCGGCTTATACTTGAGTATATATGGTTATTATTGGTGAAAATAGAGTGTACAAATATATATCTTACTGACATGTCTGGATGCCTCCTTTAGCCGTCACTATATTATAATATTAGAGTTACCTGTAGCCTGGCTTCCACCTGGTCGAGCGACGCTACATCTAACATGTTGACTTTAGCTTGCAGGATCTCCACAGTGTCCTGTAAAGAGAAAATTCTATATTATGAATGCTCATGTGACACACGTATACAGCAGGGCAGATCTTTTAATGAATTTAGACATTTTAGAGCTAGACTAAGTGTGTCAAGTTTATCACAGTGGCTCACAATGAATGGAGCATCTCTAGAGACCTTAGTTTAATTTAAAGCGGAGTCTTAGGATGTGTTGAGGATTTATGTTAACACTGTGTTAATCCACACAATGTTATCATACAGTTAAAAGGGCACCTTTTTACTGCCTCACATATGTGTAGATTAACAAATGCCCCACAGATTCAGGAGTACTTTGAATCCTCTGCCTAGCTCCCACGGTTGCTGAGATATCAGTCTTAGTATCTGACCATTGTAATCCTCTCCACAGTCAGAGAGGAGGTTCTAGAACGGAGTAGTGTGTGTTTTATGATAATCTTTAAGTTTCAAAGAAAATGAGCATAACATCCCCTCTCGGGTGGGTATGACCAAGTGCACCATATCCAAGTGTAATAGATTTTTGTGTGCACGGGGCCCAACTTTGCATGTATGTAAATGTGAAGTAAACAGTGTTAATGTAACATATAATGGAAACCAACGTGTGAGTGCAGCCTTTGGCCCAGTCCTCCAGACAACCCCTTTAATTGTGATTAATTAATTGTGAAAACAGAAGAAAACCCAGAAATATGAACAGAGAGCCATTTGTCTCTAATAAGAAATATATTGTACCACTGATTATTGCAAAGTTAAAAAACTAGTGACCACTCAAGTGAGTATTTATGAGCCTCAGGTGGGCAGATACAAGGGCTACAGACTCAATGGGATGTAGAAATATCAATAGAAACACCTGCCTGGATAGAAACTCTTAACATTAATGGCATTTTCTTTATTAATTCTTTACTAATATAGCCACTATAGAGTAGTAGAGTAGCCACTAGAAAAATACAAAATTCAACAGGCATAGACCAGCTTTGTGGACTAGTTTGGATAGCAGGTGCCAGACTTGTTTGTGCAGTATCCCTGCTTATGAGCCTAACAAACCCTCATCGGCCTGCCAACACACAATATTACACCCAGCGTGTTTCTGCATCCATTATATCGTTAGGATGCTTCATCAGAGGTGCTAAAATTACAATAATACGTGACCCTGTTCCGGATTACACCTGCTGCATTTCCCCCCACGCCATTGTAGCCAACCGTTCCTTATGTAGAGATACCCAGGCTACAGATGACCTACTGAGAACAATGTTAAACAAATGCCCATTGGAAAAATATCCTTCAAGACCAGAATGCGTAGAATTCAAAAGGCGTCCCCAGTCTTTAATCTCGTATTAGATCAAGAATTCATTTTCCTACAATATACAACAACTGGCTTCTGCCCTGAACTGGAACAACACTGTAAAACTACAGGCAGCAGATTAAACCAGACATCACCATCTAATGACCCATGGGCTGCACTTACCATAAGATTTGATCCTTGTAAACCAACAGTGAGGGGATTCTGCAAAGAAATAGACAAGGTAAGTGTTTTATCTTTGGAAGATAATTGATCCCTAAAACATATCACTGCACAACTCACCTGTGTATCCTGATCAAAGCGCACGGCAGCTTCCAGTTCACCCAGGCGCTTCTCAAGTTCTGCTATCTGTAACAAGAAGATGGACATTAGTTACATAAAGGTGGCCTGGACCTATAAGCAATAACACGATGGGTATCATACATTTAAAAACTCAAACTTCATTAACATCCACTACGCACCTTTGCAGATTGGGAAAACTTGTTCTGCTCAGGACGGCAGTGTAATTCATAGGTCACTAAGCCTCCAGCATCTTGGGCCGATGGCTTCGCTGGGCTTTTCCCTTCTGGAGCCTTTCTGGTTTTAGCAGCATCCAGTTGAGTGAGTAAACGTCTAAGAGAGAAAATAGAAGGTGCCATAAAGGCAAACACTACAAACACAGCATATCAGCTGTATAGAGAGCAGCAGCAGCTGCTAGATGCTTAGGTTTCTTAGATGAAGGATGTTGACATACAGAAGGCAGGCTGCTCTCAAATACTGGAGTTGGGAGTGTATCCAATAAAAATCATAGGGATCAGTAAGAGAAAATCTGCAGTGTACTACAGTAACGGTATGGGGGATGGGATTTCTACATCATTTCCACCTTTGCAGAATTTAACCCTTGTATATGCTGCATACGCTTTACATTGCATCGTCTTCACTGGATGCATCTGTCCATGAGTGTACTTATTCTATCCAGTAGAATAAAAGCTTAAGCTGAGGCGATTACTCACTTGGCAAGTGCTCCATCGGGATCCGTCAAGTTGATGGCAGCATCAGGTCCTAATAACTTCTCCAAGTGGTTGGACACCAGTTGCTGCTTCAGAACCGCAACCTGTTTAGCCAGAGCAACTGGTGTGAGCTTCTCCTCAGCGGCGGATTCCTTCACCGTACTCTGGTGGCAAGAAGCAGAATATACCAATAGAGATGTATAAATCCTTAGTCAGAGAGAATTGTTAAGTTGATCACATTTTCCTTCTGTGTGGTTGATATGCCTTGTGTCAATGGGGCACTTACCTGTATTTTTTCCACTTCTTGGGACAGTTCCTGGACTTCATGCAGGAGTCGTTGATATTTCTGCTGTGGGGTTTCTTTTACTCCTATTCCTTCCCCTAGCTACAAAATAAAAAAAGAAAGAAATGCAAGATGTCTCAGCTATTTAACGAAAGACAAATCAGACAAAAAGCCAACCTGGTCATAATACAAAAATTGAAGAGTCAACAATAAGTGTGCAACAGAGGAGAAAAAAAAACCCTAAAAACTTAAAATTAAAAGTGATTAAAGTTTTCTAGTTAATAAAGTCACAAAACTCACAATTTCATACTCCCCAGATTCATATCCTGTCCTCTTTGTCTTGCTTATACGGTCGGAGAAATCTGTGAAGAGAAAAACTGATGTAAGTTGACAATGTATTAGAAGGACTCTCGTTATGGTTAGGGTCTGCCCCCTAATCCAGTCACGGTCTAGTCAAGGATACTCTATATTACAGGGGGTCCATCACCACTTTATGCTGCTCTTTCAGGAGATGATACTAGATAGTAAGCTCTTGGAATGGAATATGTTAGTGCTATATAAAGGATTATTATTATTATTATTAGGCTTCACATCCTTGTATTTCACATATCTGGATGATTATTTTACTCTTCTGCTACAGGAGAAGAACAGCTCACAAGTTCCCAGTGGGTTACTTACTGATCAGGGACTGATCTTACTGTGTGTTTTGTAAAATCATCAAATTCCAGTAAAACTTTTTCTTCCTGGACACTTATTATTGATGTGTATCTGCACAGATGGACGCCATATCTACCCTATTCTCCAAGCATATGCTCTACTATTACACTGCATTACACTATTTCCTTCCACCTCTGTAGAAAACCCAATGCTACATCAACATAGTTAACTAAACCGTATAATTTCTATAGAAAATAATCACAGGTCTATAAAAGATTCCAACTCCAGGAGCATGAGATTAGCCTTACGCAGGTGAATGACGGTCATACGGCTCATAACATCCACATACAAATCTATGCACGGTATACATATACCATAGGAGTCCTATACAAAGTATAAGAATGAAACCACTTTGAGGCTGGGAGTAAACAGTGGAAGGGTCTGCACCACAACATCCCAGAGGAAAATATATATATATATATATTATTAAAAAAAAAGTGTCCTCAGGTTATCCAGTGCGGAGTTAGACTAGACAGTCTTATTCTGCGCCAGATTCATAGAAGTGTTTGGTGCTGGATTATAAATCTGTCCTAGTATAAGACTGTCTAGTCGTACTCTGCCCCTTCTATTAGTTGGCTTACTTTACACCATAAAGTCAGGACTAAATTCTGTCGGGTCAGGAGTATTTCTGGTGCACAGACCTTATAACAGACCACGTCCGTTTGCCAAGCTAGTCGTAAAAGTGCCACAAAATGGTCTAAAACCCTTCAGAAATGTGGTGCAGAAACGGTTTTTAGTGCAAACTAAAAACAGAATTCTGTCATGGACAGATTAATAAATCTCCCCCATTGTCTCTAAAATAATTTAATATTCTATTGAATGAATATATGTCTGGATACGTAGCAAAAACAGGGATAGTAACCTGCTAAGAAACCGAGTATATTCTACCTTTTCTTACACTGAATTGTCTCTTTGCAGTGTAAGCAAACAGGTTATCTACTGCAAGACATCAAAATGAATAGCACAATGGTCAGGAGCTTCTATAAAATGGTGTCTCATACAGGACCCGGTGATGCAGTGCCGCCTGGGGCAAGAAAAAAAATTGCCCCCAGGGGCAAGAAAAAAAAAATTAAGAAAGCCACGAATGTCCACTAACTCCAGATCCCACGTTGCTCTTTTACTAACAGTCTCAGGCTTGCACCGAACAAACCAAAGAGGGGCGTCCTTGGATGCATCAGGTCTCATGGCCCCCTGGCACTTCCAAGGCAAAAGGTTCTAACGCAGAAGTAACAGAGCAATTAAACAAAAACCCCTTTACTAGAAATAGACTGCAATTTAAGGATAATACATGTGATAATGTGACACCATTTGGGGTAGAAAATAGCCAGATGTTGTCAAAACCCAAATGTGTGGGAAACACCCTGCAAATTGTTCTTACTCGTCCTGGAAAAAACACATTCCACTTACCAAGTCCTTTAGTGCCAACCTTCTTGTCTTTAAATTTGTCATAAGCAGCATTGGGATTGACGATAATGTGCTCTACACTGGTGCTGGTCAGCTCCTCCTGCATAGTAAAGGGCACACGGTTAGTGGACTCCCGAGATGAGCAAGAACTCACTTTCAAACTTAAGTAAGTAAAGAAAAACTATGGTGAATAAAAAATAAATAAAGAGATCATGAAGGAGGGGAAGGTACAATAGATAAACTTGGCACAAGAATCAATAATGATTTTCTGTATTTTAGACAATTATGAGCTAGGCTGGAGAAATGACAAAGATATAGAAAACATGATGGGTTATGAATGAATATACATTACAACACAATAATAGCATCATCTATATAGGAATGGCATCGTACTATACAGACATCATCAGGTCATTGGATGGCCGAAAAACAAGAGCATCATCCAATAACAAAAAAACAAAAACACACAACTACCAGAAAGATGTTCATGACAGGTCATATAGAAGAAGGCTTCTATCCTACCCATACTGGAGTGCATTACATCCATGCAAACAGGGACGCAAGAGAAACTACAAGCATCAAAAAGCTAAATGAAGGAGGTGTTAGATACAGCCATATTCTTAAAGGGGTTGCCCACTTCAAGTTTTCTCTAGTGTGTGTGTGTGTGTGGGGGGGGGGGGAGCAGGATATTAGGTAATTTACCAATATACACTGACCTCATCAGCTGCCATTCTTGTCCATATAATGGCTGGAGATGGAGGGTCATGTGATAACTGTTAAAGACCAATCTACCTTCCAGGACCGGATCACAATATTCATGAAAACAAGCTTAAGGTCCTGGAAGGTAGATTGATCATGGCCAGTTATCACATGACGCTCCATCTCCTGCCTTTTTATAGGCAGGAATAGCAGCTGATGAGGTAAATGACATTTCTCAACAAGGGGCTTTACAGTTCAAGAAAGTGGCGTAGAACATTTAATAGATGTATATTAGTAAGGTAACCAATATCCTACCCCCCACACTTATAGAAAATTACAAAACACTCCAGGACAGCATGCAAAACAAAAGGCATCCGTTTCAGTAACTGTTTAACCCTTCCAACATCCAACACCAAAAAGGAGAACAAGTGGGACTAAATTCTTTAGAATGCAAAAATGTTATAACAATTAAAGAATGTAATAGATTTCTGCTGATGGCTATGCCCCTACTAAACCCATGTGAGATTGGAAAGGCTGAAAGGAGGACAGATACACTAATCATGAAATTACAATTGGTGTCCATCTATCAGAATGGAGCATCATGTTTCACTCTGAAGTACAGGGAGTTACCCTGAGTTGTGGATATGCTGTATTTCCTTGAACAGTAGGTTGGAGCATCACTGAACTTACACAGTTTTTTTAAACAAATACTAGTGTAACATTAACAGATTACAATCTAAGGCCTTATTCACACGACCATCTGCTCACCCAGGACAAGCACACTGCTGGGTGGAGCTGAGCATTTGGGCCGCAAGTTGGCTCCACGACAGGACCTACTCTATATTCTGTGGTGCGCCTTCCTGTGCGCTCACTGCACCGTGACCAGGCGTCATAGAAGTCCTCGGTCAAATTCTTAAGCCTGCAAATTGTGCAGCCAGATCGCGGTCACAATTACAGTTGTGTGAATGGAGCCCAACATGTATGTATGCTGGAGGATTCAATGGGGCCAATCCTTGTTTTTACCACATCTATGCACCAATGTATGTAAATATAAGTTGCCGAAATCCTACGATTATATTTTAAATCTGATGTGAGCATTGGCATGGAATATGTTTCTAACAGAAGTCTATATTATGTTACAGTATGCTTGAAAATAGCTCAATTGATGAGCTTTCAGGGGGTGCTTCCTCTCTGCCTCTTTCTGGGTTTTCATCCGTTAGATTCCTTTGGAATGGGATTGTTGGAGGCTTGGACCCATACTGGGCTTTGATCCATTGTACTCACCGTGCTGCTCCATATTTTTTCGTTGCTTTTTAGTAGTCTACATTATATGATACTTGGTCCTTATTTATTAATACAAATCATGGTTATTTAGGCTAAGGCACACTGTGTGGCCTGGTAATGACCCCAATAGAGGTCTATTAAACCTGGTCATGGTGCAGTGAGCATACAGTGTCACACTGCAACCTGTCAGAGCAGGGCGGCTGCACCACAAAGGATAGGTACCATTTCAGTCCGGATTTGAGGCATAGCCGCTGAGTTTCCTATGAAAATGGGAAAGTGAGCAAAACCCCTACGCCATCCTTGTGATTTGCCAGGGTTGTGTGCATGAGGCCCAAGTTCTTATCCACAACAGGAGCTCCATTATGCTGCCCCTTAATGGACGTTGAATAGTTAAAATTCCAGCATCCCGGATGGAAAGTATAATACACCTAGCTTTAATACTCAACATTATTTAAAAAAAATTACAGAACTCCTTTGGCAGCAGAAGATGCATATCTAATGTAATGCAGCCATGGTTCTGGAGTTTTTCCCCTCATCTTCCCTTTCCTTACCCTTATCCCAAGCAGTAAGACAAAGTAAGAGCTACCTGCGCCATCACATCTCTCACAACATTCAGTCACACACTGAAGAGATGCAGCATCCCTCTAGTACTAGAAAATATATCAAAAAAATATATGTATACCCAAAAAATAAAATCATATACATGTTTATAAGTTCATTTTCCTAAGCAGTGTAAAAAAATCAGTAATATTAAAAATAAATAAATTTGGTATGACAACATTGCTGAATGTTAACGACCTATATAAAATGCACCATTATAAACTAAATGCACACAGACAACATAACTATAACAGACCTGCACACATCCCATCACAACCAGTAAAAAAAACCATTCAGTTCTTCATGTCATAGTAAAGATATAAAGTAGGGAACGGATGAAAGTCTCTAGCATTAGTAGAGAGTGAACAGACATAGTAATACATGCACTAAGATGCAGACACAATTACAGGCTCCTTACCAGCTCCTTGCAGTTTTCCCCAAGAGGTGAGTGACAAATAAAATAAACAGTTTAAAAAAAAAGAAAAAAAAAAAAAAGAGAAGATTTGATATTAGAAATAAACATGCGACAATGTAATAAGGTGAACAGCACCACCAGATATCAGAATCACAGAAAAAAATTAGGTTTTGCATTAAGTTCACCATCACCTTCCACTCGTGTGTCAGTCAAAAATAAAATGGACGAATGAAAACAAAAACGTAAACTTCTGATAACTATAAAATGCTATTTGTAAAACGAGTCTGAAAACTGGGTGGCCATGCCTGTGGTAGACTAGAGTTTAACAACGTTGGTCACCATGCTTTCCTGTACAACTATACTGAGGTAAATACTTTTACCTCAGACGTGATTTGGCATACTGAGGTGGCACATTAGTAGTAGACGTGGTAAACAGTGTTAGGTGCCAGATGCCCATTTTGGTGAATAGGTACGATTAGTTGCTGCATTCATTGTCATAGAAGCGCCAAGCAAAAGCAATAGGTTTATTAGTGCAGGGTAAAGTAATCCACGTACAGAGTGCAATGGTTAATACAGTCTTGTGAGATAGTGCTGAAAATGAGATGGTAGATTGTACAGAGCATCAGCTTTTGGTATAGTCTCTGGACAGGAGTCACTCTTCCCGCTTTACTGTTACGTCAATGTTCTGAACGGTTCCCTTTATCAATAGTTTCTCAAACTCACAAAATCAATGGTCTAACAGAGACCCTGTACTGATGGGTGGAGAGGGGTGCAGGTCTTAAATTGTACGTTCAGTCAGGCTACCTGTATACAAAGGTGTGCAATCTTGTAAACATCGGACCTGTGGTTTCATCAGCATGTAAGGGTCTCATTATGCACCAATGACAGAAGAAAAGACTGAGCCACAAGCATAGGACTTCCTGTATTTTTTGTGACCTGTGTGTGAGGTTGGTGTGCGAGGCTCTTGCATGTGTGGCGAGTGGAATTTTGACAATATACCATATCAATGTATATGCACAAAATATAAAGGTATACAAGGGAAGTTTTGAATGATTTTCAGTCATTATGGGTTTAGATTGATACTTGCCATCTTGTTTATTTTTATAGTATTTCAAGTCCAACCTTTTGCCTGTGCGTCCCTATATTTCACTTATTAAAACAAGTGCAGTGATTTGTCATCTCTTTTTCAGCAGTTACTAGTTCAAGGTAGAGATGATCCTGCAGGAAACAGGACTTAAAAGCCATGAAAAAAAGCTCATAGCGTCTGACCCTTTTGATACACATCACATGACGTCTCGTCTCCTGAGTAAATCACCAATAGTTCTGAATATATAGACTTTCACTAATCCTCCATAACAATAAATAATAGTGTGTATTACACATTACTGCAGCTAATGTACTGCATACCCCAAACATATGGCACAACCTGCCACTTTGGAAATGCTCCCGAAACCCCTACAGACAGTAATGGACCTTAGCCTTTGGGTGCTGTCACACGGTGCGTTTTAAACGCACTGAAAACACATGTATTTTTCCACGTTTACAATGTGTTTGGATGGTTTAAATCAGTTTTTCTTTATTTTTGGAAGTGTAAGGCCGCAGACACACATTCCGCTAGCAATTTGTTTAGACACCGGGGTCTAGTTACTGATCGCATGCGTTTCCCTGGACCAAAGCCCATTCCCGTGTGCTAGAGTTACGTTACGGATGGAATACTAGTGGAATGTGTGACCATGGCCTAAGCAGCTGTGAAACAGATTCAAACCAGTCAAAGGCGTGGTAAACATGTGTTTTCAGTGCATTTTAAAAACACACCAAGTACAGACCAAGAATGCACCATGTGACAGCACCCTTAGAGCGGCACACAGTCCACTGTGTTTCACAAGAACTTTCCACGGAGAATACAGTATCTTTGTTTTTATATCACAGGCAAATGACAGTACAATAGGGCTCCAAGTCTGTCTCCTCCCTACAAATGTCATCCATGGCCTCCTTCCTTCCATAATCCACTTTTACAAAGATGTTAATGATCCTGAAAGTCTACAAGGGTGGATCCCAGAGCCCCTCTATGCCGCAGCTTCACAGAATGTTACTCTCCATCTCCTTTCCCTCAGCATTTCCCCCTCCCTCTGCTTGCTGTAATCTTACACAGTGGGAGACAATTGCTTCTGCACAGTGTAACAGCCTGTTAAGCTTTAGTTGGGAGGAGTTCTGATAACACTCCCCAGAGCCCTTGTGACTCATTAGCATCATTTTAAAAGTTGATTTTTAAAAAGGAGGCGGCTATGGATAACAAAGATAAGGAGTTTACAAAAGTCATGGTCCCTGTATCTACGAGCAAGTGTCCCTGCTTCATAATGATGGATTTTAATGGTAGAATTCCTTTAAGAAACAATACAATATAACATTACATTTTGATTTTTATGATTGGTGAAATGCTATTATACAATTTCAGGAAAAAAAAAACAGGATCATTGGTGGTCCTGATCAAATAAGCAAATATTTCAAGACAACTCATGATTGTACTTTGCAGATTTTATAAGATTATGACGCTGATAATCAAGATTAATTGAGATGGACATCCACTGCATGCATTTACAATCATTACACACACATCAAGCATGCAACGTAAAGAAGCACGGGTGGTCTTACTTGTGCAAACTAGTGTCCAGGCAAGGTGGTCAAAAAGGGAGGGTGAGAGTGTTAGGAACAATTGTCATGGTGCAAGATTCTCTACAGCTAAACAAATGAATGGTTTCCCAAAGCATTAAACTATGAGCTGTAGCTGTTACTTAAAGACATGGGATATGATCACTGCAGAATAGCAAGAAGGTTTGGGGGCTGTTGGCCTGTATTGGAGTCACCAGTGCAGCCCAAAACAATACACGATTCATGAAATGTAGCACCAAGTAGAAGGCAGTGAGAAAACAATATTGGAATTCATAGTTTTTGCTTTGGGATACCATACCCAGTATTAATAGCACTATTCACGGGTTATGGTTTCTTTACTCTGTTAGGGAAAAAAAGAAGCTGTGAACATTACAGAGCAGTACATCCAACTTATAACTTGTGGGATAACTAGGCAAGGCTAAAAATGAAAAGTACATTTAATTGGAAAAACTTTTCTAGGCATTTTGAATGGAAAAAAGTTTTGCTGTAGGAACCCAGTTCCTTCATGTCACAATGCAAACACCAGTGTGAGCATTCAGGTTGTCCACTTTTACCAAATTATTAATATTGTTTGATATTGTTTGTGTAATAAAAAGTTTTAAAATTTTCCAATATACTTTCTGTACCAATTCCTTACTGTGTTTTAGATCCCTGCTTATTGTCGTTTAACAGGAAGCGTCATTGTTTACTTCCTGTGGCTAAAAACTGGTCCATGATACGGCTCCTATCACATAATACTGGTTATTCTCTGTGATATAATGATTCGTGCACATGTGTGACATCACATGACCAGGGATATAATGAGCCGTGCACCTGTGTGACATCACATGACCAGGGAGACCAATTTGACATGCTTGTGCAGCGCTGCGTAATCTGTGTGCGCTATATAAATAAAGAATTATTATTATTATTATATAATGAGCCGTGCACCTGTGTAACATCACATGACCAGGGATATAATGAGCCGTGCACCTGTGTAACATCACATGACCAGGGACCAGTTTTTAGCCATAGGAAGTAAACACAGAAGAATCCTTTATAATGACAGCAAGCAGAGATCTAGAAAATAGTGAGGAATTGGTACAACTCATGATATAGCAATATCAATTCTTTGCTGGACAAACCTTTAAAGGCAGACGGCACACGTGGCCAGTCTATGGAAAAGGATTGTGCGGATTTCCATGACCGCCATACTGGACGGGTTTCTATACAGCACAGTGAGATATGATGCAAAGCGTCTCTGCTTCTGTGCAAAATCAGCAGCACCAAAACTGTAATCATGACCATTATGATGCTTGGAGTCTCGTCCTCTGCACTGTCTTTGGTCCTTGAAATCCAGCCAGCACAGTCCGTTTTTCACAGACCAACCACGATTGTGTTCCCCACGGATTATGGCTTGCTCTAGCCTCACCAGCCGTACAAAGGCAGGGTTAACACAATCACCATGAGCTAATGATCGATGTTGGGTTCCAGCAGTGGGTTAAACATATTAGACATATTTACACATGTGCAATATACTAAAGAGTTGTGACTAGTAAGATTCACAAATTTAGGCACTTTTATAAGTCGTGCTCCTAGGTGAGTGATACAATGTGCAGAGTTTTAAAAAATGAACTATTCATGCAACACTTAGCCCATGTACCATCATAGGACCGGGAAAATGTAATTCAAGTTGTTACAGACACTTTCGCACTTGACAAACCCCAGTGCTTTTTAATGGGGTCTGCTGCCATGTTTATAGGGCTGCGGCTAATCCAGGTAACAAATGGGGAGTTGTCTCATTTTATAATGTAATTGCTCATTCTTGATGCAAAGCTCGTAAACTATGATATACCGTGCCTATACAAGATGGAAAGTGCCCTGCAATAATAATGAATTACCACGTATAAAATGTCTTACCGCATCAAACTCCGCCTGGTCATCTTCTGGCAAATCACTTGTTTCATATAAATCAGGTTCATTTCTAGCCTGTAGTCAACAAAACAAAGACAATTGTGAATCAAATGTGTACATTCACGTAGAAATAGACAAATTCACACAGCGATAATGGAGAAGATAGAGATACACTGACAAAAAAAAACCAAACATCTATCGAACAAAGCCAATGCACTCTGGCTCAATGTCACAGACCGATCACCAAGCCAGAAACAGGACTCCAAGCTCCATAGTGATATATGATACAAGAAGTCCTTCAGAGGTGCTGGAACAGGCAATTGAAAAATTTCAGATAAGCTTCACACGTATAAATACTTGCAAGCCTTCTCCCAGCACACGGGGAGCACGGTGCAGAGCAATACTGCTTTTGCATCCAATAATAAAGCTCCTTATGTGAATAGTAAATGGCGAGTAAGGAGCTTTGGAACGAGCCTCACTAATATTGCACTAATGTGCAGGGTCCCAGCTCTTGCTTATATCTCCTCTCATTGAGGCTTGAATATTTACACTAGTATAGACCTATTACTGTACAATGCCAAATTCCTTATACTTCAGAGAACAGATAATATTCTGATAAGTGGGGGGGAGGGGTCCAACGGCACGGACCTCTACTCACTACCAAAATAGCTATTGATGCGGTCCAGTCTGTACGCCACCAGCACATGGGACAGCTGGAGTACGATCCAGTTCTCAGATGGTAGAGAGCCGGCTCTCACAGCACATCAGTACTACGTGAGCCACACCCTGATGCTTAGAATCTGAGGCCACAGCAAGACGCCTGATGACTAATGGAGAGTATAGAGAAAAGAGAAAGTTCTGCTCAACTGAGAACCAACACATCTGACTGGTACCAGAGGTCTTACATTAAAGACATACAGAACCCGTGCCAAGCTTGTGCCCCAGTAGTGTAGATGAATGGGGCATTTATGGCTGTGTTACAGTATTTATTGCTCTCTATGGGTATAATAAAAAAGAGCTGAGAAAGCAGTGATCTGAATCAGCTCTAAGCAGCTATACCCTACAAAGTAAACGTCAGATGGCTATGATAGGAGAGCTTTTTGTTCCAAAATGGTGAACCTTAAAGGGAACTTGTCATCAAGAAAATCAAATTTACATGATGACAAGTGTCCAATAGACTCTGGCATGTTGATTTTAAAAAATGGTGTTCATCTGAATAATTCCACTACTTTTTAATTGTTTCTTTAACATTACCTGGGAATTGCTTGTGGCAGCAAGTAAGGGCGAGGCTGAGGGAGGGGGAGAGATTGCGGAGAAGATGACTAGTGCCATATGAACTGAAATGGTGGTAGTTATCCAAGTTGTGTCAGATATTTATATCCTACTTTCACTGTCCTTTTTTCAGCATCTTCTGGCGTGAAAAACTGACTGCACTAGGATGATAGGTGAGTATTGTTTATGTTCTTATTACACGTTTCACACACCACTCAGATCAGAGAAGTGCATGCTGTGATTTTTCCCACTAGATTGGAATACAGAACCGTGCAAGTGGCATGTGTAGTCATAGATGACTGGCCAGTATTGCTGTAAGGTCAGCTTCAAGGCTGTGTTCACACATTCAAAAAGCCAAGGGCAAGTGCAGTTTTTACTGGGTGAGAACTTATCATTTAAACATGCGCCTCCATCTCCTCTTTTTTTCTGCAACACTCCTGATCTGGACATCAAATACTACATCTGAAAACGTGTACATGTGAACACACACTAAAGGAAAGCTGTCAGTAGATTTTGGGATTCATTGTAACAAGGGTCAAAGTGGCCTGACCTCCGCCACCTTTATCACCTGAAAGTGGCCACCAACACAGACAAGGTAAAGACTTGGGACCCTTAAAGGGGTTGCACCAAATATTCACATACCCTGTTATAAGTTGGTCACTGAGGGCCGATGAGAAGAAGAGGACCCCCAGTGATCTGCAGAACAGGGGTCCATTCTCACTAAACTGATAGCTCCATAGAAAACCTATACTATCCATTTCGTAATGGTGCAGGAAACAATGATTGTAGTGTGAACAGCATCTAACCAGAAATCAGGCAGTGGTGTGATGTGATGTGACTAGTATGACGTGGGGCGTCTATAATGACGCATCTCCCCTAGTACACAGACAGGGGCAGGGTGATGAGGGAGGCTCCCTACTGGATGCACTACAAGTATCAGCATAACCTGCTCCAGGCCTCAGCTGCCAGGTGTGTGGTGTGCAGCAGACACGTCTCGGCCTCTGCTCTGGCGGGTGGTGCCCTGATACTCACGATGCCCGGCAGGTCGGCGTATTTGGGATCGGCCATGTCTGCGCTGACAGGAGGGCGCGGCTCACAGTGCGGGAGGATGACGCGGCCTCGGGGCACCAGGGACACACACGGCGGGCTCTGTGCACAGGGAGGGGTCGGGTGACCGGGTTACAAGACACCATACAGCGAGGAACCCCGGGGACAGCGGCCGGAGCCGTTACACAGGACCAATTACCGGCAGCGTAAAACCTCGCGAGATGACAGTACGAGAATGCCAACAGGCGGCGCAATGCCTGCCGGGAGATGTAGTTTTATGGTTCTCAGGCCTTGCGCTCTCTTGTGGCAGAGAAAAGCAGCGGGCATAAATTACTATTACACTTGCCAGACGGGGGCAGTATGCTGACCAGGCCCATTCATATTCATTTACATTTCTATAATACATAGGGGCACATGTGTCATTGTAATTCTGCTGCCTCTTTTCAAAGTTGTCTGCACTACCTTGTGTGTTCTTATGTATCTCATTCCAAGATACCTTATTTATCAGGGCTTGTACTCCGAAAATCTGTCATACAAGCCTTAAATTAGCTGCACTCTCAGGAATTGTGCCTATTGCCCCACTATGCCACCCCCACGCCAAGTGTGGGGGGGTGTTATGGGGGGCGAGTGCCGTGGGTCAGAGGGGTGTCCCTGCCCCTTGCCTGTGCACTGCCTGCAGTCTGGCCCATCCAGGTGACTGAGCATTTGTAAGCCAGGTCAGACCCGCTGTACAACGGCAAATCCAGTGCAGCGCTACAAGCGGGGGCAGCTGGCGGAGGCGCCGTCATACACTGCCGCAATCAGCACCAGCGAATGAAAACTGTGCCTAGTGTGTTTTCTTTTCTTTTGGTGGTGTGAGCTGCAAAGGACATGATACAATGCCAATTTTGCAAGTTTTCCCACCTACAAAGAATGGAGAGGTCTGTTTTATCGAAGGTCACTTTAAATATGATAGACAGAATTTGAAAACAATTCTGAACATCACATTGAATGATTTTCAATTTTATTACATGTAATAAGTATTTGATCACTGACAAACCAGCAAGAATTCTGGCTCTCGCAGGCCTGTTAGTTATACTTTAAGAAACTCTGCACTCATTACCTGCTTTACGTGCACCTTTTTGGTCTTGTTACCTGTATAAAAGCCACCTGTTCACATACATAATCAATCATACTCCAACCTCTCTACTATGGCCTAGACCAGTGGAGGGGAACCTATGGCACGGGTGCCAGAGATGGCACTCGGAGTCCTCTGTTTGGGAACCCAAGCCATCAACAAAGCACTCGAAATAGAACTCAAAGAATCATCCTGCAGTCCCAGGAGAGTCAAGAAATGATGCTCGCCGTGCTATTTAAAAAAAAAACACACATTCGTTATTGCTTGGGACTGCAGGAAGAAAGAGAACATGTGGAAAAGGGAGGATTATCTTAAGAGCTCCTCTAGGCCCCACATGTCTTCCTGTACAGGGGGACCATAGCGAGATGGTACAACATTAGTCAAAATTTGCACTTCTTTCAACTGTTTTGTTGTCCTCAAGAGGCCAATATGATTGAAAGTTGTGGTAGAACAGGTAGCAATGAATTACTACTTAAATTGCCGTGGTGGCACTTTGCAATAATTAAGTGTGTATGGTTGTAGTTTGGGCACCCGGTCTCTAAAAGGTTCGCCATCACTGGCCTAGACCAAGGAGATGTCAAAGGCTTGTGCCACAAACACCGCTTTGTCTGCGTTTTCAAACGCAGACAAAGCCACACCCACTGAGGCGGGCCGCAGCCCGATCGCATCGGTGCTTCTATGGAAACGCCTGCAATCGGGAACGAGCCGGACTTAAACCCAGAACCTGCACAGTTCATGTGCTAAAAAGACACAGAGCCTCTATCCATTAGGCTACAGGCTTAGAAAATAATAATTAGATGCTTTTTGGTAACTAAGAGCTGCTAACTGCTACTGTTACACTGTGACACATACTTAATGCACTGATAATAATAATTCTTTATTTATACAGCGCACACAGATTAGGCAGTGCTGCACAAATAATAATAATAATAATAAAAATCTTTATTTATATAGCGCCATCAATTTCCGTAGCGATTTACATATTATAGGGGACATATACATATTAAATAAAACATGACAAAGAACAAACATTCAAATGGAACAATAGGGGTGAGGGCCCTGCTCACAAGAGCTTATAGACTATGAGGATGAGGGGGTGACACAAGAGGTTGTATAATGGTCCAGCCATTCTTTATAAGGGAACAATATAAAATAATTTAATAAATAATTTACTAAACAACTATGTTGCTGCTTGAACCAGCCATCAGCCCCCATCTTATTTACAGCTTTTTTGTGATGGAGTTGTAAAAAAAACACCAATTCTCTTATTCATTTTTTACTTTTTTTATGGTGTTCACTTACACCCTAAGTAACATATTCAAGTTTTTCTACAGGTCAGTACGATTAAGGTTATACCAAATTTTTGTGTTTTTGTTTACGTTTTACTAAATTTGTAAATTAAAACCTGTTGGATCGCTGTTTTCCAGGTGGCATAATTTTAATTTTTAACTTTTAATTAATGGCGTATATGGCTGGTTGAGAGTTTATTTTTTGCAAAACATGTTGTACTGTAGAACAGTAGCATTTTTTTTTTTTATACAGTTTTTTAAATCACTTTTTATTACATATTATGTGGGACAAGATAGGTAGAAGTCCTAATTGTTGGTGGGTTTTTAAAACATTTTGTCACACCGTTCATGTGGGTTATTAGCTATTTAGTTTTATTGTAAAGGTTATACAGAAATGGTGATACCTTATATGTGGGGCTTGTATGGTAATTTTCACTTTTTTATTTCATATGTTAGTGTTATATGTAATGGGGCTTTTTATTAATTTATTAGTTTATTTTTATTTTAACTTTATTATTATTATTATTATTATTATTTTATTTTAACTTTTTTACTTGCCCCATTATGGGACATGAACAAGCATTCCTTTAATTGTTTGTTCATACTAATAAGATGCAATACTGATGTATTGCAGGGTATTATCCCTATCAGCCTATGCTGATGCATTGGCTTACTCACTGCCTGTAAGCTCCTGTCAAAGACAAGACCTTACAGGCATTTACTATGGACAGCCCTGGGGTCTAAGATCAGACCCCATGGTTACCATAGTATTGAGCCCCCCAAAGTGTTTTGATGATAACAATTGTGCATTTAAATTGACCAAAGCATTTAAAGGGTTCCAGGGAGATGTTTTCAGTAGATTACAGCTGTCACCCCATTCTTCCTGATCAGAGCTGAACCGGCATTGTGAAAGTCTCTGCTTTCTATAGATGTAACATGTGGGGTCTGGTCTCAAATCAACCAGTGCAGTGAGTATATTTGATGAAAGTCTAATTCTCGAATAGTATTTGGAACAACAAATCACAAACTCAGAGGGGCTCATTTACTAAGGGTTCGAACAACGCACTTTCGTTGGGTTTCCCAAATATTTCCGATTTGCGGCGAATTGCCCCGGGATTTTGGCGCACACGATCGGATTGTGTCGCATCGGCACCGGCTTTCATACGACAGAAATGGGGGTGCGTGGCCGTCAGACAACTTGACGGATTCAGAAAAACGCGGAATTTAAAAAAGATCAGCACTGACATGCACCGGGACGAAGAAGGTGAACTCCGGCAGACCTCGGCGCTGCAGCGGCACCTGCTGGATATAGCGTGCACGATCTTAGTGAATCCCGGCAGAACCCGAATCAGCGCCGGACAACGCACCCCGGGATCGCGACTGGACCGGGTAGGTAAAAGTGCCCCAGAGTATTTTATTATTATATAGGTAATCTTATATACCACTCAGAGAAGGCAGATAACATGAACATGAATACTGGACTAATCTCACTGAATTGTGTCTGTTAGGTCACTTTTCAGGCTGTTATACATTTTATTCAGCCATTACCCCCTTTCTGTTGACACAAGGGATGAGGCTGTGTGCTTTTCGGATTGAG
Source organism: Engystomops pustulosus (assembly GCA_019512145.1). Taxonomy (NCBI): domain Eukaryota; kingdom Metazoa; phylum Chordata; class Amphibia; order Anura; family Leptodactylidae; genus Engystomops; species Engystomops pustulosus. The sequence continues at coordinate 40,083,657 of CM033642.1, read as the reverse complement.
TTTGTCTTTATTACCCATTGTCTTGAGCTGTTATTTGCACAGTGATGCCAAAAATAGAATATAGAGTGGTAGGAGAGAAAAAAAAAGGAGAGAGTGCTAACACGGTAAAACCAATGACAAAGTGGGAAAGGGGAAATAAGTTCACCAATTTGGGCTGTGATATGGATAGGCACAACACAGTAAAACGTCTTTGTTGTGTAGCATATGGTGCTGCCTCCAGATAGGACGGATCGTCTGTATTCAGTTGCCGAACCGTATAGGATCCTGCTGGAAGTGTTCTAGTGTGGTCTAATAGGTTAGGGAGGTAGGCACGGGGGATGAAGTAAAGACATTTTTATTTTTGAGGTCTTGAAACCACAATGCTTTTAGGAGTAATAATAATAATAATAATAATCTTTATTTATTTATATAGCGCCATCAAATTCCGTAGCGCTTTACAAATCACAGGGGACACATACAACTATATTACATTACAAAGAACAAACAGTCATATGGAACAATAGGAGTGAGGGCCCTGCTCACAAGAGCTTATAGACTATGAGGATGAGGGGGTGACACAAGAGGTTGTATAATGGTCCAGCCATTCTTTATAAGGGAACAATATAAAATAATTTAATAAATAATTTACTAAACAACGATGTTGCTGCTTGAACCAGTCATCAGCCGCCATCTTATTTACAGGGTCCTAGGTGAAGAAGACTGCAGAGAAGCCTGGAGCTTGGTATATATCTGCTGTTTAACAGATAACAGATGGGAGATAGGATGGATTAGTAAAGGGAGAGTTGACATTTCAAGCAGTTAGCAAGTGTGATAGGCTTGCCTAAAGAGATGGGTTTTAAGAGCACGTTTGATGCTTTGGAGGGTAGGTATTAGTCTGAGAGTCCGGGGAAGGGCATTCCAGAGTATTATTATTATTATTATTATTATTATGGAGATGAGTATTATTATTTTTACAATTATTAATAATCATCTCCATAATAATAAGATAATAACATTTATAATAATAATTGTCTCAATAATTACAATAATAATCTCTGAGAAGATCCCTCTCTATATATCAGTCTGTGTCACAGTGTAACAGTAACAGATAACACTTCTTAGTTACCAAAAATCCTCTGTTACATAATCACAGGGCTCATAGCTCAGGTGGTAGAGCCTCCTATCTCTAACGCAGAGGGTTTGGGGTTTGAATCCCAGACTGGAAAAAAATTTATTTAATTAAATAAATAGCTTGTGTATGGGGAAGCCCAAGGAGACCATATATGGACAGATGCTGATCTGACCTGATGACGTGGTCCCTGCTCACTGCTAACCCGACACATCTCTTAAAAGCATTGCCTGCCCGATGTCTGCTCTGGGGAACCCTAGGAGATGCAGTGACCATATATGGATAGAGATCTGAACCTGATGACATGGTCCCTGCTCCCCGACACTTCTCTCAAAAGGATTCCCTGCCCGATGTCTGTAGAAGCCATTCAGGCTTTGAAAGTATTTATTATGTGGAACACAGAGCGAGGACATGTGGGACCTGGGGGGAAAATCAGTGACAATCTGACAGCTGCCCATGACGTGGGGCAGAGGTAAGAAAAACGTGACTGTCCTGGTAAAACCGGAACGGTTGGGAGCTATGACCTTGTCATTGTGCCACTCTGTTGCCTACCAGGTTTATGCCACCTAAAGAATTTGTCATTGTGCCACTCTGTGACCTCCTGATGCTGCTACCACCACACTCTGTCATTGTGCTACTCTGTGGCCTACCATGTTTCTGCCACCCCCACACTCTGTCATTGCACCACTCTGTAGCCTACCCTTTTGCTGCCACCTCCACACTTTGTCATTGCGCCACACTGTGGCCTACCATGTTGCTGCCACCTCCAAAATGGGTCATTGTGTCACTCTCTGACCTCATACTGCTGCCACCTCCACAGTTTGTCATTGTGCCACTAGGTGGCCAACCATGTTGCTGCCAGCTCCAGAATTTGTCATTATGCCACTCTCTGACCTCATGCTGCTGCTGCTGGTGCCACCTCCAGAATTTGCCATTGTGCCTCTCTCTGACCTCATGCTGCTGCTCCTGCTGCCACCTTTGCAGTTCTTCTTTGGCAAAGACATAATATTTTCAAGAAAATTGTAATAATTTATGCATGTGGCGTCTCTAATCTAATTAAAAATTTGAAAAATCAAATTCATTTACAAATTTAAATTAATTTCAAACTTCGTAATTGTGCCACTCTGTGGTCTACCAGGTTGAAGCCCCAGAATTTGTCATCGTGCCACTCTCTGACCTTATGCTGCTGCTGCCACCTCCACACTCTTCCATTGTGCCACACGGTGGCCTACCATGTTGCTGCCACCTCCAGAATTTGTTATTGTGCCACTCTCTGATCTCCTGCTGCTGCCACCCCCACCCTCTGTCATTGTACCACTCTGTGGCCTACCCTTTTGCTGTCACCTCCACACTTTGTCATTGTGCCGCTCTGTGGCCTACCAGGTTGCTGCCAGCTACAAAAATTGTCATTGTGCCACTCTGTGACCTCCTGTTGCTGCCACCCCCATACTCTGTCATTGTGCTACTCTGTGACCTAACATGTTTCAGCCACCCCCACACTCTGTCATTGTGACAATCTGTGGCCTACCATGTGGTTGTCACCTCCACGCTCTGTCATTGTACCACTCTGCGGCCTACTCATGCTGCTGCCAACTGACCGCTGTCTCCCTGGAACACACTGGGGGTCATTTACTTACCCGGTCCTGTCGTGATCCAGCGGTGCGTTCTCCAACGAGGATTTGGGTATTCTGGCGATTCACTAAGCTCGTGCACCCGATGTCCACCAGGTGTCGCTGCTGCGCTGAAGTCCGCCGAGGTTCGCCAGAGTTCACCCACCTATCCACGGTGCATATGAGTGATAGATTTTGCGACACAATTCGTTTTTTAAATTCCGCAGTTTTTCCAAAGCCATCGGGTTTTCCGAAGGCAACGCCACCCGATTTCTGTCGCGTGACAGCTGGTGCGATTGCGATGAAATCTGATCCCGTGTGCCAAAATCCCAGCGGAATTCGGCGCAAAACGGAAAAAGTTGGGAAATCCTACAAAAGTGCGGCCGCGGAGCCCTTAGTAAATGAGCCCCACTGTGATTTTCATAATGCTGTTTTCACCCTCCACCACTTTATGGCATTGCCGCTATGTTTAATTTTTCTCTGCATTTCATCTGTCAGAAGGAATGAAAAGCTTCAGGATTGTTAGCCAAAAGCAGGAGTGGATACACAACACAGAGGACATGCAAATATCCCATTTACTGGCCATCTCTGTTTTGGATCCACTCCACTTTGATTTTGGCTTTAGTAATACTGATGATGGATTATTGACCGATTGAAAGCAGACACTGACGGATGAAATGAAGGGCAAAATGATCAGTGACGTCAATGCAGAATTACTGCCGACACCCTCTACACTCTTTTGGGGGGTTTCTACATGTATCCGCGTTTAACAGAACAGGGTCTGTAGTAATCTATGGAATCATCTGATGTCAGTGTAAGAAGAGTGCACTCTGTGATGTTATAGTGGGATCTTGGCCCTCAGCTCGGTCCTTTCGAGCTGGCACAGACGTTACCTTGTCAGGCTGTGTTCCCGCTTCGCTTATTTGGTGAAGTTGGCCTACGTAAGTGCACATGGAAGTGAAGAGTGAAGCGATTCTAAGAGCCGCAGCTGTCATGTGCGTGTCATACTAAAACACAGCATTTTTTGAAGACCAAACCACGCTCCCTATGCATATTTAAGCATGGCACAACGTTCTACAATACCCTACAGCAGTGATGGCGAACCTTTTAGAGCCTGAGTGCCCAAACTTCAACCAAAAGCCACTTATTTATTGCAAATTGCCAGCACAGCAATTTAAGCAGTAATGTATTTCTCCTTGTTCTTTGACATCTTTAAATTGTTCAGCCTCCCAAGGACACCAACCCAGATGAAAGGAGGAGGGCAAATTCACCTATCATTGGAGGAAGATTCTGCAGGAAGATTCTTTGAGTTCTGTCTGATGAACTTCATTCTGGGGTGATGGCCTGGGTGCCCACAGAAAGGGCTCTGAGTGCCGACTCTGGCACCAGTGCCATAGGTTCGCCACCACTGCCCTACAGGCTCTCTGCAGCCAGGAAATACATGGTTTTAACGTGATTGGACATGATTCGATTAGGTGAACCTGGTTGAATTGAATTTTGACAAATTTTCCCATCTCTAGTCACAACATTCCGAGCAGAGGAGGCTCTAACCCTCATTCATCCTGCATAGACACACACTATACAGTCTGAACAAGTGCAATCGCTTTGACTAGGGTGAAGGGCGAGTACACCAAGCACTTCACAAATAAGCTGAACACAAAATGAAAATAATATGAAATATTAGTCACGCTGTAAGTGGTTCACAGTGTTTGTCTAGAAGGCACATGTTAGGTGTAGTTTGCAGGTTGGGTCTTGGTACTTAAAGTGAATCCAGCGTGAAAATCCATTCTGATAAACCCGGGACATTAGTCATAGATCCAGGCACCAGGACTATAGTATCTTCTTATATTTGTTATCCATGGCTTCCTTCCTTCTAAAATCAAGTTTTCAAATTATGCTAATGAGTCTGAATGGCTCCTGTGGTGTTTCCAGAGCCCCTCCATGCTGCAGCTTTACAGGCTGTTACACCTCTCCCCTCCCTCTGTGTGCTGAAATTTCTTTTGCTGAATTGTGATTGCACAGGTGGGGGGTGAGGGAGCAGGGGGAGAAGGAGGTAGTGTAACAGGTTGTGAAGATCCAACCCAGAGGGGCTCTGGTAATGCCCCCAGAGCCCTTCGGGCTCATTAGAATTATTAGAAAAGTTGATTTTAAAGGGGAGTAGGTCATGGATAAGAAATATAAGGAGATATGGATTTTTAATTTCCTTAAGTTTTGTTCGACTTTGTTAGGAGGTAAAACAGGGTCAGACCAGTTCCATAGGTCAACTAAAAGTGATACTGAGGATCAACATGAATTACACCCATGGGGTCTGTAGATGACACCATCAATTGTTTGGGAGACTACTCTACAGGACCCACCCCTGAGTACATAACACAACCCCTTTAGTAATCTGTGTAATACTTCATCTTTCCTGCGGGGGCACTGCAGCTAAAGCCTGCACTGACTGCCTTGTCTCCCACTGATTCTCCCAATCTAATGATCATCCAAAAAGGAGAAAAAATATGTAGCATGTACACGAGTCGATGTAAGAAAACTGGAACAAGTGCATTGTGATAACTTTTTTATTTTTTAATAGAGCTGCAGACTTTTGGAAGAATTTCTTGTCACAGTTTCAGGACAAAGGCCCCCCCGGGGGGGGGGGGGGGGGGGGGGGCCCCCGCCGCCCCCTCCTGAGATCCTCCTTCAGCTTTCAAATGCAGGAAAACAGGATAACTCATCCTCATAGAATAGATTGACCCCAGGAAGAGAAGCAAATCCATATGCACAACCGCCTCTGCTAATGCAGCCTTGTAGGGATATCACCTTTAAGCTCGCATCTATAAAATTGTGAAAATAAAGTTATTAGAAATAATAATAAAATTTATAATAATAATAATAGTCTCAATAATTACAATAATAATCTCTGAGAAGATCCCTCTCTATATATCAGTCCATTAAAGGGCACCTACCACCACGATTCTACCTATAAAGGTAGAACGGGGTAGAACAGGCTTTTTGGGCTAATCCTCACGTCCCAGCTATGCTTTAGTAAACTTTATTGCTTGTATATGCAAATTTTGTTAACCGGCTACTGGGGCGTGGAGTAGCCGGACATGAGGCTACTAGTCGCAGCTACTCCACACCCTAGCAGCCTCGTTCCTCCGCCTACCATGTAATCTTCTTGTCTGAGTACCCGGCATTCTGCGTAATGGGTACGATTACGGGGATACCAAATTTGTATAGGTTTTATAATGTTTTCATACATTTACAAAAATTAAAACCTCTGTACAACATTTTTAAAAAAAATGTTGCCATCTTCTGGCGCCAATAACTTTTTCATATTTTGGTGTACGGAGCTGTGGGTGGTGTAATTTTTTGAGACTTTTGATGGCGTTTTCATTGCTATAATTTTTAAGACTCTGTGACCTTTTGATCACTTTTTATAGATTTTTAAATATTTTTCAAAATGGCAAAAAAGTACCATTTTCGACTTTGGACGCTATTTTCCGTTAAGGGGTAAAACACAGTGAAAAACTTTATTATATTTTGATAGAACGGGCATTTTCCTACGTGGTGATACCTAATGTGTTCATGATTTTTACTGCTTATTAATACTAATATCAGGTTTATATTAGGTTTTTTTAATTATAATTTTTTTTTTACTTTTTTTTTTTTTACTTTTACTATTTTTCAGACTCCCTAGGGTACTTTAACCCTAGGTTGTCTGATCGATCCTATCATATACTTCCATTCTACTATATGGGTATGTTCCTCCTCATTCATTACAATGTGCAGATAGCACATTGTAATGAATGGGTTAAAACGAGACAGCCTCGGGTATTCGGAAGATCCGAGGCTGTCATGGCGACGGATCGGCGCTCCCCGATTACATCACGGGGAGCTACGATCCATGCGCCGCCATCTTTTGGAAGCCGCCAGCGGCGATCGGCGGAAAAACACCCCCGATCGGTGCTAGAACCAATCGGTGTTACCGGTAAGCAAAGAGTTACCGGCTATGCATCGGGAACAGGCTTGCGCCGTACTAGTACGGCGCAAGTCAGGGAGGGGTTAATCGAACCTTGTGTCTGGGGGGAACCCTAGGAGATGTGGATACCATATATGGACAGATGGTGATCTGAACCTGATGACGTGTACCCGACACATCTCTCAAAAGGATTCCCTGCTAGATGTCTATAGAAGCCATTCAGTATGGCAGGGTAAGGCTTTGAAATTATTTACTAGGCGGCGGGACACAGAGCCGGGACAACCCCAGCCAGTGCGGGACCTGGAGGGAATATCCGGGACAATCTCCCAGCTGCCGTGGCAGCGGGACAGAGGTGAAAAACCGGGACTGTCGCCCTGAATCCGGGATGGTTGGGAGCTATGGTTTTGCAAATAAACACTGCAAAACACATGGGCCTTGTTTCAGATTCCAAAATTCCAAAAGGGGAATGGAAGACTGCACTGTATTGAAGGGAGGATGGATGGTGCCATGTATAGTAAGATTTTGGAAAACAACCTCCATCCCTCAGTAAGAACATCAAAGATGGGTCGTGGTTGGGTTTTCCATTATGACAATGACCGTAAACACGCCACCAGAGCACCTAAAGAGAGGCCCCATAGGAAGCACTTTAAGGTCATGTAGCGGCCTAGCTAGTCTCCACACCTGAACATAATCAAAAGTCTTTGGGGGTAGCCAGGGGTGCACCAGCCATGGGCTGCTGTTTATAACTCTTTTTTTCAGGCAAGGTAAAGAGGAGTATATGTCTGTGTCTGTGCAGTTTTAAGAATTTATTATTAAACAATTATATTATTAAATAAAACAGTTAGTCCCACGTCGATGTCATCTCCTTCTTCCGGCTGTGGCTAGGATGTGTAAACCATAGGAACAGAGCAGCACAGATGCAAGAGATATTACTGGAACAGTACAGACTTGCTAGTGGCAGGTCTGTACTCCTGGTGAGTGATTTAGGCCCACTTTACAAAATGGCTCATCTGCCACCCCCCTCAGGGCTCTGCATCTGCCGCCTGCGTGTATAGGCCCCGTGTATAGGCATTCACAGAGCATTTAATTTCCCTCCGATTTTTGCTCTCATTGCTCCCCAAGCCCCTCCATGTACTGTGTGTAACAGCTGTAGTGGACCCCTAGATCAGTGATGGCGAACCTTTTAGCGGCCGAGTGCCCAAACTGCAACCCAAAACCAAACCCAAAACTTATTGCTTCCTGTTCAACAACTTTTAATCATATTGGCCTCCTGAGGACAGCAACACAGTAGAAAGATGGAAAATTTTCATCATTTTAGCTTCTTTCCAGTGTCCCTCTGTACACAGGAGTGTGGGGCCACCAGGAGGTCCTAAAATAATTCGACCCTGTCTAATTCTCCCTCTTCCTACACTCCCAAGTAGCGAAGTTAGTATCAAAATATGACTGAAAGCAGCATCTTTTAAGTTGCTTGGAACTGCCGGAAGATTCTTTGAGTCTTAACTGGTGTGCTGGGGCGATGGCCCGGGTGCCCACAAAAAGGGCTCTGAGTGCCGCCTCTGGCACCCGTGCCATAGGTTCACCATCACTGCCCTAGATGGATACTTTATTGGTACATAGCTGGTTAAAACATCTTTTTACTTGAATAATGATATAAACATACAAGTTTAAATCATCCTCCGCATCTCCTATTACTTTCTGCTGACAGATTCCTTTTAATGGTCCCTGTATCCAACTTGAAGTGATGTGACTGCTCTCCTTGATTACGTGAATTTTGTCTGAGCTGGAATGATTTAGGTATCATATTCTATTCACAGAAGTGTCTGCTCTCATAGTATCATCAGTAGAACACAGAGACTATTTTAGGAATCTGATGCAACAGAAAGTGATTGGTAGACTTGTGGGGCTGTGGGGAACAACTAATTACCATCATTTTCTCTGCAATAGTATCGCCATTTACCTATATCCTTTATGTACTATAATAATAAATATTTACACTCACCGGCCACTTTATTTGGTACACCTGTCCAATTGCTTCTTAACACTTAATTTCTAATCAGCCAAACTCAGTGCATTTAGGCATGTAGACATGGTCAAGACAATCTCCTGCAGTTCAAACCGAGCATCAGTATGGGGAAGAAAGGTTATTTGAGTGCCTTCGAACGTGGCATGGTTGTTGGTGCCAGAAGGGCTGGTCTGAGTATTTCAGAAACTGCTGATCTACTGGGATTTTCACGCACAACCATCTCTAGGGTTTAAACGAAAAAAACATCCAGTGAGCGGCAGTTCTGTGGGCGGAATGCCTGTTGATGCCAAGGTCAGAGGAGAATGGGCAGACTGGTTCGAGCTGATAGAAAGGCAACAGTGACTCAAATCGCCAGCCGTTACAACCAAGGTAGGCAGAAGAGCATCTCTGATCCACAGTATCTCGAACTTTGGGGCAGATGGGCTACAGCAGACGAGACCACAACGGGTTGCCACTCCTTTCAGCTAAGAACAGGAAACTGAGGCTACAATTTGCACAAGCACAATCGAAATTGGAAAGTAGAAGATGACAATAAGTTCACTGTACTCAAATGGCCTCCACAGTCACCAGATCTCAATCCAATAGAGCATATTTGGGATGTGGTGGAACGGGAGATTCGCAACTGTGTGATGCCATCATGTCAATATGGACCACAATCTCTGAGGAATGCTTCCAGCACCTTGTTGAATCTATGCCACGAAGAATTGAGGCAGTTCTGAAGGCAAAAGGGGGTCCAACACGTTACTAGCATGGTGTACCTAATAAAGTGGCCGGTGAGTGTATGTAGCACCATTATATTCTGCAGTGCTTTACAAGACATCACAGACATAGTCATATGACTTAGGCCGCGGTCAATCGTTCTGCTAGCGTCGTGTTCATAATGCGACGCTAGCGCACAGAGAAACGCATGGGATGAGGTTATTGATCGCATGCGTTTTCCTGGGAAACGCATATGTGATCGGGCCGAGGCCCGCTTTTGTTCATTTGCCTATTTACTGGGGGACATTTGCTGTGCCCTGGATCAGTTCAGGCAGCCCCCCGCGCTCCGGATGCAGATAGAGGTGAGTACTGTGGTGGAGGAGAGAGCCTGGTGTGTATGATGTATATGGTGTGTATGATGTGTATGGTGTGTATTATGTTTATGATGTGTATTATGTGTATGCTGTGTATGATGTATCTGGTGTGTATGATGTATATGGTGTGTATTATGTGTATGCTGTCCATAGTGTGTATTATGTGTATGCTGTGTATGGTGTGTATTACGTGTATGCAGTCTATGGTGTGTATTATGTATATGCAGTATATGGTGTGTATGATGTATCTGGTGTGTATGATGTATATGGTGTGTGTGATGTATCTGGTGGCGCCCTCCTCCTCCTCTAGTGGTCCCTCCAAAGCGCTGCAGTGTAGTCTCTCCCGGCAGATCACGTGACCCAGCAGCATCCACATCCCGGAGCTCCGGCTGCATCACTCTGCAAGACTGAGGAGCGACCGCCACATCACACCCATCCACCTCCCGAGACAACACCCGGGGCACAGCACGGCACACCGCCTGCAGATGAGAGCAGACGAGCGGCCCCGACCTCCATCCATCACATCGCTGTCTAGTGCAGCAGCCTCCATCCGGGAGCAGTGAGGGCGGGATCTAGTGATCGTCTTCTCCGGGAGCTGCCCGTGCATCCTCATCCTCACCCGCCTCTGCCTGCAGCCCCCCACCACCGGAGCCTCCGCATCTCCCATCATGGCCGAGACCAATGAGTGCAGCATCAAGGTCCTCTGCAGGTTTCGCCCCTTGAGTAACTCGGAGGTGCAGAGAGGGGACAAGTACCTGCCCGTATTCCAGGGCGACGACTGCGTGGTGGTCGGGGTGAGTGACATCTATTGTAGTAGGGGCAGAGGTGCCATTCATAGAGAGGGATGTGCATTGTGTGTGCAGGGTGTGGCAGTGCCCTCCACAGTCATCATGGTGATGGTGGCCGCCTGGTACCTACCTCCCTCTGCACTCTGCAATGCAGAGGTGGTACAGCACTGGAGGGGCATTTATTGGGCACTCCAGGCTGGGTATGATACACTAGATTCTCTGCTGTTATACTGATGGGTGTATGTCATGTTACATACATTGTAGACGATCCTCTATGTTATTGCTGTTTCCTTGTTTATGTCAAACCTAAAACAGCGCCCCCAAGAGGATCTGCCCTTTCACCACCACCCTTCACTCCCCTTCCATCCTGTCATACAAAACCTTCAGTAATAATGGTATCATCCTGCAGAGCCACCATCATCATCATTACCATCACTACCTCCATCATCATCATCACATTCATCATCACCATCTATTGTAAATGCAGCAATAGGGTGGAGACATGAGGTCACTTCCCTGTACATTGCGTGTACAGTGTTATATTCTTCCTGTATTACTGCACTACATCTATACATCCCCTGGAGCTGGATCAGAACATAGTGATTTACTGTATTCAGGATTGAATGTGACCTGCCCAAGGTCACTAGGCCATAGCTCTGACTGGTCAGAGAGGTTTATTCGATGAATGGGTTGGTTTGGTCTCCACGCCCGATGCTTCCATTTTCTGTTTTCAAAATAAATAAAAGTAATCAATTAAGGAATAATCATTCAGGACTATGTAAAGGCCACAGCTACTGGTCTGGCCTACTGCCCCCTTCATATCTGGGTTGTTATAAAAAGTGTGAGATATCAGTTCTGTCTTTTCGGGTGACACCAGCGCTCTTTCTGCTTTGCTCATATTACATGCATTTTTGATGGAATCTGCTGCAGAGGCTTGTAGAAGATCCCAGACACTGTAAACTGCTTGCGTATGGAAGCAGTCAGCAAGCTTGTTGACAAGCATAGCTTTAAGCTTCTTGTAACACAGAGGGATATTTAGTCACCATACATTACCTAGGGTAATATCCACACCTGCCAAAATCTGTGTCCAGACCTTGACTCAGCAAGCAGTGCTGGGGGATTGCAGCTCAGCACACTGCGAGTGTTCATGCTGCTCTGGAATACGGAACGTAACACATGATTGTATTATGTTCATTTCCCCCTTTAGAAACATTAGTTTATCAAATTTTATCAGGTTACCGGAGGGGCAGAAGCGAAGGTACCCATGGCTCATTCTCCGGTCACCACACTCATGGCTGGTGCTTATTTCACAGAAGTACAACCAGTATTAGATATTACACTGTATTATATTTTATCAGAGAAAAGTGACTACATTGGCTCTTAACAGCCTCTCTTCTTCCTTACTTATCTGCTGTTCATGGTAAAATTTCCAGGAAATTCTGTCTTGCTAGCAAGATGGACAGACTGTCAAAGAGGGGTACATAGAAGCTCAATGGATAGGGGTCAGGAGAAACACAGCACAGTGAATAAAGAAGATTGCAAATTCCCACAAAGGCGGCCATTGGTCGGCTTATACTCGAGTATAAGCCGAGACCCCTAATTTTACCACCAAAAACTGGAAAACCTATTGACTCGTGTATAAGCCGGGGGTGTAGTATACAGCCAGCCTGCCCCCAAGTAGTATACAGCCAGCCTGCCAAGCGAATTAAAAATAAGGTGATATCACAGAAGTCGTGGCTTGGAGCTAGCTGCGTAGGCTCTGTGTGCTGTACTTTACACTGCACTGAATAGCTGATCCCTGTTGGGACTGAGTTTGGCCGCCCACCAATCAACTATTGGTGGCCTTTAATGGAATCTGACTTTTGGGACTCCCAGTGATCATAAGAGTCCATTATGTGTATGTAACAGTAATGTGCATGGGTGACCACCCCACCGCCTTTGAGAATCGTTCCATAAATATTGAATAGACATTGAAATGAGATGCAATGGGTACTGGACCCTACTAGTTCTTTTGATTGTGGATTTCCGAGTGGTGGGACCCCCAGCAATTTGTACCATTTTTGCTACTGTGAAAAGGTTCTTAATATCAATTGCCTGTTTCTGAACATTGCTGTGGGCTAGCTGAAGCACAAGTAGTTTGCTAACCATTCTGAAACGGATGCGTGTGATCCTGGCAGCAATCTGACTCAGATTAAAACATAAAAAAAAATTAAAATGCACACAAATAGTATAGTAGTCTAAAAATGTCTGTATCTATCTGTCTGGAAATGCAGCAACAGAATAGAAAAAAAATAATTCTGCAAAACACAATTTTTATATATCGTTTCATGAAAAATATTGGATAAAAACCGCTTGTCAAATAAAGAACCCTTAAAGAGCTCAGTAGACAAAACTATAAAGAAGTTACAGGGATGAAAATCAATCTTCATTTCAAAGTAGTAAACCATAAAGAAAAAAATACAAATATAGTAAAGCCAGGTATCATGTAATGCCCCAAAAATTATTGCTGAATGGTTTCAAGCCCCCAAAGATTTTGTTATATTAATCATTAAACGGTGCCATTAAAAAATCCCAATCTCCAATACCATCGGGGGTGTAACTACAGCACAAGCAGCTGTAGCAACCACTATGGAGAGTACAGTGTTAGGTGGTCCCAGCATCCGACCTGACACACCAAAGAATGGAGAATGCGCACCAATATATATATGTTATGCTGCACATTGTACAGTATAATATGTATATAACAGTGCACATCATCCGCAGTACACAGAATGAATAGGCAGCTCTGATAAGAAATGTCAGGAAAAAGGGAGGGGACAGGAGAGACGGGGCGATAGTTAGAGGTGTAGAGTAATAAAACTCGCACCTGGAGTATAGCAGAGAAGTGCAAGCAATGGATCTCAACCTGGACTGAACACTTGAGGGGATTTACACTTGATGGTATTTACAAATATGTATTATTTCACATTTATTATTAATGAAGAGAAACAGTATCATCATCTATGAGGACCAAAGATGGACTGTAGTGGAAGGGCTGCAAACACAGCAGTTTTCTGTATCTAAAATAGTTCTGTTGAAAAATCTTTTTGTATATGGTATAAAATACAACATCTACAAATCATATCCCTTTTATAAGTAAAATCTTGTCCAGATATATGATATAATATGACCTCAAACCCTCATAAATCGTTGTTGAAATACTTGGCCGTGGTGATGGTGGCTAATGGCAGAGTTTTTTCCACCAGATTCTTTTAGGATTTGTTGTCCCTCTTTGTACATTTATCCCCCATTTTAGAATTGAGGAAAAGTATCTTATCTTTGGGACCCCAAGTATATTGTGAATAGGGTTCTACCATTTTCCAAATTGCTCTATATGAATGGAGCTCCAGTATGAAGGGAGCACGTTAGGCATTTGCAGGCCCTCACTTTTGTGGTCACGGGAAGTCCCAATAGTTGGATCTCTATTTTTTAGCCTACCTGGGTGCATTGTCCTGTGGTTTGCTGTTTGTGGCAAAAATTCCATCGACGTCACATGCTGATCGCAGAAAAGTAGACTCATACAGGGGGCCATGGAAACAACATGAAATGCCCATAGAAATGTATTTGTTAAATTAATGCGCAGCACTGACAAAAACAATGTGCAAGGGGCCTTACTCATCCTGTGGGTAGGGTATAAGCTTACATACAGGGAAAACCCACATAACATCAGAAATGACGAGGTGAAGCATGACCACACCTTATCATGAGTTTATAAAAATCCATATTTTTTATTTTTATTTATTTTCATTTGTCTATTGTCTCTCCTGTGTTCGGCATAGGTCTCTCTAGCTCTCTACCTTCCAATTAAATATCAGTAGAGCAGTAAATGACTCCATGGATGTGACATGTATGAGAAATAATTACTAATTATGGCTGTGTTCAGACACATTGCCCAGGGCAGTGGTGGCTTAATTATTGTCACAATCCGGCTAATTAAGTTTTTGGATCTATCCCTGTGTTCCTTCTATGAAACGAATACAGGAGTAGGTAGGAAAGATTAGATTCTATAAATATAATATACATATATATATATATTTAGGACACATCACATTCCCTCTCCTGTGACGGCAGATCAGATGGATCCCTAATGGTCCCAAGTGCTAAATTCAGTTCTATGTAATTTTTTGTGGTGACTGCTTTAGTGGATCGCTCTCAAATGTGAAGCTGCTATTTATAGACCAATTATTTTTTTGGTGTCTTTGTGCTTTTAACCTTGAGAGATCATTGTGTAGACATCTCTAGGGGGTAGTGAAACCGTCAGTGTGAGATTAAAGATACAGTTATATAAAATAAGCATAAGAAAACCTGCTATTATAATGTGCTAACCTTATGCCTCTTGAATGGTTACCCCCACAATAGAAACATTTTATAGATTAGGTGTATTTTCCAGCTGTCATTTTTCGGAGTGGTCACACTGTGATCATAAGGGAACATATATACTGTAATAACAATGACTTGTTAAAAGGTTTTAAAAGATTTTATGGATCAGATGATTTCCCATGGACAGTATGTACAGACAATAGGATGAGAGAAAACCTTTAATAAACCACCATTTCAAGTTATTTAGGCAAATGCAGCAAATATTCTGTAAAATATGAAAATCGATATATAGCTTAAGCTTGAAAATCATCACATTAGAGGCTTGATTCTTCTAGCTAATGTCTGTAATTTTTCTTGGAAGCCACAGTACATAAAATTGACTGTGCAAGTAAGAATACAGGTGGTCCCCTACTTAAGAACACCCGACTTACAGATGACCCCTAGTTACAAACGGACCTCTGGATTTTGGTAATTTACTGTACTTCAGCCCTAGACTACAATAAACCACTACCATAGTTATCACAGGTGTCTGTAATTAAGATTTATTGTTAATCCTGGTTCTCATGACAATCCAACATTTTTAAAATCCAAAAGTCATAGAGACCCAAATAATTTTGCCTGAAGCTACAATTATAAAGTATATAGATCCGACTTACATACAAATCCAACTTAAGAAAAAACCTGTAGAACCTATCTTGTACGTAACCCAGGGACCGCCTGTATTGAACATAGAGTGTAATACATTACATTTAATTTGTATATGGGAAAGCACTGTAAAGATGGCCAAGTTTTAATAATTTGGTGATTATCTGATAAGCTGCGTCAGTGGTTAGAGAGAGTGGGGAGATTTATCATATGATGAAATCCCCAACCCTTCGGCACTGCTTTATACATCAAAAGGCTACTACTTCTTGATGTATCTGCGGCCCGGTCAGCGCAGTGTATAGTTCTAAGGTAGGTCCTACGCAGGTTATGTTCCTTGCCACTGAATTTCTTTCTACTAAAATCTTCTAAAATCTAGCAGGACCATGTTTAGTATTGAATAGTAATGTATGGTGAGAAAATGAACTATTATTTATGTTAATGCTATCCTGTCCACAGGATAGGGCCTAATGTGCTGATTGGTGGGGGTCTCAGTGAGGAGAATCCCACAGATCACGAGAACAAAAAAATCAAGCACTTACTCATAGATCCAGGCACTGTGGTAACACAGTGGGAGGGGGAGTGGTCCCTGCCCATTGTTACAACCTGCGAATTCAAGATCATTAGCATCATTTAAAAAATTTATTTTAGAAAGATGAAGGCCATGGATAACAAATATAAGAAGATTTTACAGTCACGGTGCCTGGATCTATGAGTAAGTGTCGCAGGTTTATCATGCTTGGTTTTCATGGTAGATTTCCATTAGGATTTTATGGGTTGTAAAAATACCATACACTACTTGATTCACTGGGGGAGATTTATCAAGGTCTCTATGCGAGCAAACTGGCGTCATTGCTAGAGAATCGCCAGCAGTTGCTCTTATTTCCCAGTTTACGTCATCTCCAAGCCAAGGGGACATAATTTTGTGTTAAATAATTATAGTAAATTTATAGTAAATTCACTGTTCCCGCATCAGTGGACCACATCTGGCCAGTGCAGGTAGTAAGATTATAGGGCTTATTTACTAAGGGTCCATGGGTCGCATTTCCGTCGGACTCCCCAACATTTTCGGGATTTGCGCCGCTGGGACAGGTATTTAGCAGGGGATTGTGTCGCATGCGATCGGATTTTGGCTTTCATGCAACAGAAATCGGGGGGGCTTGCAGTCGGACGATCCGACTGATTCTGACTGGGCGCGGGATTTAACATGTCGCATCCAATGCACTTACATACAACAGGAAGATGGTGAACTCCGGCAGACCTGAGCGGGGAAGCGAGACATGCAGGATATCGGGCACACGATGTTAGTGAATCGCGGCAGGACAATGCACGTTCGGGAACTCCGAGGGACTGGGTAATTAAATGTGCCCCAATGTATCAATCAAGGGGCAGATCATCATTGACCTTGACGAATGACTTCTTCACACATGGCACGGGACTGAGCGACCGCAAGTTCTTTTTAATCTGTAAATAGAAGTGGTCATGTGGAACTTGAGTCTTTGTTTGTGGGCACCATAGCTTGGTCCGAAGGCTTCTCAGCAGTTTGTCATCCATTTTGATGTCTTCTAAGACACAACATATTGACCTTGATGTGTACCAATCTCTGGATAAGTGAAAAATGTATTATGTAAAATTGTTATATATCAAGTTATTAAATGAAACAATATTTGCACTCTCCCTGTGTTCTCTGGATAAACAAGTTGCAGGAGATGAATGAGCAGTCATTGGCAGTAATGCTCCAGGAGATGCAGAGATTTCCAGCTGCACACTCGTATCACATCAATTATCTTTCCTCACAAGACTTGTTTTCCAAGGCGCCTTGTTTCCTCAGCCGGAGATACATCAGTGTAATCTATTGCAGGCAGCACTGTGCTGAATACAGATAGGTTATGCATTTCCATAGGCCTGTGTGTCATAAAGAGAGATTTTTTTTGTCAGCATTTGAAAATATACAAAAGCATATACATAAAACATACACTCACCGGCCACTTTATTAGGTACACCATGCTAGTAACGGGTTGGACCCCCTTTTGCCTTCAGAACTGCCTCAATTCTTCGTGGGCATAGATTCAAACAAGGGTGCTTGGAAGCTTCCTCAGGATATTGGTCTCATATTGACATTGTTGGCCATCACACATGTTGCCGCAGATTGTCGGTGTCTTCTGACACATCCATGTATGCGCAATCTCCGTTCCACCACATCCCAAAGAAGATGCTCATTGGGATTGAGATATGGTGACTGTGGGGCCATTTGAGTACAGTGACTCAGTGTCATGTTCAAGGAAACCGCTGAGATGATTCCAGGCATTTATACATGCGATTTCCTGTGAAAGTAGCAGATTGTGGGTAAGTGTGGTCATAAAGGGAATGGACAAGGGTCGCAAACAATACTCAGGTAGGCTGTGGATTTGTTGCAACGAGCTCAATTGGTACCAACGGGGCCAAGAAGAGTGCCAAAGAAAATATCCCCACACCATGACACCACCACACCAGCCGAACCGTTGATACAAGGCAGGATGGACCATCGTTCATGTTGTTGACGTCAAATTCTGACCCTACCATCCAGATGTCGCAGCGAGAGAAAGAAGACCATCAGACCAGGCAATGTTTTTCCAATTTCTTACTAAGCAATTGATGAGCATTGAGCAAATGTAGCGAAGTTCTCTGTTTCTTAGCTGAAAGGAAGTGGACACCGGTGTGGATTCTGCCTGCTGTAGCACCATCTGCCTCAAAGTTCGAGAGTACTGTGCATAAGAGATGCTCTTCTGCCGTGGGTGCTATGTATGGTGTGGGATTTGAGGTCACCATCTGCCCATTCTCCTTTGACCTTTGGCATCGCAAGCGAGGTCATTTACGCCCAGAGAGACTGCCGCTACACTGATGTTTTTTCTGTGCCATTCACACATTCTCTGTAAACCCTAGAGATGGTTGTGCTGTTGAAAATCCCAGGAGATCAGCAGTTTCTGAATATCAGGACAAGCCCTTTAGGCACCCAAACCATGCCACGGTTCAAAGGCACCAAATCACCTTTCTTCCCATACTGATGCAGAGTTTGGAACGCAGGAGATTGTCTTGAAATTCTTTGACCATGTCTAAGCTAAATGCAATGAGTGCGGCCGATTGTGATGGGCTGAGTAGAAATAAGTTTGTAACGATCAGTTGGAACAGGGTACCTAATAAAGGGCGGTGAGGTTACGTACGATAACACAGCCGATTCAATAAACTAGGTATGAGCTTTATAGTCATCCAGCGGTTACCAGTAACCTTGAAACAACATATTGGTTCTGGTTAGGTGCTCTTTTCACTGTACACATAGCTTTAATGTACATTGCAAGTGTATCTATCTCCTTATTTAATAATGAACAATGGTTTGTCCCTTGTTCTTCTGATTGGTTATTATCTCTCAGTTTAGGCCCCAGGCATATAAAAGCTAGAGATTGCATCAGGCGAGAACATACAAATCTGTTGGTACTTTTGGATCATTATATGATGTTCATAGAGATGCCATATACAAGTTGTGGAGTAGGTATTGTGTGGATAAATCTATAAGACAGCATGCTTGAAAAGAATCTGTCAGCAGCTTCGATCATACAAAGTGCAGACATTTGGTTTCGTTTTTTTTTAGGTGCAGGCATGACTGTAAATGCATTTAGATTACAGCATGCAGCTGGACTAGGAGCATTGGGTAATGACTGTGTGAGATCTATTTACTCATAACACAGTCCCCCTCCTCATTGTAAGGAACTTGGGCGGATTCGCCGATATAGCTTACAATTGCAGGGCTAGGAGGGTATCTATCTACCCTCTCCAGCCTGTAAAGCAGGAGAGGAGTGAAAAATTACAGTTTGTACAAGTATTGTGACTTGTAAGGATAACTGTAAGGAAGAGGTCACCAGTTACAATGTTAAAATTACAGCGTTTCTCTTTCCCAAATGTATGTACGACTCTAGGCTGGGTTATGAAGGCCGATTTATGACCTGAAAACTGAAGTAAAGATGGACCATCACTACCTTCATCAATTCAAACATTAATCTATCCTATGAAGGTGGTGCTCACACTTTTTGGACTTACAGCCCGTACTTTCCAAAGCAAATTTCAGCCTTGGACCATTTATCTTCACAGAGAGTATGGGAACCCCACTGTACTATTGGGCACTTAATGTAGATGGGTGGTCCCAAAGCTGGACAGACAAACATCTTGCACAACCAACTTTAGTAGACATTCTGAAAGTTGCTTAGGAAATATAGGGGCTCTATGCAAAAAGGGAATTTTGCACGATTTTCCAGGAGGGAAAATTCATGCCACAGAAGCCCACTGAAATTTCACAATTTTGCGTCCCTAGTATTTGTAGCTGCCATCACATGGGTGTTCTAGACTGCCAGAAGAGATTATGAAGATAAAATGATTATCTTTAGAGTAGCTGATATTACATGGCAATGGGATCAAATTAATGAAAACGGTATCATGCACGTTATCTTTTCATAAAAAGAGCTATACAAAAACATTTGGCGTTGGTAATATTTACAGAATCGGGTGATTGATGGTCCGTCACTAGCGTTGGAACATTTATTATTAGAGGGAACAAAACAGTATGAAAGCTCATTCACCTACACAATTATATATAATGCCATATAACGGCAGCTAACATACAGCCGCCATAGAAGTGCATTGTGCCCGGGCAGCGGTTGAGGGTATGGCATGCTCTACACTTATGCCCTAGCTGTATGAAACCCGATTTTTCTTCCTTATGTGAGGGGAGGGTGTACGACGCTCACTCCTCCAACTCTCTGCAGAAGCCTGGTGCCCCCCCGTTCCTCAAAGCGCAGCCGCCTTCCATGGCACCGTGCCGGCTTAGCACATAGTTCTCCCAGAGTCGTGTTTTCATCGTCACCCTCCCCCAGTGCCTCCCGGGGTTAAAAGGGGTATGGGTGTTTTTGGCATTTCCGCCCACAGAACTGCCGCTCACTGGATGTTTTTTCTTTTTCGGACCATTCTCTGTAAACCCTAGAGATGGTTGTGCGTGAAAATCCCAGGAGATCAGCAGTTTCTGAAATACTCAGACCAGCCCTTCTGGCACCAACAACCATGCCACGTTCAAAGGCACCAAATCACCTTTCTTCCCCATACTGATGCTCGGTTTGAACTGCAGGAGATTGTCTTGACCATGTCTACATGCCTAAATGCACTGAGTTGCTGCCATGTGATTGGCTGATTAGAAATTAAGTGTTAACGATCAGTTGGACAGGTGTACCTAATAAAGTGGCCGGTGAGTGTAGTACGCTATAAACAAGCCTATTCATATAACTAGGTATGAGCTTTCCATAGGTCATCCACTGGTTACCCAGACCTGCAACAAATATATTGGTTTGGTAGGTGCTCTTCACTGTATCAGATGCAGTTTTTGAAGCCAAAAGCAGGTGTGGATTATAATGGGTTGAGACAAATAATTAAAAGGTGCTGCTCCTGCTCCTCCTCCTACATTCCAGGTTTGGGCAGCAAAAACTGCACCTGAAAAACTGAACGTGTGAACGCACCCTGAGAAGCATGTACTTTGGAATAAGTGGATAATTTCAGCCTGCATCTGTGATGTATGTCAGATTTTTGGATTTATGTTTAGGGTGTGTTCACATAACATTTTAAGGGCTCTTTCAGATCCATATGTTATCCATGATGTTTGCAGATCTGATCCATGTGACCAGGGACGGCTGCAGGTTTTAGTGGGCCCCTGGGCGGCAAAGCCTTAGTGGGCCCCTCCGTGGGCCGCCCTCCAGTGGCCACACTGCCCCCCCTCCCCTGCGGACACACTGACTACCCCCCTTCCACCTGTGTCTATGCAGCATGAATAGCTATCCTTGTTGGGATGAGTTTGGCCGCCCACCAACTCAAACTTATTTGGTGGCCTTTATGGAGACAGCCTGACTTATGGGGACTCCCAGTGATTCATAAGAGATCCATTAGTGTGTGTAACAGGAAGGTGATGGGATGACCACCCACGCCTTTGCGACTCGTTCCTTAAATATTGACTTTAGAATTGATGAAGATGAGATGACAAATGGGTACTGGACCCTACTGTTCTTTGATTGTGAGATTCCAGAGTGGTGGGACCCACCCAGCAATTTGACCCATTTTTGACTCACTGTGAAAAGGTTCTTAATATCAATTGACCTGTTTCTGAACATTGCGTGGGCTTAGCTGAGCACAAAGTAGTTGCTTAACCATTCTGAAAAGGATGCGTGTGATCCTGGCAGCCAATATGACTCAGAATTAAAACATAAAAAAAAATTAAAATGCCACAAAATAGTATAGTAGTCTAAAACAATGTCTGACTATGGTCTGGAATGCAAGCAAGCAACGAGAAGTAGAAAAAAATAATTCTGCCCAAAACACAATTTTTCTTATCGTTTCATGAAAAAATATGGCATAAAACCGTCTTGTCAATAAGGAACCCTTAGAAGAAGCTCAGTAGACAAAACTATAAAGAAGTTAGAAGGGTGAAATCAATCTTCATTTCAAAGTAGTAAAACCATAAAGAAAAAAATACAAATATAGTAAAGCCAGGTTATCCATGTAATGCCCCAAAACTTATGGCTGAATGGTTTCAAGCCCCCAAAGATTTTGGTATATTCATCATAAACGCTCAGCAGCGTGCCATGAAAAAACAATCACAATCCAAAATACCATTCGGGGGTGTAAACTAAGCACAAGCAGCTGTGTAGCAACCAATATCGGAGGTACAGGTTAGGTGGTCCAGCATCCGACCTGACACACCCAAATAATGGGGTATGCGCACCAATATAGGTATGTATGCACATTGTACAGTATAATATGTATAACAGTGCAATCATCCCGCCCAGGACACATGAGATGAATAGGCGCTCTGATAAGGAAATTTCAGAAAGAAAAAGGGAAGGGGGCAGAGAGAGCCTGGGCGGTAGTTAGAGGTGTAGAGTAATAAAACGCGCACTGGAGTATAGCAGAGAAGTGCAAGCAATGGATTCCCAACCTGGACTGAACACTTGAGGGGCTTACACTGTGGTATTTACAAATATGTATTATTTCCACATTTATTATTAAGAAGAGACACAGTATCATCATCTATGAGGACCCAAAGATGTGACTGTATGGAAGGCTGCAAACACAGAAGTCGTTCTGTATCTAAAATAGTTCGTGAAAAATCTTTTTGTATATGGTATAAAGTACAACATCTACAAATCATTATCCTTTATAAGTACAAAATCGCTGTCCAGATATATGATATAATATACCTCAAACCTCATTTAAATCGTTGTTGAAATACTTGGCCGTGGTGATGGTGGCTAATGCAGCGTTTTTTCCACAGATTCTTTTAGGGATTGTCCCTCTTCTGTACATTTATTCCCCCATGTTTAGAATGAGGAAAAGTATTTTCTTTGGGACCCCAAGTATATGGAAATCGGGTCATCTACCATTTCCAAATTGCTCATATGAATGGAGCTACCGTATGAAAGGGAGCACGTTAGGCATTTGCGGCCCTCACTTTTGTGGGTCACGGAAGTCCCAACTAGTTGGATCTATATTTTTTAGCATACCTGGGTGCCATTGGCTGTGAGTTTGTGTTTGTGGACTGGGACAAAAACAAATTCCATCGACCCGTCACATGCTGATCGCAGAAAAGTAGGACCTATACAGGGGCCATGGAGGAAACAAACATGCAAATGCCCATAGACAGGTATTTGTTAAATTATGCGCAGCACTGACAAAACACAATGTGGCAAGGGGCCTACCATCCCTGTGGGGTAGGTTATAAGCTACATACAGGAAAACCCAATCACATCAGAAAATGACGAGGAAGTGACCACACTATCATGGTTATATAAAATCCATTATTTTTTATTTTTATTATTTATTTGGTCTATTGTCTCTCCTGTGTCGGCATAGGTCTCTCTAGCTCTATACCTTCCAATTAGAAAATATCAGTAGAGCAGTAAATGACTCCCTGGATAGTGACAGGTATGAGAAATAATTACTAATTATGGCTTGTGTTCAGACACATTGCCCAGAGGGCCAGAACAGTGGTGGCTTAATTATTGTCACAATCCGCTTAATTAAGTTTTTGGATTATCCCTGTGTTCCTTCTATGAAACGAATACGATGTAGGTAGGAAAGATTAGAGTCTATAAATTATAAATATACATATTATATGATTTAGGACACATCACAATCCCTTCCGTGACGGCAGATCATATGGATCCCTAATGAGTCCCAAGGCTAAATTCAGTTTATTTAGAGTAATTTTTGTGGTGACTGGCTTTAGTGGATCGCTTCAAATGTGAAGTGCTATTATAGACAATTATTATTTTTTTGGTGTATTGTGCTTTTAACCTTGAGAATCAATGTGTAGAACCACCTCTAGGTCAGTGGGGTAGTAAAACCGTTTAGGTGAGCTTAAAGCAGATACAGTAATAAAATAAAGCATAAACGAAAACGCTGCAATTATAATGTGCTAACCTTATGACTCTTGAATGGTTACCCCCCACATAGAAACATTTTATAGATTAGGTGTATTTTCCAGTGTCATTTTTGGGAGTGGTCACACTGTGATCCTAAGGCCCCTTCCCACGAGTGTTGCATTTCACGTCAGGGTTGCAATTGCCGTGAAAACTGACGTTTTTGGCCCTGCGTTTTTGTTCCATTTTTCATTGGAGTAATTAGCGTTTTGGTTTTACACGACCCACCGAGGTGTTGTTAGCGTTTTTTTTGCGTTTTCGGCGCGGTTTTTCCGAGCGAGTCAAGGAAGACCGGTTTTCAAAAGGGACCATGGGTTGGGATTAAAATGGTTATTTAATTGAAAAATAATGTCTTCTGATGAAGTGCAAACATCTGACGATCTATTCTTCAGTGTTCCCCGTGTATCTTATCTCCGACAAGTAGGCAGATGTGAAGAACAGTGAAGAATAGAATAGAAAACAGTGAAACACAGTGAAAACACAGTTGAAACCACAGGATCATTAAAGAGAAAAAACAACAGTGCAAGAACACAAGGGCAGAATAGATGCCCAGATGTTATCGGCACATGGCGGTTACTTGTCGGGAGATACGCGCGGAAGGTGCGCCAAAATAGCATGTGAAGCACAAATATATATGTGTGTGAAGAAACACATTGCATATGTTAAATACATCTGCAATGTGTTCTTCCACACATATATATTTTTCTACATGCTATTTGGGCCGCAACGTTCCGCGCGTATCTCCCGACAAGTAAGAAGAGTGACGAACATTCCTGGTATCTCTTCTGCACTGTGTTCGGCACGTGTTTTTCTCTTAAAGATTTTTTTCCTGTGTTCACTTGTTTTTATTCTATTCTTCCCGGTTCTTCATTGGTTTTTTTAATTAAATGATCGTTCTCGAGCAGTGGAAATACTGTTATTCTGGTCCACATAGCAACCCTTTCGTTTTTTTTTTTTTTAAAACGCATTGCACGCGCATTGCACGTAATGAATTGCGAGTGCAATGACGTTCTTGATGCATCTCCATAGACCTTGGAATGGGCGGGAAACGGGAAAAAAAACGATTTTGACGCGCGTGAAAACGAACGCAAGCACGCCGTGCATGAAAACCAACGACTAATGAAGAGGGGAAGAAAGAACCATTGAATAAAACAATGGGACAGAGGTGCATGAGAGTTCTGCGCGTCAAATGCAGCAGCAGAACTCCGGGCGTTGAAAAACGCCGTGTGGAGGGGCCTAAGGGAAACAATATATACTGTAAGAAGCAATGATTTGTTAAAAGTTTTAAAAGATTTTATGGATCAGGTGATTTCCCATGGACAGTCGTACAGCCATAGGATGAGAGAAAACCTTTAATAAACCACCTTTCAGTTATTTAGGCAAAGTGCAGCAAATATTCTGAAATATGAAAATCGATATATAGCTAAGCTTGAAAAATCATTACCCTTAGAGGCTTTTGATTCTTCTATTAATGTGTAATTTTTTTGGAAGAGCCAGCGCTTAAGTACATAAAATTGACGGTGCAAGTAAGAATACAGGTGGTCCCTACTAAGAACACCCGACTTACAGAGACCCCTAGTTACAAACGGACCTAGGATTTTGGTAATTTACTGTACTTCAGCCCCTAGACTTTACAAAAACCAATACCAAGTTATCACAGGTGTCTGAATAAGATTTATTGTTAATCCTGGTTCTCATGACAAGCCAACATTTTTTAAATCCAAAAGTATAGAGACCCCAACTAATGTTTTTGCCTGAAGTACCCATTATAAATATATAGATCCGGACTTACATACAAATCCAACTAAAGAAAAAACCTGTAGAACCTATCTTGACGTAACCCAGGGCACCGCCTGTATGAACATAGAGTTTAAATACATACATTTAATTTGTATATGGGAAAGCACTGTAAGTAAGATGGGAAAGTTTTAATAATTGGTACATTATCTGATTAAGCTGCCGTACAGTGGTTAGAGAGAGTGGGGAGATTTATCATATGAGGAAATCCCCAACCCTTTCGGCATGATTACATCAAAGGCTTACTACTTCTTGAGGATCCGGCGCACGCGCAGCGCAGGTATAGTTCTAAGGTAGGTCCTACGCAGGTTATGTTCCTGCCACTCGAATTTCTTTATACTAAATCTTCTAAAATCTAGCAGGACCATGTTTCGTATTGAATAGTAATTATGGTGAGAAAATGAACTATTATTTATGGTAATGCGATCCTGTCCACAGGATAGGGCCTAATGTGCTGATTGGTGGGGGTCTCAGGAGGAGAATCCCACAGATCACCGCGAACAAAAAAAATCAAGACTACTCATAGATCCAGGCACTGTGGTAACACAGTGGGCGGGGGAGGTTGGTCCCTGCCCATGTTACACATGCGAATCGTCAAGATCATTAGCATCATTTAAAAAATTTATTTTCGAAAGATGAGAGCCATGGAAAAATAAAGAAGATTTTACGAGTCACGGTGCTCGATCTAGTGAGTACGGTGCGCAGGTTGATATGCTGGTTTTCATGGTAGATTTCCATTAGGATTTTATGAGGTTGAAAAATACCACTACAATACTTGAGTTCATGGGGGAGATTGATTACCACAAGGTCTCTATGCAAGCAAAATGACGTCATTGCCTAGAGGAATCGCCAGACAGATTGCTCTTAGTTCCAGTTTAACGTCATACTCCAAGCCAAGGGGAATAATTTTGTGTTAAATAATGATAGAAAATTTATAGTAATTCACGTTCCGCATAGTGGACCACATCTGGCCAGTGCAGGTAGTAAGATTATAGGGGTTATTGATAAGGGTCCATGGGTCGAATTTCCGTCAGACTCCACAACATTTTCGGGTTTGCGACCGCTGGGACAGGTATGTTAGCAGGGGATTGTGTCGCAATGTGATCGGATTTTTGACTTCATGCAACAGACATGGGGGGGGGGGGGGGGCTTGCCGTCGGACGATCCGACTGATTCTGATCTGAGGAGCGGCTGCTTTAACATGTCGCATCAAAATGCACTTACATACAAACAGGAAGAAGAAGTGGTGAACTCCGCAGAACTGGAGCGGGGAAGCCGAGACATGCAGGATATGCGTGGCACACGATTGCGTAGTGAATCGACGGCCCGCGGGACAAATGCACAGTTCGGGAACTCCGATGGGATCTGGGTAAATTAATGTGCCCCAATGTATTAAATCAAGGGGCGATCATAATTGACCTTGACGAATGATTCTTCAAATCGGCCACGAGGACCCTCTGACGCCTCAAGTTCTTTTTAACCTGTAAATAGAAGTGGTCATGTGGAACTTGAGTCTTTGTTGTCGGCACCATAGCTGTGTCACGAAGGCTCTCAGCAGTTGGTCATCCATTTTGATGTATTCTAAGACACAACTATTGACATTGATGTTGTACCAATCTCTGGTAAGGTGACAAATGCTATTATGTAAAATTGTTTGTTATATATAAGTTATTAAATGAAACCAATATTTGCACTCTCCCTGTGTTTCTGGATAACACAAGTTGCAGGAGATGTGTAACTGGAGCCGTCAATTGGCAGTACTGCTCCAGGAGATGCAGGAGAGTTCCAGCTGCACACTCGATGATCACTCAATTATCTTCCTCACACGACTTGTTTTGCCAAGGCGCCTTGTTTCCGCAGACGGAGAACATCAGTTGATAATCTAGTTGAGGCGCACTGTGCTGAATACAGATAGGTTATGCATTTCCATAGGACTGTGTGTCATAAGAGGAGGATTTTTTTGTCAGCATTTGAAAAAATATACAAAAGATATTACATAAAACATTTACACTAACCGGCCACTTTTTTAGGTACACCATGCTAATAAACGGGTTTGGACGACCATGTTGCCTTCAGAACTGCCTCACATTCTCGTGGGCATAGATTCAACAAGGGTGCTGGAAGCTTCCTCAGGATATTGGTCCATATTGACATGTTGGCCATCACACAGTTGCCGCAGATTGTCGGTGCTTCTGCACATCCATGTATGCGCAATCTCCCGTCCACCACATCCCAAGAAGATGCTCATTGGGATGAATATGTGTGACTGTAGGGGCCATTTGAGTACAGTGACTCAGTTGTCATGTTCAAGGAAAACCGCTGAGAGATTCCAGGCTTTATGACATGCAGATTATCCGCCTGAAAGTAGCAGATTGTTGGGTAAGTGTGGTCAGAAAGGGTAATGGACAAGTGGTCAGCAACAATATCAGGTAGGCTGTGGGTATGTTGCAACGAGCTCAATTGGTACCAACGGGGCCCAAAGAGTGCCAAAGAAAATATCCCCACACCATGACACACCACACCAGCCTGAACCGTTGATACAAGGCAGGATGGACCATCGTTCATGTTGTTGACGTCAAAATTCTGACCCTACCAATCCAGATGTAGCAGCAAAGAGAAACTGAAGACTCATCAGACCAGGCAAGTTTTTCCAATTTTTCTAGCGCAATTGATGAGCATTGCAGCAAATTGTAGCGTCAAGGTTTCTGTCTTTAGCTGAAAGGAAGTGGCCACCCGGTGTGGGTTTCTGCTGCTGTAGCACATCTGCCCTCAAAGTTCGAGAGTACTGTGAGATAGAGATGCTTTCGCCTGTGGTGTAATGTTGGTGGGATTTGAGTCACCAGTTGCCCATTTCTCCTTTGACCTTTGGCATCCAGCGAGGCATTTACAGCCCACAGAGAGACTTGCCGCTAATGGATGTTTTTTCTTTTCGCGAGGACCATTCTCTGTAAACCCTAGAGATGGTTGTGCGTGAAAATCCCAGGAGATCAGCAGTTTCTGAAATACTCAGACCAGCCCTTCTGGCACCAACAACCATGCCACATTCAAAGGCACTCAAATCACCTTTCTTCCCCATACTAATGCTCGGTTTGAACTGCAGGAGATTGTCTCGACCATGTCTACATGCCTAAATGCACTGAGTTGCTGCCATGTGATTGGCTGATTAGAAATTAAGTGTTAACGATCAGTTGGACAGGTGTACCTAATAAAGTGTCCGGTGAGTGTAGTACGCTATAAACAAGCCTATTCATATTACTAGGTATGAGCTTTCCATAGGTCATCCCCTGGTTACCCAGACCTGCAACAAATATATTGGTATGGTAGGTGCTCTTCACTGTACAATACCTTTAATGTAACTATGCAAGTTGATCTATCTCCTTATTTATAATGAACAATGGTGTCCCTTGTTCTTCTGATTGGTATTATCTCTCAGTTTATGTGCCCCAGGCATAAAAGCCTAGAGATTGCATCAGTCGCAGAACATTACAAATCTGTTGGTACTTTTGGATCCATTATATGATGTCTCATTGAGATGCCATACAAGTTTGTGGAGTAGGTATTTGTGGATAAAACCTATAATACAGCATGCTGAAAAGTAATCTGTCAGCAGCTTTGATCATACAAAGCTGCCGACATTTTGTGTTTCTGTTTTTAGTAGCAGCATGACTGTATAATGCATTTAGATTCCAGCATTGCAGCTGGACTAGGAGCAATCTGGTGTACTGCTGTGTGAGATCTATTACTCATCACAGTCCCCCCTCCTCATTGTAAGGATACTTGGGCGGATTCCTGATATATGCTTACAATGCAGGGCTAGGAGGTATCTATCTACCCTTCTCCAGCCTGTAAACAGGAGGAAGAGTGAAAATTAGCAGTTTTGTACAAGTATTGTAGCTTGTAAGGAATAACTTGTAAGGAAGTTCACCAGTTACAATGAAAAATTACAGCGTTTCTCTTTCCAAATGTATGTCCACTCTAGGGTTATTAAGGCCGGATTTACTGACCTGAACTGAAGTTAAAGATGACCATTCACTACCTTCATCAATTCTAACATTAATCCTATCCTATGATAGGTTGTGCTCCCCTTTTTCTGACTTACAGCCCGTACTTTTCCAAAGCAATTGTCAGCCTTGGACCATTTATCTCACAGTAGAGTATTGGGAACCCACTGTACTTATTGGGCACTTAACTGTCAGATGGGTGGTCCAAAGCTGGAGCAGACAACTTGGCACAACCCATCTTTTAGTAGACATCTGAAAGTTGCTTAGGAAATATAGGGCTTCTATGCAAAAGGGATTTTTGCACAGATTTTCCCGGATGGAAAATTCATGCCACAAGCCCACTGAATATTTCACAATTTTGCTTCCCTAGTATTTGTAGCTGCCATCACATTGTGTGTTCTAGACTGCCAGAAGAGATTATGAAGATAAAATGTTATCTTTAGATGTAGCTGATATTTACATGGTCAATGGGCTCAAATAATGAAAATCTGTATCCATGCACTACGTTATCTTTTAATAAAAAGAGCTTACAAAAACATTTGGCGTGGTAATATGTTACAGAATCGGGTGATGGTCAGTCACCTAGCGGTGAACATATCATAGAGGGAAAAATACAGTATGAGCTACATTCACATACACATTATATATATATGCCATATGAACGGCAGCTAACATACAGCCGCCATAGAAGTGCATTGTGCCCGGCACGGTGAGGGTATGGCATGCTCTATCTTATGCCCTATGTATGACCCGATGTCTTCCTATGTAGAGGGGAGGGTGAAGATCGCTCACCCCTCCACCTCTCTAGCAGAACGCATGGTGCACCCAAGTTACCTAAAAGCAGCATTACCTGAAGTGACTTTTCATATATATCCAAGCTGTGTTTCCTCTCAATATCAATGCTACACAGTGAGGGTAGTTTTTTGTTCTTATACTTGCACTTATATAGGTACAATTAGATACAGTAGACACAAATTTTGATAAAAAAAATGCAGAGATCCGAGGAGGGATGATCAGGACTGGTGGCATTATGGGGAATATGAGTATTTACTGTGATAGTGATATTTGGAGAGACATTAGCAAGCTAATGAACATGAACATTAATACAAAACATTTACTGGAACAGTGTAATTCCCTAACTGGACTTGTCAGAAGAGAAGACAGGTCCTCTTTAATACCGTAATAAAACTAAACTGGCGGCTATGGAGCAGTCCCTGAATTTTCTCCATAATAGATTGTGTAGATGTTTTTCCGTCACGTCACCCCCGGCTTTAAATACATCCTTCTCTGAGCGGGGGATTGCTCAGTGTGGCAGTATTTTATAGCAATAAAACAATCTGTTTTTACCTAAGCCACAGAAACTTGTTCCTGTCAGCTTGCCCTTGAAAAAAATCATTATTTACAGCTCCATTACTTTCTATCTGAGGAAGGAGTAAAAGGCGCCTGGATTGACTCACCATCCAAATAATGTGGCGGTGGATTTGTCATCCTCTCTGTGTGGCTGATACATTTTGTATAGGCATCTTAGATAGGAATCTCCAGCAGTTACACCTATTTGGGCCCCGCTAGGTGGTTATATAATGGACATTTATAGGCTTATTTCTTTATGAATACAATGGGAATTGCCATTTTGGCGCAATAAATGCACATCATGCCTGGTTGCTTACCAAAGACTGAGGGTGTGGTCATAGGTTCAGTTTTTCAGATGCAGTTTTTGAAGCCAAAAGCAGGTGTGGATCATAATGGGTTGCGACAAATAATTAAAAGGTGCTGCTCCTCCTCCTACTTTTACTCCATTCCAGGTTTGGGCATCAAAAACTGCATCTGAAAAACTGAACGTGTGAACGCACCCTGAGAAGCATGAACTTTGGAATAAGTGGATAATTTCAGCCTGCATCTGTGATGTATGTCAGATTTTAGGATTTATGTTTAGGGTGTGTTCACATAACATTTTAAGGGCTCTTTCAGATCCATATGCTATCCATGATGTTTGCAGATCTGATCCATGTGACCCATGTGACTATTCACATGTCCATGTATATGATGCAAGGAGTCCCAAGGAAAAGCAGAGGCAATAAAGAAGCCTACTCCTGCTAGTACAAGTCTATGGACATGCTCAACATACGTGCCCCAAGCTTTCCTGGGGTACACTAAACCTGTCCAAAAATCGAGAGGTGAATGTAGCCTTAAAATCACAGTAGCAACTATGCTTAGTGGGGGTAATTTATCTTTTTTTTGTCTATGTTTGGCGTTGTTTTGGTGCAGTTATGGTACAAATGTTGTTTTGTGCCAAATGACCATAGGACAGTGCAAAGTCACTTTGACATAGACCCTGCCCGCAACAAATTCATTATTTGCATAGACTAGTTTTCACACTTGGACTGAATGATTGGCAACTTTCCGTTTAGACACAAGCTTTAGTGCAAATTGAGACTTTGCATGTGCTAACAACCCACATAGCATAAGAACACTGCCAGCAGATTTTTCAACGGCCAAAGCCACAACTTCTACCACGATTGCATAGTATGACTGGACAGCCAGGTTGAAGAAGAGTTGTGGTCATTCCAAACTTCTTCCATTTAAGAATTATGGAGGCCACTGTGCTCTTGAGTGCTGCAGAAATTCTTTTGCAACCTTGACCAGATCCGTTTCCTTGCCACAATTCTGTCTCTGATCTCCATGGGCAGTTCCTTACACCTCATAATTCTCATGTGCTCTGACATGGACTGTGAGGTCTTATATAGACAGCTGTCTGCCTTTCCTAATCAGGTCCAATCAGTTTAATTAAAGACAGTTGCACTCCAATGAAGGAGTAGAAGCATCTCAAGAAGGATCAATAGGAAATTGACAGTATGTGAATTATATATGAATGTCACAGCAAAGGGTCTGAATACATTTGACCATGTGATAATCAGTGATCTTGTTTAAACTATCTACATCTGTTTTTTTCTATAAAGATAGGGTGCAGAGTGTACATTAATGAGCTTAAAAAATTTTTTTGGGATCTTGCCAATTTTTTTGCAATGGAACAAATAGTGAAAAATTTTAAGGGGTCTGAATACTTTCCGTACTCACTGTATAGCAGGAGTTGCTGAGTGGATTGTACATAGTGTTCCATATGGAGTAACAACAAAGTTGGAAAAAAAACACTTAGAGGGGGAAACACAGTCCGTAGTGATCTGCGTCACTAGTGATATAAATGTTGTCCCACCATAGTTTGACCAGCACAGAACTTGCTGGAACATAAAGAAAACCTAAATAAAAACAAAGCCAGGATTAGGAAAATATAAAAAATAGACTTTTTAAAAAAATCACAAATAAACACAGGAAAGGCACATAATTCATAGGGAGACAGGTACACATTGAAGAGACACAAAAACATCATGGGGACACAAGCATGTCCTATCTGCAGATAGTGTGTTATATAGCAGGAGAAGCCGAGTCAATTATACAGAATTTCTTATATGAAGACATTGGGGCTTATTTACTTTGGGTCCACGGATCATTGGATTTTCTGTCGTTTTTGGGATTTGCGCCTCTAGGACAGTATTAAACTGGGGATTGTGTTGCACGGATTGTGGCGCAGTTGCTCTGACTTTCATGTGACAGAAATTAGGGGGCATGCCGTTGGACGATCCAACTGATTCGGACTGAGCTTGGGATTTAACTTTAAAATTGTGTCAAAAGCCAAGAACTTGCATGCACCAGGAAGAAGAAGGTGAACTCTGTCGGACACATGCAGGACGCACGATATTAGTGCATCGCGGCACAGTGCATGTTCGTCGGACAATGCACTTTCGTGAAGTATATGTGCCCCATTATTTTATAGAGAAAGATGAACAGAGCAGAATGTACAAAGTGTCCTATTTGCAGGCAGCATGTTATAGATCATGAGAAGCTGAGCAGATTGTACAAAGTGAATCTATAGGCAGCAGAGTTTGGGAAAAGATGCTCCTAACTTTTCCTAACGCAACTATTTACTAAAATAATATGGAGAGATTTTAACAACTTTGAACAATATCATCAAAAGAAAATGTTTTTTGGACTATTCTGGTCTGTTGCTGTGTAGTCAGGGTGATAATGTACATTGTGACACTCCTGTGTCTGGTTATTTATCAAAGTTAAACAATGTTAATAAACTTTGTTTATATAACGCCATCAAATTCTGTAGCGCTTTACAGATTATGGGGAACATATACAAATAAAATAAGACATTACAGAGTAATAACATTGTCACATGAAACAATAGAAATGAGGGATCTGCTCATGAGAGCTTACAGTCTATGATACAAGAGCTATAAAAGCTTGTATACTGGTCCAGCCATTCTTTATAAGGGAATGGAATACAAATAATTTAATAAATATAAAACTGCTGCTTGAACCAGTCATCAGCCACCATCTAATATACAAGATGGCAGGGGAGTAAGCAGAATTGGTTAATAAAAAGAGTGTGATAGGCCTGCCTAAATAGATGGGTTAAAAAGACATTTGAAGCTTTGGAGGTTGGGTATTAGTTTGATTCCAGAGAATTGGTGCAGCTCTGGAGAGGTCCAGGAGACGTAAGTGGGAGGCTGGAATTAAGGAAGAGAATAATTGAAGATCACTGGCAGTTTGAAGAGGACGGGTTGAGCGATAGAAGAAAGAAAACAAAAACAACAACGGAAGAGGACGGCGCCTCGCGTAATAACGTAGGGATAGGTCGGTACCGATTAAGGTGAGAAGGTGGGTGCTCACCTGGTGACCACTTGTTAGTAAGCGGTAAAGTTATCCATTCAGAGGGAAAAGGTTTCTGTCTTGTAAACCTAGGTTACTGCAGCTACTCCTACGCTCTCCAATGAACCGGTAACCAAAGGCACCGTAACGTAAATGCAAAAAAAAAAGTGCAAAAAAGGGGGAGAGCCAAGTGGATGCGCTTGTAACCAAAATGAAATGAGATCTCCAGATATGACGGAATTCACACTATTTATTGATTAAACATAAAAATCCAGTGGTTACGCGTTTCGGGGAAACCCCTTCGTCAGACCAAAAGTGTGGACGCTGAGTTCCTGTTCAGGCGGTCAGCGGTGGATGTTGAGCGATAGACAGAGATAAGAGAGGAAAGGTAGGAAGGTGCAGCATTGTGCAGAGCTTTGTGGATGAGAGTGATTCATTTAAATTGTGTTTGGAAGAAGCTGAGCAAACAGTGCAGTGACTGGTGCAGACTGGAGGAATTTGTGTAGCGTCTGAAAGAAAAGCCTGGCTTCTGCGTTAAAAATAGATTGTAGAGAAGAGAGTTTAGTAAGTGGAAGACTGATTAGTAGGGAGTTACAGTAGTCTAGACAAAAGTGAATCAGAACGACAATTAGCGCTTTAGAGAGAGCAACAGATTGAATATATATGTTGCAAAGGAAAGAAGGAGTACAACCACAAGACAGCGGGCCTGTTGCCTTGGGTTATGGTGACATCACAGGTGGAAATGGAGAGATCAGGGATAGTTCGATTAGTTGACGGTGGAAGGACAAGAAGTTCTGTTTTGGAACTGCAATATGGAATAAGTGGATCTACAGGCTACATTCACACAAACCTATCATACGTACGGCACCATGGAGAGGAGGATTGGTAACCCCTCTCCATAGCAATGTATGGCGCTGTAACACAGGGGAAAGATGGGACATGTCCTATCTTTTCCCCATGTACGGAGCAGAACGGCACCGGGGCTATGGGGGACATATGTATGGCTGCAAGCTTACGGCCATACATACGTCCCCCTATGGTTGTGTAAATTCAGCCTAAGACTGTGTGCACGTAATAGAGAAGTGTAACCTTCTCTAATAGTGTTGAGTTTAAAATACTGTACGCAGTCCTTAGAAATTCTTTAGCCTCAAAAAATAGATTTAGCTTGTGCTCTTAAGAACAACTAGGTCACTTTCTATAACCAATCCAGCTGTGTTAATACAACAGCTTACACTGAAATGACAATCTACAACTAAAAGAGTATTGAAGGAGAACCCGCTTACCAGCTTATACCCTGCCTGCTGTGTGCAGGTCACACGCTGCTCAAATGGAACGTTTACTCCATGCGGTTATTTGGCAACGTACAGACCCTGACAGGTTAGACTGAATACCTTCAGGTTTATAGCTTTGCCAACTACTGGGAAACTACTAAGTTTATTAAAAGCTGAACTGGGAGATAAACCTGGTAATATAGACTCTAAACACCTCTGGGTTAAAAACACTTCCCAGAAATTCATATTATGTTTTCTGGTCCACAGCTTTCCTTAACTGTATTGCTTTTTTTACCTGTCTTCCACATGTATTTAATGCCATGTAAACTGTAATATCTACCACTTTGTATGAGCTCCAGAGATGCAGTCAGGAGATGGGAGAAAGTTCCACAAGGTCAACTATCACTGGGGCCTCCACCAATCAGGGCTTTATGACAAAAGCCTCTCCATACAGTTAGCAAAAACACATGAAGGATTCCCAAAGATACAGGCAATAAAAGAAATAGGAGGGAACTGGATTGTTATCTGCAGCTCACTGCCCATACACGTCTTTAACTGTATATCCGGTTCTGTAGCTCACGGAGTCACAAGCCTGGTGTGATCTCAAAGATAAGTGTTTTATCTTTAAAAAATATGTTTCTAGGTGACAGGTTCGCGTTACAACTCATCTAAAAAATCACCTACAAAGTCCTACACATGCCTTCTGTTAAGAATAATGTAGTCTGCTTCATTGTTTTTGTCCCAAAGAAATCTTGAGTCCATATTCTAAATCAGATTAGGATTTAATATCATCTGTTTGGATAAAATATCCTTCGTAGCTGTAAAATCTGACGCTGGTTGAGTGCATCAATAATTTGTGTAAACGGAGGGCAGCTATCGTCACTCTGCTGTGCACTGAATAGGCTCATAAAACCCAATAAAATTTCTATTATAGAATGAGGAATGATGCATGGAGCACATTCATTTTATAATGTTCATAAATATTTTTATCACTATATGTTGCATCTGTCACCTATTCAGTGGCCTGTTCTCAGAGCAGTATATAAATTTATGTTATGCCTCAGTAAATACATCACTGGCCAAGATTTCTGCATAGAAAATGGGTTCTGCTGTGCTGCAACAATATCAGGCCATATTACATGTTCATATGTGTTGAAACACAGATACATTTATATATCAAGTTTAAGATTAAGAGCAGCCTTTGTTACTGCCTTTACTTATATTATGATATATATATTATATATCATTATTATATATTATTATATTATGTGGCATAATATAATAGTATGTGTGCAGGACTCGTTCTTACTCTGCAATAAATATCTATTTGACTTTTTTTTTTTATTTATTAATTTAGTTTTTTGTACATGGTTATGGCATCAGTGTTTCACTCCTTTGCTTTGGGATAAGATAATGATGTGATGACTGCTGAAAAGTGATCCCTACAGATCAAGTATCAAACTATTGTGGGAAATTAGAACAAAGACACTGATATAAACTAACAAAATCTATGCGAAAAATAAACATATAGAGGCTCATTTACTAAGGGTCTGCGGACCGTATTTCCGCCGGGTTTCCCGACGATTTCCGTTTTGCAACGCATTTAACAGGGTTTTTTATTGCACGCGATCAGATTTTGGCGCAATTTGGCGCCGGCTTTCATGTGACAGAAATCGGGGGCGTGGCCGTCGGACTATCTGACTGATTCGGGCTAAGCACAGGATTTAACAATTAAATTGTGTCGCAAGCCATGCACTTACAAGCACCGGGAAGAAGGTGCGGAACTCTGGCGGACCTGATCGGGGAAGCAACAGATGCAGGTAATCAGGCGTACGAGCTACGTGAATCCCCCCACAACGCAGGATCGTCAGACAGTCCGGATCGGGGATAGCACGCAGGACGGGTAAGTAAATGTGCCCCATAATATATAAAAATCTAGAGCATGCTGAAAAGCACATCTTGATGACCTATTTCTGCACAGACTGCAAATTAGGCCATAAACACAAACCTGCTCTGTTTGCCTATGGACCAATGGGGCCAAGTTGACATTAGGAAGGTGATGTGTCAGTATCTAAAGACATGCTCTCTTTTGCACCACTAATAGCTACAGACCTTGCCTCATGTCAGGGTTCTTTCACATTGGCGTTGATGTTCAGTTTCAGTTGCGCATCCTTTCATTTTTTCTCTCAGATGTTTCATCAGTTTTTTTTTTGTGGACCAAAGACTTCTATTGCATTCCGTTATCCGCATCCATGAAAAAAATAGGATATGTTTCCAACTGATCAGTGAAAATACATTGTGAAAACACCCATAGTAATCATTGGCTTTGTTTGGCATCTGTGGAAATCACTGAACCACGGACGTGAAAAACAGCGCCAATGTGGAAGAGCCCTAACACTGTCATAGCTCAATGAAGAAGGAAATACATCTTAACTAATTGGCAGGGAATTCTTTCTGCTAAGGCTATTAAAATAAATTACAACATTTATAGGAGTTCATTTACATTGTAATTCATGCTAATAGTTGAACTTGCTAAAATAAAATGTAGCTTCCTATCTGTGTGATAGTAATAAATGAGCGACTATATCTGACTGCTTGCAGGTAATTATAAAATTCACGGTCGTAAACGGTTTCTCTGCCACTTGTTTCTCCGATGTAATAAATCTTATCTGTCAGAAGCTTTGCCCTTTACACCTACAGAGGGTGCACAGAAGACTACACCCCATCATTGCATCACAGTTTGTTGGTTATGTACTATAAAGCCTGAAATGCAAATACTTCTTATCCAAAACCAGACATCTAGACTAGGCATGTCTCTCCATTTACTTTGGTTTGCTTCTGAAAAGGGGGGATCATTGTTTTCTGAACCTTAGTGCATTCAATGTGCATAAAGAGGACCCTTTAATAGGAAGTGTGGGTCAAAGAAAAATTGTAACTGTAGTGGATTCAGTAGGGCAATGACTAATAAAAGGTGCAAAGAGCTGGGATAGTTTGATTCCCCTTGATTAACCCCTTTTAATACTAGCAACTTTTATACTTGTACGGACCAGTGTAAGGTGTAATTTTTTGCGAGGACAAGCTTACCGTACATTTTTCTTTTCTACTATTTTGGGGACATTACTATCTTTTAATCACTTTTTATTCAAAAATTATTTTGGACTGTATTTTAAAGAGGAGATTGAGGACACTAAACTACCCAGAGGTCCTTATGCACTTGTGGTTCAGTGTCTGAAAAAGCATTTTACTAAGTCCCTCTGTGGCTGCTATGATAAAAAAATATCTAGAGATATGTCTGATTAGGCACATCGGACCCATTTCTTGTGCTCCCAGGGCATTCTGGAGTTCTACACCGCATCTTAATCTTAGAAGCGCTGTTATTTTGACACATGCACAGTGAAGCCAAGGTTTAGAACGCCGGCTTTACTGTGCGACTGCGCTGGTGCGGGCTGCACTAAATCAAGGTGAGTATTAACTTTTTTATTTTAATAGAACCCATTTAAGGATTTGGTATAGGGCAATTTGGGGCAATATACCAATGGTCTAGAACAGTGATGGCTAACCTATGGCACTGGTACCAGAGGTGGCACTCAGAGCCCTTTCTGTGGGCACTCAGGCCATTACCAGAGATGACTCCAGGTATCTTCCTGCAGACCCAGACAGCCCAGGACTTGCTGTGCACAGAGGTATTTTAAAATGACAGCTCTACCTGGGACTATTTTCTGCTTTATTGGTGTCCTCAGGTGCTGGTATCAATGAAAACTGTGACAGAGAAGGGAGTATAAATAACACATTAAATTTCTGTGTTGGCACTTTGCGATAAATAAGCGGGTCTTTATCGTAGTTTGGGCGCTCGGTCTCTAAAAGGTTTGCCATCACTGGTCTAGAAGGACCTGTGGGTGATTAAGTGCCCTTTTAAACACCCTAAGATTTATAGCAAATTAATTTTGTGAAAACAAATAAAAGAGCGAAATACGCTAAAAGACAATACATACATGAATACATAAAAGCATAAACATATAAAATACAGTATCTCTAATAAAATAAGAACAGATGAAAATTAACAGGGCGTTGTAAATGACCAAGTATGTTACTCAAAGATCTCAGAACACATAGGGGGGGATTTACTAATTCTGGCGCAAGCACGACTGTCGGCATCGGATATCAGTCTCCGGAAAGCATAGCCCGATGTATTTAAGTGGCTAACGGCTGTAAGTAATTAATGGGTAGAAGGAACTAATCAGTTGTGCACCATAAAAATGCCGACATCATTAAGATGTGCGCCAAAATCTTACATTAATTTTGCTCTCTGACATTTTTTTCCTGACCTTTTGGCGCAGATACGATAATACATGTCCCCCATCTTGTTTCTGTCCTATAATACAATGGGGGCATTTATTATTTTTGAGACTAGGGGGCAGATTTATCAAGCTGTCTGAAAGAATATTTCAAGTTGCCCATGGCAACCAATCACAGCTCCCATTTAAAATATTCATGAGCACTGGTAAAATAAAAGCTGAGCTATGATTGGTTGCCATGGCCAACTAGAAATATTCTGACTTTCAGACAGTTTGATAAATCTGCCCCAATGGGGGGGATTTATAAATGTGTCACACGTTCCGCCAGTTTAGTGGAGGAAAACCCTAGTCATTTTCTGCACCAGATTTATCACTGTGTTAATGAATCTGGTGCAGGATAAGACCTACTTTAAAGTGGTTTAAACTCTGCGCCACAATTTTTGGCGCACGGAACATTCAAATAGGCCACGCTCCCCAGTGCAGACAAATATCGAAGACCCCGTAGCAGACAATACTGGTGACCACAAGAGCAGAAATCTAATAATACTGGAGACCCCCAGAACAGACAAAAAAAATCCTCTCCTTTACCCCTTTATCAGTCTAAATTTGATAGATTGTCTTCTCATTCTTTTTAAGTGGTATTTTGCTGAGCTATATAACTACAGAAAGGTTGAAAGATCAGTCCTGAAGCTACAGCAACATTGGTCTAGTAGCTACATTATTGTTTTTCTTGTGTTCTAATATAAGATGTGCTTTAACATCAGTGAAAGATTGCCATCTATTTTTTAGTTTATTAACAAATATTTAAGAAAGAGATGGCTGCAGCAAGGCAAACTATAAATTTAGTCTTAAAGACGTCTCACATGTCTCCTAAAATTAGAATGATACTTAATGTGAATATATTTATGATATTGCTCCAGAATCGTCTGGTCTTGTCCTAAAATCACCCAACACTTCGGTTATAATAGGGTATAAGGAATTCAAGCTGAGCAAAAAATCTTTGTAGTCAAAAGAATCTCTTAGACCAAGCTGTCGGGAATTATGTAGAACACATTTCCGAGCAGAGCAGAAAGGATGGAAGTGGGTAAGCCTTCAGTTTCTGGTTGCATTAGCCTAATAATCTGCTTCTTCGGGATTGAGTTGCCATGACAATGAATCGCAAGTGACGGATGAGTTATAGTTAGATATCGGAAGAGTGAAATACATATGCTATTATGCTAAAATTGCTTCAGTGTGTCGTCTCCGTAGTAGTAGGTTTAGGTTTCCTAATATCCATTATAATATCAGAGAAGATGTTCACTATGAATCATGTTCATGCCTTGTTTATTTTACTATACATGGCTAGACAGGCCACCAGATGATGGGCCGGGCTGTGACATGGTCCTTATCCGCTGTGTATAGGGAGAGCAGCAGCAGAGGAGTACTCACATGTCACAGTAATCCATTTATAGCGGAGACACAGCCCCTCTTTGTGTAGTAATTTGCTTTCATATTGATTGAAACTGCTTTTAACAATTGGTTTTCATTCTAGGCTGAATTGGAGCTTGTTATTCCCATACTAATCACACGTCCATTTAGCATCCCCATGTGACTACTTCTTGCAAAAAGCTGAATATATTCAGGGTAATCATGTGTTGGGAACTGTTCACCTATATCTGCATAAAGGAATAAGAAGTTGTGTTTTATTTCTTCACTGGTCGTAAATAGTACATAGCAGGTTTCGTGGTAGCTGCCATAGCAGCTGTTATGGGGCCCGCAGTGTCAAGGGGCCCCGGGATCTGAACTGACACTAAAGAGTGGAGGATGTGCACCATTATATACATATTATTCTGCACATTGTTCACAGTGCACATCTTCCACAGTACACAGCATGAATCTGCACCTCAGATAAGAAATGTCAGGGGAGGAGACAGCAGGACTAGGAATCTCTCATCTCTAGCTTCCTGCCGTCTACTACCCCCATGCGGTCTGCAGTTAATGGGACAGATATGTGCCTTCAACCCCCCTGTCTGGCTGGTGAAGGGGGGCCCCTTTCAGAAATCTGTTATGGGGCCCAACCTCTCCTAGTTACACCCCTGGTACATAGGGTCCTTCACTTACTACATATAATGACAAAAGAAATTAGACATTATTGCATTAATATTAACAATAAAGAATGAAGTTATAAATATAGTTATACCATAGCTGGTGCCATGAAAAATAGAGACTTAGTTTCCATGTAAATGTTTATTTTGAAAGAAATTCTATATTTGTACCAAAATGGATGCTTTCAACTGGAAACCATACCCTTGAAAGAATCTAGCTGCATGTGGGTCTGATTATTCCTACCTTTAAGGCCAGCTTCACGCAAACATGGAAACTGACCCGTATGTTTAAGAAATTTAGTCTTATAGACGTCTCACATGCCTCCTGAAATTAGATTGATACTTGATGGGAATATATTTCTGATTTTGCCCACGGGCCCATCCCACGGGCTGCTCCCATTGCAGAGGATGGGAGTCCTTGCATCATACAGAAATATGATGCAAGGACTCCCTGTCTGTCTGCCTATCTGTATAATAGTAATGGTGCTGCTTGAAAGGACTCCTGTCCTGTGTAATGTGTTCAATATGTGTGATCAAATTAACACATGAGTCTGTTTTGTGTCCGTGTGCAGTGCGCTTAGGGTGCAAGGGTGTGGGCTGTCTTCCTCAATATACAGCTAAACCCAATAGAAATCCATAGTGAATCTGCATGTGATATATGTATACCTCCATAGATTTTGATCAAGCTCTACTGCTGATTTTTTTTTCATTTACCATTGTCAATTTCTACACGGAAAGTTTTCACAGTGGGGGAAGATTTATAAGACTAAAGTATTAGACTGTAGGGGGAGATTTATCAGAAATGTCTGAGAACAAAACTGTAGTTACTCAGTAATAAACAGTAATAAAAGCTGAGCTCTAATTGTTTGCTATTAGCAACTATAACATGTTTACTCTCCCACACTTTTGATAAATCTCCCTCGTTGAGTCTAACCTTGCACCGCCTATTAGTTGGTTTAGTTAATGCCAGAAAAATGCACAAAAATCCTGACACATTTTCAAAATCTTTGGCACATGCCCCTTTTCTTGTGCAGCTATACCTCTCTTTTGTTGTACTATTTATAAAAGTGTCTAAATCTGTCTAAACCCTTGCTAATAATAAAGTTATTTGAGTTTTTGCTGCAAATTATGGCAGAATTGATCAATCTGCTCCAGTCTGTGCACATGTTTTAAAATTACAGATTTAGGCTACATTCACACTGCCTTATGGGGGACATATATGGCCGACGTATATGCGCAGTATATACGTCCCCCATAGACGGCAATGGGCACACATGTGCGGCACTGTACCGCTCCATAGCCAGGAGAAAGATAGGACATGTCCTATCTTTCCCCGGGAATACGGCGCTATGCGCCATATATAACTATGGAGAGGGACGGGGGTGAGCAGCGCTGACCCCCTCCTCCTCTCCCCGGCACCGACGTGTACCCGCCGTACTATGGTACAGCGGCCACATGTTAGTGTGAATATAGCCTTAAAGTGGATTTCTTACATACAATTCCATGTGCAAATCTTCACTGTGTGCATCTACCCTAAAAGGTCTGTTGATGGGATATTGAAGTCTTAAAGGAAACCTACTACCAGGATTAAGGATTGTAAACCAAGCACACTTACATACTGGTAGGTGTCCTTCACTGGCAGGATCCTCTCCTGTTTTAGCGCCTTATGCCATCATTTTTTGTTATAA
The DNA here is from genome assembly GCA_019512145.1 of Engystomops pustulosus. Lineage (NCBI taxonomy): Eukaryota > Metazoa > Chordata > Amphibia > Anura > Leptodactylidae > Engystomops > Engystomops pustulosus. The sequence continues at coordinate 40,039,755 of CM033642.1, read as the reverse complement.
AAGGCTTTAATAATTATGGAGCTGAACCTGAGGGACTCCATTGATGTTTGTCAGACACCAGGGGTAGTGGACCCACTGGACCATGCGGATGGTGACATAAGCCAACACCTGGGAGCGGGGTCTAAGTGGCACCCGGTTTTCACCAGAGCCCGCCGCAAAGCGGGATGGACTCGGTGCGGCGTGGTACCGCCAGGTCGCTCCACAGGCCCTACTTTGTCAAGGCGTTGTACTAAGTCATAAGGCAAGATTGTGGTCGGGGAGGTCGAGACAGGCACCATAGGATCAGAGTCGGGGTCGTAGCGGAAGGTCAGGACAGGCAGCACGGGATCAAAGTCAATAACAGGACCGGGGACACCAAATCCTTATCAGCACCCACTGTCGATGTGCGACCGCACAAATCAGACATTTATAGGACCGGGGTCACAACTGGAATACAGAATACAAGGCATCAGCGCCAGCACCAATTATCGGCACGATGGCCCTTCAAATCTCCGGAAGCTGATCGTGTGTGTTAGCGACAGGGGTTTGCTTCATTATGAAGCAAACACCTGGCGAATATGAAGAGGGCTCAGCCTGTGAGCCCGCTTCATTGTCCCACCTACGCAACAAGACGTACAGGTATGTCTTTTTGCACAATGGGGAAAGAATTATGTCACAGCCATAGCAGCAAGCGGAGCTGTATTATTATCTACGGAGGCATAGGATGCATAGGAAGGTCAAAGTGTATTAGTACTCCTGTACCTGTCAAGCATTACTATCATATACCGTGGCTGCTATTATGTATATGTATTAGATGCAAAAAAAAAGTCTTCATGTAACTGAACAGGGAAGTGGGGGGAATACAGACTATAAAACTAACTTTTATGTATTAAAACTAGAAACGGAAGCCCCTTGTGCTTTTCTTTCTTGTACTCTAATTACAACCAATGCGTTCACAATCGCTCTGTATAGCAGCTGCCTCCAGTAATCTGGTGAGATGGCCGGGTCCCTGCGGAGAGAGAAAACAGATTTCAGCTCTTGGACAGCTCCCCAAGCTCAGCCTTTTTCTTATCACAGGCAGCCACAGCCTGAAGGACTAGAGACTCATCATCAGCGAGGATGTAAGTAAGGATGTAATATGGAAGCATTACCCTGAGGATCTATAATCAGCAGTATGCTAATTCCTCCCATACAGATCAGTCATGCAACTCGATGTAGCTGCAAAATTCAGTTATACAGATCACCCAAGAGTGGTGGCATAGAAACTGTTTCTAGAACTAGAACATGGAAAAGTACAAGGAATGACAGGGTTAATATATTTGATATATAGTAGTATGGCGGCAGCCAAGAAGAAGGGTAGCAGTGGTTTTTCTTGCTCTAGTGAAATAAGGAAGAAGCAACATGTTCACGTAAATTGGTCCCTTGGAAATCTCTTAAGTGACGAGAAGCCCTACTGTATGGAATATTAGAATAACACATGACTAATTTTTCCCTTGAATACTAATGTAATTAGTCTTCACATAGGAAAACCACAGGATGACACTCAGAGCATAGTGTCTTCCATTTGTATGAGTGATCTTAGGGAATAGAATTTATTACCAGTCTGGATTAGTTGTTGGTGGGGTCACTAAAGCAGTACTGACTACAAAATATTATACAAATATAATCACTACAGGGATTAGTAATACAAAAACCTTGTTTTTGAGGTCCGTATGCTATATGTTTTTTTGTGGATGGCATATGGGCCCATTGATTCCTATGGGTCTGTTCACATGTCGGTGAACATTGCAGCATGCACTATTTTTATGTCACATAAAGACCACTGACCTTCAAGGAAGTCAATGGATCCGCAGAAAAAAAAACTGATGACACACGAGTGACATCTATATGTGGTCTGTTTTTTTCTTAAATGTTGTTAGACAACTAACTGGGCAGGGCAAAAAGTAGCTTAGAGACCCATATGCTTTTTTTTAACATCCGCAAAAAAATGAATGGGTATCTAATCATAATGATGTGAATAAACAGATGCGGGTACAGATGCACACCAGACACGCCCTTTTAAATGAGCCTAACACGATTTAGGCTAAGCTCACATTTTCATTTAGCAGCTCATGTTATGCCCTTCCCTTATTAATAGCAATAAAAATAATGCTGCAGTCCTCAATCTCTTTCCCAAAATAAATAACATAGGGGTTATGGAAGCTACTGTTCTGTAAATGGAAAGCTATGGCAAATGGAATATTAAACATAAGGCTTTCTATTCTCCTTCTGTATTTTGTTCCCGTTACAATATCTTTTATAGAAGAGCGTAACAGAAATCCTTGACGCAGGACAAGGATTGACATTTGTGGAACAGGTTTCCCATTCAAAATCAAATTCACTCGTTCAGTTAATGTCCGACCGCAACATGCGACCGCACCTTGAATATCCTAAAGTAGTATAAAAAAATAAAAATAAAAGATCTTTCATCAGCACCGTCATTTTAAACTTACTGGTTTTGGGCTTTATCACAAAATATTTGTATGTCATAAAATTATATTATTTAGTTTTTAGTCTCCAGGAATTCGGCTAACCCTGCTGTAGACTGCTTATCAACTGGTTTATCAGTGTTCTTCTATTAAGAACACCCCCCCTCCACTGTAATGACCATGTCTGATGATTTTAATGTAACAGATGGCTTTTTCCTGAAGCACCAATCATGTTACCATGCTTTCTGTATGAGTGTATTTTCTCTCATTTGTGAGCTTGGAGGCTTCTCCCATCTCTGCACATACATTCTTCTTTTCTACATTTCCGCTCCTGTAACTGCTGAGGGCCCAGGGCACACACTGGAGCGCTCTTTACTACTATGTCACAGTTCATTTTTCCTGCCTATGTATGGCCATCTTAGTTTGTTATCACAGATATCTTGCCTAAAATATAAATAAGCAGTTTTAAAAGTAATGGCACCGTAGAGTGATTCTTGTATACTTTTCTACTTTGAGAATTGGATAGATTTTAAAGAAAATCTGCCATCAAAATCCATCATGATAAATCAGGGACACTTCCTCATAGATCCAGGCAGTGTGACTGTGGTAATTCTCTTATATTTGTTATCCATGGCCTCCTTCCTTCTAAAATTATTCTAATGAGCATGAAGGGCTGGTGGGTGTTTTCAGTGCCCCTGTGTCCTGTAGCTTCACAGACTGTAACACTGAGCAGCGCAGATCTCTCCGCCTGCTGCACTTCTTGCTGTTGCTACTTTACACAGGCAGAGGGAGGATCATAGAAGAAAAGTTGGCACTCACCATATCTTTAAAACTTCTTTCTTTATTAGATCATCTTTAAAACGGCATACACAGAGGGAGAGGGTGGATGGGGGAATTGCGTTTTTGTACAGGGACAAATTGTTTCGCGCTAGAACCAGCGCTTCATCTTGCCATCTTGAGGCAAGATGCAAATATGTTTTTTAGGTCATTATCCCACATCATGTCACTTGGTTTCCTTAGGGATAACTTTTTTTCAGGACTACCTTGAGTAGCTCCCTTTACACCATGCTGCACTTCATGCTTTGTGTAAAGGGAGTTGCTTTACTAGTTAGTACTGAATAATTATCCGGAATCCCCAGTGGATCATGTATGGTCGTTAAGGCTTTGTATGGCGTAAAGGTGGTGGAAATGCCCATGAAAGAAAATGCTAAAATTTCAATCCCCTAGTGATGTTCACACAATACAGATCATTTTCCCTTACTTTACAATTTAACTGTATTGGTGAATTGTATTGAATAGTGGTGAATTGTGTACACCAGGACTGATAGATACAAGTTGGAATTATATCTGTGAAATGCTGTATTTTTGTTAATAACATTGAATTAGAGTAAGTGTTATTTTGTTATCCTGAGTACATTTAATAAACTTGTCTTCATGGCAATACCTTTAAGGATTTTATATTTTTTCTTACCTGTTCCCTACACTTTTCTGATGAGATGTGCAACACCCTCGCCGATGCAATGGCGAGGTAGTGTTTGCGAATACGTCCCACCTGCATGTAATCACATCACACTACATGGTCCTGATAGGACATAGGGGTATTGCAGTGGTGAATCCTGCCTGGCAAGGCAGGAGTTAAGTATTTTGTATAATGCCAGATGCTGTTATCCAATGATATGTGTTACATCCTGTGCTCTGTAAGCTGAGATGTGATTGGAGGAGCAGCCACCACCTGACCAAAGGAAGGTAATAAAACCTCTGGCCAGGAATGTTCTGGGTCTTTCTAGGGATTATTCTAGTGTGGAATCCTAGGAGAATCAGTGAGTGAGTGAGTAATCTCTGTCTAGCCCATACCAGAGCAGGAAGAGCCTAGCCCCTGCCTCTGAAGTGGAGCATTAGACTAGAGTTAGTGTAGTGAGGAAAAGGGGTATCATCTTACCTTTGAAGGTGATACCTGAAGCCCTACAGGACAAGCTGAAGCTTCCTACCAGGACACAGCTGCCTCCCAGCCTGCTCCCTACATCCAGGCTGGTGAACTATCTCCTGAGGCTCCCTCCAACTCACATCTCGGCACCCTACCTACCTGTTAAAGGCACGTTTGCTGCGGTTCCTGCGGTTCAAATAAAGAACTGTAAGTTGTTTTCTTCAACTTCTGTCTCCGTCTGGTCCCTGCTAATACGGCTGCCTGCATCACGGGCACCCTGTCCATCACCCAGAGACTCACACTCGGGACATTAAGGGGTTGCCCCAGGGAGATCTGCTATAGCAGCCTCTCCCTCATCATTTCTTGCCAACACCACCCTGCTGGAGACCTGCCAGGCTGTAGGACAGCCCTCCGGTTCCCCCGTACCAAGCACCGTGACAATAGCGTGCTTAGGCCGCAACCGCCAGCCACTCCGGTACCGCGGGCCCCGGCTGTCTCCAGGCCTCACCTCAAGGGCTAGGCCCCGGTGGGGAATGTTGCAGATGCAAAATCATCTAAACAGCAGTGTCCCCAGATTGCAGTCTATCTCTTTTGGCAAAGATATACTGGTTTGGCTATTATCCCATATCAGTAGGCTTTCTGAAAGTTATGCATTGATTGCCATTCAAGCTACCAATCATTGCTCTTTTCATATGTACCTGGCAAATAAGTTAGTGTTGATTGATCTTATATTTTATGAAGGTATAAAAATAATAGTTTGTGGGGAGCATACGTCCTTCTATAAACGTTTTATATGGCTAACAAATTAAAAATGTATAGGACTAACAATCATATTGCCATTGTGTACCCCATACAGTGTGATGATCACAAAGCAAGGATGACTTGCTGAATTGTTGCAAAATATCTTCTTGCGTAAAAGACTCTCTGTGGTCCATTTATATGTTGAGTTCAGTGGTTGCATATTTCCGGCTAAATGTGATGGCTATATGTATCAATTGGATAATAGAGCATAACTTTGTTATCATTTATGCTTATATTGTTAGACCAGATATGATGTCCTAATAAGAATTTGGCAATATCGGAGAGTCCTCTTTGTTTTGGTTGAATTCAATGTTGAAATTAAGAGAACGATTAACAAAGTTTACTTGCAACTTATAAGTAATACTTAGATTTTGTAGCATTTGATTGAAGATACTGTTTTTATCTGCTCTAATGGCAGCTAGCAAACCAGATGTAATAGGATCCTGGATAAGCCAGTAGGCTTTGTTGTGTACCGCTGGCCTCTGTTGTACACAGATACAAAGTAAATTGGAAGCCAGAACACAAGTATAAGCCTGGCGCTCTGCCTTTCTTTGCTTTATGGAGACTAATTAAATTCGCTTAGATCTCAAGTCATTCGGGAGCAGCGCTTCCCTCATATTTTTGGTAATTGTTCATTGTGGTAATTAACAGAGATTCTTCTTTGAACTGAGATTTAGTAATTAATATTAAAGTGTGAAAATATAACATCCATTTGAAGGGAAAGATAGGAGCTCTCATGATGAGTTGAGGCTGTTGTGTGGGGAGCTGACAGATTTTGTGCTCTACTGTATTTCTCCTGTGTACAAAATAGTGCAGACAAAACTGAAGATGTTCTTATATCGACAAATCTGTATTTATTATCAGTGTCAACACAAGTCTACGATTTACTAATAAGAACATTGTTTCTGGGTCTGCACGGTCTGTGTACATCCATGGGGGATTGGGAGGATGACTGTTATAGGGGCTGTTAGGTCTATGCATATTCATGGGGGGATTGGGAGGTCTACTTTTTTGGCGCTGTTATATCTGTATTCATTGGTTGGTTATTCGAGGGACTAGTGTTACGGGGACTGTCAGCTTTGGGGGATTGGAAGATGACTGTTATGGTGGGTGTTTCATGAGGGATTGGGAAGATGACTGTTATGGGGGCTGCTAGGTCTGTGTACATTCATGGGGGATTGGGAGGACTACTTTTATGGGGGCTGTTAAATCAGTGTAGGTTTGGGAGGATTGGTTTTATGGGGGCCCGTGGGTCTGTGTACTTTAGTTGAGGAATGGGTGGACTAATGTTAAGGGACTTTCAGGTCTGTGTACATCCGTAAGGGAATTGGAGGACTAGTTGTATGGGGTCCTGGGAATTATGTGAACATTCATAGATGAGAAAAATGTAATGAACCAAAACTTTTGCACATTAATTTTGTTTTTAGGAAAAATTTGCCACTTATGGACTACTTTAGGTATTACATTTTCTGCACAAACAGATTTTTTTTTGTCTCAAAGACCGTTCAGAATAGCCTAAACCTGCCATACATATTTGTGGGGGCTTTAATGTCCCAAATAGACCTGGTTACTGGTATTTGTTCTCTTTTCTTTCTGTTGCCGTTGTATAAAATAATAAGAAAGATATAAATACATATATAACTAGATGTAATTTTATTCTTTTTGTTTTTTTATTCTAGGGAAAACCTTATGCTTTTGATCGTGTGTTTCCACCAAATACAACTCAGGAGCAAGTCTACCATGCCTGTGCTATGCAAATTGTTAAAGGTAAAACTATTTTCCATACTGTACCTTATATGAGTCCACCTGGTCTCTTAGTTCATCCTTATACTACTCTATTAAAATGAAGAAAGACTCGCCTGAAGTAAGAGCGCCCTCTAATTTTGAATAATAAAATCATAGGTGATGTACCCTTGTTATAGTCCCTATTGTAGTATCTTAGTGGAATACACACACATATATATAATTATTAATTAATACTACCATCTACTTATATCTACTAATAACTACCGTAATTACTCTGTGTAATGTTTACATTTCCAAAAAAGGGCCCTGCAACTAGCAGCTAATTTTTTTCTAAATCTCCCTAGGACATTAATTGTAATCGGAAATAGTTATTGATTCACTTTTAATTTTTTTTTATATGGAATATGCACATTGGATAATATAATCTTTTTTTTGTGGTGTAGCTTCTTAGGCATAGCTTTATAAATTGTTGGCAGAATTTTTAGGATTATTGCATATATTTTATTTATTTATGCATTGTATTTATTTTTAGATTAAATTGACATTTATGTAAGACTTTTTGTTTTGATTATTTAATGATCATAATGATTTAAACTGTTTACTTTCCTGCACTTTACTTGTGCTGACCAATACATAATAATTATAATATTACCATAAATAACTTGTAATTGACTATGCTGAAAAGGACAACATTTCTGTACTAGATTGCTTCATGTTATTATTTTCCTTGCAGATGTGCTGGCCGGATACAATGGAACTATCTTTGCTTATGGGCAGACGGCTTCTGGAAAGACCCACACCATGGAGGTAAGTTTTGCAGTACCAGTAGCAAGAAAAATTTCGAAATAATCTTTGAATAAAAAGGGATGTTAGATCTAAAATCTTTGTTGGTATCAAAAAATGTTCTTATCTTTTCTGTTATCCTTCAGGGTAAGCTGCATGATCCTCAGCTGATGGGAATAATACCGAGGATCGCTAGAGATATTTTCAATCATATTTATTCCATGGATGAAAACTTGGAATTTCATATAAAGGTATGTAGATGTTGTGATGAAATATAGAAACATACATGCACAATCGGGCGGAGGGGGATCAGTTAGGGACAGTTATGGAGTTATGATCCATCCCAGCCCAAGGCCCTATACATATTTGGAATCTGGATAGCCACGGTATCGCATACCTGTGTCTCAATTGGTTTTAGCATTCTTAGACACAAAGATATAAATATATCTCATTGGGAGCATAGTAAGTGGGTCATGTCTTGTATCAATGTAATCCAGCGATTCATCCGGATCCATGAGAACACTGACTCTATGACTTCTTATTGAGAATCTACAACTCCTCCAGGGTCCTGAAACTGATTCAGGTAGGAGGGTTCCTAGAGCAAGGGGTGTGTCTGCACCTAATATAATTAGGGCTTCCCTTATGCCCATGGTTCTTCCATGGGAAATATTTTTACCATCTAGGGCATAAGGAATCATTAAGTGCGGGTCATCCTTTTCCATTGACCAGCACAAGGTAACTAACTCACTGCTTGCTAAAACAAGTAGTCCTACCCCTGTATTTTGTCCTCTGTTAAACTGTATATACACTGCTCAAAAAAATAAAGGGAACACTTAACACAGTATAACTCCAAGTAAATCAAGCTTCTGTGAAATTAAACTGTCCACTTAGGAAGCAACACTGATTGATGATCAATTTCACAGGCAATTAACAAGACACACTCAATAAAGGAGTGGTTCTGCAGGTGGGGACCACAGACCAGTGAGACACTTCTCAGTGCTTTCTGGCTGATGTTTTGGTCAATGTCGGTGGTGCTTTCACATGCATGGTAGCATGAGACAAACTCTACAACCCATACTAGTAGCTCATGTAGTGCAGCTCATCCAGGATGATATATCAATGCGAGCTGTGACAAGAAGGTTTGCTGTGTATGTTTGGAGACCATCCGCAGCCTCATATGGAGCATGACGAGGCATTGTAGGGAGGTCATACAGGCATGTGCAGCACGTATGTGGATGTCTTTGCAATAGGATGATCATTTTATTTTGAAGGACTTTTTTAACAAAAACAAAGCAATATCTTCAATAAAATTATAAACTAACTCATATAGTGCGCCCAAGACCACCCCCCCTGTGCCATCAGTCCAAGCCAACTTGCATAATGTTGGTTCTGTTATACATCCCTGCAGACAGATGACCGTAGCATGAACATTGATTCCCTTGCTAGTCCTAAGGGCTAGATTATTGGAATTGAAGTGTCCATTCAAACATGTAAGGTGAATTTATGTTCATTAACAGGATTACAATGAGATAATTGATTACCAATTCTAATTAATTTATCTTTGATCTAGATAATCAGACTACGGATTGATTAGATTGTCAGCCAGTGATGCTGTATATTTGTTATGCTACATTTTTTAGCTACACAGTATATACTGTACAATATATTAAGAAGCATCTCTTATAACATCTGTCCTTTCTTCAGGTATCCTACTTTGAGATTTATTTGGATAAAATTAGAGACCTGCTTGACGGTAAGTAGACACAGATATACACATAACTTAAACCAAATTCCCAATAAAACTGTTTTATTTTATAGTAGGTACAAACATAATATAGATCATCCTGTATTGTTTTATGAAATATATTCAGCTCATTTGCAGTATCAACCATTTTACAAGTTTGATGCCATTTAAAGGAAATATACCATAAACATCAAACATGATAAACATGCAGACTGTGGGAATGTTCTCTTATTTGTTATCCATGGCATCCTTCCGTCTAAAATCAACTTTTAAGATTATTTTAATTAGCCAGAAGTGTTATGGGGGGTGTTAGAAGAGCCCCTCCGTGCTGCAGCTTCACAGGCTGTTACACTGTGCAGGAGCACTTGTAACAACCTCCCACTCCTCCCTCTTCCTGCTGTAATCTGAGACCAACAGGGAGTTTTGCCACAGGTCGGAGATGTTCTGGTAAGTTGATTTTAGTATACATGAGGCCATGGATAATTAATTATAAGATGATTACCACAGGCATGCTTCCTGGATCTAAGAGTAAATGTTCCTGGCTTGTCATGCTTGATTTTGATGGTAGATTTCCCTTAAAGCTACCAAGTCTAACTCGCACTGTGGCTCAGGGACTGTTTGGTGGTGCTGAGGACTCGACTCCAAGTATTATAATTATATATGATGTAAGGAGTCCCTTTTTTTGCAGAACAACTGTAATCATGATTTTGTGATGTCTCCTCCTATCATATATATCATGTATGATGCTTGTACTCCCATCCCCGATACTGTGTTAAGTACATGAAGTCGGACCACTACATGGCCTAGAATTCATGGAGCAAATGTGTCTTGTTTTATAAGTCCTATTCTATGTATAAGTTGACAAATTAATTAAAAATAAAAAACTAAGATATAACTATGCATATCTTGTTGTATCATCACCAAACCATCAGTTTTTATGTTTAGAATCCAATAAATGGGTTGCCAGAATGCTATAAAAATAGACAATGGCCAGCAGATGACTTGGCGGCCCCATTTGATATAAAGCATGGCATGTGTATGCAAATGAGCAATTATAATCTTATTATACATTCAGGTAGAGTGTTCTAATGTCTCATCCATTAGAGTATCAAATTAGTGCATTCATTATGGATTATGATCTGTCACTTGCTTGCGGCTGTGACTCCAAGACAGTGTCACATACAATCCAGCACGGCCAATTTGCTATGTATGAAATATGTGTTATTAAAATGATCTTAAACTGAATATATTGGATGTCAGATCTGTTACATATAGGACAATGGAAGTCCCCAATTTTAATGTGATTCAGTGCTTTATTCTTTCATATTTTACAGTAATATATTGAAATTACCGTAACCGCCCTAGGAACAGCGGGAGCTAAAAAAACAAATTCTAATTGTATTGGAATCGGAATGGAAAGGGTTGGAGCTGGTGGTGTTTCCCTTTAACTTAGCTTTGACAGACATTGTTTTCCTCATTTTCATTTCTAAATGGGAGAATTTGTAGATTTGTATTTCCTGTGTCAATGCATTAATTTATTTTTTGTCTTAAAGTAGAAAAATAAAATCTACAATTATATTTTTAGCTGGGTTTACCCTTTTAATATTACCTAATAGGGATTTGTTGTGTATTATGTTAAATAGACAGGTCCTACTTCATCAAAGAGTAACTAAACATTTGAAGTAATTAAAACAGTTGATAAAAGTAAACTGTGTTGCATATTTCATTAAGTAAAGCAACTTTCATTTGTCTTTTTCTGCTTCTGTAGTGAGCAGTGTATCTGAAATCTTTCTGAAATACATCCACTTCAGACAGATAAGGAGGCTAATGATTAACTCATCCCATAACTATAATTTACTTAATGATTCAGCTGTATGGGGAGATTAGAATGTCCAGTAACTGTAAAGTCACAAGACACTTTATCAGGTTTAAATAACGGAGAAAGGCAGGCGAAAATGAAGGGCACAGGAACATATTTCTTTAATAAGCAATATAAAATTAATAATATATTTAATTTTGTCAAAACTTTACAAAATAAAAGGTCTCCTCCCTTTCCCTCAAATGAGCAATGTTTTGTAAAGCAGCTATTTCCCATTTAGGTAATGAAGCTGACCTACCTTACCAATCTCAACCTAACAATACAAAGTGGTGCTGCGTTTTGGGGAGGGGGTGGGAAAGCAGATTTTATTTTTTAATTATGGAGAACTTACCGTATTTCAGTTTGTTGCCTAGAAATGCAGCCAATCTCCCTTTAAGGTTTTGTACATCTCTCTTTTCATCTACACTTTAAATGAGTTTTTATTTTAGTGTGAGTAAATGCAGCTGGGTAAATTATTTGGAAGTATCGATTTTCCTTTTAATGCTTTTGAAAATCAATTTATTCTCCTTCCTTTTTCAAGTGTCTAAAACAAACCTCTCCGTGCATGAAGACAAGAACCGTGTTCCATTTGTCAAGGTGAGAGCGGACACTGCATTGTTTTCTTTGTCTGATCTTCTTGGTGTTGAATGCTGAGTTAAGTACATTTTATATATATATACACATACATACATCCTAACCATCTAAAAAGCTAAATATAATCTAATAGTTTTAAAAAAAGAGAAAAATGGTTTCTCCATAAGGATAGTACAAAGTAGACATGAGTTTGAAGGAGTCTTGCAGGCCATCCAATGCTCCTTTTGAAAAGTGTGAGCAAATCAGCTCTCTTCTTTCAAAAATAAAGATTTAGTTTTGTTTCTAGTACCACCTGTTGGATGGGTGCAACCTTATGGATCAAGGTCTGAACCTTGGTCTTACAAGATAGCCAGAATGTCAAGGGAGGAACGTATCTGCTGTTTTGGATTGTAGATTCTCATTGCCTTAGTTCAAGGCTGAGTGCCCATTAGTTGACTTGGAAGTCTATGGAAGATAAACTAATACCTCCCTCTCCAAATCTCTTTCAAATGCCTGTATTTCAAGTGCCTATATTAGCTTATATCTTAGTCATTAGAGGGACATTGACTTAAAGGAATAATTTTTTATGTGTATGACATATACAGTATACATGTAAGTAAAGTATCTGTTAGAATGGCGCATATAAGAATTATAATATTTTAAAAATGTTTCAATATTTTACACCCCTATAAGAATAGTGAGCATTGTCATATGATAGCAATATACCAAAATTATACCAAAAGCCATAACATAATTTGCTGTTTCACACACAACATTTCTCGATCTGAATACAGCAGCGAAGCAAGGAGCCATCAGCTCCCGGCTCTTCCATTCTTCCTGTGCTGCACCAGTTACAGCAGATACTTTATAGGGAAGCTAGTGAAGCAAGATGCTAACAGCAGAGAGCGGAAAAAACGTCACTTATATACAGTATATTTGACATTTCTTCAGTGATGTAGCCTGCAGAATTAATCAATACGCAATTATAGTCAATCATTTCTTCTTTGAACAGTCCCTGTACAGCCTGCTGAGATGGGCTTCAGGTGTACTAAGGACTGCTGAATATATGTTCTTTTGATCATCCAGTGTATTAAATAAAGTATCTTTAGCCCTGTATTTTCCAGTGTAAAGGTATTTGGGACAATATTTAATGGAACTATCAATCAATATACATAAATAATGTGAAGATGACTGGAAGCAGTTGCTCCATTATGTATATATGGAGATAGATTGGACCAGTGCGGTGGGCAACCAATGAGCGCTAACGTGCCAAATGCCTATTACAGGAAGACGAAAATCCAATCTTTTTTGCAGTGGTGAGAACAAATACAGAGATTCAGAGGGTTTTTGCTGAAAGCCTTGATCACAGAGTATTGATTTCACACTGTTTTGCTGAGGCCGAAGCACAATATGAAATACTTAGTATCATTTTTCAGAGCCGGAATGTTCTTTGTATTGAATAATATTCCTGCTGTTTCATGGCTCTGTTTATGCCCTTCACAAAGAGTTTATAAATGGAGACCTTAGTGATCGCATTGAGAGTATGAGAATACATATTCTAATAATTATAATAGTTGGGTCACTGAGTAAAGCCATTACTTTTTCTTAAATTAATTATGTCATTGTGTATGGCTGTAACTGACAGAACACTTCACATTGCAATTGTCCTTTCCTTTTTTGGGGGTTGAGAGAGATGTTTTCTCTGTTAATATGGATCAGTAGATTGCGGTTCTCAGTGGCCATGTGATGCACTGCATTGCAGATGTAATTTAAAGGGAATGTGTCATCAGAAAATGCAATCAGTTCTTGTGACATACATTGGATGTAAATGCATGCAGGCAAATTTTTTTAAATCTAAATGTATACAGTCAAGTCTATACTGGTCAATGGATTACATGTAATATGGTCATCTGTCAGCTTTGCTGTGTAGACTAAGACAGAAACAGCAGAGTGTGGAGATTTAATGATAGCTATGGTAATGTTGGAGGCTTAGATAAAGCTGAATAGCAGCATCATACTTATATATTGTGTCCTGTATGCTTCATTGTCTCTGCACTACACTCTATAGAGACCAAGATCCTGTAATAGTGTATTTTACTAATCATTAACCACTTTATTGCAATTGTAGACAATGCAAGAAGGATTTGTGTGTCAAATATTATTGACCCAAGGAAAAGTTTCAAAACCTATTTACATATTTACAGGTATAATCTTAAGGAAATAAATGTCACAATTAAAAAAATATAGTTATGATTATTTTTTTTTACAAATCATTAATATAGATTTAGGGCTTTTATTCCATATAAACATTACATAATGCAAGCTGTGATTAGACCATGTTAAGTGGACGTGTTTGGTACTTGCTGGGAAAGCTTCTAGCCATTGCGCCTGATGAAGTCTCTTTTTGCAGCATTAAGTGACCCCCATGAGAAATGGATACTGAGCTGTATGTGTCTTCTTTGCTTTGGCTGAACTGGGGTGCACCTCTTGTGCAGACCTGCATCATATGGACCCTAATAAACCCTCACTGATTGGTTAATGTGTTAATGTACGTGATTCATTCTTCTTTACTTTTCAGGGCTGTACTGAGCGTTTTGTGTCCAGTCCAGAGGAGATCCTAGATGTGATCGATGAAGGGAAGTCCAACCGCCATGTCGCTGTCACAAGTAAGGCCTGACATAAGTTATTCCACTTAAAAAGTCATTTCTCTATGTGTGGGGATGTGATCCATGTGTCTACATTTCTTTTTATTACTCTAAAATTAGAATTCTTGACTAAATTTAATTGTGTTGTTAGGCTAAAAATGCCTCTCACCCAATAATAGTGCAGCAAAGAAACCCTTAAAGGGGTTTTCTCACAAAGACAAGTTAGGCCCTATCCACGAGATAGGGCCTAACTTGCTGATCAGTGGAGGTCTCAGTGCTGAGATCCCCGCAGATTGCGAGAACGAGAGGTTGGTCGGACTAATGGAGCAGACGGCCGTGCATGACCATTCTGCTCCATTAACCAGAGTTCTGGTGTCATTTTAAAGAGGAGAATCTCCATTTTTCTTTTATCTCAGTGTTTGTGTTTTAAGGTGCCATGTTACAAAACTTACATTTGTTGAATTGTGCTCTCCACCAGCCTGTCAGATGAAGGTAGCATGGAGAAGTAGGAGGGAGCTGCAGGGAAGGAGCTGACAATGTGCTACAAGTAACTACATGCAAAAGAGGGGCTCATTTAACTGGTTTTGAAATGTAATGATGATGCTTCAGAAGATAAATAAATGTTGCTTTTATTTTGTTCATGCATAAGCCTTAACCCTTTGTTTCCAAGCAAAAAAAAAGACCTTTCATATTTTTTGAGAAACAAGGTATCTGTTTAAATCAGTAATCTCTATGGGGGTTACTTATTATTTTCATTGGCTTT
The DNA here is from genome assembly GCA_019512145.1 of Engystomops pustulosus. Classification (NCBI taxonomy): domain Eukaryota; kingdom Metazoa; phylum Chordata; class Amphibia; order Anura; family Leptodactylidae; genus Engystomops; species Engystomops pustulosus. The sequence continues at coordinate 40,024,471 of CM033642.1, read as the reverse complement.
TTTGGTGTAAAAAAGTATCAAAAAGTTGCATGGAGTTTTTTTGGTGACTTTTCACTGCTAAAAAGTCCCAGGGCTATTTCCGCAACATTATTAATCTGGTGTAAACATAGAACTACTGCTAGTGCAACACCGTGCAAAGCCAGATTCATGACTTGGGACTTTTGCAAAAGTGGTGTATCTGCTGGGACTTTTTATGCATTTTTAGACTTTTTTGGGGATTTAAAAAAAAAAAATCCCAGACAGAAAGTAGACAAAATGGACATTTTTTAAAGGGTCTAAGCCACTTTAATAAAACTGATGGACAGCAAAGCTCCAAAAATAGACATAGAGCTGTCCTAAGGACCCGGCTTTTAATTTGCATATATTGTTTATATGTTTATATATATGTTAGGTTGCAACTTATACTATGCTTTTTAATTATGCTTTTAGTAAAGAAAATAAAAATGATTAGTGAATGATGAAGTCTCTGTGTCCTGACTTGTGCCCTTTCTCTCTTTCAGACATGAATGAGCACAGTTCCCGTAGTCATAGCATCTTCCTTATCAACATCAAGCAGGAGAATGTGGAGACGGAGCAGAAGCTGAGTGGAAAGCTGTATTTGGTCGACCTGGCTGGCAGCGAGAAGGTCACGTTCATAATCATGCAATGACTAGTTTGTTATTATATCTCTGATTATTTAGTGAAGATTCCCTTTGGATATTTAGACCTGAGAACTCTCTCAAATATTCGATTTAATGGAATAAATGTTATCAGCCATGTAGTTTAATTTATCAAATGATTAAGTTGGTCATTGCCATGTGAAACACCTGGATCATTACTCAGTTTTGTATCTGCTTCATTGCAATATCAGAAACTGCAGTCCAGCCTGTGCACAGAGCACAGAAAAACTCTCCATAGACTTCAGTGGGGCACATATATCATAGTTTTTCGGCTGCCACTTTTTCAAGTTTCCTGAAGTTGGCCTACTTAATCATTGCAATGTATCTTTTTCCCCTTTGGGCTAGATGTGATGAGTTGCCAGTTTAGTCTCACTTTTGCAACTTTTTGTGGTATGTGACTTTTTAGTCCTAGCTCCCAAAAGTAAGTCTGGGTCTATAATGCTCTGTTAGGTGCAACAATGAGATAATTTCAGAGCCCCAAAATCGCACAAATTGAACAAACATCTGGGCTACAAAGATAAATACAGCTAACTTTGATACACTGCTTGATTCTGCACCCAAAAAGTCTGCAAAATTTGTACAAAAAAAGAAGAAGAAAGCAATAGGAGTGATACATGTCCACCATAGACTTCAGTGAGTTGATTCCAGACCATTAACATCTATGGGCAGGACATTGCTATAAAGCATTGCACTGAATACTATTACCAGAGCTTGAGTGGGATGGAATCCCCATAATCCTGAACAGAAAATATAAGAAAAAAAATCTACAAACAGAAAATAGTTATTAATATAGTTCCTGTTTCTAAAGAGTCAAGACTAAACCTTTAATTTAATAGAAGGTTAACTGATCCCTTTAACTCACTATTAAATTTTTGTAGTGATTAAATAGACGTCTAATGTTGCATTTTGTTTTGACTGCATTTTTTATATGTGATCTTTATAGTCTTGTTTGAAAGCGCACACTTTATGTAGAAAGATGTGATCATTCTGCACACTCATTGGAAAAGCAGGAATTATGTCCTATGGAATAAGCTAAAATCAATGTGAACTCAGACAGAACAAGACCTATTGATTTCTCTAGTATGCACATATTAGTGTCTGCAGAAGACTACGGTTAGGGAAATGAATACTAGATAACTTGTTTGTTACATTTTATTCCCTGCAGCACTAAATGTATAAAAAGGATTTTAAGCAGTATTACATATCATATAATAATAAGAAATACGTTTTCTCAGTTCTAGATGTTCCATGTTTCCGAATATGTTTTGTTACATTGTTACTATATATTAGTAGCGGTTAATAAAAGTTTGTTTTATTTGATAACTAAATTTTAGTCTACATTTACACAGAAGAGTTTATCATTAAAGGACATCTACCACCAGGATGAAGGACTGTAAATCAATTACACTGACATATTGGTGTGTGCTCCCCCGGTATGATCTTCTATTCTTTAAGCTTCCTTTACCATTTTTTCTAAGATAAAAAGGCCTTCACAATTATGCAAATTAGCCTGAGGGGATCCAGGCTCCATTTACATCTATGTAGCCCGGAGCCTATAGGCTAATTTGCATCATTTAAAATCCGTTTTTTGTAAAAACCAGGACATAAGAAGCTTAGATAAGAGCAGAGTCGGCAGACACCAGTAAGTCAGTGTGCCTGGTTTACAATCCTTCATCCTGGTGGTAGATGTCCTAATATTACGATTTATAGGGTAGCTGTATTAATAATGAATGGAGACATTTTAGTACGTACTCAAAGCTGTGTTAAGAAATAAGGCTTGAGGCAAAGACTTAGAAGTTAGTGGAAGCCACTTTGTTCCCAGGTCTGCTGACGCAGAATCAGTTTGCATCCCCTTTGTCTTCCCAGTCATGCTTTTATTTCCTTTTTTATAAAATAGATCACAAAGCGTGTTCAGGAATGTGTGTTATGCATGTAATAGGGATTCTCTTACAATCACAGTTCAGCAGTAGAGTTGAATGGACTCAAACTTTTTGGGTTCCGGGTGCGTTCACAGCCATGGAAAGTAGGTAGGGGTGTCAGTGCGCCGGCCAATCACAGCCATGGATAGTAGGTAGGGGTGTCAGTATGCCGGCCAATCACAGCCATGGATAGTAAGTAGGGGTGTCAGTGTGCCGGTTAATCACAGCCATGAATAGTAGGTAGGGGTGTCAGTGTGCCAGCCAATCATACGGTATACTGTGCAGGCAAAAAGGATACCCCTGTTTGCCATATAAATGCAAATGTTTGGTGTTATCTCTTAAACTTATAGGTCAGTAAAACTGGAGCTGAAGGGGCAGTACTGGATGAAGCCAAGAACATAAATAAGTCTCTGTCTGCCCTGGGAAATGTCATATCTTCTCTGGCAGAAGGATCGGTAGGTAACAGAAACTTATGTGCTTTACTAAACAATTACCCTTTGTCTTCAAAACTACACAAGTATTTATTCTGTCGGTTTTTTTTTTACCATTTTAGAAAGGTTACGTTCCTTATAGAGACAGCAAGATGACTCGAATCCTGCAAGATTCTTTGGGTGGAAACTGTAGGACAACTATGTTTATCTGCTGCTCTCCATCAAGTTACAATGATGCAGAGACCAAGTCAACTCTGATGTTTGGCCAAAGGTGCGAACCCCGCTTAACAGATTGGCACAGCTAATTGGCACAGATACAGCTTCAATACCAAACACTCATAATGCAGGGGTCTGCTGATCATTTACTGCATGAATATCCATATCTGCCAACATAGGTGTTCTCTTTATGGCTCATATAGAGGGTCCTATGTGAAATGTCATTTCTGGATAGATCACAAGTGTATGGGATAGTTGCTGTAAATTACAAGTGTCAACTATTACTAGTCAAGACTTTCATCCTATAAATAGATCATTAACATGTCGATAGATGTTTGATATACAATGAACATTGTAAGTTGTATCATCCTTGTAGAGCTAAGACCATCAAGAACACTGCATCAGTCAACCTTGAGCTGACAGCAGAGCAGTGGAAGAAGAAGTATGAGAAGGAGAAGGAGAAGAACAAGACAATGAAGGAAACTGTACAAAAGCTGGAGGCTGAACTTTCCCGCTGGAGGAATGGTAAGAGTATTTCTTGGTAAAGTTGAGTTTCCTAAAGCATGTTTATGCTTAGTAACTGCTTCCGGACCAGACATTGACCCACATTTACTAAGGACCTTGCACTAGCTTTCTGGCAGACTTTGCACATTCTTTTCAGTGCAAATTGCTTGCACATGTTTTTAAGAAGTGTCTGACACACATTTGTGCCGCAGCTGCACTATACCCGACACAACACAACATTTTGCACTGAAATGGGCGTTTGGTGCACAGTTGGGCTGTGCCGCACATTTAACATGCAGAGTCCGACAGAAATGTGTCATACACCCCATTTAAAGGAGCATCAGAAAAAAACTGGTGGACTCTGTCAAGTGCAGGGAGCACCAGATTTATGAAGAACGGGGACCATAAATCATGAATCTGGCGCCCTCTGCACTATACACAGGCAAACTGCACATAATACAGACTGCACGGTTTTCAGTAAATGTGGGCAATTGTCTTAATACATGAAGGTGAACCACTCTAAACTCTACACAGCACAGATTGTGGCTACTTTGTTCACTTCGACAGTCTGTCATAGGCTGGCACGACAATCTCAATTAAGTTTGCAATGCAGAGTGTAAAACTACCCCTCTCTTGCATGGAGACTGTAGTACCAAATATCACGGAAAAAATTGGGGAAAAAATGGCTCAATAGCTAATTTTGGTCTATGGGTCACCAAAATAATTTAAAAAATTATATAAATACATAAAATAAAACTTGATCAAAAAGACAAACTAGCACTAATATAAATGTAAGTTCTTCCCGCAAGTACAAAAGCCCTCACACAATACCATTGATGGGAAATTTTTCTTTATTATAATAGGTGAGCGATAGTAACATTTTTAAAAAGCTCTATGAATGTGGTATTGCTGTAAGCATATTGGGCCAGAAAATAAACTTATCCTTTTGTTTAAGCCATAAGGTAAATAAAAATGAATCAGTTATATGCATCCCTAAAATGGTATGCATTAATACTGCAGCTTGGCATGCAAAAAAACGCCCTTTCCATCTCATGGAAGTGGTCCCACCCCCCCCCCTCAGTGTAAAAAATGCTAGATCTGACAAGTGAAAATGGAAATATGAGAAAAGCCGACTTTCGTCATACCAGTGCTTACTAAAACAGGCTGCATCAATAAGTGAGTTAATTAACAATAAGCAATATAGATATCAAAACCAGAACCCCAATAGCCTTAAATTCATTCAGTGCATGTGGGGTTCTCAATGTTGAATGCTTTATTGCTGGGAATAGTTATCAATTTTACAAGGGTCAGACTCCCTGCACTTCACTTCCTCTAGGAGAGAATGTTCCTGAGACGGAGCAGCTGAGTGATGGAGAGCAGATTATCCCGGATACCTGTGATGAGACACCGGTCAATGATAACAACTCCTCCATTGTGATCAGGATCTCCGAAGAAGAGAGGAGGAAGTATGAGGAGGAGATCCGTAAGATGTATAAGCAGCTGGATGACAAGGTATGGAATAGTCAGTCCCTACAGGAAAAGAAAATTCAGTGTTCTCATTGGGGTACATTTACTTACCCGGTCCATTTGCGATCCCGCGTTTTCTGATGTGGTTTCGCATCCTGCCGGGATTCACTAAGGTTGTGCGCCCGATATCCACCAGGTGTCGCTGCTGCCCCAAGGTCCGCCAAGGTCCGCCGGAGTGCCCCACTTCTTCCCGAGGCTTGCAAGTGCATGTCAAGCGACACAAATATTTTTTTAAATACCGTTTTTTTTCCGAAGCCGACGGGTTTTCCAACGGCCACACCCCCGATTTCCGCCGCGTGAAGCCTGTGCCAAAATCTGATTGCATGCACCAAAGTCCTGGGGCAATTCAGCGCAAAACGGAAATCGTCGGGAAACCCGATGAAAGTGCGGCCGCGGAGCCCTTAGTAAATGAGCCCCATTGTGTGTAATCTGTATTGATTTATTGATTGAAGTACATTTCACCTATTTCATGTTTTTTTGGGACATTTTTTCAGTAACTTTCACTTTGACGTAAATGGGGCACATTTACTAAGGGCCGGGCGCCAGTTTTGGGCTTTGCATGTTCTTTTATATGCAAACTGCTTGCACAGGTATTTAAGAAGTTAAGAAGTGTCTGCGCCACATACCTGTCGCACGCAACCCTTTGAGTTGCAGCTCTGCTATACAAATGTGACACAAATTTCATCATAGAAATGGGCGTTCCAGTCCACAGTCGGACCGTGCGCCCCAATTAACATGAAAAGTCTGACAGAAATGTGGACTTCGCACGCTCCACGTTTAAAGGTGCACAAAAAAAAAGTTGGGGCATTGCAGGAAGCGTCAGATTCATGAAGAACGGGCGCCACAATTCATAAATTTGGCGCCCTCTGCACTATACACAGGCAAGGTAGTATAGTACAGTATAATAAATGTGCTCCAAAAAGTTTTATGAATTAGCTTGAGTCTAAAGGCACCCACACCATACTATTGCATAATGGTAGTAAATGAAATCCACAGCATGATAATAGCAGTATAGCATTAAAGTCTGTCGGCTTTATGATGAGAAATACTGCAGAGTAACAAATAGTCCACAAGTATACAAGAGAAACAAGTGTGTACACTGGTCTAATATTTAGGGCCTCTCAATGCCCATGACAACCATCGTGATTCAAAATGACTCACGTGGATACAAAATTCTTTTTATATAATAATTAAAAAGATACATAAGGTCAATGGGTACTTCCACCAATCTTTCGGCTATAGCCCCGGCCTAGTCCATATGTAAGGGTCCACACTTAGGAGCTCCATGGGCTTCCACGAGATTGCCGAACGGCCCGGTGTGTCCTGTTGACGTTTCGGAGTGAGGTGGTTGGTTCCTCCTTCCTCAGACATGTGCCTATCGAACTAGGGGCGGGCTATAAAATGGACTTTGTATTTTATTGTACAATCTTCATTTTAACATAAGGCTATTTCATTACCTAGAACTACTACAGTACACATTTCTTACGGTGCTCTCAGGATGTTGTTGATGCAGATTACTTAGTGAATTATAATCAGAATCTTAATTTTTTTTTTTTCTTTATAATTGTAGGATGATGAGATCAACCAGCAGAGTCAGTTAGTTGAAAAACTCAAGCAGCAAATGCTGGACCAAGAAGAGGTAATTACAATGTGAATTGGTGAAAGTCATCTCCTACATATATCACATGTTTTAAGTCTCTTCAGGTTAGGTGACTCTAGGTGGCACTAAGTTTCCAGAAGGAGAGAAGCAATTTGCATACTAATACTTATGGAACAGGGTATGACTTTCTACAGAAAATAAGATAAAAATCTCTCCTTGTCCTGTAATGGACACAGAGTTGCATATGTAATTATAGTATAATTAGATGTCAACCAATTTCATATACTTCATATAACCGCTGCCTGATCTCTCACATATTCCAACCCAACCAGTATGTAACTAATTTTAATTCCATATTGTTGGCTTTTACCCATCTTTTGGCAAAAATAAATAACTTGACCATAAATTTTGACTATCCACAGCTTTTAATATCCACCCGTGGAGACAATGACAAGGTGCAAATGGAACTAAGTCGCTTACAATCTGAGAATGATTGTGCCAAGGAAGAAGTCAAAGAAGTTCTGCAGGCTCTAGAGGAGCTAGCCGTCAACTATGACCAAAAATCCCAGGAGGTGGAGGACAAAACTTTGCAGAACAAGATACTTGCTGATGAACTGTCCCAGAAAGTTGTAAGTGTCCTTAGAGATCTGACCACAAGGTGGCACTAGGGCATTACTGTATTTTTAGCGGGCCACCTTTGCAAGGCCATGCATACTTTGTGAAGGATTCTGGTTTATTTAAAGAAAATCTGCCATTTAAATTATCCCACCCAAAAAACACTGCATTAAAAGTATCACCCGTATCCCTAAATGGCTCCAATCCATGTCTGTAATGTAAACTTTTATACAGCCACCTGATGTGAATCCAAAGACACAAAGTGAGTCCTGCACATTTTACTTGCATTGCTCTGCCTCCTTCTTCCTGATTGACAAGTCTTACTGCTAGCTCTGTTACATCATTGGGCATTTTATGTCATGTGACCAGGGTGATGTCATCTAAGGTCCTTTATCCAATAAGAATTGCAATGTCTGCCCCATGTTTGTATCTGATCAAATGAAATGACAACATGTCTCCATGGACTTCTACTCCTCCCCATACTCCATGGCATGCTGTGATTTCATGTGATCAGATACAGACATGAGGTAGACATTGCCAATCTTACTGGATAAAGATGACAACACCTTGGTCACATGGCATGCTGAGAAGAGGCATTGGACATGTGTCATGTGAGTGAAACGTAATATGTAATGGTTTGGTAGCAATTGATGTTTAATGGTTTGTTGGTAGCAATTTTAGATATAATATTGGATTTCATTTTTTATGCTTAGGCCACTCTACTCTCTTTGGAAACTGATCTCCATCGTCTGCAGGAGTTTAGCACCCATCAACGTAAGAGGATTGCAGAAGTCCTTAATGGCCTCATGAAAGATCTTAGTGAATTCAGTGTCATTGTGGGCAATGGAGAGTTTAAGTTGGTGAGTAATATCATGATCCACAAAATATTGATCAGAAACTAGGTACCGTATATACTCGAGTATAAGCCGACCCAAATATAAGCCGAGGCCCCTAATTTTACCACAAAAACCTGGTAAAACCTAAATTTTTTTTACTCCAGTATAATTCGAGTTTGGGTTTTTTTTGTGCTGAAAAACTAGGCTTAATTGGAGTTTATATGGTAATACATCTGAGCCCACACAAACCCAGTTAAAAGTTCTTCTATTTGATGCGTGTGTAGCACATAATATCTTCTTTGCAGCCTGTAGAGATAAGCGGTGCCATAGAGGAAGAGTTTACTGTGGCCCGTCTCTATATCAGTAAGATCAAATCTGAGGTGAAGTCAGTGGTGAAGCGGTGCCGCCAGCTGGAGAACCTTCAGGTTGAATGTCACCGTAAGATGGAAGTGACAGGACGAGAGCTATCGTCCTGCCAGCTACTGATCTCACAGGTATACTTCCATTTCTGCTTGTCATCTTTCCCATTGTCATGCATTATTTATGTTGTTTATGCATTTTTGCAATGTCTAAGGTTTCATATGTTCCATTTTCCCAATCATATTGCAGTGTATCGTTAGTAATGTTATAAACCTTTTATAGAGTTGCAGTAGGTCAGTTGTCAGTCTGAAGAATTTTAATAAGGGGGATCATTCATTTCCATTTGCTTTCTTATTTGTTATTTTGCAGCATGAGGCCAAGATCAGATCTCTAACTGAATACATGCACAGTGTAGAGCTGAAGAAACGCCAGCTGGAGGAGTCCTATGATACACTGAGCGAAGAGCTAGCCAAGATGCAGGCACAAGGTACCTGTCAGACATTTTTCCATTTTTTGTGTATTTTGAAGCATGTAACTTTATACACACCCATGTTGTATAATTACCTAAACTTTAAAAAACATGCTGTCACTTTTATGCATATTATCAACTAAAGGGTCAACTAAAGGTTTCAGTAGGCCCCTGGGGGACAGAGCCTCAGTGGGCCCCTTTGCAGCGAAATGGCGGCGATAAAAATTCAGAAACTAAAAAAGTCTCCGGCCCTAGTTTTTCATACCAAACAGCCCCCTAATGATTATTTTATATAATCCCCCCTCACACCCTATGGATTCATTATGTACAGCCTCATGCCCCCCACCCCAGGAAATCTGGGTCCAGGCACTTGCCCAGTGCGCCCAGTGATGGCATAGGAGATCTACGATGGACCAAAACAGTCCAATTTCCCACTAAAACATAACTTTTATTTGGTATTGTTAAAATCATAACCTAAATATAAATTAAAACTGTTTTGGTGCGTAGTGAACCCGCTTTGTTGTTGATAGTGTAACATTTCTTTTTTGTGGTCCAATATAATTTGTTTCACTTTTATGTATATATTACATTATCATATATATGCAGCTCTCATGGTTGCAAACCTTGAGATAAACCAAATACTAATTTATAACCACTTCTGGTGCGGCTGTCTTTATTGGGTCAAGTGATTATAGGGGGCCCTCACGTAAGAGAGCGACTAGGTCATACATAGATCAGCTCTGCTAGTCACTACTGCTTCAAAATGAGCTATTTTTGCCCTGAACTTGAACTTGTATTGTACTTAAAGTAAATAGATATATGCCATTTAAAGAATAAAGTGTACATACTGTATGTTATAGAAGCCATACTGTATCTGATTATTCGGACATGACCCCACTTACCTGTATGGACATGTATGGGCTGCATGTTTTTAGTTCAGGATGTGAGCCTGGCAAGTAATGGGTTCTGTGTGGGTGCTTTCTCATCAGAGCTTACGAGGAAATGACACATCTGGGATTATTGATGTCACTGAACACAATGTAATAATCAGCTATTTGTCTTTTACTTGGCAGAAAATGTGACAGAAGTAGCAGTGAAGGATAAAGAACAGGATGCGATGGAAGCCTGTGAGGTGAAGGTCAGCATATTGGGTGACATTTGCAGTATATTGTCAGTCATCTGGAAATGTTACAATTGGGATTTCAGTTATTTTTTTTATTTACATGTCTCATTTGGGTTTTTTTTTTTACACAGTGGCATCTGTATTATACCGGTGTGCTTTTAGTAGTATGTCTACCAAAGAAGCAGGCCAAAGGGTGTACTTTGTTGGCATGCTAGGCATTGTCATAACAGCTAAACACACTGCCTAAAGATATATACAGCTCCGGTTCAGTTTAGTACTAGCAGTAACTACCCCTAGTGGTTGATGTAAAGAGTCAGAATGTACAATTCGAGGGACAATTCAGAGAGTTGTGATTGCCTGGGACATGAATAAACTCGAGACACCATAGTGATTTATAATGCTATGAGTTCCAGCTCTACTGTCTCATGGCTTTTTCATTCTTTACTGAATAAATACCATATTTTAGGAGTAAAACCAAAATGCTGAACATTTTGTGGTTCTCTCAGTAGGGAAGAGACCCATTTTATGTTTTCTATGGTGCTCTATGATTAGAAATGGGTGATAGTAGAAGCCACTGCAGTTTCTTTAGAGATCAACAGGATTCGAACAATCATCCACCAATCATCCACTTTAAGCATGTTCCATTATTGTGATACGGCAGAACTTATTTGTATCATTACTTGGAATAAGCAATCATTACAGTATCATGTCACACTATTCCCCTTTGTATTAGAAGGTTCTGGAGATGCAGATGGAAAGCCACCGCGAGGCCCATCACAAGCAGCTTGCCCGTCTCCGGGATGAGATTAATGAGAAACAGAAGATCATTGATGAACTGAAAGAGTAAGATATTGCACACAAGCGGATCAGGAATCCTATAAGAAAGACTCATTTGTGATTTGTTTCAGACATTTAACAGTTGCTTCTGGCTGATATTGGTTATGTTACATTATGGGACATCCATATTTAGCTGGTGTAATATTACAGTCTGTTGGTGAATATGGTTTTGGTCTTATTAATGCTCAACATTCCCGCTGAATGTTGTTCAGTGTTTTTGTTACTTTTGTTCCCATAAACCTTGCTCGGCCCTGCACAAGCTGACAGAACGCTATATTTGTCTGTTGGCGTGAAATGCTCCTGCCAATTTTTTGTGGTCAAAATATCATAAAATCAACAATATTACCTTCCGCCACCAAAAACGTTGTGGCTAGCCAATGATAAATCTCCCTAGTGCCAATTTTTTGTGGTCAAAATATCATAAAATCCACAATATTACCTTTCGCCACCAAAAACGTTGTGGCTAGCCAATGATAAATCTCCCTAGTGACTATTACTGTATAATAGCCAATTTAGCGCACTCACTGAAGTCAAGTTCTTCCAATAGAAATAGGTAAAAAATTATTGTGCATTAGTCTAATGTGCTAGTTTAGTTTATTCTTAAATGAGATGATTTAGTCATCTCAATAATGCCATGCAACTAGGAACATGTAATACATTTCCAAACAATGTATTTTGTATTTAGTCTGAACCAGAAGCTGCAGCTGGAGCTTGAGAAGTTGAGAGCTGATTATGAGAAGCTGAAGAGCGAGGAACACGAGAAGAGCAGCAAACTGCAGGAGCTGACGTGAGTGTCTGGAAGGCATAAAAGCTACATTCACACATGCAATTTTTGGTGCAGCTTTTGGAGCAAGAACTTCTTCATCTTCCTGCTATTTTTTTATCTATGGCTTTAAACACTGCATTTAAAGCTGCCTTTGATGTCTAAGCTTATGGATGGGGACACATGTGACATAATCATTTTGTAAAGGTTGAAAGCTAAATCTGCCAAGACATCAACTGTGTCTGAAAACTATGGGTGAAGTCAGATGTTTTAGACTGTTTTTTTTGCAGCGGCCAGAATTGCTGCAGAGTGATACCATACTGTATCCAAATTTTATTTTCATCTAAAATACACAGCTCAATGTCTGTGGGTAGCCAATAGAAATACAGGCGGTCCTGTCTACTTAAGAACACCTGACTTACAGACGACCCCTAGTTACAGACGGACCCCTCTGCCCACTGTGACCTCTGGTGACCTCTCTGAATGCTTTACTATAGTCCCAGGCTGCAATGATCAGCTGTAAGGTGTCTGTAATGAAGCTTTATTAATAATTCTTGGTCCAATTACAGAAAACAATTTGGAAACTACAGTTGTCAGTGGGGCAAAAAATTTTTTGTCTGGATCTACAATGATAAAATATACAGTTTCAACTTACATACAAATTCAACTTAAAAACAAACCTATGGAACCTATCTTGTACGTAACCCAGGGACTGCTTATAGTGGTATAGCAGTGTCAGAAATTTGCATTACTGAAAAGTCGAGTGTGATCAGTTTTGTGCAGTTTATTTACAGTACTTGTACTACATATTTCTATTAGATTTCTGTACGAGAAGCACGAACAGTCCAAACAGGATCTTAAAGGGCTCGAGGAGACTGTTGTAAGTAAACATTGTACAGCCTGACTTATAATGATTGTCCTAGAGAATCTAATCGGAATCATTACTGAACTGTTTCCTGCAACCATTATTAAGGCCCGTGAACTCCAGACCCTCCACAATCTTCGGAAGCTTTTTGTTCAAGACGTCACATCTCGAGTCAAGAAAGTAAGTAAGCCTCATACTAGTAAGGATCCTTAACTTTTAGCCGCTGTACAATATTACTAAAAGATATGTTTGTAGGTAACAGTGTTTTCAGGGAACACATTTCCAGCAGTATTTGACGTATTTAATTTTAATAAGGTGAATGCATCCACCTAATTTTTGTATTTTAATAAAAATTTTAGCAATATACCTATAATCCACAAGATAAGGCTAACATGTCAGGCAATAGGTATCATTAGGATGGGACATCCCTTATAAGTGTCCTTGCATATTTGAATTTGATATCTATCAATCTGCCATCGAAATCAAGCATGATGCTCACTGCACAAGTCCTGTGAGAGCAGGGGGGTGAGACATTGTAACAGTCTGTAAAGCCAGATAACAGAGGGGCTAGGATAGTCCCTTCTGCTCATTAGCATAATCTTAAACGTTGATTTTAGAAAAAAGAAGGTCATGTAATATAAGAAGATTAGCGCAGTCACATCGTCTGCATCTATGAGTAAGTGTCCCTGGTTTATCATGCTTGATTTTGATGGTAGTTTTCCTTTAAGAATTATGCAGATATGGACAGCAATACAAGTATTTCAAACAATGAGCCTAATATACTGTATCTTCTATTATAATGTGTCTATGTAGAGTGCTGAAATGGAACCCGAGGATAGTGGGGGGATTCACTCCCAGAAACAGAAGATTTCCTTTCTTGAGAACAACCTGGAGCAACTTACAAAGGTTCACAAACAGGTAGGTGGAAAGTGACTGTATAAGTGAGTATGCTGGCTTTCCTGAAAACAAAAAAAAAACCTATACATTGAATAAAAGTTTATTTGTTGCTCACAAACGCAACACCTCATATCATTGTGTGTGCAAACTGTACTGGGAGATGACTTAAAGGTTCTGTCCCTACTGCTTCATTGTGCAGCATGAAGAACTGGCATTGATGCTTGGCCGGAGGTGGAACATCGCTTCTCAGTGCATGATTGTATTTGTAGGTGATTTAGTTTTTTGTCACGTGCACCCTGTAAATGCACCAATATCACGGAACATAGCTGTGCCCGTAGCTGTTTAGTCAGCAGCATGCGTCAGGTGACAAGTATTTCCTAGAAGGGGTTTTTTCATCTAGACTATTAGTCTAGATCTATTATCTATTTATGACATATTGGGGGGAATTCATTATTGCTCCTTCACCCGAAAAAGACGTTTCGCGCCAAAAAGAAAAATTCTAAAATAACTTCTGATGCATTTATGAAGCCTTTTGGATCATTTTTTGGCTGTCTCCCCACTCGGTCAACAAAGGGGGCATGGCCTCACAAAAGGGCATGGTTTGGGATAAAGGGTCATGTCCATATGGGAATTAAAAATCAAGGAGAGCTTGCACCGAAATGTGGTGCACAGTTTAGACCAACTAAAAGCAGATCTAGAAGTAGAACGACAGTCTTATACTACATCAGATTCACTATCACAATGATGAATCTGGTGGTGACCAGCTCTGTACTGTCGGCGACTGAGACACATTATGAATCCCCCCCCCCATAAATAGTCTTAATTCGAAAACCCTTTTAAATCATATTTTTAAAGTATGGATGGATGCTGAACCAAAAGATCAAAGGACTCTGACCATAAATATGTAATGTAAAGGGGATGAGATCACAAAAGTGCTGTGTATTCCAGTGCTGCCTTCACATGTGTATAATATATTACAGTACCAAATACTAAACTAATATTAATTATGTTTAATAGAATGACTTTATATAGTAGCTATCAGTTCAGATAATTTTTAATATTGTGTGTGGGGGTTGTTGTAAACATTTTTATAATATATTTTCATTAAGAAATTCTGCCTGGTTTGTACAGAAACACGCTGCCAAGTGCCCCATAGTAACAGCTTTACTTCTCCATTGTCAAGGTAGATCCATATACCAGACTGAAGACAGGATTTCCTCTCCTGTTTGTTTACAAAGCCACAGCCTTTCTGTTTTCTATGAAAAATACATAAATAACAGAAATTAAAAAACTACATTAAAATAAAGTACCAAAACAATCATTTGTAAATGTATTGAGCTATGCTTAAAGGGGCTTTTCAGGATAAGAGAATGGATCTAACCATCCATTGATTGTCTTCATCTTGTATTGCAGCCAACTCTATTCAAAATAATGAGGTTATAATGGGGCCTGATTTCACTGACCAAATGCTGTTCCAAGCATCATAGTTATATACAGGGCTGCCATCAGGGGGATTTAAGTATGACTGTGTTAGTGGGCCCCCGAGGAGGAGCAGGGGCCTCAAGTCACAGAAAACCCTCCGCCTTTCTCAGGTGCAGGTAACTCACTGTGCACACAGTGCCGCATTATCATCCTGCTTCCTATTCTTCCTATAACTTCCTATTGGTGGCCCTGGTTACATAGCAGAACAGTGCTGAAGTGTGATCAGGATTGCAGTACGATTCTGTTGTTCCATCCACAGTGTATGATCCATGAAATCCATCCACCACATGGTCTATGATTTACAGATCAAGAACAGCATATGTTGTAGCTCATGATTTATCTTGTTAATCAGAAGCCAATTTGTTTGATGCCACATGGTGCATCCTACAGGTGCAGTATTCCATCCTAGTAGCAATATTTTTAGGAGTGTGGCAATGTAATGTGATACATGTGTATAGTGCATAGTGAGAAGTTGGCTTGATGAGAATGAGTGAAGAGCTGCTCAGATAAGTTGGAGAAAGAAATTCTTCTTCGTAAACGTATTTGTCCCAATCAGTCAAGAAAAAAAGAAAAGACAGAACATATACAAGATGAATGACATCACACGTAATATCCTTATACAGTATTGGTCCAGGAAGTTGATTTTAGGTGTTTCTCTAAACATATTGGGGCTCATTCACTAAGGGTCCGAACACCGCACTTTCGACGTGTTTCCCGAATATTTACGTTTTGCGCCAAATTGACCCGGGGTTTTGGCGCACGCGATCAGATTTCGGCGCATCAGCGCCGGTTTGCACGCAACAGAAATGGGGGGGCGGGCCGTTGGACAACCCAACGGATTCGGACAAACCACAGACTTTAAAAAAGGGTTTGTGTCGCAAGATCAAGCACTCACATGCACCAGGAAGAAGCAGGTGAACTCCGGCGGACCTCGGCGGCGCAGCAGCGACTCATGCAGGAACTAGGACGCACGATCTTGAAGAATTGTGCCGGACCAGAATCCTCGTCGGACAACGCACCGCGGGATCGTGTTGGGACCGGGTAAGTAAATCTCCCCCATTGTGTAGCCTTATTTTTATTTTGGGCTAATTACACTCTTTTCTGCACCTCTGTTCACATTTGTGTCAAAGGCTTCTAAGGATAAATGACAAATCTGCAGACTTCTATTTTGTCTATCCTGTGTGACAGAACCCTGACTAAATACAGCTATGATACCAATGTGAATGTAGCCTAACACTTCTACAGGATACATAGCAGATATGTTAGCATTCTCCAGCATTCTGCCTGGATACATTACACTTGGATTTGCTGGCATTTTATAAGACTTTGCACTTACGGAAAATGGCTATTAGGGAATTACCACCTATGTAGACCTATACTTTATTAAAATGTATGTATTTCATGAAAAAAATTTAATACTGAATTCCTAAAAGCTGTAAAGAGTGAATAACCTATCTCTGCCTGTTCAATGCCACGGGAATCTGATACTCACCTTCCTATCCCCGTCTCTCCTCTGCCATCTCTCCTCTGCCATGGGTGTGCACATGACTTTGAAGTCGGCAGACATAATAAAGTCATCACATTGCACCTTCGTGCTTCAGAACGTGCACAGCCGTGGCAAAGCAGAGGACTACTGCAGGGGTAACGGGATAGGGTGAGTATCACATTTTTGCAACAACAGGAGACTGAACGGTGGCTTACCACAAGGACCACAAGGTCCCGACATGAGGTAACAGCATAGTATTTTTGGTTAGCAAGTTTATCCGTCTACACCAAAGACGGTCTTGGTTGAACTTGTGTCTTTTTTTCAACCGTATAAACTATGATTCAACATAGTTTATGTGATGCATATGAAAACCATTACAGTACTAAGACCATATTTGCACTACGTAGGTAATTGACTGGAGAAATTCTTTAAGTTTCCTTGGCTTTATTGGATATGCACATATGGCTTAGTAACTAAGCTTCCTTGATCCTTATTCTATTGACAGTATTACACAAGCTGCTTTGCATATTGGTCACAGAACAGGTATTACTGTACATAATGTATGTCACAGCTTTGCGCTCAGGCAGCAGATTTCATCTGTTTTCTGAAAGTTTTAGTCACTGACTTTCATCCGCTTTGTTAATATTTTGGAGAATCTGAATAAAAGCTTGCTACATCTTCTCATTTTTGCTTAATAGCTTTCCTGGACATGTGCCAGCCACCATCTCAAAATAAATTCAATGAATAATTGACATTATATTGCTATATTTAGTCAGCGTTCTCTGTCTTCATTACAAGTGCGTTATCACCCTGCGTCCATTACTTCTATTTGTTCCACATTCTGCTTTTTTCGGTTTGCACGCTTAGTCTATATAGAAGTAAGCAATCTCTTTTCAATGACTCCCATTTGTATCCCCCATTCCCTCCTTGCTGCCTTCCATTTAGCTGGATGACTGGGTTTCCAAGGTACTGAAAGAAATTAAAAGAGATGTTTGCCTAACTCCAGGTCTGCTGGCCCCTTTCTCCCTGATATCTCAACTTTTCAGTACTGCTGTATAAAAAAAATTTATCTTTAAAAGTTAGAAATGCGTTTAGCTCCCCTCTTATGGCAAGGAAGGGATTTTATGCTTACAGCCAATCATCCATCTTCCAAACTTTAATTCAATTATTACATCATGATGTATGCAGCTGACATGGAGTCGGGATAGCAGCTCTGAATTATCACATGTGGTGTTAGTGAATAAAGCCCTTTACGGCTCCGCGCGCTGTTTGGCACCCTCCATCCAGTTTTGGTCAAATTAGGTTTCCTGATTTTGTACCTATTTACAACTAATGCATTTGGTAATGCACCAAAAACAAGATTTGGTACATAACGCAAGATTTGGTACAAGTTCATGTTTGTATAGATGCAATAACAGCTGCAGCATTATATATTAAAGGGGTTGTCCGAGTTTATTTAAAAATTTAGGGAAAGGGGCTGTAAAAAAATCCAAAACTTGTGCTAACCTTCTCCGGGGCTTCCAATGTCCTGTGCCCCTGTCCCAAGGCACACTCGGCTCCGACAACTTCTGCCCGCCTAAGATGCCCACCCGTCCCCTGTCTAAGCGCCTGATACACATTGAAACTAATGCTGTATGGATGGGTCCTACAGGTGGGCAGAAGTTGTGGGAGCCGAGTGTGTCTGCCTCTGTAAACATTCATGGGCACCATACTGATGGACAGCGGCACGATACACTGGGAGCGAAGGAGAAGGTGTGTACGTTTTTTTTACAGCCCCCAGGCCACCTCTATGCTTTTTGATAAACGTGGACAACCCCTTCAAAGGAAATCTACTACCAGCATCCAGTAAAATAAACCAAACACACTTACACGCTGGTATGTACCCACTTGGTCAGGGTCAGGATCCACTCTTCTTTTAGTTTTTTTTTTTATCCCTTTGCTTTGCTTAAAAACATATTTTATAATTATACAAATGAACCAAGGATTCCCCCATAGACCCTCCGTGCACTGTCTATTATTTTTTCACTCCTCTAGTAGGCTTACTGCCCTTCTCCTGCCCAGCCAGACAGCCATTGACATCACCTGGTTCTCGCCAATTCCTGCCCATTCGAGGGTCGTCTCTGCAGTGCAGCAAAAGCCAAGTACAGGCGGTCCCCTACTTAAGGACACCCGACTTACAGACAACTCATAGTTACAGACAGACCCCTCTGACCTCTGGTGAAGCTTTCTGGATGCTTTACTATAGTCCCAGATTGTAATAATCAGCTGTAAGGTGTCTGTAATGAAGCTTTATTGATAATCATTGGTCCCATTACAGCAAAAAATGTTTAAACTCCAATTGTCACTGGGGCCAAATTTTACTGTTTTGACTTACATACAAATTCAACTTAAGAACAAACCTCCGGACCCTATCTTGTACGTAACCCGGGGACTGCCTGTAATGCTACTGGCTAGAGCAGGAAAGGGAGGATGTAGGCAGTAAGTCTGCTAAGAGGAGTGCATTAAGAGATGACAGAGCCCCCCAGATAGGTGACTCCCCCCAGAGCCCCTCAGGCTCATTTTCATAATTTTAAAAGACATTGGGGGTCATTTACTAAGGGCCCGATCTGCGGTTTCCCGACGTGTTACCCGAATATTTCCGATTTGCGCCGATTTCCCCTGAATTGCCCCGGGATTTTGGCGCACGCGATGAGATTGTGGCGCATCGGCGCGACGGAAATCGTGGGGGCGTGGCCGAACGAAAACCCGACAGATTCGGAAAAACCGCCGCATTTAAAACAAAAAATGTGTCGCGGAGCTTGCACTTACCTTCACTCAGCCCGGTTCGGTGTATTCCAGTGCGTTCCGGGGAACTTCAGCACAGCAGCGCCACCTGGTGGACGTCGGAGGAACTGCCTTAATAAATCCCGGCCGGACCCGAATCCATCACAGAGAACGCGCCGCTGGATCGCGATTGGACCTGGTAAGTAAATCTGCCCCATTATTTGGCAAAACGCAGGCATAAAAAAACAAAAAAAGAAAAGCAGATCCTGACTGAGGGGGCACACCCCAGCTTGTAAGTGTGTGTTCGGTTTATATTACTTAATCCTGGGGGAAGATTTCCCCTAATAAATGAAAAGAGTGACGTTCAGATAGAATGGGAGAAAAAGGAAATTTTGCATTATGCAATCCAGTTTTATTTTGGATATGCAAGGCGCAGGCTTTTACTTGCGGCATGGACTAGGGATATGTAGAGCTGAATAAATAATCTAGGAAGGTTTACAGTGGTCTGGTGTGCAAAGTAGCAACAGTGTACCTTTGCCCCTTGTTTTGGCAATGTGTGCCAAAATTTAGGATCAAAATTCTATGGTATGGTACGACTAGAAAGTGAGATTGTAATTAAATGGGTTCTGCCGGCTCAATGATGTTAAAATCTGTAAAACAGTAATAGTTGTCGTTACACAAGCAATGTATTTTGTCCATGACTGGGTTCTTACTTAGATGTCGTTTAGAGACAAAACCACTTGGAGTAACTTACAACCATGGAGAAATTTGTCCCTGGAATTCAATGCTTAGTTTTACTAATGAAATTCATGTAACAATGTAGATGCACTTTACAGATAAAATGCCCTTTACATTGGAGTCACATACAGAGCACACAGTGCAACAACCATCCTGTAGCTTAAATAGACTTGTGTGAATGGGTTATTACATTCTATAAAGGTTGTTCGTGAAAAGGGCAGAGGCTTTTTTTAGGTCTCTTTTCCTATTCTTGCTGTGACTTATTCTACATAACTCATCTTTTCCAGTCAATCCTAGTAGTGTATTAATTGACAAGCATAGGTGTTGAAACTAATGATGATATTATTGGTCATTTATTGTAACTTTTACAGTTTTTCTATTGCTCATATTCCAGGCAAGAGGTGGCAGTCTAGCTGTTACTTTCACTGTCCCCCACTGGCTGGCATCCTCACCAGCTGCTTGATGTGCATATAAAGTGGCGCTGCTATGCTTGCATGCAATAAAGAGCATGATGAACAATGCATGCGCTTTATATATAATGCATCAATATTCACATTTCCCAGCTTGCCAAGATAGCCACAGTCAAAACCATCTAAACCACTTATTTTGTGCAACATATATTGAGCTTAAGTGGTGCTGTACATTAAAAGGAACCTGTCACTAGATTTTACCCCATGAAACTAATATTTCCCTCAGTTCGTGTTTGAAATGTCCTTTCTTATATTGACACTTTCATATAAAATCTTATCTATGTACCTGTAAAAAGAATCTCCTCCAAAGTCATGTGAAAATGAGCAGATAAGAGTCATATTGTGCCAGAAATGGGTCCCGATGCGCCACAATCTGATCGCGTGCGACACAATCCCCTATGCGATTCAGCGCAGAACAGAAATAGTCAGGAAACCCGACAGAATCGCGTTCCATGGACCCTTAGTAAATGTGCCCCATTGAGGGAGATTTATCAAGTGTCTTTTGCAATGCTAGATTTTTTGTGTGTCTGATGCTGACTGTTAAATCTGAAGCTGTTTAAGACTGTTGAGTCGTACTTTGCTAAATTTTTAGTTGGTCTAGTTCAGGGGTGGACAATTCATTTTACCATGGGGCCACATGGGAACTTGGAATGGTTTTAGAAGGCTGCACTAATATACTACCCAATACCTACATAATGGGGCACATTTACTTACCCGTCCGGAGGAGTTCACAGAAAGTGCATTGTCCGACAATAATGCCGCAATTCACTAAGATCGTGCGCCCGATATCCTGCATGTGTCGCTTCCCCGCTCAGGTCCGACGGAGTTTACCTTCTTCTTCCTGGTGCATATAAATGCATTGTCTTGTGGCACAATTTGAAAGTTAAATCCCCGCGCTCAGTCCGAATCAGTCGGATCGTCGGACGGCACGCCCCCAATTTCTGTTGCATGAATCCAATCGCGTGCGACACAATCCCCTGTTAAATATCTGTCACAACTGTGCACGACCTGAAAACGTCAGAAAATCAGACGAAAGTGCAATCCGCGGACCCTTATTAAATAAGCCCCAATGTATTCGGTATATGACCTATCCCTACAAAAGAAAACAGTAAATAAAACAATACAATGATTCAATGAAAACATGGAGGACCTAGCTGCAGCATTATTTAAAGATTATTTAAAGCTCAAATCTTCCAATGAGATCAGGCAGACCAGATGGGGCTCTTGGGCTGTACAATGCCCTGGTCTATTCTAGCTCAATGTGCCAAATTTATTCATTTTCGTAACACTGACATTTGCCGCAAAGCCATGCTCTTTTCCCAAGGCAAAACCAATTTTGGTACTCAGAAAAGTGCCTAAAACTGTGTAAAGCCCTTAATGAGGCGCAAGTCATTTCAGACATAAATTACTCCAGAATTTTGGCGCAGACAGCTTGATAAATCTCCCCCTTGGAGCAGAAACACCTAAATTGTTTAGTATGCTTAAAATACTGACCAATGTATTAAATGAGAGTGAAATGTATAAAATAACCTCTAGAAACACCTCTATGCTGAGTTCACTTATGGACATCATTTAACATTTTGGTGTCTTTTTTGCCATACGAATAGTGCAGCTTCCCACCCTACTGTGAATTGTGACCTGTTCTGTGATGGAGGTTCCTCA
Source organism: Engystomops pustulosus (assembly GCA_019512145.1). NCBI lineage: Eukaryota > Metazoa > Chordata > Amphibia > Anura > Leptodactylidae > Engystomops > Engystomops pustulosus. The sequence goes on along the minus strand of CM033642.1, from coordinate 40,002,249 downwards.
GTTCCTTACATTACAGATAGTTGCTGTTACTTAAAATTGGTCCTCTATATTTAGTTAGAATGTTGAGACTTGTAATGCCTCAGGAACAGCAACAGGCGGAAAATGGAAGCTTTTTCCTAAATTCTGTGGATTAGTACCGTGATTTATAGATTGTGTAAATGAAAAATGTTCCACTGTTTTAATCATCTTTTTAATTAGATTTATTAATGACATGTTTGAATTTAAAAAAAATTATGATGTTTGTTAAAATTTCTATTTAATTTAGCTCTCTGTGCCTGCCAGTAGGCCGAAGCCTCACACTTCCTGTTTTGTTGAGATCAATTTTCAGCATCTCAGCACAAACAGGATTGTAATAACATGAACACCTGTATCTAGATAACTTAGAAACACAGCATTCACAATAGGTGATGCTCATCTCCACTGCCATACTTTGCATGATATGGTCAGCACAGCAACTTGACTCCATATGTGCAGTATGTGCCTTAAAGTAAAGGAAAAGTATTTTAATATATTTTGCAAATATATTGTTTGTTTTGCTTCCTGAAGTATCTTACATGTACATGGTGTGTTCCTAAATATAAAGATCGGGTCCATATTCTGCCAGATGTCGCTCCAATGGTATAAAATCGATGCTGGAATTTTTTACTGGTGATGTTGCAGGATTAATGAGAAGCCATGTTGGTGATTTACTACAAATATATGAAGCCATACAGTGAAATACAGCGCCTAAGTTTTGTTTTTTTTTAATCATTTTTAATACTATGTAGTATAACTCAAATATATAATTTTATGGATCTCAATATCCACATCACTGTACCAAACAAATTATATGGCATTATCGATTTTGTCATTTGGATATGGTAGTAACTCTTAGAAAAAAAATCCACTATTTTCTATGGATGTTGTTATTCTCAAATATGCATCCTGGTAATCTTTCACTTTCTGTGCTGCCATCTAGCTGGTTCGTGACAATGCAGATCTTCGTTGTGAGCTTCCTAAACTGGAAAAACGTCTTCGGGCTACGGCTGAGAGAGTTAAGGCCCTGGAGGGTGCACTGAAGGAGGCCAAGGAAGGAGCTATGAAGGACAAGAGACGGTATCAGCAAGAGGTGGACCGCATCAAGGAGGCTGTACGCTACAAGAATACAGTGAAGCGCACACACACTGCACAGATTGGTAAGAGATTCAACATAAATTGCACTTTGCCATCTATATAAACCGGAAACAGTATGTGCCCCTATAGTGTAATTTGGATACCTGAGTGTTCTACACAGACTTTACTCATATTTTAAAGGGATTGTCTACTTTCAGCAAGCAATTCATATTGTTTGTATAATAAGAATGTATACAACTTTCCAATAGAAATATCTAGATCTCTGCTTGTTGTTATTATATAGTTAGCTTTATTGTTTACTTCCTGTGGATAAAGATCTGTTCCTGGTCATGTGATGTCACACAGGTGCACAACTCTGATTACTGTAAAAAGCTGATCGTCTGAGTGACACCATATGACCAGAGTCCGGTCTTTATCTTTAGGAAATAAACTATGAAACTTACTATAGAATGACAGCAAGCAAGGATCTAGAGAAGTTTGAAGAATTGCTTAACTTTTCATTACACAATCAATTTGGTTTTTCTACATCAAAGCAATTTTATATATCACCGTTTCTCTCTTCCAGCCAAGCCAATCAGGCCTGGACATTATCCTGCCTCCTCCCCCACCACTCCCTATGGAGTCCGTAATTCTGATTCCGTTAGTTACACTAACAACATCTTTCAGCAATACCAAAACATGTATATGCATTCTTCATCCAGCCCCACCAGTGAAACATAGTAAGTATCACAAATGTTATATTATATATATCTATATTCTAGTTTTATCCTATGTCTTACAGTGTCCGTGGCAATAGATGGGAAAGGTTATTGTTTAATATCCAAATAATTCTACTTTGCAAGATAATTGTCTCCCTGTGTCATGCGCATAAGCTTTAGCCTGTGCCTGACCAGGCATTAGCTATGGCCCAATTCCATGACAGGTGACCTGCATAGGATATGCCCATCAGCATGCATTGGCCACACTGCCTCGCAGGAAGCCCAGAGCCTTCGATACATCCAGCGGATGCCAGGGGGACAGGACCAATTCTACAAACAGGATGGGACCTGGCCATAGAATGCCCCCCTCGGCACTGCATGGCACACCTGCCTCGCAGGAAGCCAGAGCCTTCTGATACATCCAGCGGCTGCCAGGGGACAGGGACAATTCTACAACACGCCTGGACCCCTGGCATAGAATTCCCCATTGCGCAGCACCAGACAACCTCCTGGCAGGAAGCCTCTGATAAATCCAGTAGCTGCCACAGGTCAGGGAAAACATCATACATTGGCACACTTAGCGGCCAGTATGATAAATATGCCCCACAGTCATTGTAGGTTTTGCACTGCTACATCCAAAATATTCCAAAAGCGGCACTCCGCCAGTGGTTTCATGTAATTTATTAGGTCTGTTCAGTGTTTAAGCAAGCTACATCATCTTAATGAACCATTTCTTCCTTTTTATGACCTAATAAGATTAGTGTTTTAAACGGATGTCCCAGTCATGCCGATCAGAGTCAGATGTCCACATTATTAAAGCCCTGCACCAGTTTATGTCTTACTCTGTCACATTTTCCATGCCAAAATGCTTGCAAGGTATTTATAAAGCGCTTGCACCGTACCCAAGCAACACAGAATTATGCATGAAACGTGTCGTTCCGAGAACAGTCGGACACATTAATAGCAGTAGTGTAGACAGACTGGTGTTGCACGCTCTATTGAAAGGTTTGCACCAAAAGAAGTGGTGCACTTGCCGGAGCAGGCAGAGCGGGGCCACCAGATTCATGAAGAACATGTGGCATAATTCCTGATTTTTTTTTTTTTTTTTTTCTGGTGGCTTCTGCACTAACACTGGCAAATGTTTGCCAATGTTTTGATTAAATGTGGGCAGGTTTAGTTTAATTTCTTGCATCTGTGCCTCCATGATATGGGGAAGCAAAAGCTCAAACTTTTCCAACAACGCTGCAAGTCATGGACCCAAGACTAAAGGATACCAATAATGCCCCCCACTAAACTTGACGACGGGGCGGCATCAAAGACAAACAAAAAATATCTTTGTATACATATTAATCTTTATCATGAAAACATATAAAAAAATTAAAGATAAATTATAAATTAAGATATCAGGCATCGATGATGGTACCAGAGAGGAGTTATCTCCGGATACATGTGAGAGACAGAAATAAAAGTCACTGTGCCTATACAGGATTAACAGGGTTTAAATATGTACAAAGTGGATGGTCAACATCAATGTGGGAACACCTTGTAGACATGAAAAACTCATTGAACATATTCTAAAGGTAGCGAAGCCTAAACCAATAAGTTGCAATAAGAGGTGTCTTACCCAGGGGCCCCAATCTACACCGTCCAGTACTGGGATAACACAGTCACCGGACGCAACGTCCAGATGAAGGCGATTCCAGCGGAGGAAACGCAAGACGCGGGATGCGTGACGATCCAAGGACGGAGCGGGCTTGTCGAGTGGACCATGGGTAAAGACCCCCTCTTAATGGCAACTTTATTGGTTAGGGCTTCGACTAGCTTTAGCCTATGTTAAAAGTGAGACATTGTTCATGTCTATAAGGTGTCACCCACCATTTGAAGGTTGACCATCCACTTGTACATACACTTCACCGGCAACTTTATGAGGTTACACCATGCTAGTAAAGTGTTGGACCCCCTGTTTGCCTTCGGAACTGCCCTCATTCTTCGTGGCATAGATTCAACAAGGGCTGGAAGCATTCCTCAGAGATTTTGGTCCCATAGTGACATGCTGCATCACACATGGTTGTTTTTTTCCGCAGATTTGTCGGCTGCCCATCCATGATGAGAAAATCTCCCGTTCCACCACATCCCAAAGATGCTCTATTGGATTGACGATTCTGGTGGACTGTGGAGGCATTTGAGTACATTGATCATTGTCATGTTCAAGAAGGAAACCGTCTGAGATGATTCCAGCTTATGACATGCCGCAGTATCCTGCTGAAAGTAGCTATCAGGATGTTCAGGGACATTGTGGTCATAAAGGGATGGACATGGTCAGCCAACAATACGCAGGTAGGCTGTGGCATAGCAACGATGCTCATTGGTACAAGGGGTCCAAGAGTGCCAAGAAAATATTTCCCCACACCATGAAACCACCACCACCACCAGCCTGAACCGGTGAGAAAAGGCAGGATGGATCCATGCTTTCATGTTGTTGACGCCAAATTCTGACCCTACATCCGAATGTCACAGCAGAAATGCGAGAATCATAGACCAGGCAACGTTTTCCAATTCTTCTACTGTCCAATTTCGATGGCTTGTGCCAATTGTAGCCTCAGTTTTCTGTTCTTAAGCTGAAAGGAGGAGCACACGGTGTGGTCTTCTGCTGCTTTGTAGCCCATCTGCTCAAAGTTCGGACGTATGTGCGTTCAAGAGATGCTCTTCTGCCTACCTTGAGTTGTATAAAGGGTGGCGATTTTGAGTCACTGTTGCCTTTATATCAGACCCAACAGTATGCCATTCTCCTATGACCTCTGGCATCAACAAGGCATTTGCCACAGAACGCCGCTAACTGGATGTTTGTTCGTTATCGCCCATTCTATGTAAACCCTAGAGATGGTTGTGCGTGAAAAATCCAGTAGACAGATGTTTCTGAAATACTCAGACCAGCCCTTCTGCACAAACAAAACCATGCCACGTTCAAAGGCATCAAATCACCTTCTTCCCCATACTGATGCTCGGTTGAACTGCAGGAGATGGTTTGACCCATGTCTACATGCTAAATTCACTGAGTTGCGCCATTGATTGGCGTGATTAGAAATTAAGTGTAAACGAGCAGTTGGAAGGTTTACCTAATAAAGTGGCCGGGGAGTTTATTTTACCCTGTGAAAACCTGTATAGGCACAGATAGACATTATTTCTGTATGCACTAAGCATGGATCTAAGAATTTGACTAAGAGCTTAGCAGGGGGGAGAGGGCTGATAAGCCGAGGTTGTGTGCTCTGATAACTATACATTAAGGGTTTGCAAAAAAAAAATCTTTGAAATGACAATTAACCTTTGAAATGTCATTGACAGTTTCTCTTCCATGATTATTGATCTGTTATTGCGAGAATTGTATCTTGATTTACTATTTACAAAGATATATACAGCACTAACACTGGATTACTTTCTATATCACTAGTTTCACCAACCCATGTTCCACTGCAGAAGCAGTTCTTCCATTAGCAGCCTGCTTCCCTACCAGAAGAGAATGTGGATAATGGTAAGACAACTACAGCACAGGAGGCAGAGAATTATATGAAATAATTTAGCATTTTTTATAAATTTCGGTAAAAGAAAACTCTTGCCATCAAAATTTATCATGATAAACCAGGGACTTGTTCATAGAGCCAGGCACCGTGACTGTGGTAATCTTCTTATGTTTGTTATTGTCTATTTTTTACAAAAATACATGTTTAAGTTGTGCTAATGAGCACAAAGGTTCTACTGAAGCCCTCTGTGCTGTAGATTGCACAGGTTGTTACACTGATCATCAACCCTTCATCTGCACAGTGTAACAGTTCGTGAAGCTACAGCACAGAGGGGCTCTGGTAACACACACCACCCATAGCTCTTTTGCCTTTAAGCATACAATTAAAGTTTTTAGATCTTAGATTTTAGAAGAAAGAAGGCCCTGGAAACAAATATATGAGATTATCACAATCACGTTGCTAGGAACTATGGGGAAAAATTGATCATAATTTTTTGCACTTCTATTGGCGATTTTTTTTGTGCAATTTTTGGCGCCGTTAGTAAATTTGTCTCTATTTTGCAACTATTTTGGGGCAGACTAAAGTTCCAAACTTAGCGGTTTTTTGAGTGTCTGAGCCTGTATCTGACATAGTGAATGGTTGTGCTGCCAGAGTGTTTGCACTGCATCTACATTTTTGCGCCTAAAAAATGCTTACAAAACCGCAAAAAATCACCTGCTGAGCAGTTGACTTGAAAAAAAACCACCCCCTTTATTACTGGAAACAAAAGGTCCGCTTCCAAAAGAAAAATTAGACTGGATCCACATGAAAAAATACTTCGGCGCATTTTTAAAATGTAAAAGTTCATCATCTTTTCCATTAAAATGTCCTCAAGTGAACACGTTCATCATTTTCTATAGGAGGTGTCTTTTTTAGTGGGATTAATTGTCAATCTTAATGTTGCCTCTAAAAATGTTGATCGGACCTCTTCCTATAAATATAATTAAAATATTAGAGAGACTCATTTGACAAGAAAATGTATTTTTTTTTTTTTTTTTTTTTACACATCTTAACTTTTTTTCTGGCAGGACCTTAAAACAAAAATGTAGTCTGACTGTGACATGCTTTACTATTTGTTCAAAAATGAGCTAGGAATGTTTTCTGTCCCTCCCTTGCCAATCTAGCTTCCACTATGTTGTCGCAAAGGCGATCTGCTTGTAGGGAATAATTGCACGAGGACAAATATGGCGCAAATGATTCAGCATCGACAATTCCAAACTGCATGCATAGGGCAAACAAAAACAAACATAATTACAAAAAGAAAAGAACGGTCCACGGGTGGGCTCCCGGATTCAGTCTTGGGTCTGCAGGTCACCCTGGCCCCTCCATTGCCCCCCCTTCCTCCTGCGGCATCCACTTACCTATCCCTGCTTTGTCCTGATTTCCTCGCCATGCGCAAACGGATTCCCAAACTCCTAGCTGCCGGCTTCATGTATTTAAGGGCCAGCGCGCGTGTTTATTTGGCGCCTGGCCCTTCCCAGAATACCCATTGGGATAAAAAGCCGGCCCTCTCCCCTGAACCCCTTCTCGGATCTTGTTGCTGTATTCTCTGAGAAAGCGTATGTTTGCCCTGTGTGTGTATTGAACTTTCCCTGTTGTGTACCCCGGACCTGTTGCCGTTTACGCTCCTCCCGCTGCAGCACCGGACCTCTGCTGCTTCCTTCTGAGTGTTTCTGTGCCGCTAGACCAATCGTACCGCACACCCATTGATTGGTGGTGCTCCATGTGGGAGTTTAATCCGTCTAATCCATAGAGAGGAACATGCCACACACCGGCGACCGGGTAATTTTGAGTTCTGATTTTATTTTAGTGAGTATATCACATAGCATAGCCTTCATTGACCTCCTATCGGCCTTGGCGACACCCGTCATGTTTTAACTTAACCAGTTTGCCCAAGCCATGGTTACCTAGTCGGATCCCACCCCCGGTACAGGTTACAATAGAGCCTGCTTGCTGGGCTTAATAAAGTCTCCAACATGTGTCATCTGCACATTCATGCCCCCATGCAAACAGGGCGCCTGTGCGCAGAACTGTGAGGAGGAATTTCTTTACCCCATTATGTAATTAGATTGCAGTGATGCAAAGAATGTCCTCATCAGGAAGGTCAGCTTATCTAAATAGCCTCAATTGTAGATTTCCCACCCTCGTTGATATAATAAAAGCTATATAGATGTATACAGATATGAAGCTGTCTATAGCTAGGGTAAGACAGAGATTATTGCCAGAGCCATGTAAAAAAGATACATTATCTGTAGACACAGGATATTTGATGTCAGTATGCCAACATTCTTCCCTGCGTATCGTCTTTATATTTACTAACAAGGCACCGAGTGTATTATCCATATTGTTCTATGGCATATACTCGCTCGGAAGCAAAAGGTTGTACATATTCATAGCTAAATGATGTATTAGAGATTTTACATGCTGCTGCTTTTTACTAACCCTTTTGCTGACACAGGCAAAGCTACAGACAATCAATGATAACCGGTGAGTCCATGATGATATCTTTGTGTTTAGGAGTTACTATCTACCATGGACTGGGATTTGCTTGAAGATGGGTGGAAAACTGGGGACTAAAAGCTGATGCACCTGATATGGACCTAATTTAATGCTCTAGAACTAAAGGGAAGAGAGGAAAAAGCGCTCATTGGGGCTCCTCTAGATACAATTGAAACATCCAGAGTAGATTTGTCGTGAGGCTAGTAACCCACTAGGTGATGCCCTGTGACCATTACAGTCGGTTCAGTCACTGTTAACAATCCTACTGTAGGTATTAGTTAACAATGCAACACGACATACAATAGTATATAACTTTATATAATACCACTTACTGTATTTCGTGTGTTGCATTGTAACTAATAACCATATAGTAGGTTGTAAGAGTGTACTTCTTATTAATTTCAACTCACAAAGTGCAGCAAGGAAGAAAGAGATAACTCCAAAAAAGTGGATAAATCCAATAAAATGCCTCCCCCCCCACCCCCAATGCTTTGTGTATGATTGGAGACTAGTCCCTTTTTTTTTTTTGGGCAGCAGCTTAATCTCCCAACAACTCCCTTGCTGACCCCTTATCTCCTCCCTATCAGCACTTTTGTTAGGAGAGCCCCTAGCAGATAAGAGGTTTTGGCTATTTCACTTAGACAACCAGGACTTTGTACCACTAATTTATAATTACAGTGCTGACCTTCTTTACACCCTGTACCAGATTGTAAGCACATATGGCATCCCAGGCCCCGAAGGAAATTCTAATTTTCCTCCAACGTGACCTAATCAACGGGCAAAATTCATAGTTTGCCAGCAAACTACAATATACCTGTGTGGGAATAAGAAACATTCGCTGATATGAAGAAGAGCCTTGAGTGTTTCAGTCGTGTTGGAATTAAACCACTGACACCAGACTGCAATACTGCCTACCGCTATCTCTCTTCTCCTCTTATTATTTACTTTATGCAATGGCAATAAATTGTGCATACAGTAAATTCATTCTAATGTTATTTTAATTCACTGTTTTTCATCATATGCATATATATATTTTATACCTACATACGCATAAAACAACGTGATTGTTTTTGGAGTCACTGTTTTTACTTGTCCCCTTACTTTCTATAAGCACATTCCTTTTAATAGTTATGGAGAACTCAATAGTACCCTATCATACAGAAGTGACTTGCCTGTGGCTGTCGGGCTGATGAGACGTCCCCCAGTTTGTCCCCTTCACAGGATGACTGCACCAGCTAATACCAGGATTCACGTAATAGTGTCGTTTTCCAACCTGCACTTCCAGGTAAAGGCAACGAAGGGAGGTTACATACACTGCCTTATAAAAAGGATATGTGGAAGCAAACCGTAACACCTAAAAACAACTCATTATATGTTTGTAAAAGTACTAATACGGGGTGGAGACTCTGTACTTGTAATGACGCCGATGTGGCGATCAATCAGACAACCACAGATCTTCATGATAGGCTGTCGCCACCATCAGTCCTAACCCGCTATATGAAGTGTTGCTATGGAAACCACTAGATGCGTAGACGTGCTCACCACACCAGAATAGAACAAACAAGAGAAATATTCAGAAACTAAATGTGTCTTTTCTTCCTTCTTTTGTCTCGCTGACACCGTTCACGCCAAACTCCACCTGGGAATCAGGCAAAGGTCTGCGAGGACTAGATTTAGATAGAGGCAGACCATCAATGCTTAAAATAAGAGGATATTTTATTTCTCATACTCACAAGGGAACATTAAAATCAATGTCTATTATAGAAAAAATCATCTAGTGCATAAAATGTAGCCCCAACGGGTTTACGCCATACCGGCTTTCTCTTTGGGGGAGGCATTGCGTTCGCTCCATATTATTAATACTCTTCTAACATACACAAACTCTGTATAGATCCAATTTAAATACGATACTTCCCAATAGTTTATAAACAAGTAGAATAAACACTAAATTATATTTAACCCTCAGAAAGTGCCTGTTATGATTAGATACACTCCCTCATAACAAACCGGAATAGTAGCCCGTTGATATATCGGGTTTCTTCTTGTATTTCCTTTAAAACTTGCATATTGGCCCACATTTTATTAGGTTTTTTTCGACAGTTTCTGTCTGACTTGGACCACAAAATTCTGCACCTAGAGGGCATTTCGGTTTGTAAACATCGACGGTGTGCCAAAAACATAACTTGTGCACACTTTCCAAACAGGGCAGTGCCCGCCAGATTAATTAGGAGAACTCGCCAGTTTCATAATCTGCCGTCTCTGCACTAGTGAAGCACTAATTTTTGGGGCACTATTTCTATTTGAGCTAATTATATGTGCCATGATGTAAGTGAGAATACATCCTTTATTTTTAATACATTAATGTCATTTTACGGGTAGTTTAACACAAAGTATATAATGGTTTATATTTGATGGTTAGTTCTTTGTTTAGCAGCTGTCATTAGCCCTGCACGATGACATTCAGATCTAGGCTAAGTTGTGATAGAGTAGCACACAATAGTTTCCGGCCCGGGAATACACCCGCGGTTCTTTCACCTCTAATGCACTAATCTATTGAGCTCTTGCTGTACTTTCTTCTTTTCCCCCCCACTTCCAGTCTCCAAAGACATGAAGCTTATAATCAGCATGCTGCAGTTAGCTCTGTGGCTCTGGCTGCCAAACTTATCTTCCCTGTATGACTCTAGCTCAAGTCTTTCTACCGTCTCTGTTAACGTACGTGTATACCTAAACAGCTGCTGAATGTTTATTCTAAACTTGTGCAAAGTGCACTCAATCTTGACCCACTTGTTTTTAATCTCAATCTCTAGGAGAACTTCAAGATATACCCGTTGCCACTCCGCACTTCATTTACCTGGGGTTAGTCAATGTATCCAAAGGAAATGAATAAAATGACAAAAAAATATGTACTGTCTTTCAGTGCTATGGCCTCATAATATGCGGGATGAGCGACCAGGGGGAAAGGGAAATTTTTCATGAAAAACAATTTATTTTTGATTAGACACATTTACCAATGCCTTCTGAATCAATCCCCGGTATTTATCAAGCTAATGCAAATAATAACCTCAGGGGAATATTAATGGCAGCAGGCAAGAATGCCAATATCGAAAATAGCCATACCTACTTAGATAAGCTGTGGCTTGCCTAAGTGTTAGTGTAGTGGGCGGACAATGAAGGATCATAGTTCCATCTTTTTCCCAACATCTGTCATTGCAGACCATCTGAGGCCCCCTATGAATTAGTTGTCACAAATACCAGAAGTTGGACTTTGATATGTGTTGTCTGTTGTGTATAAGACAACCATACATTGTTTGGTGGTGGGCATCAGGTGGACATCCATTACCACACACACCTCTTCCATACTTCATGAAAAAGCACCAATTTAAGCTCACTTGTGGTCACCCACCCTCTGAATACTTAGGCACGGAGCCGCAGCCTACTGTCTAGAGGACCGGGAATTCTCTACTAGGAGCAGGAGGAACCTGTATGCTAAGTGGCGTAGTATTGAAGATATCGGTATGAAATAACAGAAAATTGTCCAAAATTAAAATCTTTGTGCAAACCCTACACTACTAAGTAGATGCTTGCAACATTCAGTTTGGCTGACATGCTATTAGTTGTATGGCCACCTTAAACTCTTCCACTATGAAAAAACTAGTCCGGCAGAAGGATAAAATATAAAACTATATAGTAATGTTATCAAAGTAATGAAACTTCCCTTTAGTGGACATGATTCATTGCAGTGTCCTGTCTCCGGGGAGTCTGTGTCTTGCATTTACAGCTACTCTTTATTATTGTTTTATTTGTTATTGATAGATTCAAATGGGCAATTTACAATAAGATTATTCAACTCATATTTTGTTTTTAAACTTTGTTTTTTGAAAACGACGAATCTCAAAAAACAAAATGAAACAACAACATTTGTCAGTAAAATTACATGGAATCTGATGATCCAGCTAGGGGGAACCAAAGGAGCGCTCTCATACGATTCAGATAAAGGAAACAACTTGTATACTCTTCAGGTTAATAGGCGTTTAATAGCATAGACATAATTATTTTAGCTATCCATTTAGTCTATTGGGAAAAAACACGTAACATTGGGACATGCCATTGGTATTAGCATCTGAACTGATGATGATCCTGCATGTAATATGTTTATGTCAAGCTTGGTAGAGAAGGAAGATCTTGGCGTTCTCTATATAATAGTATAGGGCCCTGTACCCTGTTTCATGTGTAGTCATAGCAGAGCAAGATGTTAAAGAAAATATGTTATCAAAATCCCCTTTAATTTAATTTTATTTCACAACACTTGGATGAGACTTAAATCGGATGGGTCTAAAAAGCGTTTTGACCAGTTTCTGTCTGACTTGCACTAAAAGACATGGAAACTGTTCACTTGTATTTTTTGTAAAGTGCTTGCGCCAGTTTGTGTCCACGCAGACAGAAAAAATGTGTCACCTAAAGAGGGCGGGTGGTGCTTGACCAAGTTTTGCACACATTATGACTGACTGCACCACATTCTCTCGTGCCAAGATTTTCAGTATGAAAAGTGGACCAAAAATATGCCTAAGCAGTGCAGGGTGAGGCAGAATTTAATGAAGCCACATGCCACCATTTTCATGAATCTGCCGCACCCAGCACACTACACAGACGAATTGGCACATAGTAAAGACTTACCTAGTGTTCTATAAATGATGCCGTAAGTTAGGTAGACAGTCATAAACTGTGACATATTATATGTGTCTATGCAGAATGATACACATGTTGGTTGTAGTATAATAGTTGGCTAGTTGTACGGCTGAAAAATTCATCCAAATTCTGTATTTGCCACAAATAAAAGGAAAACAAGCCGAGTGGGGGGCGTTTGTATGTGTATCCCACCGTACGTCTAAAGATGGGTCACCTGCAGTCTTCATGCGATAGGATGAAACAGGATTCGTTTTTTTGAATGTTGTTGCGGCTCCACATCTCCCCACTTATTTCTCCAACACGTATCACACAGCATTACGTTGAACTAGGACTAAATCGAACACTGAGGGTACAGAGTATATAGTCTCACTAGTAAATTTTCATAAATTATCTAAGAGACTTAATTATTAGTCAGGAATCAGAAGCCTTTATTAGAACTTATGTACCAGTAACTTTACAACAATGTAAGCTACATTCACCAATGATGGGGGACTAATATACGGCTGACGTATATAAGGCCGATATCGTTTTCCCCCCTACATCGCTATGGGCTCAGGGCCGTACAGCGTAACAGGCCCTGATGAAAGATGTACGCTCCTTCTACATACCATCTGTTATGTAGCCCTAGGTGATAGAAGTGTGTCCCTGGTGGTGAGCCTGTGTGGGAAGTCCATCCGAAGTTTACAGTCTACACTGCAATTCAGCTACAGCTGCCACTCATATGAATTGTGGTTCTCACTTCTTCTTGTGATACGAACTGTCTCCTAGGTATGTATTCAAACAGGTGCATGGACTTTATCACTGTAGTAGTAATACATAGCTGTGGTTATATGATCCGTTCCCTTGTGACATCACATGACCACGGACACTTCTTATCCACATGAAGAAACAATGAAGGACAGGGGCAGAGAGATCTAGAGGACGTGATACAGAAAGTTATATTGGAAAAATATAAAAAAAAAAGCTAGTATAATCTTTCTTTCTCAAAGAATATCAATTATTTGCTGAAGTGGCTTAACCCCTTTAAGGCCAAAAAAAATGTTACAAGTAATGGATCATGAAGACAGGAGAGATCAGGATCACAAACTGCTGACGAAATGCACATTCATGTTACTTTATAGGGGTTAGCACTTTTTGTGCTTAGGATGGAATTTGTTAAAGGGTTTATTCAATTATTACAAAACACTTGTTGCAAGGACTTTTGATGATAATAGAAAACAATGTACAACAAAAATCAAAGGGAACAACGCGCAAGGAACTTAGAGGATAGTAGGGAAGCCTGGGAAATAGTATTAAAAACGTAATGAAGAGGGGTGTTTGTGGTGTGGAATACATGCTTCTTTGCCCTTGTTAGCGGCCCTGGCACAGAGGCATCTACAGCATAGTATTAGAGTAGTGATATACGTTCAGAGTAAGACTGAGAAAAAAAAAAAGGGAGAATGTATTGAGCTCGTAGTAGTAGTCAGGAAAACCGGAGTTTTAATATATAAGAAAAAACAAAAAAGTAAATAGGTAAAACTTTACTCAACTGCTGGTATCCCACGCCGCTCCGCTCCGAGAAGCCTGGCACACCGTTGATACGTATCTTCAAAGGTAGGTAATTAGCGTGTTTGCCAAATGGACAAAAGATGGGAATGTGAAAAGGACAGGCACAGACAGTGAGGTCTAAAGCTAGACCAACTAGCTTGTCCCTACCTACTTGCAGATATATCCGGCGATCGGTTGACAACTGGTCAACTTTCCACGTACTTGATGCCTAAAGTTTAAAGGATGGAGACCAAAAAATAGTAGAAGAATGGTCGTAAAATATGGGTCAAAACCAAGAGGACTATGCAGTACAGAAACACTGGTCAGAAAACAAACAAAGCCAAGGTTTTAAGAAATAAGAAATATGGAAGGCCAGAAACATTAAGCAACGCCTCCGAAGCGATGACTTAAAAAAATCCCCGGGGAACGTGGCAGACAATAGTATTAAGAGTCACGGTCCAAAGCGGGTTGGATCAGCCCCCAGAACAAAACAGACTACTAGGATGGAATATTAGGTGGAGGGAAAGCACCTGTACACGCAAGCTACTGTACTGTCTTGCACCACAGACCAGAGTGAACAGGAGACAGACAGGGGTGGTGCAAACCGAGATTTTAAAACATAAGTGCTTCAGAATAGTGCAGGACAGAATTGCAACTAAGTACAAATCAGAGGCAGAGGAAGGAAGGTGCTGAGGCCTAACGGGCACAGAAGATGTACAGTTGCAGATGTAAAAAAAAACAAAAAATAAACAGGTACATACACTAGGTGGTCCATATGGTATCTACCCCAAAATATGTGACACTGTAATTTCATTTTTATGCCACCAAAAGTGGCACCAAGTGGGGAGAACTTTTAACTTTCGCTAGGTTTGTTTGCTGATATTTTGGAGTTAAAAACCTTCAACCAAAAAAAACTGCTCAAGTTAGGGTGAATTTCATAGGTCAGTTTTCAGATGTAGTTTTTGAGGTCCAAACCCAAGTTTGTGGAATGGGGAGGTGAAAAAGAGGAGGAGCAGCTTCTCTGAATGATATGTTCTCACCCATATGATCCCCAATGCCTTTGGTTTCTAAAACTTGTCTCAAAAAGTGGAAGTACCCTACCAAATGCATTGAAAAAACAATCAAAAAAACAGTGTTTTCATGCCGTTGAAAAAAATTCAGAACTGTGTGATGGTGTGACCTATGTAAGGCCACTATTCTGTTTTTCTAGTCATAAAAACTTGAAACTAAAAAAATGCACCAACAATGCCTTGGGTGACCGCAACTGTACGTGTTATAAACGGAACAAGTACAGGGATTGACATGGCCCGGAATATGTATATGCGTTTCTATGCGATAGGGCATATGCGATCTGTAACCAGTACCCAGGGGCTTGTATGTTTAATTGTAAAATCAATAGAACGAGGAAACATAATATAGGCAGACGGGGCTGCCCCCACCAAGGCCCATTGACCGTCAAACCCCCATAGTTGTCTGCCTCAAGTCAGTGGCACTGCTGTGAAACAATGAGGCCTGCCAGCAGCCCAGTGACAGTATAGGTACCGTCCTGTGTGAGTCATGAAGACGATTTGGATCGTGTGCAGGGCAGGAATGTTGTCCCCGCACCATGGGAGTTTCAAAGCTTCCCACTGTTGTCAAGGGGGAGTCGCTTATCCAAATGATATACATGACTCATAGGAACTGTATAGAATGAGCCCATATAGAAGCTGATATGCTTATATCAGCGCCCCTTGCCTTAGGTCGGCGGCCCAAGTGGCATTTTGAACCCATTTTGGGTCGTTTTTAAGCAGTCATTAAAAAAAAGGTAAAAATAAAGCAGGCGGGTTTGACCCTGTTGTACTTAGATCATGGTTTAATAAACCGGTCAACCTGGGATGCGTTTTCAAAAAGCATGCATATGTGTGAAAAACACGAGGCGGTTGTTTAAGGCCCTGCTTCAAAACGCACCCAAAAACGGTGGTTCAAGCACTGCATGGCACACCTGCCTCGCAGGAAGCCAGAGCCTTCTGATACATCCAGCGGCTGCCAGGGGACAGGGACAATTCTACAACAGGCCAGTATGATAAATATGCCCCACAGTCATTGTAGGTTTTGCACTGCTACATCCAAAATATTCCAAAAGCGGCACTCCGCCAGTGGTTTCATGTAATTTATTAGGTCTGTTCAGTGTTTAAGCAAGCTACATCATCTTAATGAACCATTTCTTCCTTTTTATGACCTAATAAGATTAGTGTTTTAAACGGATGTCCCAGTCATGCCGATCAGAGTCAGATGTCCACATTATTAAAGCCCTGCACCAGTTTATGTCTTACTCTGTCACATTTTCCATGCCAAAATGCTTGCAAGGTATTTATAAAGCGCTTGCACCGTACCCAAGCAACACAGAATTATGCATGAAACGTGTCGTTCCGAGAACAGTCGGACACATTAATAGCAGTAGTGTAGACAGACTGGTGTTGCACGCTCTATTGAAAGGTTTGCACCAAAAGAAGTGGTGCACTTGCCGGAGCAGGCAGAGCGGGGCCACCAGATTCATGAAGAACATGTGGCATAATTCCTGATTTTTTTTTTTTTTTTTTTCTGGTGGCTTCTGCACTAACACTGGCAAATGTTTGCCAATGTTTTGATTAAATGTGGGCAGGTTTAGTTTAATTTCTTGCATCTGTGCCTCCATGATATGGGGAAGCAAAAGCTCAAACTTTTCCAACAACGCTGCAAGTCATGGACCCAAGACTAAAGGATACCAATAATGCCCCCCACTAAACTTGACGACGGGGCGGCATCAAAGACAAACAAAAAATATCTTTGTATACATATTAATCTTTATCATGAAAACATATAAAAAAATTAAAGATAAATTATAAATTAAGATATCAGGCATCGATGATGGTACCAGAGAGGAGTTATCTCCGGATACATGTGAGAGACAGAAATAAAAGTCACTGTGCCTATACAGGATTAACAGGGTTTAAATATGTACAAAGTGGATGGTCAACATCAATGTGGGAACACCTTGTAGACATGAAAAACTCATTGAACATATTCTAAAGGTAGCGAAGCCTAAACCAATAAGTTGCAATAAGAGGTGTCTTACCCAGGGGCCCCAATCTACACCGTCCAGTACTGGGATAACACAGTCACCGGACGCAACGTCCAGATGAAGGCGATTCCAGCGGAGGAAACGCAAGACGCGGGATGCGTGACGATCCAAGGACGGAGCGGGCTTGTCGAGTGGACCATGGGTAAAGACCCCCTCTTAATGGCAACTTTATTGGTTAGGGCTTCGACTAGCTTTAGCCTATGTTAAAAGTGAGACATTGTTCATGTCTATAAGGTGTCACCCACCATTTGAAGGTTGACCATCCACTTGTACATACACTTCACCGGCAACTTTATGAGGTTACACCATGCTAGTAAAGTGTTGGACCCCCTGTTTGCCTTCGGAACTGCCCTCATTCTTCGTGGCATAGATTCAACAAGGGCTGGAAGCATTCCTCAGAGATTTTGGTCCCATAGTGACATGCTGCATCACACATGGTTGTTTTTTTCCGCAGATTTGTCGGCTGCCCATCCATGATGAGAAAATCTCCCGTTCCACCACATCCCAAAGATGCTCTATTGGATTGACGATTCTGGTGGACTGTGGAGGCATTTGAGTACATTGATCATTGTCATGTTCAAGAAGGAAACCGTCTGAGATGATTCCAGCTTATGACATGCCGCAGTATCCTGCTGAAAGTAGCTATCAGGATGTTCAGGGACATTGTGGTCATAAAGGGATGGACATGGTCAGCCAACAATACGCAGGTAGGCTGTGGCATAGCAACGATGCTCATTGGTACAAGGGGTCCAAGAGTGCCAAGAAAATATTTCCCCACACCATGAAACCACCACCACCACCAGCCTGAACCGGTGAGAAAAGGCAGGATGGATCCATGCTTTCATGTTGTTGACGCCAAATTCTGACCCTACATCCGAATGTCACAGCAGAAATGCGAGAATCATAGACCAGGCAACGTTTTCCAATTCTTCTACTGTCCAATTTCGATGGCTTGTGCCAATTGTAGCCTCAGTTTTCTGTTCTTAAGCTGAAAGGAGGAGCACACGGTGTGGTCTTCTGCTGCTTTGTAGCCCATCTGCTCAAAGTTCGGACGTATGTGCGTTCAAGAGATGCTCTTCTGCCTACCTTGAGTTGTATAAAGGGTGGCGATTTTGAGTCACTGTTGCCTTTATATCAGACCCAACAGTATGCCATTCTCCTATGACCTCTGGCATCAACAAGGCATTTGCCACAGAACGCCGCTAACTGGATGTTTGTTCGTTATCGCCCATTCTATGTAAACCCTAGAGATGGTTGTGCGTGAAAAATCCAGTAGACAGATGTTTCTGAAATACTCAGACCAGCCCTTCTGCACAAACAAAACCATGCCACGTTCAAAGGCATCAAATCACCTTCTTCCCCATACTGATGCTCGGTTGAACTGCAGGAGATGGTTTGACCCATGTCTACATGCTAAATTCACTGAGTTGCGCCATTGATTGGCGTGATTAGAAATTAAGTGTAAACGAGCAGTTGGAAGGTTTACCTAATAAAGTGGCCGGGGAGTTTATTTTACCCTGTGAAAACCTGTATAGGCACAGATCGACATTATTTCTGTATGCACTAAGCATGGATCTAAGAATTTGACTAAGAGCTTAGCAGGGGGGAGAGGGCTGATAAGCCGAGGTTGTGTGCTCTGATAACTATACATTAAGGGTTTGCAAAAAAAAAATCTTTGAAATGACAATTAACCTTTGAAATGTCATTAACAGTTTCTCTTCCATGATTATTGATCTGTTATTGCGAGAATTGTATCTTGATTTACTATTTACAAAGATATATACAGCACTAACACTGGATTACTTTCTATATCACTAGTTTCACCAACCCATGTTCCACTGCAGAAGCAGTTCTTCCATTAGCAGCCTGCTTCCCTACCAGAAGAGAATGTGGATAATGGTAAGACAACCTACAGCACAGGAGGCAGCAGAATTATTGAAATAATTTAGCATTTTTTATAAATTTCGGTAAAAGAAAACTCTTCCCATCAAAATTTATCATGATAAACCAGGGACTTGTTCATAGAGCCAGGCACCGTGACTGTGGTAATCTTCTTATGTTTGTTATTGTCTATTTTTTACAAAAATACATGTTTAAGTTGTGCTAATGAGCACAAAGGTTCTACTGAAGCCCTCTGTGCTGTAGATTCACAGGTTGTTACACTGCTCATCAACCCTTCTTCTGCACAGTGTAACAGTTCGTGAAGCTACAGCACAGAGGGGCTCTGGTAACACACACCACCCATAGCTCTTTTGCCTTTAAGCATACAATTAAAGTTTTTAGATCTTAGATTTTAGAAGAAAGAAGGCCCTGGAAACAAATATATGAGATTATCACAATCACGTTGCTAGGAACTATGGGGAAAAATTGATCATAATTTTTTCACTTCTATTGGCGATTTTTTTTGTGCAATTTTTGGCGCCGTTAGTAAATTTGTCTCTATTTTGCAACTATTTTGGGGCAGACTAAAGTTCCAAACTTAGCGGTTTTTTGAGTGTCTGAGCCTGTATCTGACATAGTGAATGGTTGTGCTGCCAGAGTGTTTGCACTGCATCTACATTTTTGCGCCTAAAAAATGCTTACAAAACCGCAAAAAATCACCTGCTGAGCAGTTGACTTGAAAAAAAACCACCCCCTTTATTACTGGAAACAAAAGGTCCGCTTCCAAAAGAAAAATTAGACTGGATCCACATGAAAAAATACTTCGGCGCATTTTTAAAATGTCAAAGTTCATCATCTTTTCCATTAAAATGTCCTCAAGTGAACACTTCTATCATTTTCTATAGGAGGTGTCTTTTTTAGTGGGATTAATTGTCAAGTCTTAATGTTGCCTCTAAAAATGTTGATCGGACCTCTTCCTATAAATATAATTAAAATATTAGAGAGACTCATTTGACAAGAAAATGTATTTTTTTTTTTTTTTTTTTTTACACATCTTAACCTTTTTTTCTGCACGACTTAAAACAAAAGTAGTTCTGGACGTGTACATGCATTTACTATTTGTTCAAAAATGAAGCTAGGAATGTTTTTCTGTCCCTCCCTTGCTCAATCTAGCTTCCCTATGTCGCAAATGAACGATCTGCTTTGTAGGGAATAATTTGCCGGACAAATAGGCGCCAAATGATTCCAGTTCGACAATATCCAAACTGCAGCAATAGGGCAAAACAAACCAAAATAAAATTACAAAAAGAAAGAACTGGTCCAACGGGTGTGCCTCCCGTGATCCAGTCCTTGGGTTGCAGGTCACCCTGGGCCCTCCATTGGCCCCCCTTCTCCTCGGCATCCACTTACCATTCCCTGCTCTTGGTCCTGTTCCTGGCCAGCGCAAACGGATTCCCAACTCCTAGTCTGCCGGCTTCGGTATTAAGTGGCCAGCGCGCGTTATTTGGGCCTGGCCCTTTCCCAGAATCCCATTGGGTAAAAAGTCCGGCCCCTCCCCTGAACCCCCTTCGGATCTTGTTGCTGTATTCCTCTGAGAAAGCTTGTATGTTGCCCCTGTGTCGTGTATTGAACTTTCCCTGTTGTGACCCCCGGGACCTGTCGCCGTTTACGCCCTCCGCTGCAGCACCCGACCTCTTGCTTGTTCCTCTGAGTGTATCTGTGCCCGCTAGACCAATGTAACCGCACACCAGTTGATGGTGGTTGCTCCATGTGGGATTTGCAATCCGTCTGAATCCATAGCAGAGGAACATGCCACACACCAAACGGTGGGGCCGTGGGTAATTTTAGTCCGATTTTATTTTAGTGAGTATATCCATGAGCATAGCCTTCATTGACTCCTTTCGCCTGGCGACACCCGTCAGTTTTAAACCAGTTTGCCCAAGCCATGGTTACCTAGTCGGATCCCACCCCCTGGTGACAGGTTACAATGAGCCTGCTTGTGGGCATGTCATAAAGTCTCCAAATGTGTCACTGCATCCATGCCCCCCATGCAACAGGGCACTGTGCGGGCAGACTGGTGAGGATGGAATTTCTTTACCCACATTACTGTAATTAGATTGCAGTACTGGAAAGAAATGTTCCTCATCAGGAAGGTCAGCTTATCTAAATAGCCTCAATTGTAATTTCCCACGTCCGTTAGTATTAATAAAAGCTTATAGATGTATACAGATAGATAGCTCTATAGCTAGCGTAAGACGATAGACTATTGCAGAGGCCATGTAAAAAGATACAGTTTTGTAGACACAGATGATATTGTCTCAGTATGCACAACATCTTCCCTGCTATCGTCTTATATTACTACAAGCGCACCGAGTGTATTATCCTATATTGTTCTATGGCATATACTCTCGGAGCAAAAGGTTGTACGGTTTCATAGCTAAAGATGTATTAGAGAAATGTTT
This sequence comes from Engystomops pustulosus, assembly GCA_019512145.1. Lineage (NCBI taxonomy): Eukaryota > Metazoa > Chordata > Amphibia > Anura > Leptodactylidae > Engystomops > Engystomops pustulosus. The sequence goes on along the minus strand of CM033642.1, from coordinate 39,980,726 downwards.
ACAGCGCTCTTTTTAACTAACTTTTGCTGACACAGGCAATCGCTACAGACATCAATGATACCGGTGAGTCCCAGCATGATATCTTTGTGTTTAGGAAGTTACTATTCTCGGCATGACCTGGGATTTGCTTTGAAGATGGGTGGAAAACTGGGACTAAAAGCGAGCACTGATATGGACTAATTTAATGCTCTAGAACTAAAGGGAAGAGAGGAAAAAGCGCTCATGGGGCTCCTCTAGATACAATTGAACATCCAGATAGATTTGTCGGTGAGGCTAGTAACCCCTAGTGTGATGCCCTATGACCATTACACGGTTCAGTACTTTAACAATCCTACTGGTAGGTATTAGTTAACAATGCACACAGACATACAATAGTGTATATAACTTTTATATACACTTACTGTATTCTGTGTTGCATTGTAACTAATAACCATATAGTAGGATTGTAAGAGTGTACTATCTTATTAATTCCAACTCACAAAGTGCAGCAAGGCAGAAAGAGATAACTCCAAAAAGTGGATGAAAGTCCAATAAATAATAGTCCTCCCCCCCCACCACCCAATGCTTGTGTAATGATTGGAATAGTTCCCTTTTTTTTGGGCAGCACTTATCTCCCAATCAACTGCCCATTGCTGACCCTTATCTCCTTCCATATCAGCACTTTTGTGTGGAGAGCCCCCTACATATAAGAGGTTTGGCTATTTCACTTAGACAACCAGGACTTTGTACCCACTATTTATAATACAGTGCTGACCTTCTTTACACCCTGTACCAGATTGTAAATCACATATGGCATCCCAGTGCCCGAAGGAAATTCTAATTTTCCTTCCACGTGGACCTAATAACGGGCAAAATTCCATAGTGCAGCAACAACATACAATTATACCTGTGTGGGAATAAAGAAACATTCCGCTAGATATGAAGAAGAAGAGCCCTTGAGTGTTTCAGTGGTGGAATGAAACCACTGACACCAGACTGCAATACTGTCCGCATCTCTCTCTTCCTCCTCTGTTTTTTGCTTTAGCAATGGCAATAAAATTGTGCATAAACAGTAAATTCTTCCAATTTTTATCACTGTTTCATCTATATCATATATATATTATTATACTACATACACTAAAACAATCGTGATTGTTTTTTGGAGTCACTGTTTTTACTTGTCCCTTACTTTCTATATGCACATTCCTTTTAATAGATTATGAGGAACTCAATGTACCCTATCCTATACAGAAGTGACTTGCCGTGGCTGTGGGCTGATGGACAGTCCCCCAGTTTTACCCCTTCACCAGGATGACGCAGCCAGCTAATAAAGGATTCACGTAGATAGTGTCTTTCCAACCTGCACTTCCAGGTAAAGGCAACGCAGGAGGTTACATATCACGCCTCTGATAAAAAGCGATTAGATAGAAAAGGGAACCAGTAACACCAATAAAAAACAACTATTATTGTATGTAATAAGACTAATATGGGTGAGAGCTTACTGTTAAATCAGTCCATGTGGCGATCAATCAAGAGAACTAAGACTTCTCATAGCTCTCCCACATTCAGCTCCTCACCGTATATAAGTGTTGCTATGAGAACCCTATGCGTAGACCGTGCTCACCACACCAGAATAGAACAAACAAGAGAAATATTCAGAAATAATGTGTCTTTTCTTCCTTCTTTTGTCTCGCTGACACCGTTCACAGCCAACACTCCACCTGGGAATCCAGGCAAAGGTTGCGAGCTAGATTGGAGATAGAGGCAGACCAATCTGCTTAAAATAGAGGATATTTTATCTTCTCATACTTCACAAGTGGAACATTAAAATGAAATCTATTAAGATATAAAATCATCTAGTAGCAGTTAACATTGTAGCCCCAACTGGGTTTACGCCACTACCGGCTTTCTCTTTGGGGCCGGAGGCATTGCGTTCGCTTCCATATTATTAAATACTCTTCTAACATACACAAACTCTGTATAGCAATCCAATTTAAATACCGATACTTCCAATTAGTTTATAAAAGTAGAATAACACACTAATATTATATTTAACCCTCAGAAAGTGCTGTTTTAGATTAGATACACTCCCTCATAACAAACCGGAATAGAGCCCGTTGATATATCGGGTTTCTTCTTGTTATTTCTTAAAAACTTGGCATATTGTGCCCACATTTATTAGGTTTTTTCGACAGTTTCTGATCTGACTTGGCACCACAAAATTCTGCCACCTAGAGCGGCATTTCGGTTGTAAACTCGACACGGTGTGCCAAAAAAATATTTGTGCACACTTTCAAACAGGGCAGTGTCCCGCCAGATTAATGGCAGAACTGCGCCAGTTTCAATTAATCCTGCCGACTCTCTGACTATGAAGCACTATTTTTGGGCGCACTATTTCTATTTAGCCAATTACTATGTGCCATGTGTAATGTAGAATACATCCCTTATTTTTAATAACATAATGTCATTTTGGGTAGTTAACACAAATTATATAATGGTTTTATATTTTTGATGGTTATTCTTTGTTTAGCAGCTTGTCATTAGCCTGCACAGATGACATTCAGTCTAGGCTAAGTGGTGATAGAGTAGCACACAATAGTTTCCGGCCCGCGGGAATACACCCGCCGTTCTTTCACCTCTAATGCACTAATCTATTGACTCATTGCTGTTTACTTTCCTTCTTTTCCCCACTTCCAGTCTCCAAAGGACTGAAGCTTTAAATAGCATGCTGCAGTTAGCTCTGTGGCTCTGCTGCCAAACTTATCTTCCTGTATGACTCTAGCTCAATGTCTTTCTACCGTCTCTGTAACGTACGTGTATACTAAACAGCTGCGAATGTTTTTATTCTAACTTTGCAAGTGCACTCCAATCTTGTTACCCACTTGTTTTTAATCTCAATCTGCCTGAGAATTAAAACTAATACCCGAGCCACTCCCGCACTGTCTTTTACCTGGGGTTAGTAATGTATCCAAAGGAAATGAAAAAAGTTGACATAAAAAATATGTACTGTCCTTTCAGTGCTATGGCCTCGATAATATGCGGATGAGGACCATGGGGGAAAAGGGAAATTTTTCATGAAAAACAAATTTATTTTTTGATTAGACATTTACCAATGCCTTCTGAATCAATCCCCGGTATTTATCAAGCTAATGCAAATAATAACCTCAGGGGAATATTAATGGCAGCGAGCCAGATTGCACCATGGAATGGGCCATACCTCTTAGATACTGGGCGGCTTGCCTAAGTGTTAGTGTAGTGGGGCGGAAATGGAAGGATCATATGTTCCATCTTTTTCCCACATCTGTCATTGCAGACCAGTCTGGAAGGCCCCCTTCGAATATAGTGTCACAAATACCAGAATTGGACTTTGATAGGTTTCTGTATGTGGTATAAGACACCATACATTGTTGGTGTGGGCATAGGGTGGACATCCATTACCCACACACACCTCTTCCACATCTTCATGAAAAAAGGCACCAATAAAGCACTTGTGGTACCCACCCTCTGAATACTTAGGCATGGTGCCCTAGCATGGCTACTGTCTATGAAGGACCGGGAATTCTCTACTAGAGCAGGAAGGAACCTGATGCTAAGTGCAGTATTGAAGATATCGGTATTGAAATAACAGAGAAATGTCAAAAATTAAAATCTTTGTGCAAACCCTACACATAGATGCTAGATGTTGCATCATTCAGTTTGGACTGACATGCTCTCTAGTCTGTATGGCCACCTAAACTCTTCATATCAATAAAACTAGTCCGGCAGAAGGATAAAATATAAAATTCATATAGTATATGTATCAGAGTAATGAAACTTCCCTTTAGTGAGACATTGATTCATTGCAGTGTCCTGTCTCCGGGGAGTCTGTGTCTTGATTTACAGTACTATTGTATTATTGTTTTATTTTATTGATAGTTCAAATGGGCCATTTACATAAGATATTCAACTCATATTTTGTTTTAAACTTGTTTTTTGAAACGACGAATCTCAAAAACAAAAATGAAACAACAACATTTGTCAGTAACATTACATGGATCTGATGATCCAGTAGGGGGAACCAAAGGAGCGCTCTAGCATACGATTCAGATAAAGGAAACAAACCTTGTAGACATCATTCAGTAATAGTGGTTTAATAGCATGAGATCATATTATTTTAGCTATTCCCTTTAGTCTATTTGGGAAAAAACACTAACATTGGGACATGCCATTGGTATTAGATGCTGAAACTGATTGATCCTGCATTAATATGTTTATGTCAAGCGTGGTAGAGAAGGAGATCATTGGAGTCTCTATTTAATGTATAGGGCCCCTGTAACCTGTTTCATGTGTAGTCATAAGAGCAAGTTGTTAAGAAAATATGTTATCAAAATTCCCCATTTTAATTTAATTTTTATTTCACAACACATTGGAGAGTTAAATCGGATGTGGGTCTAAAAGCGTTTGCACCAGTTTCTGTCTGACTTGCACTGAAAAGAAACATGGAAACTGCTTCACTGTCATTTTTTAAAGTGCTTGCGCCAGTTTGTGTCCCGCAGACAAAAAAATGTCACCTAAAGGGGCGGGTGGTGCTTGACCAAGTTTGCACACATTATGACTGACTGCACCACTTACTCTCTGTGTCCACATTTTCGTATAATCAAGTGGCACCAAACACATATGCCTAAGCAGTGCAGGGGTGAGGCAGAGATTAATGAAGCCCATGCCACCGAGCTTTTCATGATCTGCCGCACCAGCACACCTACACAGACGAATGGCCACATTAGTAAAGACTTACACTGTGTTCTATAAATGAGCCCGTAGTTAGTCAGACAGTCAAAACTGTGACATCATTTATCGTGTCTATGCAGAATGATACCTATTTGTTGTTGTAGTATAATAGTTTGCTTAGTTGTACGGCTGAAAAATTCATCCAAATTTCTGTAATTTGCACAAGATAAAAGGAAAACAAGCCGAGTTGGGGGGCTCTTGTAGGTATCCCACCGACGTCTGAAGATTGGGTCAACCCTGCAGCTTCATCAGAGTAGGATGAAACAGGATTCCGTTTTTGTTGAATGTTGTTGGGCTCCCATCTCCCCCACATTTATTTCTCCAACACGTATCATCACAGCATTACGTGAAACTAGGACTATATCGAACTCACTGAGGGAACAAGTATTATCTCACTAGTAAATTCTCATAAATTATCTAAGAGACTTAATTATATAGTCAGGAAGAGAAGCCTTTATTAGAACTATGTACAGTAATCGTTTTTATCAACACTGTAAGGCTACATTCACCACATGATGGGGGACGTTATATACGGCTGACGTATATAAGGCCGATATACTTTCCCCCATACATCGCTATGGGGCTCAGGGCCGTACGAGCGTCACAGGCCGTGATGAAAGATGTACGCTACTTCTACATACCATCTGATTATGTAGCCCTAAGGTGATAGAAGTGTGATCTCAATGGTGGTGAGCCTGTGTGGAAGTCCATCCGAAGTTACAGTTACACTGCAATTCAGTACAGCTGCACACTCCATATGAATTGTGGTTCCACTTCTTCTTGTGATAGAACTCGTCCCTAGGATATGTATTTCAACACAGGTGCAGGACTTTATCACTGAGTAGTAATACAGAGCTGTGTGTTATATGCAATCCGTCCCTTGTTGACATCACATGACCACGGACACTTCTTATCCACATGAAGAAACAATGAAGGACAGGGGCAGAGAGATCTAGAGGACGTGATACAGAAAGTTATATTGGAAAAATATAAAAAAAAAAGCTAGTATAATCTTTCTTTCTCAAAGAATATCAATTATTTGCTGAAGTGGCTTAACCCCTTTAAGGCCAAAAAAAATGTTACAAGTAATGGATCATGAAGACAGGAGAGATCAGGATCACAAACTGCTGACGAAATGCACATTCATGTTACTTTATAGGGGTTAGCACTTTTTGTGCTTAGGATGGAATTTGTTAAAGGGTTTATTCAATTATTACAAAACACTTGTTGCAAGGACTTTTGATGATAATAGAAAACAATGTACAACAAAAATCAAAGGGAACAACGCGCAAGGAACTTAGAGGATAGTAGGGAAGCCTGGGAAATAGTATTAAAAACGTAATGAAGAGGGGTGTTTGTGGTGTGGAATACATGCTTCTTTGCCCTTGTTAGCGGCCCTGGCACAGAGGCATCTACAGCATAGTATTAGAGTAGTGATATACGTTCAGAGTAAGACTGAGAAAAAAAAAAAGGGAGAATGTATTGAGCTCGTAGTAGTAGTCAGGAAAACCGGAGTTTTAATATATAAGAAAAAACAAAAAAGTAAATAGGTAAAACTTTACTCAACTGCTGGTATCCCACGCCGCTCCGCTCCGAGAAGCCTGGCACACCGTTGATACGTATCTTCAAAGGTAGGTAATTAGCGTGTTTGCCAAATGGACAAAAGATGGGAATGTGAAAAGGACAGGCACAGACAGTGAGGTCTAAAGCTAGACCAACTAGCTTGTCCCTACCTACTTGCAGATATATCCGGCGATCGGTTGACAACTGGTCAACTTTCCACGTACTTGATGCCTAAAGTTTAAAGGATGGAGACCAAAAAATAGTAGAAGAATGGTCGTAAAATATGGGTCAAAACCAAGAGGACTATGCAGTACAGAAACACTGGTCAGAAAACAAACAAAGCCAAGGTTTTAAGAAATAAGAAATATGGAAGGCCAGAAACATTAAGCAACGCCTCCGAAGCGATGACTTAAAAAAATCCCCGGGGAACGTGGCAGACAATAGTATTAAGAGTCACGGTCCAAAGCGGGTTGGATCAGCCCCCAGAACAAAACAGACTACTAGGATGGAATATTAGGTGGAGGGAAAGCACCTGTACACGCAAGCTACTGTACTGTCTTGCACCACAGACCAGAGTGAACAGGAGACAGACAGGGGTGGTGCAAACCGAGATTTTAAAACATAAGTGCTTCAGAATAGTGCAGGACAGAATTGCAACTAAGTACAAATCAGAGGCAGAGGAAGGAAGGTGCTGAGGCCTAACGGGCACAGAAGATGTACAGTTGCAGATGTAAAAAAAAACAAAAAATAAACAGGTACATACACTAGGTGGTCCATATGGTATCTACCCCAAAATATGTGACACTGTAATTTCATTTTTATGCCACCAAAAGTGGCACCAAGTGGGGAGAACTTTTAACTTTCGCTAGGTTTGTTTGCTGATATTTTGGAGTTAAAAACCTTCAACCAAAAAAAACTGCTCAAGTTAGGGTGAATTTCATAGGTCAGTTTTCAGATGTAGTTTTTGAGGTCCAAACCCAAGTTTGTGGAATGGGGAGGTGAAAAAGAGGAGGAGCAGCTTCTCTGAATGATATGTTCTCACCCATATGATCCCCAATGCCTTTGGTTTCTAAAACTTGTCTCAAAAAGTGGAAGTACCCTACCAAATGCATTGAAAAAACAATCAAAAAAACAGTGTTTTCATGCCGTTGAAAAAAATTCAGAACTGTGTGATGGTGTGACCTATGTAAGGCCACTATTCTGTTTTTCTAGTCATAAAAACTTGAAACTAAAAAAATGCACCAACAATGCCTTGGGTGACCGCAACTGTACGTGTTATAAACGGAACAAGTACAGGGATTGACATGGCCCGGAATATGTATATGCGTTTCTATGCGATAGGGCATATGCGATCTGTAACCAGTACCCAGGGGCTTGTATGTTTAATTGTAAAATCAATAGAACGAGGAAACATAATATAGGCAGACGGGGCTGCCCCCACCAAGGCCCATTGACCGTCAAACCCCCATAGTTGTCTGCCTCAAGTCAGTGGCACTGCTGTGAAACAATGAGGCCTGCCAGCAGCCCAGTGACAGTATAGGTACCGTCCTGTGTGAGTCATGAAGACGATTTGGATCGTGTGCAGGGCAGGAATGTTGTCCCCGCACCATGGGAGTTTCAAAGCTTCCCACTGTTGTCAAGGGGGAGTCGCTTATCCAAATGATATACATGACTCATAGGAACTGTATAGAATGAGCCCATATAGAAGCTGATATGCTTATATCAGCGCCCCTTGCCTTAGGTCGGCGGCCCAAGTGGCATTTTGAACCCATTTTGGGTCGTTTTTAAGCAGTCATTAAAAAAAAGGTAAAAATAAAGCAGGCGGGTTTGACCCTGTTGTACTTAGATCATGGTTTAATAAACCGGTCAACCTGGGATGCGTTTTCAAAAAGCATGCATATGTGTGAAAAACACGAGGCGGTTGTTTAAGGCCCTGCTTCAAAACGCACCCAAAAACGGTGGTTCAACAGGGACAACATCATACATTGGCACACTTAGCTGCAGCTTATGATAAATATGCCCCACAGTCATTTGTAGGTTGCACTGCTACATCCAAAATATTCCAAAATGCTGCACTCCGCCAGTTTCATGTAATTTATTTAGTCTGTTCAGTGTTTAAGCAAGCTACATCAATCTTAATGAACCATTTTACTTCCTTTTTATGACCTAATAAGATTAGTGTTAAACTGTATGTCCCCAGTCATGCAGCATCAGAGTCAGTGTCCCACATTTATTAAAGCCCCTGCACCAGTTTTCTGTCTTACTCTGTCACATCCTTTCCATTGCAAAATGCTTGCACAGGTATTTATAAAGCTGCACGTACCCAACGCAACACAGAATTCTGCACTGAAAGGGGCGTTCCGATGAACAGTCGGACACATTAATCATGCAGTGTCTGACAGAATTGTGTTGCACGCTCTATTTGAAAGGTGCACCAAAAGAAGTTGGTGCACTCTGCCGGAGCAGTGCAGGGGGCACCAGATTCATGAAGAACATGTGGCATAATTCCTGATTCTGGTGGCTTCTGCACTATACACTGGCAAAATGTTTGCACTGTTTTTGATAAATGTGGGCCAGTGTTTAGTTAATTTCTTGCATCTTTGCTCCATGTATATGGGGAAGCAAAGCAAACTTTTCCAACAACGCTGCAATGTCATGGACACCAAGACTAAAGTGATACCACTAATGCCCCCCACTAAACTGTGGACGACGGGGCATCAAGACAACAAAAATTAATTCTTTTGTATTACATATTAATCTTTATTCATGAAAACATATAAAAAATTAAATATAAATTATAAATTAAGATATCAGGCCATGGATGATGGTACACAAAAGAGGAGTTATCTCCAGTGATACATGTGAGCATACAGAAATAAAGTCTATCTTGTGCCTATACAGGATTCACAGGGTAAAATATGTACAAAGTGGATGGTCAACATTCAAATGGGGGAACACAATATAGACATAAACAATGTCTCATTTTAACATATTCTAAAGGTAGGCGAAGCCTAAACCAATAAAGTTGTCATAAGAGGTGTCTTACCCATAGGCCAATCTACACCGCTCCAGTACTGGGGATAACACCGTCACCAACTCACGTCCAGATGAAGGCGAATCCAGCCGAAACGCGTACCGGAGACATTATCCCCAGTCCTGGAGCAGTGTAGATTGGCCCATGGATAAGACAACTTTATTGGTAACTTATGGCAACTTTATTGGTTTAGGCTTCGCCTAGCTTTAGGATATGTTCATGTCTATAAGGTGTTCCCCCCATTTGAATGTTGACCATCCACTTCGTACATATTTTACCCTGTGAAACCTGTATAGGCACAAGATAGACTTTATTTCTGTATGCTCTAAGCATGGATCTAAGAATTTGACTAAGCAGCTTAGCAGGGGGGAGAGGGCTGATAAGCCGAGGCATTGTGCTCTGATAACATATATTACAGGGTTTTGCAAAAAAAATCTTTGAAATGACAATTAACCTTTAAATCTCATTACAGTTCTCTCTTTTCCCTGATATTTGATCTGTTTATTGCATAATTGTATCTTGCATTTACTATTTATACAAAGATTATATACAGCACTAACACTGGATTACTTTCTATATCACCAGTTTCACCAACCCATGTTCCACTGCAAGAAGCAGTTCTTCCATTAGCAGCCTGCTTCCCTACCAGAAGATGAATGTGGATAATGGTAAGACAACTACAGCACAGGGAAGGCAGAGAATTATTGAAATAATTTAGCATTTTTATAAATTTTGGTAAAAGAAATCTTCCATCAAAATTTATCATGATAAACCAGGGACATTTGATCATAGATCCAGGCACCGTGACTGTGGTAATCTTCTTATGTTTGTTATTTGTCGCCTCATTTTTTTTAACGAAAATACATGTTTAAAGTTGTGCTAATGAGGCACAAAGGTTCTACTTGAAGCCCTCTGTGCAGTAGATTCACAGGTTGTTACACTGTCTCACCCTTCATCTGCACAGTGTAACAGCTCGTGAAGCTACAGCACAGAGGGGCTCTGGTAACACCACCCATAGCTCTTTTGCCTTATAAGCATACAATTAAAAGTTTTTAGATCTTTAGATTTTAGAAGAAAGAAGGCCCTGGAAAACAAATATATGGAGATTATCACAATCACGTTGCTAGGAACTATGGGGAAAATTGATCATAATTTTTTCACTTCTTATTGGCGATTTTTTTTGTGCAATTTTTTGGCGCAGTTAGTAAATTTGTCTCTATTTTGCAACTATTTCGGGTGCAGACTAAAGTTCCGAACTTAGCGGTTTTGAGTGTCTGCGCCTTATCTGACATAGTGAATGGTTGTGCTGCAGATGTTTGCACTGCATCTATCATTATTTTGCGCCTAAAAAATTGCTTCAAAAACCGCAAAAACTCACCTGCTCTGAGCAGGTGCACTTGAAAAAACACACCCTTTTCATTACTGGAAACAAAGGTCTCCGCTTCCAAAATGAAAAATTAGCTGGATCCAACATGAAAAAATACTTCGGCGCAGTTTTAAAATGTAAAGTTTCATCATCTTTCCATTAAAATGTCCTCAAGTGACACCTTCATCATTTTCTATAGGATGTGGTCTTTTTTAGTGGGATTATTGTCAATCTTAATGTGTGCCTCTAAAAATGTTATCGGACTCTCTTCCTATAAATTATAATTAAAAATATTAGAGAGACTCATTTGAGCAAGAAAATGTATTTTTTTTTTATTTTATTTTTTTTACACATCTTTAACTTTTTTTCTCTGCACTTAAAACAAAATGTAGTCTGGACATTGTACATGCATTTACTTATTTGTTCAAAAATGAAGCTAGGAATGTTCTGTCCCTCCCTTTCTCAATCTAGCTTCCCTATTGGTCGCAAATGAGATCTGCTTTGTAGGGGAATAATTTGCGACAAATTAGGCGCAAATGAATCAGCAGTGCGACAATTCAAAATGCATGCAATAAGGCAAAACAAAAACAAACATAAAATTACAAGAAAAGGAACTGTCACGGGTGCTCCCGCGATTCATGTCTTGGGTTGCAGGCTCACCCGTGGCCCTCCATGTGCCCCGGTCTCCTGCGGCATCCACTTACCTATCCCTGCTCTTGTCTCTGCTTCCTCGGCCATGCGCACGCATTCCCAACTCCTAGGGCGTGCCGGCTTCAAAGGATTTAATGGGCCAGCGTGCTGTTATTTGGCGCTGGCCATTTCCCAGAATACCATTTAAGCCGGCCTCTCCCTGAACACCCTTCTGGATCTTTGTGCTGTATTCCTCTGAGAAAGCTTGTATTGTTGCCCTGTGCTCGTGTATTGAATTTCTGTTGTGACCCCGGACCTGTTCCCGTTTACGCTCCTCCGCTGCCAGCCCTGACCTTCTGCTTTTCCTCTGATGTTGATCCTGTGCCGCCTAGACCAATAGTAACCGCACACCATTGATTGGGTGGTGCTCAATGTGGGATTTTCAATCCGTTTTAATCCATAGAGAGAACATGGCACACACCGGGGTAATTTTTAGGATTTTATTTTAGTGAGTATATCACATAGCATAGCCTTCATTGACCTCCTTCGCCATGGCGAACCCATCATGTTTTTAACAACCAGTTTGCCCAAGCCATGGTTACCTAGTCGGATCCCACCCCTGGTGACAGGTTACAATAGTGTATGCTGTGGCCATAAAGTTTCCACATTGTCACTGCACATTGCCCCATGCAAACAGGGCACTGTGCTGCAGACTGTGAGGATGAATCTTCTTTACTCACATTCTGTATTAGATTGCAGTGATAGGAAAGAAATGTTCCTCATCAGGAAGGTCAGCTTATCTAAAATAGCCTCAATTGTAGTATTCCCCCGTGTTAGATATAAAGCTATATAGATGTATACAGATATATAGCTGCTATACTAGGGTAAAGACAGAGAATTATTGCAAGGCATGTAAAAAGATAAGTTGTGTAGAACAATGATCTATTGATCTCAGTTATGCCCAAACATTTCCCTTCTATCGTCTTATATTTACTAACAAGGCACAGAGTGTATTATCCTATATTGTTCTATGGCATATACTCAGGAAGCAAAGGTTGTACAGTTCATAGATAAATGATGTATTAGGAGAATGTTTAACATGCTGCTCTTTTTACTCATTTTGCTGACAACAGGCAACGCTACAGACATCAATGATAACCGGTGAGTCACAGGCATATATCTTTGTTGTAGGAGTTACTATTCTCTGCATGACTGGGATTTGCTTGAAGTGGGTGGAACTGGGCTAAAAGCTGATGCACTGATATGGACTAGATAATGCTCTAGAACTAAAGGGAAAGAAGGAAACAGGCGCTCATGGGGCTCCTCTAGTAACAATGAAAATCCAGATAGTTGTCGGGAGGCTAGTAACCCCCTAGGTGATGCTCTGACCATTAGCACGGTTCAGTACACTTTACAATCCTACTATAGGTATTAGTTTAACAATGCAACACAGACATACAATAAGTGTATAACTTTTATATATACACTTACTGTATGTCTGTGTTGCATTGTTAAACTAATACCTATAGTAGGATTGTAAAGTGTACTTCTTATGTAATTCAACTCACAAAGTGCAGCAAGGAAGAAAGAGATAACTCCAAAAAAGTGGATGAAAGCCAATAATAAATGCCCCCCCCCCCCCCCCCCCCAAGTGCTTGTGTAGTGATTGGAGATAGTCTTTTGGCAGCAGCTTATCTCCCAATAACTTCCCATTGCCTGACCCTTATCTTCCTCCATATCAGCCTTTTGTAGGAGAGCCCCATACATATAAGAGGTTTGGCTATTTCAGCTTAGACACCAGACTTTGTACCAACTATTTATAATACAGTGCTGACCTTCTTTAACCCTGTACACAGATTGTAATCACATATGGCTCCATGCCCCGAAGGAAATCTAATTTTCCTACCTCCTAATCACGGGCAATTCCATAGCTGCCAGCAAACCTACCATTATACCTGTGTGTGAATAAGAAACAGTCGTATGAATATGAAGAAGAAAGCCTTGAGTGTTTCAGTGTTGGAATGTAAACCATGACCCAGAGCTGCAATACTGCTCTCACCGCTCATCTCTTCTCCTCTTATTCATGTTACTTTATGCATGGCAATAAATTGTGCATTAACAGTAATTCATTCAATTTTTTTCATCACTGCATATATATATATATATATATATATATACATACACATAAACACAATCGTGATTGTTTTTTGAGTCACTGTTTTTACTTGTCTTACTTTCTATATGCAACATTCCTTTTTAAATATTTATGAGAACTCAATGTACCCTATCTATTACAGAAGTGACTTGCCATGTGGCTGTGAGGCTGATGAACAGTCCCAGTTATTTCCCCTTCACCAGGAGACTGCAGCCAGCTAATAACAGGATTCACTAGATATGTATTTTCACCTGCACTTCCAGGTAAGGCAACTGAAGGGAGGTTTACATATCACTGACCTTTAAAGCGATTGTCCATACACCTAAAAAACACTATTTATTTATAATAAGTAATAATACTCAACTTACTAATAGCCATTGCTCCATCAACATGACTTTGAAGTTCCCCTACCAGTCTCAGTTCTCCCTGCTTTAAGTGTTGCTATGGAAACCATATAAGCGTAGACTTGCTCACCACACCCAGAATAGAACAAACAAGAGAAATAATTCAGAAATATAATGTGTCTTTTCTTCCTTCTTTTGTCTCTGACACCGTTCACGCCAAACTCCACCTGGGAATCCAGGCAAAGGTCTGCGAGGCTAGAGGCAGACCAATCATGCTTAAAATAAGAGGATATTTTATTTCTTCATACTCACAAGTGAACATTAAAAATATGCATATTATAGATATAAAATCATCTAGTCGCCAGTAAACATGTAGCCCCAACTGGGTTTAGCCACTACCGGCTTCTTTTGGGGCGAGGCATTTGCGTCGCTTCCATATTATTAAATACTCTTCTAACATACAAAACTCTTATAGCATCCGATTTAAAAATACTTCCAATTATTTATAAAAAGTAGAATAAACACTAGTATATATATTTAAACCCTCAGAAAGTGCCGTTATATTAGATACACTCCCTCATACAAACTGGAATAGTAGCCCGTGATATATCGGGTTTCTTCTTGTTATTTCTTAAAACTGGCATATTGGCCCACATTTATTATTGTTTTCAACAGTTTTCTGTCTGACTTTGAACCACAAAATTCTGCACCTAGAGGGGCATTTCGGTGTAAAATCGAACGGTGTGCCAAAAAAATACTTTGTGCACACTTTCCAAACAGGGCAGTGACCGCCAGATTAATGAGAACCTGCGCCAGTATTCAATAATCTGCAGCTCTCTGCACATTAGTGAAGCACTACTTTTGGGCCACTATCTTCTATTCTAGCATTAATTCTATGTGTCATGTGTAAGTTCGGAATACATCCTTATTTTATATAACATAATGTACATTTTTAGGGTAGTTTAACACAAAGTATATAATGGTTTATATTTGATGGTTATTCTTTGGTTTAGCAGCTTGCATTAGCCTGCACAGATGACATTCAGATCTAGCTAAGTGGTGATAGAGTAAGCACACAATAGTTTCCGACCCGGGAATACACCGCTGTTCTTTCACCTCTAATGCACTAATCTATTGATCTCTCTGCTTTATCTTCCTTCTTTTCCACTTCCAGTCTCCAAAGGAACTGAAGCTTATTCCCAGCATGCTGCAAGTTAGCTTCCTGTGGCCTCTGCTGCCAAACATTATCTTCCCTGTATGACTCTAGCTCAATGTCTTTCTACCGTGCTCTGTTAACGTACTGTATACTAACAGCTGCTAATGTTTATTCTATACCTTTGCAATGCACTCAATCATGTACCCACTTGTGTTTTAATCTCAATCTTCTAGGAGAACTTAATGTATACCCGTCCACTCACGCACTGTCATTTACCTGGGGTTAGTAATGTATCCAAAGGAATGGAATAAAATGTGACAATAAAAATTATGTAACGTTGTCTTTTCAGTGCTATGGCCTCGATAATATGCTGGATGAGCGACATGGGGGAAAGGGAAATTTTCATGAAAAACAATATTTTATTTTTGATTAAGAACCATTTACAATCCTTCTGCATTCAATCCCCGGTATTTATCAAGCTAATGCAAATAATAACCTCAGGGGAATATTAATTGCAGCGAGTGCAGAATTGCATATTACTTCATGATGGAGAATAAGGCGCCATACATATTAGATAGCTGTGGGCTTGCCTAAGTGTTATGTGTAGTGGCTGACAATGAAAGGATCATAGTTCCATCTTTTTCCCAACATCTGTCATTGCAAGACAGTCTGGAGGCTCCCTATAGATTATAGTTGTCGCAATACCAGAATTTGGAATTTGATACTGGTTCGTAGTGTGGTATAAGACAACCATACATTGTTTGTGTGGGCATCATGGTGGACATCCATTACCACACCCACCTCTTCCAATATTCATGAAAAAGCACCAAGCAGCACTTGTGGTCGCCCACCCTTCTGAAACTTTAGGCACTGCCCATGCAATGCCTACTGTCATATAGAGGACCGGGAAATTCTCTACTATGAGCAGGAGGGACCTGATGCTAAGTGCAGCGTAGTATTGAAGATTATCGGTATCGAAATACAGAAAATGTCAAAAATTAAAATCTTTGTGCAACCCTACTACATAATAGATGGCTGATGGTCCTTTGCAATCATTCAGTTTGGCTGACATCTATCTAGTCTGTATGGCCACCTTAAAACTCTTCCACTATGAAAACTAGTACTGGCAGAAGTTAATAAAATATCAATATAAGTATATGTATATAGTAATGAAACTTTCCCTTTTAGTGAGCATGATTCATTGCAGTGTCCTGTCTCCGGTGGATGTCTGTGTCTTGAATTTACAGATACTATTTATTATTGTTTTATTTTTTATTGATAGATCAAATTGGGCAATTTACAATAAAGATAATTCAACTCATATTTTGTTTTATAACTTTGGTTTTTGAAAACGACGAATCTCAAAAACAAAATGAAAACAACAACATTTATCAGTAACATTACATGGATCTGATGATCCAGCTAGGGGGAACCAAAGGAGCGCTCTACATACGATTCAGATAAAGAAACAACCTTGGTATACACATTCAGGTAATAAGTGGTTTAATAGCATTGAGACAAAATTATTTTTTAGCTATCCATTTAGTCTATTGGGAAAAAACACTAACATTGGGACATGCCATTGGTATTAGCATGCTGAATCTGATGGATCCTGCATTATATGTTTATGTCAAGCTGGTAGAGAAGAGAGATTCATTGGAGTCTCCTATATAATAGAGTAGGGCCCTGTAACCTGTTTCATGTTGTAGTCAATAGAGAGCAAAGTGTTAAAGAAAAATATGTTATCAAAATCCCCAATTTAATTTTATTTCACAACACATTGGAGGAGATTAATCGGATGTGTCTAAAAGCGTTTGCACCAGTTTTCTGTCTGACTTTGCACTGAAAAGAACATGGAAACTGCTTACACTTGTATTTTTAAAGTGCCTGCGCCAGTTTTGTGTCCAGCAAGACAGAAAAAATGTGCACCTAAAGGGGCGTGTTGGTGCTTAGACAGAGTTTGCACCACATTTATGACTGACGTGCACCACAGTTCTCTCTGTGCCACAGTTCAGTATGAACTAAGTGCACCAAACAAATAGTGCCTAGCAGTGCAGGGGGTGGCAGATTAATGAAGCCCATGCACCAGTTTTCATGAATCTGCCGCACCCAGCACACTACACAGACGAATTGCACATAGTAAAGACTTTACTAGTTTCTATAAATGTAGGCCAGTAAGTTAGGTAGGACAGTCACAAACTGTGACATATTTATCATTGTGTCTGATGCAGAATGATACATTTGGTGTAGTATAATAGTTGGCTTAGTGTACGGCTGAAAAATTCATCAAAATTCTGTATTTGCACAAGATAAAGGAAAACAAGCCGATTGGGGGGCCTGTGTAATGGTATCCCCACCGTACGCTAGATTGGAGTCAACCTGCAGCTTCATTCGATTAGTGAAAACAGGATTTCCGTTTTTGTGAATGTTGGGCGTCACATCTCCCACACTTTATTTCTCCAACACGTATCAGCACAGCATTACAGTTGAAACTAGGACTATATCGACCTACTGAGGGACAGTATATAATCTCACTAGTATAATCTCATAAATTATCTAAGAGACTGTAATTATATAGTCAGGAAGCAGAAGCCTTTATTAGAACTATGTAACAGGAATCTGTTTAATCAACACTGTAAGGCTACATTCACACACATGTATGGGGGACGTATATACGGCTGACGTATATAAGGCCGATATACGTCCCCCATACATCGCTATGGGCTCAGGGCCTGTACGAGCGTACAGGGCCGTGAAAGATGTCCTATCCTTCTACATACATCCTGTTCATGTAGCCTAAGTGATAGAAGTGTGTATCTCCCCTGGTGGTGAGCCTGTGTGGGACAGTCCATACACGAAGTTACAGTCTACACTGCAATTCAGCTACAGCTGCACTCCATATGAATTGTGGTTCACACTTCCTTTGGATAAGAAGCTGTCCCTGGTCATGTGATGTCACACAGGTGCACGGATCTTATATCACTGAGAGTAATCAGAGCTGTGTGTTATAATGATCCGTGCACCTGTGTGACATCACATGACCACGGACACCTTCTTATCCACATGAAGTAAACAATGAAGGACAGCAAGCAGAGATCTAGAGGAATTGATACAGAAAGTATATTGGAAAATATAAAAAAAGCTAGTATATCTTTTCATTTCTCAAAGAATATCAATTGTTTGCTGAAAGTGGATAACCCCTTTAAGGCAAAAAAAAAATGTTACAAGTAAATGGATCATGAAGACATGGAGAGATCATGGATCACCACTGCTGAAGAACATGCACATTCATGTCTACTTTATCAGTGGGTTAGCACTTTTTGTGTTAGGCTGAATTTTTAAAGGGTTTTATTAATTATACAAAACACTTGGTTGCACAGGACTTTGATGAATTACATAGAAAACAATGTTACAACAAAATCAAAGGGAACAAACGTGCAAGGAAACTTAGAGGAGTAGTAGGGAAGCCTGGGAATAGTATTAGAAACGTAATGAAGAAGGGGTGTAACCATGCTTCTTTGCCCTTGTTAGGGCCCTGGGCACAGAGGCATCTCCATGCAGTATTAGAGTATGTGATACTACGTTCAGAGTAAGACTGAGAAATGCATTTGAGCTCGTAGTAGTTCAGTGAAAAACGAGTTTTAATATATAAAGAAAAACAAAAAGTAAATAGGTAAAACTTTACTCACCTGCTGGTATCCCACGCCGCTCCGCTCCGAGAAGCCTGGCACACCGTTGATACAGTATCCTCAAAGGTAGTGTAATTCTGCTGTTTGCAAATGGACAAAAAGATGGTAATGAAAATGACAGGCACATGAGGTCTAAAGCTAGACCAACCCAGCTGTCCCTACCTACTTGCAGATATTATCCCGGCGATCGGTGACAACTGGTCAACTTTCCGTACTTGTGCTAAAGTGTAAAGATGGAGACCAAACAAACATAGAAGAATGGTCGTACAAATATGGGTCAAAACCAAGAGGACTATGCAGTACAGAAAAACATGGTCAGAAAACCAACAAGCCATGGTTAAGAAATATGAAATATGGAAGTCAAGAAACATTAGCAAGCTCCAAGGATGACTTAAAAAAATCACTGGGAAGTGGGCAGACAATACTATTATGAGTCACAGTCCAAAGAGTGTTTGGATCAGCCCCCAGACAAAACAGACTACGAGGGGAGGAATATTAGTGGAGGAAGCACCTGTCCATCACAGCTACTGTTACTGTCTGCACCACAGAACAGAGTGAACAGGAGACAGACAGGGGTGGTGCAAACCGATTAAAACATAAGTGTTCAGAATAGTGCAGGACAGAATGCAAACTAAGTACAAAATCAGAGGCAGAGGAGGGTGCTGAGGCCTTAACGGGCACAGATGTTACAGTTGGCAGATGTAAAAAAAACAAAAAATAAACAGGTACATACACTAGTCCATTAGTGTATCTACCCCCAAAATATGTGCACTGTTATTTCATTTTATGCCACCAAAAGTGGCACCAAGTGGGGAGAACTTTTAACTTTTTCTGCTCTGTTTCTTTTTGCTGATTTTGGGTTTAAAAACTTCAACAAAAAAAACTGCCTCAAGTTCAGGGTGCATTCATATGTTCAGTTTTTCAGATGTAGTTTTTGATGTCCAAACCAGTTTGGTGGAGTGAAAAAAGAGGAGGAGCAGCTTCTCTTAATGATATGTTCTCACCCATTATGATCCCCACTGCCTTTGGTTTCTAAAACTTTGTCTCAAAAAGTGTGAACGTACCCTACCAAATGCATTGTAACAATCAAAAACATGCGTTTTCAGTGCGTTAAAAAATGCAGCATGTGTTATGTTGTGACCTATTGTAAGGCACTATTCTGTTTTTCTATTCAATAAAACTTTGAAACTAAAAAATGCACCAACAATGCATTGTGTGACCGCACTGTACAGTTTATAAACGGAATCAAAGCATACAGGGCTTGCCATGGCCCGAATGTATATGCGTTTCTATGCGATAGGGCATGCGATCTGTAACCAGTACCCAGTGTCTTGTATTGTTTAATTGTAAAATCAATGGCGGAAACCTCATATAGGCAGAATGGGCTGCCCACAGGGCCCATTGACCGCTCAAACCCCCATACTTTGTCTGTCCTCAAGTCAGTGGCACTGCTGACACAATGCAGGCCTGCAGCAGCCCCAGTGACAGTATAGGTACCCGTCCTGTGTGAGTCACTGAAGACGCTTTGGATCTGTGTGCAGGGCAGGAATACTGTTGTCCCCGCACCACTGGCAGTTTCCAAAGCTTCCACTGTTGTCACTGGGGAGTCGCTATCCCAATAGATATTACATGACTTCATAATGAACTGTATAGACATGCGCCCATAGAGCTGATTACTGCTGTCTATCAGCGCCCCTGCCTTAGGTCGGCGGCCCAAGTGGCATTTTGAACCCATTTTTGGGTCGTTTTTTAAGCAGTCCATTAAAAAAAACGTTAAAAAACGCATGCGGTTTTGACCCGTTTTACTTAAGATCATTGGTAAAACCGGTCAAAAATGGATGCGTTTTCAAAAAACGCATGCATTTTTTTAAAAACACATGCGTTTTTTAATGCACTGCTTAAAAACGCCCCAAAAACGGGTTCAAAACCCTTAGTGTGCCGCCGGCCTTAGTGTTCTATATCCTAACTAGAGCTACTATGTTTACTGATTTACTTTACGGATGTTGACCTTGGACTAGAACCCACGACCCCAGCGCTGCAAGGTTTTAAGGAGTTTTTTTTCTTTGAACAGCTGGACAACACCTTTAAATCTATTGGATAAAACCTGTAAGTGATGTCCAGTAAGAATCAGGGATGACATTTCCTCGAAGCATTGGCGGATACATATGGTGGGAACAAACAACTACTAGAGCTTCCTGTCTGATAGCGGCACAGTGCGGTGATTACACAGCCTGGCCCCAGGAGGCAGCAGTGCGCACACCACTGGGCAGGTGATACACTATCCTGCCCTCAACCAACATGGTTCCCGCTGAATGACATTCCAGTTAGGATAAAATCTCCATGGTGAGGCGGGCGCGGCCGGTGGGCAGTCACGTGACCCATGAGCCGGCTGGGTGGAGGTAGGGAGCTATTGCGCAGGCGCGCCCGGCGCCCAGGTGAGTTAGAAGGGGCGGAGAGCGGCAGCAGCCCCGGCGGGAGGGGGAGCAGCCGCTTGGGACAGAAGAAGAGAAAGAGGAGGAGGCTCGGGGGTCGTGGCGGCTGGCGGCCCCGTGGTGCTGACATGTCTTCCAACGCGGCGCCCGCTACTTCCTCGGCAGCTGTCAGCATTCTCCCCGCCACCACAGCCAAGACTAAGACCAAGAAGAAACACTTCGTGCAGCAGAAAGTGAAGGTGTTCCGGGCCAGCGACCCGCTCGTCAGTGTCTTCATGTGGGGAGTCAACCACTCGGTGAGGCCCGGCCCCGGGTGATGGGGAGAAGTGCTGAGCACCTGTAGAGCTGTGACCCGACCGGGGGATAGGAGGGTCCCCTGTATACAGCTGTGCCGGGGCCCCTGTGTGGGGCTGTGCCGGGGCCCCTGTGTGGGGCTGTGCCGGGGCCCCTGTGTGGGGCTGTGCCGGGGCCCCTGTGTGGGGCTGTGCCGGGGCCCCTGTGTGGGGCTGTGCCGGGGCCCCTGAAAACTTGTTGTCCCTGCTGCCGGGAGCTATGGGACGTTATTAGTGTGTTACATGTGTGTTAGGAGGGGGCACCAGTGTGACTGCAAGTGTGTGATACAACATAGTGTGGCGCACCCCAATTATATGGAGCTTATTGTCTAGTGAACCTATATATTAATGCACCACCTTATTACATGGTCATAGTATAGTGTGTCCTGTGAATGTATAGAAAACATATAGTATAGAGCAGCGTGGTTATTATATATATATATATATATATTGTTATTTAGTAAATCTCACTATGGTATGGAGAATAGTTCAGGAATTCTAAATAGACCGTAGGGGTGGAATAATAAAGCGTAAAATGATGGGGTACAGGGGTAAGGGTTGACTGCCTGCCGGTCATGTCTGATCATTTCATGAACTGGAGCGGTTCACTTGGAGGCATTTTTAAAGGTGCTGGCTAAAAGCGTTTGTGTGGTGCTGGGTCTTTGGGCGTGGGGCGGCTACTGTTGTAGCTCGGTATCGGGGGGGGGGGGGGGTGGGGGGGGTATGGGCCCTTGGCTGTCGCTAGTGTCCCCGGGGTGTCCCGTTTGTGGGCTCTCCCCCTTACCGCTTGGGGTTGTTGGCCGTTGCTCGGGCTCGTATCCCGGGGAGTACCATGGGGGTATCAGGGGTGGGCTGTGGGCCCCTGGTTTGTCGTCTCGTGTATCCCGGGTGTGGGGTGGGGGGGGGGTGGGGGGGATGCCGCTGGCATGTCGCTCAGTGTCCCCGGGGGTTGCCCCTGTGTTGTCTTATCGTATCTCCCCTTGGTGGCCCCTGTTTCGTCGGTGTGTCCCCCGGGGGTAGAGGGGGCTGTGGCCCCTGGTTGTTTCCGTCATATCTCCGGGGGGTGGGGGGGGTGTTGGCCCCTGGTTGTCGCTCGGCCGTTTTGTGTAGGTCTCTGGTGCTGTATCTGGTCGCTCTGAGGGCTGTCTGATGGGGCATAGTTTGGCACGGCATCATATCTTCCGGATACTAATTGGATAAGTATTAAGAGGATTCCGCTTTTCTGCAAGGTCAGAAGCCTCGGCTACACACAGTTTTGCACTGACGTATAATAAACCTTGTTGTGGCAATTCTAGGCTTTTAGTGCAGAGTATTACATGTTGAATGCCCCTGGATTTTCGATCTTACCCTTTGTAGGCCCTTAGGTACCTGCCAACTGTGGTGCCGTTTGCTTGGTATTCTTTATGCCGGTTCTCTCGGTTTTGTAGGCCTTCGTTTAGTCAAGGTTAAATGCTGGTTTCTGGGTCAATCATTTGTATATTTTCAGTAGTGGTGTCATAGTGAACGTTCACCCACCAGAAATAATCACTTTTTTTTTCCCCTGCTTCACAAAACTGCAGGATCAGAGGAGAGGGATGCATAGCTGCGAGCCAGTGATGCAGATCTGCTCCGGACATAGATCCTCTTATTGCTGTATATTTTGTATCTTACATTTTCATTCATTCATTCTTGAAGTGTGAGCTGCAGTGGTGCTGCTGTGTGCAAGAGGCACCAAAGAAATAACATCCACATCATGGGTCTCATTTATTACAGAAGTCACAACACTGTGATGTATTTGTGGTTCTAGATGCTAGTGGTGCCCCATGAACACAATTGATCTTTAGTGGAGCCTATTCCAGTCCCCTCCTTCTCTTGGTTTTGCTTGAACGCTTAGTGCTCCGCGCTATTCCTTCTCTATACCCTGCTCTTGTCGTAGGCCTAATAGGATTTCATGGAGACTATGATTGTTCCAGGGTCAGATCCCTGGAACAATGTGTTGTACATATTATATGATGCTTGATACCCCATTGATATAATGCAGGAATACCCAGGAATTGTTGCTGGGAGTTGGAAGCTTTAGAGCTTTTACTGTTTACTAAGAGTCTTCCAATGATGATTGACTCTGTATAATGGATGCTACATGTTTGCCGGAAACACGTCAATGGTTTTTCCCTTTTTATGGGAAAATTTTAAATACTTTTGCATGAAGACATGAATTTTTAACCAGAGTTGGGAAAACCTCTTGTTCTTAAAGGGGTATTCCTATTTCAGCAAATAAATGTTGTTTGTATAAGTAAAAGTTATACAATTTTCCAAAACACTTTCTGTATCAATTCCTTTTTTTCTAGATCTCTGCTTGCTGTCCTGCTATAGAAAGCTTCTATGTTCACTTCCAGTGGACATAAATGTGACCATGGTCACACAGGTGCACCGCTCGTTGCAGCCCACAGCCCTGATTACTCTATGATACTAACGAGTCATGCACCTGTGTGACCATGGTCACATTTCTGTCCACTGGAAGTAAGCATAGAAGTTTCCTATAGAATGACAACAAGCAGAGATCTGACAAACTGTGAGGAATTGATATTGAACGTACATTGGAAAAATGTATTATCTTTCATCATGCAAACAGGAATGCTAATTTACCGAAATGAGAATACCCCTTTAAGGAATATTCTCTCTAGCATTCCCTCTTTTATATTAATAGTCTCCCCCTTACCTAAAAAAGACATGCAAATGAGCTGAAAAGAGGCCTCTGGATGTTAGTGGAGGGGTATTGGAGGCCTCTCCATACCTTCTTCATGACACTGTCTTATAAATGACGCTGTAATAGTGCTGCACAGTGTCATGAAGAAGGTATGGAGAGGCCTCCAATACCCCTCCACTAACATCCACGATCGGGTGTTAACCTTTTGATTGCCACTGCCATAGTGTATGCGATTGTAGTCGCTCCCATGACCTTATAAGGGTATGGCTATCCTTCCTTTCTCCAGAGTGCAAATACAAATAAATGTATCCTTATTATAATAAAAATGTTGGGTATCCATTAAGTTAAATTCATAATATAAATTTATTGCCGCTATTTCACCACCCATTAAAAAAATCGAAAAATTCATGCAAATCGCTAAATGGTGGCCATGAAAACATCAATTCATCCCACAAAAAATGACCCCTTTCACATCTGTTACAGGTGTCATAATATGGCAATAGAGAAATGTTTTTCTTTAAAATGTTTTAGTTTTTTAATAGTTTTCATTATGAATTAATGCCTATTTGGTATCTCCACGATTGTACTTGGGGAGGCGTTAGAGGGCTGTTTCATTTGGACACCACACATTAAAAAAGGCCAGTAAGAAAATGGCACTTTTTTCTGTCACTTTCACCACATTTTGAATATTTTCCACATCCTAGAACCCTGCATGGAATATTAAATGGCAGCGGTAGAAAGTACAATTTGTCCTTTGGAAAACAAGCCTTCGTACAGTTCTGTAAAAATTTGGCTGCCATTTGTAATTAGTTGTTTAAAATATTGCTCTGCTAAGCAGAAAAATGATGTTGTATGTTACTGGCCTTTTAATCCGTCCATTGATTTTCCTCCACGTGGAGCAGACACAGGACAGAAGGTGGCCACTGGTCACATGTCCCCATCACATGTCCTGCACCGGCCTGGGCAGGTCATGTGATCATCATGTAGTCTGTTGGTTGCAGTGCATCCAGTATGGCTGGTGTCTTGGTGAGACCCATCTCAGTGAGGTGATGGCAGTTACCCATCATTACTATGGTAACCGAGGTGGACATTCTATTACAGCATCACTGGGAGCAGAGCATAAGCGAGAGGAGGAGTTACTGAGAACTAAAGGATCATGGGACTTGTAGTTTCCAGTGGTGGCCATCTTGGTGATAGCATCTTTAGAAAGCCCATAACATTTTGTGAATCATAAAATTCAACTATTTAAGCTCCGTGTTGTGACCTTGAGTTTTGTTGTTATTCACTTATGTATACCATTATATGACCTTTATAATCCCGGAATACCCCTTTAAACCCAAACACTTGTAGGTGTTTGTCTGCAGGTCAATAATTATTATACAAGCTCCACAGTTTACTGATTCTAGTGGATGAGAACCTGGAAAACCCCTCCATCTGAGTGATATAGACGACTTCTGGTAACATACTGTAACGTCCTCCCGCTGCTTAATTCCTGCAGTGGTTGTAGTGAGGATTAGTGAGGTCTTTTATACTGTGTCAGTGTAGTTTACCCTACTCTTTGGAGCAGCCTACAAATGTTAGTATACCAGCACAACACAGCAGAAATGCTAACTTTTCGTATGAAAGCGTGTCACCCCTGGTGGCCAGGTTGCTTCCGGGTAATCGCGTGTTTGGTGAGGCGCGGGCAGTGAATTATTTATTGTAGACTATAAAGGGCTCTTTATGGTAATTACTATAGGAAGTTCTTCTGTCTGGTACCCGGTGCCCATGCCAGCTGCTCAGTATTCAGGTCTGTTTAACTAGGTCTCAGTGTTTTGTTACAATCCTGCAAATAACTCTGTTGGTGCCAAATGTTTGTCCTCAACCTAAACATATGGAAGATTGTTGCATTTGAGAAGATGTGTGCTGTATGCATATACCTACAGATGCAGCAGATGACTCCAGGAAGGGCACGACGCACCTTCTTAGGGAAGACCATGTAAACACAAGTCGTACGACTGTGACTTGTATGTAGGTTTGTGTAGAATTTTTCTAAATTTAGCTTGTTACTCTAAATGGTTGCATGAAGCAAACCTTGTCACAAGTTGGAAACCTCAGCGCAGTCCTGGACACTTCCCAGGAATAATTCTTCCAATGTACCAATAAAGAGCAGGGAATGTGTAACTTTGGGGAGTTGTTTCGCTTGGCACTTCTTATCTTTCCAAGCTCCGAGTAACTTCCTGCCTGGTCCTGGATTTATTTGGCTCAATAACATGACACTTTGTCCACCCAAATTTTTATTAATGTCCCTTTTACAGGCTTGGATGTTGGCAAAGAAATTCTAAGATGTTTTGCAAAATTCAATTACACAATTTTAAGAGATCCACTTTTGTCCGGACAGACTGACTCTCTGCTCTACTAGAGTGAGTTAATATGAGCATAGGTTTCCATCCATATATTACATGGGTATCCAGTTATTTAACCCCATAGCGGAATAAGACTTACCTGTACGTAATGCTGCGCATGGGGGAGTATGAAGAAGCCTCATGGGCTAGCACCGATCGCGGGTGTCGACCCTTTGATTGCCAGCGGTATTAAGGGGCCGGCGAATTGTGGGCGCCGCCATGTTGGCTCCAATCATCGCTCCCCGTGACGTCATCGGGGAGCAGCGATTCAATGCCATTACAGCCTCTGGTCACACAAAGACCCGAGGCTATCATGTTTTAGGCTATCTATTACAGTGTGCGATTTGCACGTTCTAATAGATGGTGTGCAAAATCCCCATACTGTAGTATGGCAATATATGAAAGGATCAATTAGACAATCTAGAATTAAAGTACCCTAGGGAGTAAACTAAATAGTAAACCTAAAAATTCTAATTGCCCCCCTTTCCCTAGAAGTCATATAAATATAAATAAACAGTAAAAATCATAAACACATTAGGCATCGCTGCGTCCTAAAATGCCTGATCTATCAAAATATAATAGTTTTTTCACTGCGTTTAACCCCGTAACGGAAAGTAGTGCCAAAAGTTGCAAATGGCATTTTTTTGCCATTTTGAAAAATATAAAAAAATTCTATAAAAAGTGATCAAAAGGTTGTAAAGTCCTAAATATAGAAACATTGAAACGTTTTTAAAAGTCACAAAAAATGACACCACCCACAGCTCTGTACACCAAAGTATGAAAGTTATTAGCGCCAGAAGACGGAAAAATGACGAATTTTTTGTACAGTAGGTTTTAATTTTTGTAAATGTATGAAAACATTATAAAACCTATACAAATTAGGTATCTCTGTGATCGTAATGACCCAATGAATGAAGTAGACTTGTCATTTGTGGCGCACAGTGAAAGACGTAAAATCCAAGGCCACAAGAAACGGTGCAAATGTCTTTTTTCATCATTTTCACTGCATTCAGAATTTTTTATTCCCGATTCCCAGTACACGGCATGGAATATTCAATACCGTCACTATGGAGTGCAATTTGTTACGCAGAAAACAATCCGTCATAGAGCTCTTTACATAGAAAAATAAAAAAAGTTAGATTTTTGAATGTGGGGAGTGAAAAATAAAAACGAAAAAGGGCCTGGTCCTTAAGGGGGTTAAAGGAGTTCTCCAGGATTAATATATTCATGGCCCGTCCTTAGGGTAAGAATTTGATTCTCCCTTTTCCTTTTATGTTGGGGTTAAAATCCACATAGTCTGAACAGGAATACCAAAAATAAAGGTTAGTGCCCATAAACTATTTTGGTCAACTAATGCCAAAAAACTGATTAAAGGGGTTGTACCAAGTTTCCATGTTGTCTCCTATGTACAAGATAGGGAATAACAAGCTCATGTGTGAGGGGTCAAATGCTGAACCCCCTTCTTTATCCATAACGAGAACAAAAAAAAATCTCATTCAGACTGATGGGTGGAGCAGCAAGTCCAGCATGTGTATGTATGAGTGCTGGACCACAACACTTGGCAATCTCCAGTGCTCCTATTCACTCTTTCTGACAATTACTAATGAATGGAGCATCGCAAGCCACTCCATCCCTTAGTAAGGACGGGACCACTGTTATCTGGATGCCTTGGGGTCAGTTTATCTATTTTTGTGGATAAGGGTTTTTTTTTTTTTCAAACCCCTTAAACCTGTTTAAAGAAAATCTACCATAAAAATCCATCATGATATACCAGAGACACTTACTCATGGATCCAGGCACCATGACTATGGTAATATCTTTATATTTGTTATCTGTGGCCTCCTTCCTTCTAAAATCAACTTTTAACACCCTAGAGCCCTACAAGCTAATTAGTTGAGTTTAGAAGAAAGGAGGCCATGGAAAACTTGTATAAGATGATTTATTACATAGAGGAACAATGTGCTGACTAGCTGTGATGTTATTGTATCATCCTGCTAGCAGATATGAGTGGAGTATCAACTTGAATGCTCCTCTGTTTTACCACAACCCTCCTTGGGATTCACAAACATGCCAAATCTTGGTACAAACACTTTTGGGTACAACAACACAATGCCCTTTCACTTGCAAGCTTCAAAACTGCAGAGTAATGTGGCACTAGTTGTGTAGATAACATTTTTATGAACACAAAATGCTGTATGGTTTGAGTTACGGAGAACATTAGTTCTTTTTGCAAATGTGTATGTGTTTTGCTACAAAATCTAATCAAATTAACTCCCGCACACTTTATTTTGCCTACCGTTATCACTTCTCCCTATATCCGCGAGTCCCGGTGTTCCCAGGTTCTACGTACACTCACCGGCCACTTTATTAGGTACACCATGCTAGTAACGGGTTGGACCCCTTTTTGCCTTCAGAACTTCCTCAATTCTTCGTGGCATAGATTCAACAAGGTGCTGGAAGCATTCTTCAGAGATTTTGGTCCATATTGACATGATGGCATCACACAGTTGCCGCAGATTTGTCAGCTGCACATCCATGATGCGAATCTCCCGTTCCACCACATCCCAAAGAGCTCCCATGGATTGAGATCTGGTGACTGTGGAGGCCATTTGAGTCCAGTGACCTCATTGTCATGTTCAAGAAACAGTCTGGATGATTCCAGCTTTATGACATGGCGCATTATCCTGCTGAAAGTAGCCATCAGATGTTGGGTACATTGTGGTCATAAAAGGGATGGACATGGTCAGCAACAATACTCAGGTAGACTGTGGCGTTGTAACAGGGGCCCAAAGAGTGGCAAGAAAATATTCCCCACACCATGACACCAACCACCACCACCAGCCTGAACCGTTGATACAAGGCAGGATGGATCCATGCTTTCATGTTGTTGAAGCCAAATTCTGACCCTACCATCTGAATGTCGCAGCAGAAATCGAGACTCATCAGAGCAGGCAACGTTTTTCCAATCTTCACTGTCCAATTTCGATGAGCTTGTGCAAATTGTAGCCTCAGTTTCTGTTCTTGCTGAAAGGAGTGGCAACCCGTGTGGTCTTCTGCTGTGCTGTAGCCATCTGCCTCAAAGTTCGACGTACTGTGCGTTCAGAGATGCTTTCGCTAACCTTGTTGTTGTAACGGGTGGCGATTTGAGTCACTGTTGCCTTTCTATCAGCTCGAAACCATTCTGCCCATTCTCCTCTGACCTTGGCATCACAAGGCATTTCCGCCACAGAACTGCCGTTTACTGGATGTTTTTCTTTTTCGGACCATTCTCTGTAAACCTAGAGATGGCTGTGCGGGAAAATCCCAGTAGATCAGCAGTTTCTGAAATATCGGACCAGCCTTCGGCACCAACAACCATGCCACGTTCAAAGGCACCAACAAATCACCTTTCTTCCCATACTGATGCTCGGTTTGAACTGCAGGAGATTGTCTTGACCATGTCTACATGCCTAAATGCACTGAGTTGCCGCCATGTGATTGGCTGATTAGAAATTAAGTGTTAACGAGCAGTTGGACAAATGTACCTAATAAAGTAGCCGCTAGCCAATAAAATCCGTCTAGACACAATATATACCGGGATACCGCATGGGGAGGGTCAGGATCGTCTTGCACTATATGCGACGATCTTCTCTCTTCATGAACAGCCTGACAGTTCCCTCCCCAGAGCCATAGAACTCATAAAAGAATTTGGGACCTTCTCCGGCCTCCAGATACCTGGAGCAAATCGTGCTTAATGTACCTATCCCCAGACAAGAAACGACTCCCTGGGAATGGTATCAGACCTCTGGTCGTGGATAAATTTAAATATCTCGGCATCATACTGCCCAAGCATCCAAAGACATCCTAGATGCCAACGTTTTTCCTCTACTGGGCTATTTTAGAGATAATTTAAAACCTGGGCATCCCCCTTTGTCAGTGGCAGGCAGAATAATCTCGTCAATAGGTTGTGGCTACCAAAGTGTCTTTACGTACTTGAACACATTTTCTACCCGATACCTAAACACTTTTTAAAACTTTAGATTCTATGATAATACCTTTATCTGGGGCTCTCTAGATCAAAGCTGCAACTAGCGAAACTGCAAGACCCAAGGATCAAGCAGGGATGGCTCTCCCCAATATCTTCTATACTATCTTGCAGGTCAACTTAGATTTTTGGGATCATGGCTATCTCATACTCCACTTTCATACCCAGAGAAAAGCTGGCAGAGTGTTAACCTACTAAGCCTGTGGGCGCTTCTAACAGAGGGAATATTGGTAAGAGAAACTCTTACCTGTACACAAAGTGGCCAGAATGGTGTGGAAGGAAGCCACCCGGATTTGCCCTTGTACTAGTAACCCCATCGGGAAACTCCTCTGGCCATAACGATGGCTTACCGCAGTTACAAAACTTCCTGACAAAGAAGGTGGAAACACCATGGGAGTCTCTACTTTAGGTACACTCTATGAGGATAATGTTTTCATTTTTTTGACCAACTAAGAGATAAATTTCAGCTACAGAGAACACATTTCTATAAATATCTGCAGCTGAGACACGCAGTACAGACGCAATTCCCCAGTCCCCTAGTTACTATTTCCTCATATCCACTTATTGGAATTGTAAGATCTCAAGGCCCAGGAGGCATAATATCCACCATATATTCACACCTTATCGATAGCAAAGCCACTAAGATGCAACTTTCAGTGATCAGAAGTGGAAGGGTCTCATCCCAGAATTAAATGACGAGTCACTTAAAGAGGTTTTGGAATCCCATCTATATGCTCTCCAGCTGTTAATAATAAACTTACCCAATTGTACATAATAACCAGAGTTATCTAACTCCCCTAAGATTTGTTTAAAATGGGGAGACTTGCAACTCCTCAATGCTTGAGATGCTCGCACACCCCCGTCTTTTTGGCATAGTATTGGGTGCCCATGTATAGAAATTTGTGGACCTCGGTGATGGGGGTTAAGTACAGTTGCAAATAAGCCCATTTCAAAAACCCCACTGATATGTCTTTGGGTGTATTAGACGATGGTGAACTCTGGACACATCATGAGAAAATCTTTTACGAGAATCACTCTTTCTTAGCTAGGAAAGCTATTGCCCTAAGATGGATGGGTGACTCTGATCCCTCTCTCACACAATGGCTACAGCTAGTAACCAGACAGTCCATATGCGAAGGTGATTTATAAAAGAGAGGTTTGCTTAGCGAAATTGATAAGGTGTTTGGCGGAATTGGTGGTGAATCCCCCACTTACATCACTTAGTCTGAAGATATTTGTCTAGGGGGAATAGAACTTGAACCACAATACCAAACCTGATTGATAAAACCTTAGTCATGATAATCCCAACTAGTAGCACGTTACGTCCAAGTGGGAAAATACCCACCTGGTAAAGTTAAAATAATTATAGAGTTATAAGAATTGTATGATCTTTCTTTATTATCATATAGATTTGATCTATGTACAGGATGCTTATTGTATTTTGTATAATGTGTAATGTCCTCTCTCGCTTGCACGCGAGATCTGTGAATCTTATTTTGTTTTATGCATATTTTTCAATAAAACAGTTTAAAAAAAAAAAATGTACCTAATAAAGTGGCCGGTGAGTGTATGTTTCATTCACATGGGGTACTTGTAGGGGATCCTATTGATCAGAGATCTATACCCCAGCCTGAGGATATGCAGATTTAGGGTTTCTTGTAGGGGGAAGGCTGCAGAAGACTCTTGCTGATACATGTTTTTGTCTTCCAGGTCAATGAGCTGAATCAAGTTCCTGTCCCAGTGATGCTTTTACCAGATGATTTTAAGGCAAACTCAAAAATTAAGGTCACAAATCACCTCTTTAACAGGTTGGTTGATGAAAACAGAACAATTGTCATGTGGTTACACAAATCATATTTGCTTTTCATCTTTGCTCTAGGCAAACCTGGGCCAGCAATGAAGTCAGATTTATTACCTTTTAGTGCAGCTTGTATAGAGCTTGCTCTGTGGGACCTGTTAACCCTCTACTAAATATCTAGAGAGGCAAAAACTACTTTTCAAGAGTAGTATTACAAACTTTTTTCATCTGTATAAGATGGTATTGCAATTACAAGCATAAACTTTTATTTCATCTTAATAAAAACCAAAACCCCAAGCACATCACACCAGGTGAGTAGGTTCTACCGTACACAAAAAACACCACTGACCTAGTGATCCAAAGACATACTCAAACAATTGTATGACCAAACATCAAATCTGGAGACTCCTTAAGGCTACATTCACATGACAGCATGGGGGAGGAATGTACGGCTGCAAGCTTGTGGCCGGACATACGTCCCTCATTGACGGCAATGTCCGCACGGAGCGTTGCTGCTCACGTGCGACACCACACCCCTTCGTACACGGGGAAAAGATGGGACATGTCCGTGTTATGGCACCTTGGATAGCTATGGAGAGGGGAGGGGGTCAACCCTGCTTCTCTCCATGGTGCCAGACGTATGCACGCCCGGCCATAGCAGTGCGGGCATATGTTTGTGTAAATGTAGTCTAATAGTCGCTGATACCTTATTAGTGTATGAAACCATTTGTCTAACTAACTACAGGTTGGTAAGGACCTGTGTTTTTGGGTCACAAATGTAACTTGCATCTAAACAACGTAAAACATGTGGTGCTTGTTCCTGACTTTGGTGTACCCACGTCGGCGATTGGGCCAAGCCCCTCCCTGCAGCCTTTGAATTGCAATTAAACACAATTAAAGTGCAGCATGTGAATACAAACTTGGGGAAGTTACAAAATATTGAATTTATTTTGACAACATTGGCCGCATGTGTCTGCTGGATTTACTGAGTAGAACTTTGTTGGGGTTGGAAATTCCATTAATCATTTTAAATCCGTCAGGAGTCCCGAGTGAGAAGAAAACTCGATACACGACAACTTCATTGTTATAATGACCGACTGCTGCTCACTGGCCTGTTCTGTTCTTATTTGTCGAGCATTTGCCCAGCAGTTTTACAAAACAGATTTCAGTGCAGAGCATATATAGAGAGCGGGTCTGCTTATAGTTATCAGTGGAGAGTACAGATACAGAATGTCCTGTTCTCTGCCAAGTTGTCTCTTCCAAAAATGTTTGGAATCCAGATGCAAGGTTTGCTATCTGACGTGCCAGTCATACCCTGACAAGGGCCTGTGCCAGTCTGTCATGAGATTTCTCTGATGGCTTTCTCATCCTTCAATTCCCTTTCCTGTAATACCCAGTTGTTTTCCATTTAGAAATACACATACAGTATGTGCGTGTTTATATGTATCTTGCATTCTCAAATACACATGTGATTTCTGGTGCTGTAAAGTATTTACCTGCATGATGTGTCAACCTAAAATACCCTCCCAAAAGCAAAATGAATGTTTTTATTTAGGGCATTGGATAACTTGTACCATTGTACAGATTTAGCTTTGTCCTACATTAACCTATTTACTTTATATGCTGAAGTTTTACTTTCCACCTATGTGAAGAAAGCATCCAAACAATAAGTGTCTGAATCCAGCAGTAGCAATACTAGGAGCAGCCACACACCCACAACTAACCCATGTAAAGGACACCTGTCAGCTAAATAAAACGAACGAGCGGCACTTACTAATGAAGGAATCGCCCTATCCCAGTTATGGCACTGTGAGAATCCTAGCTTTATTGCGACATACCAAAAAGCTGTGGCACGTAGTGGTCACATCGATGGACCTTCTCTTCCAGCGGCCTGGTGTATTCATGAGGGGCCAGTGAATTCGGCATCAAGCCTGGCAGTCACCGCCGGCATCTGGTGTGAGACTGGAGTGAATACGCCGGACCGCTGGAAGATTCGTCCGTCAATCAGTCTGCTACATGCCACAGTTTTTTGGTATGTTCCGATTTAAGCTAGGATTTTCAAGTGCCATAACTGGAAGAGGTTAGGCAAATTATTTCATTAGTAAGTGCAGTTAGTTTGTTTTATTTAGCTGACTGGTGTCCGTTAAAGGGAGTCTACACCACCCAACTCGCCCTCAAATAAAACTAGCATTGTGTTGGGGTGTTTTACCAGACACGCCCGTTTCCCATCAATCTATCATTTTATCTTTATGCAAATGACTTTCTCTGTGCACCAGGTTAGTGCGCAGGTTTTCTCTTTTCTGCACCATTTTTCTGCAAGGGATTGTCATTCATTGTGCTGAGGAATGGTGTATCCTCATACTGGGCAGCATAAAAAGAAAACTTGTGCACCAGAAGACATGACCTTTCCTTTGCTGCACTGAAAAACTAATCTATATACACATTAAAACCCAACTTTAAAGTGCCCTTCACAGGTCTGGTTTGACTTTGCAGTATAAATAATGGATTGTGTACTGTATATTCTTTAATATTTTCTTTGCATAACAATGCTTTCCATATGAGTTCTGATCAGTCTTGGAAATCATCTCTGCCTGATGTTACTGTGATGTATTCACATGACTCCAGTTATATGTATAACGTTTAGTCTTCTGAGTAATCCTTTGTTACATATACATGTGACATAAATTAAAAAAAACCAATGGCTAGAAGTCTCCACACCCCTCTAAGGCAGTCTTAATTGGCGAACTCTTACTTCCAGACCCGAATCTTTTTGACTGGCAGCCACAAATCTTGGGGGCCTGTAGCCAAGCGTTACACTTCTGTTCTGGTGAATATTTGCATTTCAGATGAATCACCAATTCTGCAATATATGAAATATTAATATATGAAAAATAACCAAAACCGGAATGTAATACTTTTAGCTCTATGTGGTGCACTTCCCTACTGAAAATATGTGTGTATATATAGACAATTTGTTGTTTCCCTACACATTTAGAATTTGTCTAGTCATTGCTTACAGTGTGCGGGCTAAAACAGACAAACTTGATTAATCTGCAAATTGGGGACATGGAACAGCACGATGAAAAAACGGAGTACTGTTCATTGCACTGTAACCCATCTGTGCAGATACAGCTCTTCTGTTCTCTTCTCCATATATGCTCTTTGGTTTTTAAAGGACACCTGTCATCAGGTCTGTCACTATTTCTGTCATTACTACCTGTTGGAGCAGCTCACAAGGATCCATCCCAGCCTTTATCTAGTCAATTCATACATTAATCATTGTAAAATCAACTTTTCTTTATGTAAATGAGGCAGGACACTTGGAGAGAGAACATGTCACCTGTTCCCCCTCCCCTCTCCTTCCCCTGCTCATGTCTGTGTGTAATGTATAGTAAAGCATTGCTAGTGTCTGTGCTTTACCTGCCGACATGCTGCATCCTCCTATACATATGTGTGAAACACAGACATCAGCTACACAAGTACCTGACATGTTCTGCATTACACATGTGAGAGACACAGGCATCAGCTACACATGTAACTGACATGTTCTGCTATAACATGGATGCCTGGAGCTGTTGCTTCTCTCCTATACACACAAAGGCTGCAGGGGGCGCCAGCACCAGGAAGGACCTGATTGCTTAAAGGGAACCTGCCACTGCTGTTTGAAAAAATTAATTTGCTGGCAGGTTCCCATAGAGCTCTCATGCTTACGGCGCATGCGCGGCTTTACTGCTTAGCATCCTGCTTCCGCGCATGCACCGTAGGTATATGTGTTATAATTCAGCCAACAGCCGGATGACGTAGGGCAAGGAGCTGTGAGCAAGCCGCGGGACTCGCATCTATGTATCCCCCCCCCCCCTCGACTCACTAGACTCTTTGCCTGGTTACCTGGCAGAGAATAAATGTTCATTTTTTTTTCCCTTTTTGGAGGAGCAATTTTATTACCTGAAGAAAGCTTGCCCTTGTGCTATGAGGGCTCTACGGGAACCTGCCTGCAACTTAATTTTTTTCAAACAGCGGTGACAGGTTCCCTTTAAGTTTAAAGGCATGTAGAGGGACAATGACCAGATAGACAATGCTTTCTAAAGGCAGTTTATAAAAATATATTTAGCTTTGGGGGTTAATTTGCCTGACGGGTTCTCTTTAATTAGCTTTTTACAATTTCCTTTTTTGTTTGACTTTTTGTATTTTAGAGAGA
Source organism: Engystomops pustulosus (assembly GCA_019512145.1). Lineage (NCBI taxonomy): Eukaryota > Metazoa > Chordata > Amphibia > Anura > Leptodactylidae > Engystomops > Engystomops pustulosus. The sequence goes on along the minus strand of CM033642.1, from coordinate 39,944,189 downwards.
ATTTACCTAGTCACTTCAAATTTAAAGACTACTGTCCTCAAGTTTTCCGAAATCTTCGGGAGCGTTTTGGAATAGATGACATTGATTATCAGGTAAGCTGAGAAGTATTGCCGCTTGGGACTTGATATACCAGGAATCTATTCTAGTTTTGTTGCAGAATACAGCATGAATTACAACAAAATATATATTCTTAGTATTCTTTCTAATAAGGTGATGTATAATGTTGGGTGGTAACACTTCCTTCCTTGTAGAAATCACTTTCCAGCTATTACTACTACATCAGTATTATAGGTGAGACCTATATTAAACTATTTGGTAAGCAGAATTGGGATAACGTATAACAACTCTACATAGAACGAGGAAGATAAAACCGGATCACAGCAATATTAATAAGCGTTGGAGACGGCTCAACCCTTCCATCCTTCTTAGGAACCCTCCTGTGTGTTAGGTCCTGTTCACACCTTCGTCTGGGCTTTCCCAGACTTTAATGGACCTTCCATGGTCCATTCGTTATTTAAATATTTATTTTTATTAAATTTTTTTTTCTGTGGGTAAAACACTCTGAAATTGATATGATGCCGTATGTATATGCAGCCAGTGGAAGGGATTTGTTGACTTCAATGCAATTGAAGCGTTGGCCATAACTAGAGTTTCCTAAGAGTTTGCGGTGCTTTGTTGGGACTGCTGAGTTCATGACTTGTAATCTCTGAAGTCTTTTAATGGGGTTTATGCTCTTATTGAGTTTTAAACCCTACTGAAGTTGCCCGCCAAGTAGTTTATATTCATGAGCCTGTCTTACTTTTTGGAAAAGAATCCATAAAATCCTCTTATTAAAGCAAATCAGCTTATCGTTGAATAATTAAATGTCTTTGCATTTCTAGCAGCTGCAGTGTAGATGTGGCAGCAGGAAAATGTTTTATTAAGGCATGTCCCAGCACAAAACTAATCCACTTTATGGTTATTCTGTCATATTGGTAAGTGGAATGCATTATGCCGGGGTATAACGGTCCGCCTTCTTTGAATTTGTTTACCACAATGTAAAAAAAATAAAACGGGTAATTCTGAGATTTGTGAAAATCTCTCGGATGATTCCAGAACTACTATAATAGATACAAAACTGGGATCTATTTCTATATATGGATGAGATTGTCTATTCTATGCTCCGGAGGTTTCTCCTCCCTTCTGTCAATGATTTTAGGTCCCCTACATCTGATCTCTAATGCTTCTTTTAGGTCTCTCTAACACGTAGTTCCCCGTACACTGAAAATGAAGCTCATGATGGAAGGTTTCTTTTGTCTTATGACAAGACTCTGGCAGTAAAGGAGATCTCCAGTGAAGACGTGGCAAACATGCACAGTATCCTATCAGACTACCACCAAGTAAGTGACACCGAAAACCTGCACCGCTCCAGTGCAGACACTGGGCAGAGCTTTCTGCATACAGCTGTAAATACACTATATACCCAATTGTCTGCTATAAGAAGCACTTTTAGCAAGAAAAACATTTAAAATTAAAATTAGAAGGATCTAGCATTGCTGGACCCTTCTGACCTCTCTCCCGGGGGTTTGTTTTAAAGAGGACCTGTCACCCATAATTTCAGCACTAGAAGTTTGCTTACTAAAGTAAGCAGCTCCTAGTGCTTAAACAAACGCTGCAGTGTTAGACGGATAGCGTTACCGGAAACCTCCGATAACTCTATCCAACACTGCAGTGATGTATTCATGAGGGGGCGATCCGAGGCGCTGCCTCTACCCCACCCCCTCATGAATACATCAGACCGCTTTGCGAGCGGTCCGTTGATTACATTGTACCCCGCCGCAGTGTTGGAGGTTTTCGGTAACACTATCCTTCGAACACTGCGCCGTTTGTTCAAGCACTAGGAGCTGCTTACTTTAGTATCTTACCTAGTGCCGAAATTTTAGGTGACAGGTCCTCTTTAAGAGCTGACAAAGCATTTCAGCTGGTCTCTGATGGACTAGATTCTCTGAATTGCACTTCTCTCTCTGCCATTTTGGCATAAGTCTCTACAGTACTGCAGGACGCAGAGTGATGGCAGAAGTATGTGACTGATCACATGCTTCCTGCACCACTGCAAGGTCTTTTAGACCCATCCCCAGGCTCTATCTTGACATCTTACTGCAACATGAAAGGCCTTGAGAAATGGTTGCTGCTTGGGGACTGGGTATGAAGAAGACCTGTGTGTGTGTGTGAATGGATGTAGCAAACCTGAGTGTGAGAGTGAATGGATGTAGTTAGCAGTGTTTGTGTTCTGTAGTTGTGTGTTACCAACGGGGAATTTTTAGGTGTCAAATATATTTTTCCTCTTGTTTGGATGACTAAATCTGTGGTGCATTTTATAGTCTGAAAATATGGTAGTTCCATATGTCTGATATTTACCGGTATGTATCCAAAGAATAAGTGTCTTTATGAGAAACTTTATACCCAAAAGCACATATAAGGCAGCTATCCTTGTTGCATAAAATAAATGGGATATCTTGGTTTTATTTCGTTTTATTACTTTCACATAAAAGGCTATTTAAGGGGGTTATTCGAAAGTTGTTAATTGTGGCTGCTTTCCTCCAAAACACAGTGCTGGTTTATGATGGTATTGCAACTCCGCTAAATAGAAATGAATGTAACTGGGGTTGCAATATCACTCACTATCCATGGTTAGGAGAGAAGCTGTTTTTGGAGGAAAGGAGCTATGTTTTTCAATCTCCAGACACCCTCTTTTAGGCACCATGAGGGTTTGTAGAGAGGTTGTCCCTGCTCCTAATAAATAGATATATATCATCATATCATTGCTGTATGTACGTGATGGTAACTATTATTCCAGATAGATATTAAAATAACTTCCTACACTACTGCTTTATATCTCGCACACAAGTTCAGCTTAATTTTTTTTTTCTGTGTCTTTTTGTCTTCTAGCATATAGTGAAATGTCACGGTAGCACACTTCTGCCTCAGTTTTTGGGGATGTATCGCTTGAGTGTAGACAATGAAGACTTTTACATGCTGGTAATGAGAAATATGTTCAGCCATCGCCTTACAGTTCACAGGAAGTATGATCTCAAGGTGAGTTTGTGATTTTTGGCTTTTAGCATCCATGTATTTATGGTGCACAGCCCTACAGCCACAGGCTGTTTACTACAACTTCATGTCATCATCCACTTCAAAGAAGATGGATGCATTTGTAATATTATCTAAAAGATATTTCTACAAAATGATTTGGGGGGGGGGGGGGTATAATTTGTATGGCACGTGCTAGCAATGGTAATGAGCAGTATGGACTAAAATATATTTGCTGCAACAATCGGTGAACAAGTCAATTGTCTGCAAAACGATGACCAAACAACTCGCAAAGCCTTCACCTGGTGGCCTGTTGGCCTATTGGCTTTTGGTCCCACATTCTGACAATTGCTAAGGGACCCATTGATCAGATACCCACTTTCCTGGGACTGCCTTTTTTCATAAAAAAAAATGTTTAGGTATTGTGTTTCATCCTGCCAAGATGAATCAGCAGTCCAGTCTCCTTCCTCGGCGTTATGAGCCTGGACCTGTTCGAGAGAAGCGGGAGTGGGTCATAAAATAAAATGTGCAAAACCCGTACATTGCTCCATTCCTTGTTTTAATATTTTGTACGTCTCTTGCAGGGATCTTTAGTGTCTCGAGAGGCAAGTGATAAAGAGAAGGTATGTTTCCTCACCCCTTTTTTTTTTTTATTTTTTATATTATGTATAAATTCCTTATCGTCAAAATGGTAGTTTGAATTGTAAGCTTTAAGAAGTGTGCTAAAATGTGTCTGTGAGTAGACTTTTTGCTACAACAAATCGTTTTGTTTCCATAATTTGCATGTTTGATTTTTTTTTTTTCCTTTTGTAGAAGAAGAATCATTATTGTGTTTCTCATTGCTTTGTATCTTTAGGGGTAGGCATGGTGTCCTGTTTGCCATTAGTGGATCCTGTGCTATCTGCCTGTAATGTTATTATAGAAGTGTTGCCTTGTAATCCTGTCTCTTTGGATACCCAGGATGACATTTGTTGTCTGGGATTCTGACATTTCCTATACTCTTCTTTTTTTTCTTCTCTCTCCTCCCCCCTGCCTGGTTATGGGCACAGTAGGATTTTTAGTGCGCTGCTTAGAATTTATGACTTGGATACCTTATTTGGATCTCGGCGTTTATGAAAGTTGAGGCAGCGCTGCTATAAATGGCACAAGTTCCAGAAATCACATTTTCCTTTCAGAAATGTTGTGACACTGTTACTGTTTGGATAAAATGTTAGGTTTTATAGTTCCTCTGTCTACGCAGTCAGGTTTTGAGTTTTTACATGAAGATTGTACATTTAGCTGTATAGTTAGTAGACTTTGTAGCAATCGTGCCAACTTTTAATGAGACTTTTTCTGGAATACCATTTTAAGGCCTTCAAAGGGACGACAAAGATGAGTAGTAACGGGCACATCTGTGTGAAATTCAATGAATTAATCACTTATCAAACAAGTATTGACTAGTTGTCATGATTGATAGGAAGTTATCTTCCACTGAAACCAAATGCACTCTCCCCGTGAGCTTACTGTTCCTATATACATGTGTGTTTAAAGGGTTTTGCCACAATCGCTTAAAGGGGTATTCCCATTACAGAAAATTAAGGTTATTGTTTATATGATAAAAAGTTATACAATTTTATAATATATACTTTTTCTAATGCTTTTCTAGATCTCTTCTTGATGTCCTTCTATAGAAAGCTTCTATGTTTACTTCCAGTGGAGAGAAATCTGACCATGGTCACACAGGTGCACAGCTCGTTACTATCATACAGAGTAATGAGAGCTGTGTGATCTAACGAGCCGTGCACCGGTGTGACCATGGTCATATTTCTCTCCGCTGGAAGTAAACATAGAAGCTTTCTAAAGAACCAGAGATCTAGAAACGCGTTAGGAATTGATATAGAAAGTATATAGCAAAATTGTTTAACTTTTTATAATACAAACAATAACCTTAATTTGCTGTAATGGGAATACCCCTTTAACTTTACCAGTGTAACTACCGGCTCTAATTGGGTCACCCACATGGTACTTGCCCTGATAGTCACAGGACCAGCCGGCAGCAGGACTAGGGCTTTGTACTTAGCCTGGTAAAGTTTAGTGGTTGTGGCCCTTTAAGGTAACATCCAAGTTTAATAAATATTCATTTTAAAATACAATTTGTTGTTTATTTTCTCATAAGATAAAGGAACTTCCAACTTTAAAGGACATGGACTTTCTAAATATTAACCAAAAAGTATATGTCGATGAGGAACAAAAGAAAGTCTTCATGGAGAAACTGAAGCGGGATGTTGAGGTAACATGAATGTTTTATGCTTGGTGCAATGTTTTCTGTAACGTTCTTTTTCCACTTGTCTTAAGCTACGATCACACGTGTTGATGCACAACAAAAAATTGCAGGATTACAACCAAGTTGCATGTATAACACCATTGCCACATTTCACCTATCAGTTTTACCCATTGCTCTGGCAGTGCAATCTGGTAAAAGGACACTGGAGAATTCATGGGGACTGATATAATAATACTGAAGGTTAGTGTACACCTGGACATATAAAGGAGTATATAGAGCCACAGTTCATTCTACTGTGCAATGCAAGGTTCAAGGCATCGCAGTAGTTGTGAACTTCATTGGAGAGGCTCACGCTACAGAGGTCGTTGCACTGTTTGCAGCAGCCAATACATGAAGCAGCCGCCTTCTCCCATTGAAATAAATGGAAACTGATCCTCAGTGACCACTAGAGAAGGAATGAAGCTGTTTCATAATCTGCAGCTGAGAACTTTGGCGGGTGCTAGGTGTTGAACACCCATATTTCAATTTGAGAATCTGTTTCAAGGATGTTATCAATACTATTAAAGCATAACTGTGAGGTTACAGACAAAGTTGTAGCACAGCTGGAGAGAGCCTTTGACAACAATTCAAACAATGCCTGTATCTCCAGCTGTTGTATACGGTTTCCCATGGTTACCAGAAAGCATGGCAAATTGGGATTGGCCTGAGGCGCAAGGTAAAACCTCTGCTAGTAGTTAAATACATTCAGAAAACCACAGCTCTTTGTGTACCAAGTGAGAAGTGTCCCATGCATTATGTAAATGTAATGCAAAATATGCAAGAACATTTTGTGACTCAAATTACCCTTGAATTTAGAATTTCTTTGGAAATCTTCCCTTCTTTCTTCTTTGAGGACGAATACGAATCCAATGCTTATGGAATGGAAACCCAATGGCTGTGTGAACAGAGTTTTAATGAAATAATTATGATCTAATAATATTTTATAGCTCTATAACCTGCAGTTATTTTTAGTGCTGCTTCTGACTCTTCATGTACAACACAGTAGTACATAACTTATAAAATGAAGAGAAAAATGTTACATCTCTTATTGCAGCGGGCAACGTGCTTGACATTTCCTGTATCTGTTTTTGCTTGTTTTGTATAAGAAAACATTTCTCATACATCGTTCCGTTTCTGTGTCCTCTGGCTAATTGTAAATTTCCTTTCATACAATGTTTTACACTTAGAAGAAAATATTGTCGCTGTAGGAATATATAGAACACTAGTTGCCGGGAACCACTGGTCTTGTGACATTCATGTGTCAGGGCTGCAGTTTCAGATATGTGTGATTCTCACATGATTTTTTTTTTCTCTTGACAATCAAATCTTTGTACATAAAAAGTAAAACTCCTGCTGAATGTAAATTTTAAAGGTTTTGGTGCTGTCTGCACCAATGTTCATGGGTGGCCATTTTTACAACAGTAACAACATCATCCATGCTGAACTTGTATCATCATCTGCAATAGGAAAATGTAGCATTCAGGCCCCCTGCACACGACTGTGTATGGTACAGAGAAACAGACCTGTGTGCAGGTTCAATCCTATGGACCACATACAGTGCAGTAAATTTAGATGCAAGGACTCTGTCTGCCGGCCAAACAGCAGGGTTGAGGCCCTTGCACACAACCATAATTGCCTATGGCACCCTGTGACATCTAGTGTCTTGTTGCACCGTGGCATGACCAGGCAGCCTCACCACGAAACATAGGTCACGTCCTATCTTTTGCCAGTTTTACGGCTACCTGGTACCTGTGGAGAGAGAGGAGTGAAGAGACCGTACGGTGACTTCAGTCATGTGCATGAGACCTAAGGCTGTAATCAGTGTTAGTTTTAGCAGCTGATCAGCCGACAGACATGGTGTTATCATATAACACTATGATCAAGGACTCCCCTCCATTGCACTGTGCTTGATCAGTGGGATCTGACCAGCACATGGGTCATGTTCCACAGATCAAGCATATTCATGTTCAGGTAGCCTGACACCTCAAGGATTTTTTTCTGTTATTCCTAAAATACTTCACTATTGTCCATTTTTGTTCTAGTGTGAACAGTTTTTCTTTAGTGTCTCCACTGTTTGGCCGTGTTTAGTCCATGTGTGATTCTTTTTCACAGTCCATTAAAAAAAGGTGGGCTGGCTAAAGTCATTATCAAAGTTTCCACCCCTATAAAAGTCTCTATCACTTTTTCCTAAGTTGTGGTTAAGGCACAGAAAACCTGCAAGTCTTGTATTAGTAACTAGGAAACCAACCAGAAAAACTGCTTGCAAATGTAGATTTGTATTGGTGAGCAGAATATGGACTTGCACTTGCAAGTCTTTACACACTGTGTCCACAAGTTTTGGAGCCGCTCTCAACAGCCCTCTTACTTCCAAATTCCTTAACTGTGACTATGGACAGGGCTTGTCATAATGGGACATCCTATAAGAGAGGTTGGCTAAGATTTAGTTTTATTGGTTTATCTTATAGTTGATCCGTGCATGGGATGGGATTGGATGGTGGCCGTGCTCCAGGGAGCCATGCAGAATGGATGCCATAGATTCAAAATACAAACAATACCTTTAAAAGAAGTAGCACTTTACTTCCATTCTTTACCTGTTACATCATTTCTATTGTGATTCTTATTTAATTTTTTTTATTGCTTTTATAGTTTCTGGTGCAGTTAAAAATTATGGATTACAGTCTCTTGCTGGGAATCAACGATGTAGTTCGAGCAGAGCAAGAGGAGGAAGAAGAGATTGAGGAGGAGGAGGCCGAAAATGAGGGAACTGTTCATGTGGTTGGTTCCTATGGTACATCTCCTGAAGGAATAGCCGGCTACCTGAACTCTCATAAACCTCTAGGCCCAGGAGAGTTTGACCCCATGATCGATGTGTATGCCATTAAAAGTTCTGAGCGTAAGAGTCCATTATTTATTTTTATGAATGGGTTAATATTCGTGTAGATTTGTGTGAGGTGTAGAATTGCAGCTATAAGTTATCCTCAACCGGTTCCATTTAATTTTTGATTTTATTTTTGTATATGAATCTGCTTTGTTTTCCTACAGGTGCTCCGCAGAAAGAAGTCTATTTCATGGGACTGATCGACATTTTTACACAATACGATGCAAAGAAGAAAGCCGCTCATGCAGCCAAAACTGTGAAGCATGGGGTAAATATGTTATTAAATCCTTGGGTAGTTCCTGAATGTTTTTGGGAGTCCAAGCTTTATCTGATCTGCTGTGGACTTCAATGCTACATCAGAGGGAGTGCAAGGTTGTGTGTACTATATTCCTCAGATGATATAAAGGAACTATGGAGATATGGCTGCTCTCATCTAGGAGCCTTTTGAGATGACTTTTAACTTGATAAGATTTATTGAAGCTTGAATAAGGACCTTGGAAGATCTAACGAGTACAACTCGTGTTCTGTACAACATAAGTGCTTTACATTTCCACGTCAGTCATTGGCTATATATTAGTTTGTGGCTCAGCTGTTATCTCAGTAATACTGCATGATTTTACTTTTTTGTGTTTAGGCTGGCGCTGAGATTTCTACTGTGCATCCAGATCAATACGGAAAACGGTTCCTGGAGTTTGTAACAAATATCTTTGCCTAAATCATCACCCCTAACTCAAAAATCCAAGGAAAATAAAGACTGACCAAGAAATCCTCTGACACAACTTCCGATTGCTGATGGCACAATCCTTTTTTGAAATCAAAATGTCAGCCCGCTCTGGGCCCAGGATTGGAGAAAGATGCATATGTCTATGGGGCATCTAAAGGGAAACGTAAAATATCTCAATCTAGTAGTAGTGTTAGGTGTAAATGTCTGGGTACCAACACTACACTTGCCTTTCCCATATTGTTACCACCAGAATCTGCCATAAGAAATTCTCTGAACGTTGTGTGCAGGTCTTATAGATATGATGCAGTAGACCCAGTTACCTTGGGGTGGCCACAAAACCATATGAGGGACCATATATGGAAATGGTTCCATAGCTGCCATATAATACAAGGTGGACTTCTGGTTCTGGTTTTATTGGGTTAGTTTCAGGTTCCTGCTCACTTCCCCTCCTTTCTTCTAAGAAAACTCTTGGCATAACAAAATTGATGTGAGAAGGAGCCAAAAAGTGTGTTTTATAATCCTTTAGCTTTTATATATGCCCCTGTTATTTGCAGTTTTTCTAAATGCCTTTACATTGGGGTTTGTTGTACAGAAAAACTAAATATCTATCAGCTTTTTCAGGTTCTTAGTAAATTCTATTTGTTTATATAGATGTATACATTCATATGTCATAATTTATCTTTTGTGTGCATATTTTGGGTTCATTACTTGGAGCTGACTTATTGTGGTGTATTTTACAGGATAAAAACTTCTATTTGTTTCCAGTGTGTTTTCTTGTATTGAACACTTGGTTTCCCTTTCATTGTGTTTAAAGGCAACCTGTCAACAGGATCCCATAGCCTCTGGCATATTCATTCAAAAAATGTCTTTGTCAGCATTATGAATAAATCCATTGCTTTTTGATTGAAAACATATACATTACCTGACTCCATGCCAGGTCCATGGGGCGGTTCCTGGAGGGCCATGAGTGGACAGGAGGGTGTGACAGGCACCTGGAAGTTCACCAGAGCAGAGCTGCTGTGCCCCTGCTAACAAACAGACACGGCTATGCCGGACCACAACCTGGGACCCAGGGCGGGGTGGAGGTGGTGAGTAAAGCTTTATTGTTTTTTTAGAACCCCCTCCCCAGCCCGACAGCTAATTTTTTTTTTTCTAATAGTCAGACAACCTATATAAATAACTGATATTTGCTATAACAAAATAGATTGCGTTAACAAAATATTTTGCGCATTAAAATTAAAATCACTAACCAAAGAGTGTGTAGCTTTGGATGTGACTGGAGTATCAGAGATGATCTATTGACAAATTGATACTCCAGTCACGGCCAGAGCTGCAGTCATCAGAGATGATATAGCGATGGGTGGCTGCAGCTTTGGATGTAGACTAGTGCTATTAAGCAGATTTTGTAAAGTGCAGGGTGAAAATTTCCACTGAAAACATAGACTGCGATGCTCCCCAAGTCACGGGGGGTCGCCTGTGCAAGATTTAGGGATTGCAAATGTGACAGTGCAGTTTCCTTTACTGGGCACACAATCTGCTTTATATATAAGATGTATGGGTTACTTCAGGATGTCTGCTGACAATGCCTGAATATATAGAGAGTGGAGAGACAGAGAGCGCTCCTATTCATTTTACCAAGGGTAATAAGCCATATCAATGGTGTGATCTTACACTCATCTTTAAGGGTTGTGCACAAAGGGCACAACTCCTTTTGAAGCATGTAATGAGACTCAAAGCCGCTGCCAGATCCCACTGTTTGCTCTCCTGTAGACAGTGTACAGTATTTGAAAGCAAGTTTTTAACAAAAACGTTCTGAGCAAGCCAGCGCCTTTTTCAAGTCCCAGAATTGGAGGAGAGGTCCAACGTGGAATACCGGACTGACTGCAGATTTTTTTTTTTTTTTTTTCATCCCCTGCTTTTGTTTTTTGGGGGAAGTTTTTTATTCTGCGTATTTCATTCTGTTTAAATGAAAATGAAATCGGGGTGATGCACTTCTACAGTTCCACATTGGATATCTGCACTGTTTTTGATTCGGGTCTTCGTGTATGATTCATTTTTGGAAGAAAAGATTTATCTCCAATGATTTACCAGAGCTGTTAATACTTGTCAGCTTCTCCTGCCTTGAAAACAGCATTTCATATTTTATATGTGACACTGAGGAGAATTTAAAGTAAGTTTTGCTGGAGACTACATTGACTTCAAGATAGAAGTTAAATTGATGGGTATTTTATAGATGTGATGCCTCTAGTCTGTCCTATGGCTGTTATTCCACTTCCTGTTCCTCCTCTTTAGGACAAGATTATAAACCTCTTTGCAACTTTATCAAATGTCTGCTATTCAGGCATAACAGGTTTAATACTAATATCCCCACCCACTTCACAACTTTTTGTTCATTTAAAAGAAAATGTTGACAATTGAGTTGGTAGTTTATATTTTACAACATATTTGAATCCAGAATTCATATTCTCTCCAGTGACCTGTGCTTAGAAACATACGGGAAATAGGGAACATATTGGGAAATAGGAAGACATACAATGCTGTTTTATGCACTGCTTACAATGCAGAAGATGTAATTTTGCTGGCAAATAGGGAGACCTTACATCATATTCCTGTTTGATGCAAGGATTCTCATCCACTGCACTGTGCTCGGTTTAAGGGCACTGACCAGCTTAGGGGTCTGTATCCACTACCTGAGCATGTTTGTGTGCAGCTAGCCTAAGATTTGATAAGTCTTCACTAATGTGCCCTTCTGTCCACCCTCCTTTTCACCTTGCTTGTGCTTTGGTTAAAGGGGTTTGCCCATAAGGGAAATTTTAGTCTCCTAGTGATGTTTACACAAATAGAAATAATTTTTTAACCCCCTTAGTATTTTACTCAGTTTTATTGCTGTGTTTGCTACTGTAATTCAGTGATGGTCAGTGTAAAATCCTGGAGTGTGGGCAGGGACTCTCTAAGACACTTCATGATTCCTCTAGGGCTGTGAGATACCGTGTTCTGAAATTGTGCCTAGATAATAAGGGTACAGGTTTATATACACTTTTATTTAGCTTCTGAACATTCTATTCTACTAGTATCTGACACCTAGAAAAAGAGAGAGGAGACTGAGCAGAGATAAGAACAAAGAAACTCTTAACTCTGCTAACTCACTACCTACATACACCTACCTTATCTGCCTGTAGCAAGAGTAAGTGTGTGCATGCTTCTTGCTGGCAGGAAGTTCCGGTGTCCAAGCTGGTCTTGTCATGCAGGGGGTAGCGTGGGATTTAGAGAGCACTGCAGTGTGCAGACATAAAAAGCTATTCATGAGAATAATCCAACCATAGGTGGAAGATTTATGGTTGAAACCAGGGACAAACAAAATTGTAAGCACCAGGACTGATAGACAGGTTGGAGTTATATCAGTGAAATGCTGTATTTTTTTTGTTGATAGAGACTTAGAGAATGTGTTAGTTATCCTGAGTATATTTAATTTGGCTAATATTGTCTTCGTGGGTAAACCCCTTCAATTCCAATATTTTAAATGCACATTATTATACTATTTAAATATTTTGTTTTATCAAAAATGACTTAACTCACATATAGACATATTCAGTCCCTTTACCAATCCATAAATGCTAAAATGTTGTGATGTCAAGTTCAAACACATACAAAACCTGGACCATGTTAAATACAGCCCATAACCAAGTTCTATACATATTTAGTACCAGAACCAAGGCCAGTATTACAGTAAAAACAGCATCAAAACTGATGGCCCCATACTGGCAGCTGTGTAAGAGACGGAGCTCAAAGCTCTTATGCGGCGCTGCAGTAAGCAGAGCCGGCTCTTTGACCAGGTTTGGCTTGCTGAGCAAGTCATCAGCTTAAAGGACACCTGTCATCAGGTCTCTGTCACCTCTAGCTGCTGGAGTGGCTCACAAGAATCCCATCACAGCCTTTATCTAATCAATTAATACATTAATCATTGCAAAATCATCTTTTCTTTATTATGTAAATGAGGCTGGTCACATGGTCAATGCCAGTGATGTCACCCCCTGTAACTCCTCCCCTCCCCCAGCTCAGGTCTGTGTGTAATGTATAGTAAAGCACTGCTAGTGTCTGACATGCTGCATCCTCCTAATACACAGAGACACAGACATCAGCTACACATGTACCTGACATGTTCTGCTATATACATGGCTGCATCCTGGAGCTGTTGTATCTCTCCCATACACACACACACATGCACACACAGGCTGCAGGAGGCATGGCCACCAGCAAGCACATGGAGCAGCCATTACATGGGGCAGCTGTCAGTCAAGCACTGGGGGTGTGACTGTGCCTCCCACTCATTAATAAGCTGGACAGCTTGAATATGCTAATGACTCATTGGACATTTCACAGGTCATTTGCATACAGCTTTAGGACCTCATTGCTTAAGTTTACAGGCATGAAGAGGGTCAATGAAGGGATAGAGGCAATGCTTTCTTATGGCAATTTATGAAAATATATTTAGTTTAGGGGGGTTATTTTGCCTGACGGCTTCTCTTTAACAACTAGCTTGCCCAAGCGAACTGGTTGTGAATCCACCCCTGGATACCAATATTGCACAGTACAAGGATAATCCATACAGTGTATGTCACAGTACAGATAAAATACACACAGTAATATCAAAGTACAGTGATAATAAACACAGTAATGTCACAGTACAGGGATAATACATTAAATGACACCTGTCATCAGGTCTGTGTCACTATTTCTGTCACCTCTACCTGTTGGAGCAGCTCACAAGGATCCATCCCAGCCTTTATCTAGTTATTTCATACATTTATCATAATAAAATCATCTATTCTTTATTATGTAAATGAGGCTGGTCACATGGTCAGAGGCAGTGATGTCACTCCTGTTACCCCTCCCCTCTCCTCCTGCTCAGGTCTGTGTGTAATGTATAGTAAAGCATAATTAGTGTCTGCTGACATGCTGCATCCTCCTAATACACAGAGACACAGACTTCAGCTACACAGGTACCTGACATGTTCTGCTATAACATGGCTGCCTGGAGCTGCTGTATCTCTCCTATACACACACACATGCACACACACAGGCTGCAGGGGGCGTGGCCGCCAGCACCAGGAAGCACATCATTATACAGCCTCACATCATTACACAGGCTGTCAGTCAAGCACTGGGGGTATGGCTGTGCCTCCCACTCATGAAAAGACAGTTGAATATGCAAATGACTCATTGGACATTTCACAGGTCATTTGCATACAGCTTTAGGACCTCATTGCTGAAGTTTACAGGCATATAGAGGGACAATGAAGGGATAGGGGTAATGCTCTCTAATGGCAGTTTATGAAAATATATTTAGGGGGGTTATTTTGCATGACGGGTTCTCTTTAAGTGATGTCACAATACACACAGATTCAGTGCTGACGCACTACAGTGATAATAAACACATTGATGCTACAATACAGGGATAATGCACATAGTGATGATATGGTACTAGGATATATAAACAGGAAACAAGAATGGAATCATTTTGTTAATTTCTCTGTAAGTTTACTCATCTTCTCTGTCCATTACACATAATAATGATGTCAGAAACAATTTGTACTTGCAGAAAGCAAGCCCCCATCCATCTTTGTGCAACACCCCTGCCAAAGCATAGGCATGGATAGTTGCAAATAGGGCCCTCTATATGGCTCTCCCCAGCAGGTGAGCCTGCACAACTCGCCTAAGGGATAGTTCAGTAAGTCTGAGGTAATTAGCAGCTGTACATTCTGCCTGTACAGGCAAGGGTTAAAGTGGATGTAAGTTATCAGCCAATTGTATTTCACCATGTAATCTGGAGTGTGATTGGAGAGTCAGCCACCACCTGACCAGGATAATAAAAACACCTGAACAGGGAGGGACTGGAGTTCTTCCGCCCTAGCCCTCCCTAGAGAGCACATCCTGTCACACAGAGTGAGAGAGACAGTGTCAGTCCACCATCAGGGCTAACATACAGCTAAACCCAGGACAAGAGCTGCAGCTTCCACAACTGGACACAACTAATCCCAGTCTGCACTGGCTGTACCACCACGGGCTCCCCATCCATCACCCAGGGACATATATTACGGACACTCAGGGTTGCCCCAGGGAGAACCAGTACATCAGCCTCTCCCTCCATATTTCTTGCACACACACCTTGCTGGAGACCTGCCAGGCTGTAGGGCAGCCCTCCGATCCCCATACCAAGCACTGTGAGCACAGCGTGCCTCCATGCCCCAAGAAAATTTGTCAATGGAAAAACAAGTAATGGAACAAAAAAAAACCTGAAACTGCTTTCTTAAAAGATGAATGGGAACCTGTAGGCTCAGAATGTGTACACACTGCAGGAAATAAACTACATGTTCAGATCATATCTACAGGTATTTTTACCTTTTCCACGAGAAACCTAAACATGTACTAAGGCTTGAGAATGTGATTATTTTTAACCGACATCTAGGAGAAAAAAAACATAAAGAGTAAAGCCAAATTGTTCAGAAATAAAATAAGGAAAATGTATTCACATTCACCAGCGCCATCTGTGGGTGCAATGTGGTACCTCCTTTTTTGCACATTTTTCATTCTAGTGTAGAAGAAAGTATGAATGAGCATTCGACACAAGCTTCAAGTACAAGCAGAAGTCACTCAACTCTCTGCTATATAAATGAAAGATCTGAGGTCAAATGTAAGAGAACACATTGGGGGAAGAGTAACATTGTCTCTGCATTCCATCTCCTTAAACTTGCTTCACACCAACCTTGTCGCCCAGTGTTCAGACAGAGGCTAGCAACATCTTTGAGCAACTGCAAGAGTTAGACATGCACAGTGCAGATCACCCCAGCGTGATCCTTCATAATCAACTTTATTTCCATATCCTCACAAACTTGGGTTAAAAATGCAGGTTGTATAAAACCAGAAAGTAACGACATTCGCCCCCTAAAAAACAACATTAAAAACATATACAGACATATCGGCATCAATTAAAACACGTACATCCCAACTTCTAACACCATTAGGGCTCATTCAGACAGCCGTTATGGGGTCCATGATTGCCGCCCCCATGGACTTTTATGGCTCCCGGGGACGGTGCGATGGACACATGTGTCACTGCACGTCTGCCTATCATTATTACCTCACATTATAGGCCACTGAATTGTGAAGGAAATGTAGTATTCTATCAAATCCTTAAGTGGTGTTCCATGGGAAGAACCTATGATTTGCCCACAGTAGGTAAAAATGCATTGCTGACCCCAATATGGTAGAATAACTCACTGGATCAACGTCAACTCTCTTGAACATGTATAGAGTGTCACAGTCTCACAGCTCTTAGGCCCCTTGCGCATGAACATATATGGTGCCGTACCTATGGCAGCTAGCATACAGCCTCCATAGAAGTGCATTGTGCAAGGCATAGTACCATGCCATCGCTGGAAAAAACAGAGCATGCTGTAAGAACGGCCCGGCAGTACGCCTCCCTAATGAGAGCTCACCCCTCCACCTCTTCAGCAGAATGTACACTGGGGGGCCAGCCCAGGCAGAGAACAAGTCCATGTGCAAGAAGCCCAACAGTAAAGAACCTTTGTCTATGTTGATGGTAGAATCGCCTCTCCTCTAGGCGCAGAGGATGCCCCCTTGTCCTGGTCACAGGCCTAGGTATAAAAAGAGCTTTGGAGAGATCCTTGTACTGTCCGTTCAGGTATTTGTACATTGTAATGAGGTCTCCCCTCCTTTTTGTAAGATGAATAACCTCAAATTTTTTAATCTGTCAGTGTATTCTAATCCCCCCATTTCCCTAATAATCCTGGTTGCTTTCTGCACCCTTTCCTGTTCTACTATATACTTTTTATACACTGGTGCCCAAAACTGTACACAATATTCCATGTGTGGTCTGACCAGGGATTTGTATAAGGGCAAAACTATGTCTTTATCATGAGAATCTATTCCTCTTTTGATGCCTGCCATAATTGCATTAGCTTTAGCAGCAGCCGCCTGCATCTGGTAACTAAGATTAATGGGGTATTTTCACGAAGACAGGATTCTTAAATGTACTCAGGATAACAAAATAACACATTCTCTAATTCACTTTTATTACCAAATATACAGCATTTCACAGATATCATTCCAACCTGTCTCTATTAGTCCTGGTGTACACAATTTCGGTTGCCCAGCGATCCGACTGTTAATCTTCTGACTTTAGGTTCGGGAGGACATATTATTCTTCTGTCTGACGCTGCACTGAGCTCTTCTCTGCATCCAGGCCCCCCCCCCCCCCCCCCCCCCCCCCCCCGTTCATTGCAGGACATACTCACACACACACACTCACACACACAGACTTTCTTCATGAGGAAAGCTGCAAGCAACGGGCAGATAAGGTCTTTATCCAGGGGAGGGAGGCACATCAGATCTGACAGTGCATGTTATGTCTGAGATGTAGCAGAGCTGAAAATGTCATGTGTAATATGCATCTCCTCATCTATCATCTTTGACCTGTCTCATCTCTTTTTCTATATTCAAGCTTTTATACCTCTTTTGTCACCCCTCATCCTCATAGACTGTAAGTTGTTCTGAGCAAGGCCCTCACTCTTATTTTATTTGTATATGTTCCCCAGAATCTGTAAAGCCCTACAGAATTTAATGGCACTTTATAAATAAAGATTATTATTATTTCTATGTGTCAGATACTAGTGAATGTTCAGAAGCTAAATAAAAGTGTATATAAACCCTTTACCTAGAAAATCTAATCGTCAGCACAAAGCATCTCATAGCACAGAGGAATCCTGATGGGGCACATTTACTTACATTTCCACTGGAGTTCACTGTGCCGCGATTCACTAAGATCGTACGGCCAATATCCTGCATGTGTCGCTTCCCCGCTCACGTCCGACAGGGTTCACCATCTTTTTAGTGGTGGGCGTGCAACACAATTTGAAAGTTAAATCCCGCGCTCAGTCTGAATCAGTTGGACTCTCCGACGGCACAGCCCCTAATTTGTGTCGCATGGAAGCCAGTGCAGTGGAGACACTTCTTAAATACCTGTGCTGCCCATGTTATCCCTGAAAAAGGCGCACAGTCTGACAAAATGAGCCCCAATGTGTCTGCTAAGACAGTCCCTGTCCACTCTCTGGAATTTTACACTGATCATCACCATGAGTTTTATTGCTGTTTTAGGTCCTATCACTGAATAAAATTGTAAAGTAAAGGGTTAAAAATTATCTTTATTGTAGAAAACATCACTAAGCTAAGAATTTCCTTTCATGGACCAGCCCCTTTAAGTTTTCGAATGTCTGCCAATGTGTTTAGCCCCTGGCTTAAAGAATCTAAACACGGGCCTAATTTACTATGTCGCAAATTGCCAACAAGGAGGCCACTGGATTCACCATCCCAATCTAAAGCATATGTATAAAGGTGAGGGCATTTAAAACATAACTTTTACTAATAAGGTTAAAAATGAGAACAACACCAAAGTGAATCATCACATGAAAATACACATCAAAGATAAAAAGTAGAGGCTGACCAACAGCCAAGGTCGGTTTCTCTGTAGAATACAGCAGTAGTCAAGGTTAGATGCAAACACAAACAGCAAAAAGTATGTGAACTCAGATGGCCTAACCATACGTTTAGCCAGCCTATGAGGCAACCGTGGATCCCTGAGCAAACACATACAGCATCATAACTATAGACTCAAAGATGGGGAGATAAATCAATAAACATTTAGGGTAAATATGGTCAGATCTCACCCATCCTGAAGTAGGACCAGACGAGGGTTGTAGACGATGGGTCTCAGGCACATCTAGGTCAGGAGTAGATAGATGCACTGCCCCTAGTGAGCCCTCAACTTCACTCGCCCTAGTCCCCAGATATAGCTCCCGTCCTTACAAGGACAGTCCCAGGCGTTCCCTAGTCATAGACTTGCCCTAGTAGGCCCTGAAGGTGCTATAATTCAAAATAAGCGTTCCCGACGCGTTTCCAGTACCACAGGTGGTGGAACTTTCTTCAGGGGAATCATGCCAGTATTGGGTTCTGCTGCAGGAAAACCGACAATGGTCAGCAGTATTGGATTAGCAATGGCCTAGTCCATTCCTGTAGCAATGTATAATACAGAGTGAAAGTATTTGAAGGTTTTGGGTGGTTAGGTTGACACCCATCCCTTCCACCAATCTTCCTCTGATTGGTCCGAATAACCCTATCCAGTGTGGCCAGGTCATGACCTACCAGTGGTACACGAGGCCACACCCTGTCAGGTGTGATCAAATACCTATGGTGTTGAGACTGGGCGGTGCAAACCTGTCCCGGGGCATATGTTTACTTACCCAATTGCATCGCCGTCATCCCTCTCGGCGTCTCCTCGTGATGGTAGGCACGGACTCTGTACTTCCGGTCCGGCCTCACACTATCGCGACACGTCACTTCCGGTGCCGCGGATCGTCACTTCCGGCATCCCGGAGTGCGTCATACAGTATCGTCGTCAAGGAGACGTGAGAGTAAGTAGGGGGCGTGGCGAGGCACAGCCTGTTATTCCGGCTGCCTAGCTAAACGCCTCCTTAAAAGATTCACACGGGATCTAGAGCTCGACATTGGATATTAACGGCAACGCCCCATCCATCCATCGAGCCTCTGATCCATGGGAATCCTAAGTCGCCTGACTGGCCCCTACAGTAAAGAATGTTCATCGGGGGGCACCCCGGCACCAGGAGACTACCCAGAAGGGGCTAATATTATCCCTGTGTTGGGGCTACCCACTATGCATTCACAACCTGAGGGAACATCACACGGTGGCCAGTACAGAAGCAAACGAAAAGTGACACTCATAAGGAGAAAGTGGTCATTTTGGCTGATTTAGAAGCGTGGCAAGCTCAAACCGTGGCTACAAGAACACCGTTGTAGTACTTTTACATTCCTTCTACATATAAAGATAGTCCCAGATATCCAAAAAACACATTGTATTGAATATTTTAAATAAATGGTGCAAATGACACATTTTCATTAAGACCCTTAGGGGATACCGTATCACACCAGAATATCCACTTGGCCTCTCTCTGAAGGATGAGACGGTCCCAATCACCCCCTCTTGGGTTGGGTCTCACCACATCGATACCCATAAATCTAATACTTCCAACATTACCCGCATGGTGCAGGTTTATATGGCGTGCCACTGGGGTATCGCGATTATGAGCGATATCCCCCAAGTGTGCGCCAATGCGTCGTCTCAGCTCCTGCCTGGTCTTTCCTATGTACTCGAGACCACAATCACATACCGCTCTGTAGATAACGCCGCATGTGCGACAGTTTATAAATGAGCGTATATAGTATGTTTTCCCTGTCACGTTCGATGTAAAGCTCTTGCATTTTTGCATCACAGGGCATGCAATACAGCCGCTGCACCTATGGCTCCCACTCGTATTGGACGTGAGCCATGTTTCTTGCAGTGGTGCTGTATAATGGCTCTTTACCAGGTGATCTCTCAGTGATCGGCCCCTTCTATATGTCACTTGTGGGGTTGGGCCTATCACATCTTTTAAATCAGGGTCCATACCCAAAATCGACCAGTGTTGTTCCAATATTTGTCTGATGAACCCAGCGTCACCACTGTATGTGGTTATCATCCTAATAGGTTCTTTAGTACTGGAATCTTTGCCTGCTGAGTTCAATAGGGAAGTACGGTCGCTCTGTAGCGCCGTATTATAGGCGGCCCTGAGGATCCCATCAGGAAATCCTTTTTCTAAAAATCTCCTCCTCAGGTCTACTGCCTGTTTCTTGTATTCTGATTCAGAGGAGCAGTTGCGCCTCAATCTCAAATACTGACCCTTGGGAATGCCACGTCTAAGTGGGAGGGGATGGTTACTCTCCCATCTAAGTAAAGCATTGGTGGCAGTAGGCTTCCTGTAGACCGTGGTCTCAATCATACCCTTAGCGTCTTTACTGATCAGGACATCCAAGAATCTATTTCCATCTATTTTCGTGTATCTCGAAAGTAAAGTGTAATCCGATAATATTATTGTTGAGTGATTTTACAAAGTCGTCAAACTCATTTTTGGGTCTACTCCAGATCACCAGTATATCATCTATATACCTCAGCCATAGTTCTATGCCTCTGGTATTTTCCTCGCCGTCCCCAAAAACCATTGTTTCCTCCCACCAGTCCAGGAGCAAATTGGCATAGGTGGGGGCACATGCCCACCCCATCGCCGTGCCCCTGAGCTGGTGGTAGATCTTAGAATCAAAGAGGAAATAGTTGTGGGTCAGCGAGAAGTCCAAGAGGCACAGAATCAGATCGTTATGTGGCTGGTATTGGGTCCCTCGTGTCTTGAGGAAATGAGAGGTCGCTTGGATACCAAAATTGTGGGGTATGGACGAATACAAGGCCTCAACGTCTATACTTGCTAAGAAGCAATTTGTGCCAACATTCATATCCTCCAGCCTTTTCAACAAGTCTAGGGTATCTCTAGTGTATGAGGGTAGGGACACAACAAAGTCTCGTAGGATGCGGTC
This sequence comes from Engystomops pustulosus, assembly GCA_019512145.1. Lineage (NCBI taxonomy): Eukaryota > Metazoa > Chordata > Amphibia > Anura > Leptodactylidae > Engystomops > Engystomops pustulosus. Next base: position 39,922,721 of record CM033642.1, on the reverse strand, counting down.
TAGGTATATACCAACATTCTGTATAAGACTATCGATACCCGAGACAATAGGTCTTCCTTTCAAGGGTTGTGTGCCCTTATGTATCTTGGGTAACGTATAAAACGTTGCTGTTCTAGGGTGTTTAGGCAGTAGAAATCTATGCTCACCTTCACTTATCAGACCCTGATCTTTGGCCGTGTCCAAAATTTGTTAAAGTTCCCTATAATAGGTTGATGATGGATTCGTGGGTAATATAGCATATGATTCCCTGTCTTTCAATAGATCCAGGCACATCCGTCTATAGTCCATGGTGTCCATAACTACCACATTCCCCCCCTTGTCTGATGGTTTAATCGTTATTGATTTTTCTTTTTCAAGGGTGGTAAGGGCTACATTTTCTTCCCTATTTAAGTTAAGTGAAACTTTTGGGGATATATAATGGCGTAGTTGTTCACAGACCATGTTCAAAAAAACATCAATAGGTGATGCGTCACCAAGCCTAGGCATCTGGGTATTTTTGTTTTTCAGGTTAGTGAATGGGCCTTTCCCTGTCTGGAGGTTGTCATCCTGCAGGCTAAAAAGAAGGCGGACATCGGGTAATAGATCATTCGGTATACCCAAATCTTTACTAGCTTTAAGGTCTTGACGTTTATGGAATTTGTGCCATTTCAGCTTACGGGCCCCCTCCTCACCAGGGATGTCAGTGAATGGTTAATACATGGAGCAGTCTCCCCCTCCTCACCAGGGATGTCAGTAAATGGTTAATACATGGAGCAGGCTCCCCCTACTCACCAGGGATGCCAGTGAATGGATAATACACAGAGCAGTCTCTCCTCCTCACCAGGGATGCCAGTGAATGGTTAATACATGGAGCAGTCTCCCCCTCCTCACCAGGGATGTCAGTGAATGGTTAATACATGGAGCAGTCTCCCCCCTCCTCACCAGGGATGTTAGTGAATGGTTAATACATGGAGAAGTCTCCCCCTCCTTACCAGGGATGTCAGTAAATGGTTAATACATGGAGCAGTCTCCCCCTCCTCACCAGGGATGTCAGTCAATGGTTAATACATGGAGCAGTCTCCCCCTCCTCACCAGGGATGTCAGTGAATGGTTAATACATGGAGCAGTCTCCCCCTCCTCACCAGGGATGTCAGTGAATGGTTAATACATGGAGCAGTCTCCCCCTCCTCACCAGGGATGTCAGTGAATGGTTAATACATGGAGCAGTCTCCCCCCCCTCACCAGGGATGTCAGTGAATGGTTAATACATGGAGCAGTCTCCCCCTCCTCACCAGGGATGCCAGTGAATGGTTAATACATGGAACAGTCTCCCCCTCCTCACCAGGGATGTCAGTGAATGGTTAATACATGGAGCAGTCTCCCCCTCCTCACCAGGGATGTCAGTGAATGGTTAATACATGGAGCAGTCTCCCCCTCCTCACCAGGGATGTCAGTGAATGGTTAATACATGGAGCAGTCTCCCCCTTTTCACCAGGGATGTCAGTGAATGGTTAATACATGGAGCGTCTCCCCCGCCTCACCATGGTGTTAAGTGAATGGTTAATACATGGAGCAGTCCTCTCCCTCCTCACCAGGATGGCCAGTAAATGGTTAATCACATGAGCAGTCTCCCCCTCCTCACCAGGTCTGCCAGGAATGTTAATACATGGTAGCAGTCTCCCCTCCTCACCGGATGCCAGTGAAATGGTTAATACTGTAGCGTCTCCCCCCTCCCTCTCCAGGGATGCCAGTGAATGGTTAATATCATGGAGCAGTCTCCCCATCCTCACCAGGGATGTCGCTGAATGGTTAATACATGGCAGTTCCTCCCCCCCCCCTCACAGGGTGTTAGTGAATGGTGACTACATGGACAGTTCTCCCCTCCTCACCAGGGATGTCCAGTGAATGTAATACGTGGAGTCAGTATCTCCCCCTCCTCTCACCAGGGATATCCAGTGAATGGTAAATACAGGAGCAGTCTCCCCTCCTACACCAGGATTGTCAGTGAATGGTTATAACATGGAGCAGTCCCCTCCCCTCACTCACACAGGGTGTGTTAGTGAGGTTATATACATGGAGCAGTCTCCCCCTCCGCACCAGGGTGTAGTGACATGGTTATACATGGAGCAGTCTCCCCCCTCACCAGGGAGTCATGAATGGTTAACCTACATGAGAGCAGTCTCCCCTCCTCACCAGTGGATGTCAGTGAATGGTTAATCATGGAGAGCATCTCCCCCTCACCAGGGGAGTCAAGTGAATGGTATTATACTGGAGCAGCTCTCCCCCTCCGTCACCAGGGAGTCAGTTGCAACTGGTATACTACAGAGAGCAGTCTCCCACCCCTCACCAGGGATGTCAGGTGATGGTTAATAAACTGGAGCTAAGCCTTCCTTCCCTCCTCACCAGGGATGCTAGGTGAATGGTTAATACATGGAGCAGTCTCCCCTCCTCACCAGGGATGTCAGTGAATGGTATATAACATGGAGCAGTTCCCCCCTCCTCACCAGGGATGTCAGTGAATGGTTTAATACATGGAGCAGTCTCCCCTCCTCACCAGGGATGTTAGTGAATGGTTAATACAGGAGCAGTGCTCCCCTCCTCACCATGGATGTCAGTTCATGGTTAATACATGACAGTCTCCCCCTCCTCCCTGCTAAACCAGGGATTTTAGTGAATGGTAATACATGGCAGTCTCCCCCCTCCTCACCAGGATGTTATTGAATGTTTAATACATGGCGCATCTCCCCCTCCTCACCAGGGAACTGCCAGTGAATGGTTAATACACTGAGCATCTCACCCCTCCCTCCTCACACCAGGGATGTTCAGTGAATGGTTAATACATGAGCAGTCCTCCCTCTCCTCACCAGGGATGTGTGAATGGTTAATACATGGATCAGTCTCCCCCTCCTCACCAGGGATTCAGTGATGGTAAACATGGAGCAGTCTCCCCCTCCTCCACCAGATGTCCAGTGTACTGGTTAATCTGGGAGCGTCTCCCCCTCCCTCACCAGGGAATTCATTGAATGTTAATACATGGAGCAGTCCCCTCCCCCCCCCCCTCCTCACCAGGGATGCCAGGAATGTTTAATACAGGAGGCAGTCTCCCCTCCGCCCAGGGATGTCAGTGGGGGGGAAAAACAAATGGTTAATACTGGAGCAGTTCTCCCCCCCTCCCTCCCATGGGTGTCAGTGAATGGTTACATACATTGAGCAATCTCCCCCTCCTCACCAGGGATTCAGTGAATGGTTAATACATGGAGCAGTCTCCCCCTCCTCACCAGGGATGTCAGTGAATGGTTAATACATGGAGCAGTCTCCCCCTCCTCACGGTGCAGGGATTTCTCTATTTCCGAGCTCCTCGCTGTTGCTATGGCTATGACCATTCCTGCAACGCAACACCCATGTGACCTGCTGTATGATGGCGGCTGTGCTGGGAGGTATGTCATCTCTCCACTGCTGCTGCTTGGAGGATAGAGCGCCATAGCAGAGGGCATCATGCAGGCCACGGGCATGACGGGCGTCGGCTATGGGAGAGCAGTGTGTTAGCGGGGGCCGGGCACTGGGCACGGCGCTGGGAGCAGGAGCCTCATCCTGGCATCGGGTGCGTATTGTCTTTTATATATATCCTGTTATTACTCTGCTGTCATAGAGGACAAGGTGCCATCCGGGCACTGCCAGCTGCTGCCATGTACCGCTGAGGAAGTCGTGGGCAGAGGCTGGGATGGCCGCCTGGCAGCTGCAGGATGAAGGACACTTTATGGATCAGTGAATTATACATGGACCATTTGCAGGCGCCTCAGTCTCATCCCTCAGCCCCGCTCTTTGTTTCCTGGAGTTTCCTCTCTACATATAGATCACATATAGCAGACAGCATTGTATATATATATCCATATGTCCCCCTGACTGCATACACACAGCTGTATATAATATACCTACAACATCCTGTATATACATGTATCTGTATAATATAGTAACTATCACATCTAGTACATACATGTATACTATTCCATCCAGCGTATACATGTATAAATCCACATAACATAATGGCTAGAACATCTTATTCCTTCATGAATATCCATATAACGTAAAACCTATAACATCCAGTGCATACATGAATACATGAAAATAACATAAAACCTATAACATCCAGTGCATACATGAATACATGAAAATAACATAAAACCTATAACATCCAGTGCATACATGAATACATGAATATAACATAATAACTATAACATCCAGTGCATACATCTATTTCCATATAATATCTATAACATGCATGTTATATATATGATACCCAGTATATACATTTACATACAAATATATATATATAATAAATATACTCAAATTGTATCCTTCTATACATGTTACATCTGCATACCAGATACCAGATAACTTGGCATGCTTAGAGTTGTGGAATAAGACGGTAATCACTGAGTCTCTGTTTACGTGTACTCGTCTCTGCCAATCTCAATGCCTTGTATAGAGGATTATTAATGAGTGCCATGTGTTGGGTTAGCTAGGCGTCTTCCTTTGTGTCCTTTCTGAGCAGGTTATCGCTTCTATATTATTCATTGCACTTGATGACTGTAACAAAATCTCCCCCCCCCCCCCCCCCTCTTCAAGATCAGTTTTTGGTTTGGCATCACACTCGGAGGAGCCCATTGTTCACCTCGGCGGTGACTAGTGGGTTAAAACAGTCTATTACAAATCATCTACATGAATAATGTTCCCTAAGGCTGCGTGGCCTGGTGTATAAGGAGAACTTTCCCTTATTCTGCTGTTAAAGAGAAAATGATCCATATTAAAACATGAAAGGGTTAAGTTTATTGTGCGGATGTAAAATAAGTCGATCTATAAGATTTGTGTGTAGATTGCAGTGATATTGTGTAATCCATACACTGGATGTGTAGGTGACGTCATGGCTGTTTATACTGTTCTGTATGCTTTGTGCTCTGCTCACACGACTGTACTCTTTATCATTTTGTTATATTTTATTTTTATACAAATTTATAGGGTAAAATAAAATTACAATAACTCAGATTATTCCATGTTAATGTTATTGAACACTCATTCCGACAAGTGTAAAGTGAGAGTCCAGATTATTATGGTGGGTATGGAAAGTATTCACTCTTTGTTTTATTGCAGCCAATTGGTATGATCAAAAAAAGGTGTTTTTTATTTTGCTCGTTCATGTACACACTTGACAGAAAAAACTTAATTGCAGATATTTTTGCTAATGTATTGAACAAGAAAAATTGAAATTTCATCACATGGTAATTAGTATTCAGACCATTTGCTTTGTCACTCATATTTAACTCACGTACTGTCCATTTCCTTCTGATCATCCTTGACTTGGTTCTACTCCTTCATTGGAGTCTAGCTGTGCTTAATTAAACTTATTGGACTTGATTAGGAAAGGCACCTGTCTATATAAGGCCACACAGCTCACAGTGCAAGTGATGTGCATGTGGAGCTCAGGCAGAATTGTGGCAAGGTAAGGATCTGGTCAAGGTTACAAAAGAATTTCAAGGTTCCTAAGAGCACAATGGTCTCCATAATTATTAAATGCAAGAAGATGTGGACAACCATGGAAATCTTCTTCCACCTGGCTGTCCAGCCAGACTAAGCAATTGTGGGAGAAGAGCCTTAGTGAGAAAGGTAAAGAAGAACCAGTAGGGTGCAGTCGGGATATGAGATGCAGGGATATGGGAGAAAGTTCCACAAAGTCATCTATCACTACAGCCCTCCCCTAGTTGGGGCTTTATGGCAGAGTGAGCCGATGGAAGCCTCTCCTCAGTGCAAGAAGTTTTTGGTATTAATTCTAAGTGGTATGTGTATAGAAAACCAGGCACTGCTCATCACCTGCCAAATACAATCCCAATAGTGATACATGGGCCAGAGGTTCATCTTCCAACAAGACAACGACCCTAAGCACACAGCTAAAATTACAAAGCAGAGGCTCCAGAACAACTTTGTGACCATTCCTGACTGGCCCAGTTAGAGCCAGGACCTAAACCCAATTGAGCTTCTCTGGAGAGGTTTAAAAATGGCTTTCATCCACGTTCACCATCCAACCTGAGGGAACTGGAGAGGATCTGCAAGGAAAAGGCAGAGGATCCCCAAATCCAGGTGTGGAAAACTTGTAGTGTCTTCCCAAGAAGACTCCTGGCTGTACTGGCTCAAAAGCTGCTTCTACTCAATACTGGGCAAAGAGTCTAAATACTTATGACCATGCAAGATTTCAGTTTTTCTTGTTGAATACATAAGCCAAAATATCTACAAGTCATGATGGGGGCAGAGTGGACATTAATGAGCAAAACCAATCGTACCAATTGTCTGTAATGAAACTAAGAGAGAAAAATTTAAAGGGGTCTGAATACTTTCCACTGTATCATTGTATGATTATATTTTCTTAAAGATTAAAGGAAATGGTAAAAAGTAAAGATGTCCTTCTATCCAGGATAGTTACTGAGTCACAAATGTTTGGGAAAATAATGTTACTTTGGAAGGAAGACAAAGTAGTGGATTTTGCATTAGATCTGGAATGGATCTCTGCAAGGTGGGACCCATTTAGGTCTGATCTGACGGAGATTTTAGCTCCCACCTTGCTCTCTGCCCCGTCATGTCCAAGCTGGTGGACATGGGGCTTAAAGGGGTCATCTGTGAGAGTTTTCATCGGTGACAGGAGTGCAAGACATAAATACACGTACAAGGGCGGAAAGTACCCATGTATTTACATCCAAGGTCAGCAAGGGTTTAAGGAAGTAAACAGAATAACAGCAAGCAGTGCTGCCATCAGGAATTTAAGGAGTCATACAGCAAACTCTTTACCCCCCATCCCAGCACACACATTACATTTTACCACAGTGAACCATATGACATAGTGTGGTAAATAGGTATTTGATCTCAGGCTGATTTTGATTGATTTACCCCCTACAAAGAACAGAGAGGTCTGTCATTTTTATGTACATGATAGGTAAACGCTACCTATCTAAAAAAAAAAATCCATAAAATCGCATTGTATGATTTTTAAATAATTAATTAGCATTTTATTGCAAGAAATAAGTATTTGATACAATAGAAAAGCAGAACTTAATATTTGGCACAGAAACCTTTATTTGCAGTTAGAGGTCAGACGTTTTCCTGTAGTTCTTGACCACACACTGCAGCAGGGATTTTGGCCCATTCCTCCATATATAGATTTTCTCCAGATATTTCAGGTTTCATTGCTGACACCGGGCAACATGGCTTTAACTACCTCAAAAGATTTCTGATTGGGTTCAGTTCTGGAGACTGGCTAAACCACTCCATAACCTTGAAATGCTTTGTACGTAGTCACTCCGTAGTTGCCCCTGTTTTCTCTGCACTAAGAAGCGGCTCGCAAGGTACAAGGGCCCAGGATGGACGGCGCCCACTTTCTCCATCTACGGTTGCCTGGCCGGCCCTTTACATCTGCGGCTGCCCTGCCTCACCATGTCATTCGCGGCTGGGTCCGCCCATTACATCTTCTGCCGCCCACCCATCTCATCTGTGGTTGGACCCGCCCTTCACATCTGCGGGCACCCGGTGCCTCCGTTCATCTGCAGCTGCCCGCAAATCTCTGCCCTTCTCTTCCACGGCTCGGCCCACCCGTTGCCACCGAAGCCGCCTCGTCCACTGTTTCTACCCATGGCCTCATGGCCCACCCTACTCTTCCGCAACTGCCCGCCAAGTCCTTCTCATCTGCAGCCCAAACTCGCCATCTTTAGGAGTGTGTGCATATATATATTGTGTATGGTGTGTATGTGTATATGCATGCTGTATGAGTGTATATATGTGTACATATATACAAGTATATATGTTTTTATTCTGTATAGGGGATATTTATGATACGCCAGCAAATGGTAGCCCTGTCGTTGCTTTTTCGCATCTGTATCCGGCAGGCTGTTGCACTGCGTTTATTTCTAGGCCAGGCGACTTATCACCAGCTGCAGTGAGTGTGCGCAGACACAAGGACAGTAACGCCCCTATACCGCCCCACTCTCTGCTGGCCGTGTCCCTCCTCCTGGCGCAAAGGTGGCGGATTGGGCTAAATAATAGCAATAAGCTAGCATTTGCGATTATTTCAGGACTTGGCACAGAGGCCCTGATAAGTATGCCCCTATGTGTGTATATATTTATATTAGTGTGTATAAAATGTATGTATTGTATGTGTGCATGATGTCTATATATTGTATGTATGTGTGTATATGTTATATATATGTACAGAAGTATGGGGCACATTTATCATTATTTATTATACACCTGTACATGTGAAGAGGCCGGGAACTGCAACTTCTACCCACTCTACACCCTGGTGGGCGATGAGGGGGCGGTGCAATGCCATGTGGTGGGCCGATGGGGAGTGTTCCTGCCTATAGCCTGCACACTACCTATAACCTGAGCAATTCTACACCAGGTCAGAGCTGGCGCAGAACCCAGATTTATCAGGAGGCTGGAGCCTCCAAAGAGATACTGCAAATGCTGAGGGGCAGGGGCAGCATCATATATTGGCACAATTAGTGCCACCGTATGATAAATGTGCCCTTGTGTGTATATGGAGTGTTTATACTGCATGTATGTGTATATATGGGGAGTATATACTGTATGTATATAATGTGTATGTACTAATGTGTGCAAATTTGATGTGTATATACTATGTGGGTATATGATGTATATATACTGTATGTGTGTATAAATGTATGGATGTGTACATACTGTATGTGTACATACTGAGTTTGTATATACTCTGTGTAAATGTATAAATGAATGCATATATGTGTGTGTATGATTATATACATGTATGTGTGAGTGTAAAAGTGTATTAAAAGTGTGTATGAGTGTAGAACTGTGTGTGTATATAAATGAGTTTTCAAATATGTATATATATTTTTTTTTAAAAGGGAAGGGAGGCCCATGCAAAAATCTGAAGGAGCAGGAGGGGGAGAGAGTCTGTAACAGTCAAGTTAGATCACAGAGGGGCTTAGGTAGCTTAGACTCATTGGCATAATTTTAATGGTTGATTTTTGAAGACAGAAGCCATGGGTAACAAATATAAGAAGATTACCTCCGTCACAGTCCCTGGATCTATGAGTAAGTGTCCCTGGTGTACCATGATGGAGTTTGATGGTAGATTTCTTTTAATGACTTATTACATTTTCACTCACACCCCAGTGCAACATCTACAGCAGTGGAATATGTGATCCCTGTTAACTAAAAGTTTTGCGTAATTATTTGTGGGTTTGCACTGAGGAAACCACAAGGTACATTGAATACTGTGGACCTTTGGACCTATAAAATGTCAGCTCTGACAACAGCAGTATGAGGCATCGGCTCATCACTTCTTATCTTCAGGCTCTATACAGCTCCTTCACTGTGCACATTTCATGTTATAACTTTATGCCAGGTATTCCTGGAGAGAATACTGGGAAGATTGTGATGTGTTATTAAAGATTCGCATTCTAGCCCTCAGATATCTATCATATTTTTGCAAATTATTTATTTAGTCAATGAAAACCTATTTATACAAATGCCAACACAGATGAACACACATTTTCAAGACAATGTCCTAGAAAGCTATATCAGTATGATTATTGTAATGCAATTGGAAACCAGAGGAAAAACATAATAAAAATAATTGCTGCTCAACTTAAAGGGAGCCTGTCACCACATTTTTCCCAAATACAGCTAGTGACAAGTTCATATAGAGCCCTATTAACTAAATCCCACCCATATTTTTAGATAAAAATTGTTTCCGTCGTATCCCAATAAAATCAACTTTTATTTAATCTTACCTGGAATAAGGCAGATCTACCAGAAAAGTCAGAGGGGGAGGGTCCTGCTTGGATAAGTCCAGTGGCTCCTCCCCATGCCTCCTTCTCAACATTCACCACTTCATATCATGTCACCAGGGTGATGTCATCTACGGTCCTTTACCCACTAAAATTTGCAAAATCTGACCCAGGTATGTATCTGATCTCATGAAATCACAGCATGCCTCCATGGACTTTTACTCCTCCCCATCCCTTTATGCGGGCATGCTGTGATTTCATGTGATCACATACATACATAAGACGGATTTTGCATATGTTATTGAGTAAAGGACCCTCGATGACATCACTCTGGTCAGCACTGGTCACAAGTGCTGAATGGTGAGAAGGAAATTGAAATTGGCCAAGCAGGACAAGCCCCTATGATTTGCTGCCTGTATGTAATATAAAAAAGGTGATTTTATGGGGATGTGAGATAAACAATTTTTAGCTAAAACAAGGGTGTCCGTTAGTTAATAGGGCTCTATGGGAACCTGTCACTAGCAGTATTTGAAAAGAATGTGGTGACCGGTTCCCTTTAAAAAGGGATTCAGGGCAACAGTGCTAACCACTGAGCCACTATGCCGTCCACAGAATATATTGGAATATTTTCTGCTAAGTGATCCTACTTGACATGGCTCAGTGGTTAAGACTAAAGTGTACAATGCTGTGAGATTAGGTATCCAACCCCAATTTAATAGTAAATGAAATCGGAGCACACCATAAATGCAGTTAGGTTTATTTTTTATTAATGGCCAAGGTTTACAAGTAGGTGAAAGTTTTCGGCTGACTCAGCAGCCTTTTTCAAACCGGGAGGCTGAAGAGGTGATGGTTGGAATAGCAAAGTATGTAATGAGCACGCAGAGGAATGGAACAGCAGTACCTGAGGAAAAACGTGGCACTGAGGTACTGAGGTACCATTCCTCTGCGTGCTCATTACATACTTTGCTATTCCAACCATCACCTCTTCAGCCTCTCTACAGCATCAGCTGAAAACATTCACCTGCTTGTGAAAATTGTCCATGAATAAATAACTGTAAATGCATTTCTGGTGTGCTCCGATGTCATTTACTATTACAATGAGTGGTTAAGGCTATTCTGCCATGAGCGAAACTACTTTTCAGCAATTACATATGTCTTCATACAACTTTGCAGTAATGTATACAAGTTCATAGTTGATAATATAACTTCAGGATGTGCATAGGGTCTGGAGGGAATTTTTCCCTACATGGGGCCATTTGCATCAGCTTTGTAGGGTACCATCCATTAGAAATCTATTGATATGGATACAAAAATGATGCCAAACCTATGCAAATCACCAATGAAAAAGGGACTTTTATCACAACCACTTCAAAACAAAATGGCCACTGCCACAAGTAAATACCATTTTCACCAGGGGTTGTGCTTTTTCTGTAAAAATATTTAGGCAGGAAGTAGCCAGTAGAGTCAACAAATCACCTCTGAAGCCCGTGAGAGGTGCGGTGCAGGAAGTGCAGAGGCTGGTGGGGGACTTGGTAGGCCTTGGCACTGCAGTGGGAGGGGAGTGGTATTAACTATTCTGCTGTCAGTTTAAAAAAAATACAGTTCCCATATGTGCTAGGTCTAAAGCAGGGATTGTAATAGCCCAACCAAAAGTTCTGCATGTAGCGTTTTTTTGATCTGACTATTTATAGGTGTGACCAAAGTTGATGTAGCCCTTCATCTATCCATTCTTGTCGTTTCCTTCTGGAGGATAACTGATCCCGGGGGCTGGATATATGGGAATGAACTGTCATTTATTTAGCTTTGGCCTCCTAGTGCTCATTGCCAGGCTATAGCTATGTGCATGTACTCAGTGCTCAGGCTATAGCAAGTGTGGCAGTGGTTCTAATACTCAGGCTTTAGCTAGTGTACAGGTGGCTATGTCTGTAATGTGACGGAGTATGCTCATCCTATAGTTAGTGTGCAGGTGCTAGTGCTCAGGCATAACTAATGTGCAGGCTATAGCTAGAGTGCGGGTGCTTCTACTACTATGTTTTGGATGTGTGTTACGCATACCTCCCAACATTTTGTGTGAATGTGAAACATGGGACAAAATAGTTGAATCCCCCTAAGAGGCCACAACCCCCAAACACTCCCTGCCACGCCCAAGATGTTAATGTATTATATGAAAAATCATCTTCTCATAATCAGTTTTTTTTAACCTGGTTTTGGGAAAGATCCCTCTCTATCAATCAGTGCAGTAGATCTGTGTCACAGTGTAACATGGCAGTTACAGTTCTAGTTACCAAAAATCCCACCAGACAATCACTGAGCTCATGGTCCAGTGGATTGAGTGGCTGTGTCTCTATGGCAAAGGGTCTGGAGTTTGAATCCCTAGGTAGACACCATATATGGACAGATGGTGATCTGACCCTGATGATTGTGTCCCTGCTCTCTCTAACCTGACACTTCTCTCAAAAGGATTCCTGCCTGATTCTGTAGAAGCCATTCAGTTTGCAGGTTCAGGCTTTGAAGTATTTACTAGGCAGTACACAGAGCGGCGACAAACCCGGGACCTGGAGGGATATCCAGGCTATCTTCCAGCTGCCTGTCCCGGCCAAACCGGTACAGTTGGGAGCTTTGGGTGTAGTGAGGCGAAGGTTGCTAGTGCTCATGGTATAGTTAGTGCTCAGGGTCCTTCGCCTGTGGCATTTTTCTTGCGTTTTTAAACCATCAAGTGAAAGTGAGAGGGGCTTTGGCCAAAATGCATTTGCAATGAAACGCATGCATTTCCAGAGACCCCCCCTACCACTTTTGTTTTGGATGTGTTTAAAAACGGGAAGAAAAACGTCACTGGGGAAGGGTGTATTAGTGCTATAGTCAGTGTGCAGGTGCTAGTGCGTCATGGTATAGCTAGTGTTCAGCTATAGTCAGCGCGCAGGTGTTAGTGCTCATGGTATAGCTACTAGTGCGCAGGCTATAGCTAGTGCTCATGTATAGCTAGTGCACAGGCAGGTAGTGCCCATGTATAGCTAGCACTCAGGCTATGTCAGTGCGCAGGTGTTAGTGCTCATGGTATAGCTAGTGGCGCAGGCCTATAGTAGTGCTCATGGTATAGCTAGTGCGCACAGGCTTATAGTAGTGCTCAGGTCTAGCTAGTGCGCAGCGTAGTTAGCCGCAGTGTTAGTGCTCATGGATATCTATGTTGCAGGCTATAGGTAGTGCTCAGGCTCTAGTCTTGTAGCTATAGATAATGATCTGTTTCCTGGCATACAGCCATCTAGGGGCCTTGCACTAACTATACGAGGATACAAACTACTGATATACCTACCCCTTGTTAGTTTATGTCCTATTGGTTTAAGAAATTCATTTTAATGGCTCATACACACTGACACACTGCCATAGTCTCGTGTGAGATGACAAGTTGAGCAGATTATGGATGGGGCAGTCTTTTCTCTGTGCACGTTCTTCTAGGCTAAACGGCTTGCACTGGTATTTAAGAAGTGTCTGCACCTGGGATTGTGTGGCACGTGCTCTTTTGTGACTACACTGATTAGGATCGAACGCCTTATTAACTTGCTAAATTGTAGGTGGATAAACTTTTGCACCTCAACTATATCAAAGGTATATGGTGAGGGCGCTGTTCCATGTTGCGCTTTGGGTTGCATTTTCATTGCATTTAAACGCATTTACAACAGCTGAGGAGGTGATTTGTCTAATTACATTACTATTTACATTTGTTACGCAAGTGTTACCGCATGTGTTAGCAAAATGCATCCGATAGCGTATTATTAACAAATGTGTTAACATTGGCATTTAAAATGGATTCAAGCGCTCATGTGGCTGCATTTTAAGACATCGATGTGAATCGCAAATGGAATCTACTAAAGAATTGACCAGGACCTACGCTCAACAAATTGAAGAAACCGTGTGTTCAGAGTTTCTAGGGGTTATGCAGACCAATAGTGGATTATTAATATTAATGATTGTGGTCATGAACTGGGTCAGTTGTTAACACTTGCATGTACAGCGTTAACTGATGGTTGCATAAAGAGGTGTATTGTGCAGGTTTTTAGGGTCTGCAATTATGATCATGGCACAGACTGAGTGATGGAATTGCCGCACAGATTTATTTACAGGAATTGCATTTAAGTGATGTGTTCCGAAGTTTTACATGAATGCTGGCCCCCCCCCCCCACATGCTGACAACTGGGGCATCTTAATTTATTACGCGGTTTCTTGTGTCAGCGGGCTTCGTAAACCGAAAACAAGGTCGGGCGGGGGATTTCTGGTGTTCGCGTGACCGTGGCGCCTCTGCGCTGAAGTAGACTATATTGGCGTGATGCCTACCGAGGTGGACAGTGAGAAGGCATTGATGCGACACATTTGTCGGTTTACATGGAGGGCTATCGAAGCGGTTTCAGATTCGGCATGCACGATTTCCGTGCGGCAATCTATGCAGCGCCTGCCACAATCCGAGTCCTACAAAATCGGGGCATTTCACGTTTACAAGGGCGCCAAACGGATGTTGTGTCATGGAAACCTGTAATGTTAAAGTCTAAATGCCCCAATGTGCATGTCTTGAACAGAGGAACTAGCGCCAGTGTTCTTCCCAGACACTCATGCTGCAGTTGTGAGCACAGGATGTACATTCATTCCAGTTGTAACATGGCTGTGGAGGAAGGCGGCAGGAGTTTTATGCCGTGTATATGACCTCGCACATGATGTGTATGCTGGAGTGAGGCAGGAGCGAGATAGTATTGTGTGCAGACTCGCACATGACAGGAAAGCCAGGCAGTTGGAGGCAGCATTGGCCTAGGTAACAGCCATTGTATAGTGCGGGCACCAGCTGCAGTGCTTCTTGTCCTTTGCAGTTGTGTGAGGGGAGGAGGGTATAACGCGGCATGGCCGCTGCCTATCTTGTGTCTTTTTCCCTCATACGTCAGTTTCACTTAAGGACAAAACCTAGCCCATTGGTTCCTCCTTGCCTTCAGCCTCTGTGTACTGGTGAAAGTGCAAGGACAGGAGGGACACTGCTTGCCTTCAATAATTCTCATCTGTTTCATATGCTTTTCTATCTTCCTTTTTTTTTTCCAGATCACATAAAATAGGACGCGTTGGTGTTTCTTGCTGTGGGATGACTCCCCATGGGGCTCTCCAGGATAGTCGCCCTCATTTCTTAGGTGACTACAATTTGGAGGCAGGGCGGGGGAGGATAATCTACTACATTACAGGCATAGGTTGGGAGTAAAATTGCAGCGTCGCTCGTTTCAATAGTAATAGTACATTGCATATTGTACGACTGAAGATTCACTCTAGCTTCTGTTGTCAAGGTTAAACCGCTATATATAGGTGATGAAGTCATTAGGCAATGACATTATCTGCTCTCATCTTGAGTAGTTTGGGCGGAGGCAGACATATTTTTCAAATGAAGTGAGTGCATGATGGGGATGGTAGCACACGAGCGTTTAGGATAGGGGCCATTGTTTTCACCAGTGAATGAGGTCTTCGCAAGGGGAGACACACGAGAGTAAAAGCATCTACTAGAGTTTATTTTACCCCTTCGAAGACATCCTGATCACAGTAGTACTGATCAAGCAATGTTGTCGGGCTTTTTGGTACAGGTCTCAGTGGTATCAGGGATGATGGATAGATGGCCAAGTTGTAAAGGGGAAGTTATTGGAAATGTTCATGTTTCCAGATATCAGTGTTTCCTCTTAAACAGACTGGTAGGCGTAATCGTTCCTAGGTCTTCTCATTGTCAATACAGCAATCTGTAATGCAGAGTGTTTCTGCTACCCCCTGATATAAGGGTGATGTTCAGATGGGACGCTTAAGTACTGCGTTTGCAAAATAGCAGTACAAAGCCCGACCACCGGTGGCGAGGCCGGTGAGCCGATCGTCACGGTTATGGTTTCTATGAAAACGCCCTGAGATCGGGAACGAGCCGCGGTCGTTGTGCGTTTTTTAAATGCAATAACACTGGCGGCTATCGTTCCGATCTGCAGGCGTTTTTAACCCCGATTGTTATGCCGTCTGTTAAGCTAGCCCTGTCCAAAATCGCATGTGTTTTTTGAAAACGCAACAGTTTTTGACCAAGGTTTTAATTATAGATAATTGGTTTAAAACTGTCCAAAAACGATGCCCGTTTTATTTAAACCAGACTGCTTAAAAAAGGACCAAAAACGGGTTCAAAAACGCCTATGTGTGGCATCACCCTTATTAGGCCACACATTCACATTAATTTTACTTTATCTGACATAAATTCATAAGCATTTTCTTTCATGGAGAGTTTAAAACAAAAATTAAGCCATGTGTGTTTCCCCCCTTCTAGAACAGAAAAAAAGATGTCCTTGAACGGCCTGGCCTCCACACCTTTCCATCGGTCAGGCATGCAGTTGTGTTCATTCTCTGTACTAACAACACCACTGGCTGGGGTGGCAGGTTTGTGCATACCACATGGTGGCTGTTGGGTGGTAGCCAGAGTACGAGGGGGGGTATATTCTGACAGTGGGTGGTGCCATTATAGACAACAAAATCAAAATATATTTTAAAATTTATGTAATCACTCCTCAGTGGTGGACTTTATCCATAAACATCTATGTAATTCGAAGGACAACTTGGGCTACGTTCCTTAACATGCTTACATTTGTAACGAGCGCTTCTTCACCCGTAAGGCTGGTGCCCTCCGAGACTACGCCTTATAACGACTGCCAGTGGTCTTTCACAATTTTGCATTCTGCACGACAACTAAGCTGTGTCATTCTCTACCTGGTGTGTCCGGCCTTTTGTGGTCCCCCATGTTTCTTTGTGGTCAACTCTGTGTACGTGTTGTTCCCTCATAGAAATGCCTGCGATCGGGAACGGAGCCGCAGTTTGACTATGTGCTTCCAATAACGTCTTAAGGCTGGACAGGCACACAGCGCTGGAGTCTGTAACAACATTTATTGGGCGTGCTCTTGATTTTTCATGCAGGGGCTTTACCAGTTAATCAAAAACACCATGTGTCGATTAAAACCCTTTTGGTGCCGGGTTTGTCCCATATCGAACTTAAAATCGGGTGTGGTCATTAGTGCATTTGTAGTAGTGGTACCGTTGCTCTGTTACATGGATGAGGGAAGAATAGGACCCATGCAAACCACGCGTTATGCAAGGAGACGCTGGGGTGCACAACGGGGTGTGTCTCGTGCAGTGAAGGCTGGCCAGCTGGGCCTCGCAGGGCGGTCTGGGCAGTGGGGGGACTGGTCGGCCCGGCTAGTGGGGGGGTAGTGGCAGCCACAACACATTAAGGGAACTGGGGCAGAAATGACAAGTACAGGTGACCAGCTGCCCTGCTGACATGCCGGACAGGGGTCGTGTCAGAAATCGGGGTGGGGGCGGTGGATAGGGTAGGAGGAGGAGGGGTGGCCTGCCGCCACCACAGTGCTGGTCCATGTGGACACTACACGAAAGGTGTGTCGGCGCCGCACCCCAGGGCGGGAGGTAGGGCGCAGGTTGGCGGGGGGGTGTAGCTGAATGACGGGCTGCAGTGCAAGGAGCGTTGAAACACTGCCTTGTCAGAGGTCTGTCCCCCTGTGGCGACGGGGGTATTTGTTCCTCTGGAAAGCGGGGTGGTGTGATCAAACCTGTGTTAGTATTCCCGGTGACTTGCATGATGGATGGCTGAACCACTGCCACTGTGGGGTACTCTAGGGCAGCATTGTGGTGAACCTATGGCACGGGTGCCAGAGGTTGGCACTCGGAGCCCTTTCTGTGGGCACTCAGGCCATCACCCCAGACAGAGTTCACCCAAACAGGACCAAATCATCAATCTTCCTGCTGTCCCAGGCAACTTGGAGAGAAGCTATAATTAAAGTCTGAATTTGCCCTCCTTCTTTCAACTGTATTGGTGGCCACTCAGCGGCGATACACATTGAAAAAGTGGAAAACAGGTAGCATTAAGTTACTCTTAAAAGCCACGTTAGCACTTAACGGTAAATAGTGATTTTGTTTGTAGTTCGCTTGGCACTCTGTCGCTAAAGGTTTCCATCACTGCCTTAGTGAATGCCACAATGGCGTTGAATTCCCGTTTTTTGGTCCGTTTTTGAGTCAGTCCGTCCACAAACAATATGCGTTTTGACCAGGTTTAATTTAGATAATTAGAAGCTGTCAAAAATGGAAGCGTTGTTCAAAAAAATGCATGCATTTTTCAAAAACGCATGCGATTTTTAACGGACTGCTTAAAAACGAACCAAAAACTGGTTCAAAACGCAATGAGGCATCATCCTTGGATGTCTGTGCCCAGTTTTGATTGCAAGTTGGCTGGTTAATGCAGTCCTCTTCACTCTTGGGGAGACTTAGATACACCCGCTCTCAAACCATTTTTTTAGCGGAGAAATAAGCTGCAAGAATTTGCGATAAATCAATAGCGACTAGCCACCTCCATGCCATGTGAGCATAGAGGGGTCATGGGTTATGCAATGGGCGTTCATTTAAAATAAGCAGATTTTGTTTGCTGGTTTTTATCAGGGTTGGACCTAGCCCAGTTTTGGGGGCGCGGTCGCACCCCCGCCTCTGGATAGGTTTCCTTTAATTTAATTAATCTGCTGTATACAAACATTTTCTTCAATGCAATTTTATTAAAAAATGGTAATGTCAGCACCTTTCCAGCAAACAGCACAACCAGGAGTTGGCGCTAGTTCAACTGGTGTAAATGGTTGGCAAACTGACCCTGCAACATCCCGGCAACTAGGGCCTGGCCTACAGCAGTAAACCACCCTGATGAGCGAACCCACAAAACGAACCTAACACCCTGATATGAGGCTGTCAAGGTAGAGAGAAAACTTAGAGGGGTGTAAGAGGACGTCGACTGGTGGAGTCGGTGGGTGCATTTCCCCTCGTCTTTTCAAAATAACAGCAAATTTAGTTTTGCTGGTTTTCATGCAAGGTTGTAACCTAGCCTAGTTTTCGTGTGCCATGGCCCTTGCCCGCTTTGTCTTGGCCGAACACTGGAGCTAGTACCGCCCCAGTTCCTTTTACATCTTACTAAAAATAAAGTTTTTTAACAAGTTAGGTTAGGTTTCTGGATTATTAAATTACAGATCATGGCAGAGGCAGGAAGGAGGCATCTACCCTCAGATCTACTTCTAATGATTCCTCCAGGTAGGTTTCCTATAAGTGTGAGGGTGATGCGACACACGGCGTTTTGAACCCATTTTTGGCAGTCCGTAAAATCCATTTTTGACAGGTTTTACCAATTATCTTAATTAAAACTGGTCAAAAATGGATCCGTTTTCAAATACATGCGTTTTTGGACGGACTGCTTAAAAACGGACCAAAAACGGGTTCAAAACGCTATGTGTGGCATCACCCTTAGACATGCGGTTAGACACGTTCCATTTAAGGACAAAGGCACTTGGCAGGGTTAGTTTATTTACATAGGCAATATTCTGTAAATAGACACATTCCATTTACATGTTACCATGCATTTGGTTGCTTTGAAAGCGTTTTTCTTCATTGCTGGAAGTATTAGGGGCCATGTTAACACTTTCTCAGCTGCATAAACTTCTAGCAAGGAAAGAAAATGCTTTCAGAGCAGGCAAATGCATGGTAACATACGCATGCCCAAAATGCCACTTGTCAACATTGCCTCGAGTCTTTGTTCTCAATTTGTCATTTTGGTCTCCTGAATCCAATAAATTCTGAAGGTTGTGCCTGATTTCTCAGTGGGAGGGGATCAGGGGTTCCTGTTATCACGGTTGGAGGGTGAGCAAATTACAAAAGCTTTCCCCTTCCTCAGGACTTCTGGCTTCTCTACATATTTGAATTCAAATTAAACCACAAAATTATGATTTTTACAATTGGAGAGGAATATGTGTCGTGATTTTACACTGCTACAGGGAAATGTTGGTGTATGCTTGATAGAAATATTAGCAATAATAAGGTTAGTAGTATGTTAAAAGTGCTTATTCACATTGTCAGAAAGGACACAGATAATTACAGGGCAGGAGAAGCTTTAGCGAAAGAAAAATGGATTAATGTTTGTTTACCAAGCTGTAAAATTGCAGGGTTTTAGAGGAAATGATGCCCAGGATTGTTCTTGTGCTTGTCTGAAGGAAGGACATTGAGATGCATGTCACAATGGCTGTGCCTGCCGCTGAAGGGTTTAAAGCCACATTAATAATACATTGAAATATTTTTTAGTACAATTGAATTATAACTAGATTCTTTGGGGTGTTCCTGCTCCCGTGCCTGTGCAATTTTTACAAATTCGCGAACATTCTCCGTTGCAAAAACACATGCGTTTTCAGTGTGCGTTTAAAATGCAACAAAGATTGCACCTTATGACAGCACTCTTAAAATTATGTTTGCACAGTGAATGTGTTAATGCAATGTTAAAAATTAATGCATTAAAGCAACATTGCGTTTACAAAACGCATGCGTCAACAGCTATGCAATCAGGCAAATATCGTGAGTTATCACTGTTGAATTTGCCACCAGATGTCCTTAGCTCCTGCAAGCACATCTCCACACATCGCCCCTAAAAATACCACAGTCACTTATAGTGTTGAGTCACCTGGATAAAAATGCAGAACCCCCTAATTATTATTATTGTCAATAATATATACATATAATATATGTGAATACACATATATGTTTTGAAACCTAGTGCAAACACGCAAGGCATAACTCGCCAAACGCATATGTATAAGATGTGATGATGGGTTCAAAAGAAACGCATCATATAACTGCAGACTCAGTAGTTTATTTACTGCCCCCCCCCCAAAGCCTATATACAGCCCCTGTAGATTTCTATCTCTTTCCACATACACTGCTCTCAAATTTTCAAACACATTGATCTCTTTTTTTCTAACAAAGACTTCTCCTTACGTCATTTTAAAGACTGATCCCCCTCTCCTTCACAAAGTTTGCTCTCCCCACCTCCATGCAAAAGCTCCAGAAAGCCAGACACTCATTCTCTGTCATTCATCTTAGAGGGAAAACTCATACATTAACATCTTGTGTCTTAAAAAAAAAATACAATAGTAGAGATTTCAATTATATCTTTACAGGCAGGCAGCCCACGTTGTATTACTTTATATTTTTGTGGATGTGCTACACTCCACACTATTTTAAACCTTTAAGGGACTGTGCGTATTGTTTTGTATTGTTTAGTGCTTAGAAGCAAGCTTTTATTTTATATTACGGTTTAAATTGGTTAAATTAAAAAAAAATCTGTATAAACAGTTTTTACTGAATTTCAATGGTTTTCAAGGTTACAACATTATAAAATGTATCATTTATTTTGTTTCATTATTAATTAAATTTAAGTGTATTAAAAGTCTTTAAAAAAAAAATAAGAACGAAGAAGAAAAGGACAATGTGTTACCACGTTGTGAGAAATCTTAATAGATATATCTCTATAAACCGGTGGATTAGGTTTGTAATGAGCCATTACTCTATTGAAGCTCTTAGTTAGAGAAAATCCACCTATAGACAGTCCATGGCTCACTGGTAATGTTCTTGGCTCATGGATGAAGGTTTGATTCTGCTCCCCTACCACAAGCAAATAAAGTGATGCTTAATAATTGATTTGTCTGTGGGAACCCTGTGTGGTCAGCTGAGGGTCGACAACAACCCCTGCTTGTGTCCTGCTTTGCTTAGGGAATCCAGAACATGTATGGGACCCCTTGTGCTCCACAGTGATGGGGTTCAGAGAGAGTAGACCTATTAAGGGGTCATTAAAAGTGTAAATCTTTCAGTACATTTTTGTGTGTATTACTTATTAGTTTTTATGGATACCTGCTCTGTCACCATTTATCAAACAGATGTCCGACTTTTCTTTTAACAGAACACATATAACATAGATTACGGTCCACGTTTGCATGCACGACGACTTTGCTACTTAAAATAGGTGAGTCTTATAACTATATCCATTACTTGGACTACATAGAAGATAAATTAAAGGAAGTCAACCATTTAAAAAAAGTTTAAAACCATCTAAGGATACTTCTTACGCTCCTCTTGATGTTCATCCTGGTGCTTGTCTTCTCTAAGCTTGACACGCCGAGATCACCTAGAAAAGAAATTTAGAAAGATGTCCAGTGCTCAGGGCTGCTAATTATACACTCCCTTGCACGTCTCCTACATGATAGATGCTTCCCTCTCCCATGTTGGAGAGGGAGGTGACGTCACGAATGGGGCGTGCATAATTAGCAGCCTGGAGTGCTGGACATCTCGTCCCTGCGCCTTGTGCTGCCAATTTTAAGTCTCTTTTCTAGGTGTTCCCAGTGTGTCAAGCTTAGAGAAGACCAGCACCGGGATCAACATCGATAGGAACCTAGGTGAATATCTTTAGATGTTTTTTACTTTTTTTAAATGGTTGATTTCCTTCAAGTCTACTTTAGTCACACGATTCACTAAAAAAAACAAAACACTTGATTTGTTGCTGAAACGAATGCTGATAAGATTATTCCCAATCTCCTGAAATGCCATAGGAGCTTGTAGAATAATCTCCAGTATTACTAGTCATTTATTCACATAAACCTCTGCTTATTCCTAACTTTGGAGTCCAGCTCTGCTCAATGGTTCATAAGAGAGATTTAAATGAATAGGACATAAAAAAAATCCACATAAATTTTGTAGTTCCTCTCTGGGTCCTGTGTGTTTTAATGAATGTAGGCAGAATTTACGTTGGCAGTAACGTGACAATCCTGTGACACTAATTTCATGTGATCAATCAGTTCTCCTAGAAGCAGGAAAATCCTGTGTCCCAGGAGCATACTGATGAGTACATAGCGTCTTCCCTCTCACTCACATTAAAGGTTACAGATAGAATAGAGGTTGGGAAAAAATAGCAATGGTTTTAAAGCAAAGCCATGAGTGCTTGGTATTTTCTGTATAAGAAATACAAATAGTGGCCCTTAAGTGGCTACCCTTACAGCAGATTTAGACGTCCGTTTAGTGCTTAAACTGTATTCGGACAGCATGGGATAGATAAAGAGCTGCTGAGTAATAATAATCTTTATTCATATAGCGCCATCAAATTCCGTAGCGCTTTACAAAGGGAACATATACAAATATATTACATTACAGAGTACAAACAGTCATATGGAACAATAGGAGTAAGGGCCCTGCTCACAAGAGCTTACAGTCCATGAGGATGAGGGGGTGACACAAGAGTCATCCTCACAATAGCTTACAGTCTATGAGGATGAGGAGGTGACACAAGAGTCATCCTCGCAAGAGCTTACAGTCTATGAGGGTGAGGAGGGTGACACAACAGCTTACAGTCTATGAGGATGAGGAGGGTGACACAAGAGCTTACAGTCTATGAGGATGAGGGGGGACACAAGAGCTTACAGTCTATGAGGATGAGGAAGGACACAAGAGCTTACAGTCTATGAGCATGAAGGGGGTGACACAAGAGGTAAAAGAGATTGTATAATGGTACAGCCATTCTTTATAAGGGAACAATATAAAATAATTGAATAAATAATTTACTAAATAAAGATGTTGCTGCTTGAACCAGCCATCAGCCGCCATCTTATTTACAGGGTCCAAGGTGAAAGTGACTGCAGAGAAGTCTGGAGCTTGGTATATATCTGGACGATACGCGTGGGGTCCGCTCCACATCCCTCCCCGTCTGACTCGGTCTGCCTGTGGCACTGGCTTGCACCTTTATTCAGATAGGTATCATTCATGTCACTGAGGGGACGGGCTCTCCCAATTAGGGGGTGGAGCCATCAATAAAGGGTAAAGAGAAGCCTCAGATATCTGTGCTGAGGGGTCAGTTCATGGAGCAGAAAAATGAAGGTGTGGGAGATGTACTGGAGGAATGGACAGTAACAATGTCATTAATTGGGGCTGAAGGGATGAGGAGTGTATTTACATGGGGCCCCAGTTAAAAGCTGGGGTGGCATGAGGGCTGCATTTCCATGGGACTGAATGTTAGCAGGCTGGGAGTACAAGAGGGGGATGTATTTGCATGGAAGTATGTTGGTAGGATTCAGGGAGTTCCTTCTATGTAGTACTTCATAGAAGGATTCAAAGGGATTATCGGATTACATAAACATGTCTGCTTCCTTCCAGAAACGGGTAATATATGGTATTGCAGCTCAGCTACATTAACCCCTTAAGGACGAAGCCTATTTTGACCTTCTGGACACAGACCCATTTTTCAAATCTGACATGTGTCAATTTAAATTGTAATAACTTTGGAACACCTAATATATCAAGTTGATTTTGTGTTTTTTCGTGATACATTGTACTTCATGTTGAAACATTTGAGTGATTATATTTTGAATTTATTTGTGTAAAAACTGAAAAGTAGCAAAAATTAGTGCTTTTTTTAAACTCTTATAATATTTCAACAAATAGTCACACCACAAAAATGACTTGATAAATAATATTCACCATTTTTATCAAATTTTGCCATTTTTTTAAAATTCTTTTGTATCTGTAGGATGGAAGAAGGCTTTTGTTTGGTGACAATTTTCAAGAATATTTCCTAATTCATTTCAAGTGCAGTTTCATATCTCTAGAGATTTTAATGGACTTCAACCACAGAAAACGCACAAATTACCCCATTTAGGAAACTACACCCCTTAAATTCAAAAATGGTGAGGAGAGCACAGAGGAGAGAGTTATGCAGCAGGGCAGTGAAGGGGCTAATTCTATGTGTTGTGCAAGTGACTTCTGGTGTGGACGGTCACTGTAGGCATCTGACCTCCTTTCTCTGTGAAGGAAAATGAGAAAGGATTCTGATACTGGACCAACATGGGGAGAGAAAAAGAACTGGACCGCACATCCACATATCACACTATGATCTACTTCCTCTAGGCTATATTGTATAACGAACTTGAGGTTCTTAGTTACCCACTACCGACATGCTGCTCAGCTGAGCCTTGGGTGATCCTGTTACCCTGCGTTTTGACAGGATGACAGACAGAAGCCATGACTTTCCAAAACGTCATGGTGTCTTTATGCACTGCTGCCCATGACGTTGGGGAACGTCATGGTGGCTTAAGGGGTTAAGTTTTCTGGTTAAGTGATTCTGTTTGTGGAAGAAATCAGCCTTGCCGTGGATTATGTAGGTGGAGGTATCCGGCAAATGGCAGGTAATAAACAAAGTGAGAGAAGAAAAATTTTGTTACACACAAAATAAGCCCCCACACAGCTCTGTACAAGGAAAAATGAAAAAGTTATGGATTTTTGAAGGTGGAGAGCGAGAAATGAGCGAAAAAACCCTGCATCCTTAAGGGGTTAAATATACTCAGGATAACAAAATAACACATTCTCTAATTCACTAACAAAAATGCAGCATTTCACAGGTATAATTCCAACCTGCCTTTATCAGTCCTGCTGTACACAATTTCAGTTGCCCCTAGACACAACCCTGTAACTTCTGACTTAGGGTGGTGAAAGCCATCTTGGATTTCTTTGTGGAAATGAGTTTCTCTCTCTGCTCCCTCCACTCTAGCCCTGCCAGGGGTTCTCACTGATACGCATACACTGACTTCCTGCCAGCAGCAGCGTGAGGAGTGTAAAGCTACAAGCAGATAAGTTCTTTATCTGGGGAGGCACAGAAGATCTAGTGTATTGTGGAATAGCAAAGATGTAGGAGAGCTGACTGTGTCATTGTGTGTAATAGATCTCATGGATCTCATAATATCTGATCTGTCTCATCTATCTATGTGTCAGATATTAGTACTATGTTCAGAAGCCATATGAATGTGTATGTACACATGTACCCAGATAATCTAACCATATGTCAGCTCACAAAACTAGATTGATCATGATGTGTCTGCTTAGATAGTCCCCGCTCACAACCTGGGATTTTACACCGACTATCACTGAGTAATAGGAGTAACAATAATTATAATCTTTATTCTTTATATAGTGCCATCAAATTCCGTAGAGCTTTACAAATCATAGGGGACATATACAAAAATAATATTACATTACCGAGTACAAACAATATGGAACAATAGGAGTGAGGGCCCTGCTTACAAGAGCTTACAGACTATGAGGATGAAGGGGGTGACACAAGAGGTAAAAGAGCTTGTATAATGGTCCAGCCATTTTTTATAAGGGAACAATATAAAATAATTTACGAAAAAATTTAATAAATAAAAATTCTGCTGCTTGAACCAGCCATCAGCCGCCATCTTATTTACAGGGTCCAAGGTGAAAGTGACTGCAGAGAAGCCTGGAGCTTGGTATATATCTGCTGTTTGCCGGTTAACAGAGGGTAGATAGGACACAAGATGGATTAGTAAAGGGAGAGTTGACATTTCATGCAGTTAGCAAATATGATAGGCTTGCCTAAAGAGATGGGTTTTAAGAGCATGTTTAAAACTTTGAAGGGTGGGAAATAGTCTGAGAGTCCGGGGAAGGGCTTTCAAGAGAATCTGCTTTAATAGGTAGATCCGTGGTGGTAGGTTTCCTTTAAGTGATACCCTGCTATTAGCTAAAAATAGTTTTTCTTACATCCACATAAATCACCTTTTATCTTATACCTGGCATCAGGGGGAGGGGGGGGGCGTGTCCTGCTCAGCCGCCTTATGCCTCCTTACTGGTCACAGTTCATGTCATGTGACCAGAGTGACATCATCTCAGGTCCATTAGCCTCTTAACAATAGCAAACTGTACCACATGCATGTATCTAACCACATGAAGTCACAGCAGCCTCCGAGGAGGCTGCTGTGATTTCATGTAATCACATACATGATGTACAGTTTGATATTATTAGAAGGCTAAAGGATCTGCGATGATGTCTCTGGTCACATGTCATGAATGTAACACTGTGTAAAAAATCTACACAATAATTCCCATCCTTACATAGTCTATATTTAAATATCAGCAGACAGTCCCTAAGTACAAAGCGACAGAGCAGCGATTTGAAGAGACACAAAGCTGTCAGACAAAATAATGGGACGTGGTTCACTGGCAGCCAGAGAGAGAAGAGTCACAGTCACAGGACATGAGTAACAAATGCTAATTTGCATATCAGAAAAACATCTGTAATTAAGGTACAGTGCCCCACAGGCAGCCAATTTTAGGTGTTATGGGGAGGACTTGTAACCCTTTATCAGCAGACATTGTTAGGGTGGTAAAAATCTGGTGATAGGTCCTCTTTAAGGTCTCATGTACATGACTGTGTGCTCACCGGAGGGAGAAGGGGTGAGTGCTCTTCACCCTTCCCCTCTCCATAGAAAGCCACTGGGTGCCATAGACCTCTATTATTCAGCCCAGGCGTAGGAATCTCCTCACTGGAGTCACGTGATCTCAGGTGCCACCTGAAACTCAGAGATTGTGTGTACCAGGCAGTGTGCAGGAGGCAGCCCCCATCATCTGTTGCTTAGTCACTGTGTCCTTGAAGAACTAATGTCATTTTTACTTTAACTACTGGCATCAATGGGGTGGTTAATCTCATATATCTGAGAGAAGGCGCTGAGGTACACAGCAGCGCGCCCGCTCTTTCTGCAGTGTAATGTACCACATTGACCTGCAGGGGGCGGAGAGTCACAACACACGTAACGCAGGGATGAACTCCGCCCCGGAAAGAACAGTTCCGGCAGGCAGAGCGCGCGCATGCGCAGTGGGTCCGGTATTGCTGCCAGCTGTAGACACCCGGTTAGCGCTGTATCGCTGTCTGTGCGTGGCTGCAGTTAAGGTGAGGAACGTTGCGGAACATATACAGACATTGCGGTCCCCTCAGCTCATTACTGTGTATGCAGTATGTATGTGTGATGTACATCATGATGAGATGTACGGGCGACTGAGGGAATAGACTGTTCTGTATGTCTGGCTGTATTACTCTATATAACACTACCGTATAGTTTGTTGTGACTGTATTTAGATTGCGCAGGCCGTTTTAGTGCTCTGTTGGTGCAGTTTTGTGGTGCTCTGGTTGGGCGCAGCAGGGTGGCGTTCTGGCTGGGACACAGCGGTGGGGGGCGCTCGGGTGAAGTGCAGCGGGTGGGGCACGCGCTGGTGGGACGCCGTGGGTGGGGGGCGCTCGGGTGAAGGGCAGGGGCTGGCGGGTGCTCTGGTGAGGCGGAATGGATGGGGGGGGCGCTCTGGTGAGGGACATAGGATGGATTAGTAAAGGGAGAGTTGACATTTCATGCAGTTCGAGAGTTTGATAGTCTTGCCTAAAGACATGGGTTTTAAGAGCATGTTTGAAACTTTGGAGGGTGGGTATTAGTCTGAGAGTCCGGGGAAGGGCATTCCGGAGAATTGATGCAACAGATTGGAAAAATGCAGAAAGCTATATTTTTCCATCCTGCTTAGATTTGTATACACTCATCAGATGCCATAGGAGGAGAATAGAAGCAACAAATTGCATCCACCCCAGCCTCCACTGCGTGTGTACTTATTACTTGGGGAAACACCCTGAACATCACTTTTCAGGGGGTGGGGGGGACAACCTGTCCCATTGTATGATTCATTTATCTTTATTAAACAAACAAACAAGCAAAACAATAGCGGTATGAGCAACCTTATGGATAAAATCTCTAAACTATCTAAAACCTGGATCACACCCAAAAAAAGTTTACCTAGAGGAAAAATATCTCAAAGATATGAAGTGGCAAAGGAAACCTGTTTAAATGTGTGTTCAGTGTGGAGACACATTCCATTTACATGTTACCATGCATTTGGTTGCTTGGAAAGCGTTTTTCTTCATTGCTGGAAGTATTAGCAGCCATGTTAACACTCAGCTGCATAAACTTCTAGCAAGGAAAGAAAATGCTTTCAGAGCAGGCAAACGCATGGTAACATACGCATGCCCAAAATGCCACTTGTCAACATTGCCTCGAGTCTTTGTTCTCAATTTGTCATTTTGGTCTCCTGAATCCAATAAATTCTGAAGGTTGTGCCTGATTTCTCAGTGGGAGGGGATCAGGGGTTCCTGTTATCACGGTTGGAGGGTGAGCAAACATATTTGAATTCAAATTAAACCACAAAATTATAATTTTTACAATTGGAGAAGAATATGTGATTTTACACTGCTACAGGGAAATGCCGGTGTATGCTTGATAGAAATATTAGCAATAATAAGGTTAGTAGTATGGGCTACTCCTAGGGCAGTTGTGGCGAACCGGGCACGGGTGCCAGAGGTGGCAATCAGAGCCCTTTCTGTGGGCACCCAGGCTTCACCCCAGGACAGAGTTCACCAAACAGGACCAAATCCATCAAATATCCTGCGTGTCCCAGGGGCAACTTGGAGTTGATAGCTATAAGTAAAGTCTGAATTTGCCCTCCTTCTTTTAACTGTATTGGTGGCCTCAGGCGGTCAGATACAATTGAAAGAAGTGTAAGAAAAGGTAGCATAAAGGACACCTGTCAATCAGGTAGGTGTCACGGTCCGTACCTCTACCTGTTGAGCAGCTCACAAGGATCCCATCCCAGCCTTTATCTAGTTATTTCATACATATTCATTGTAAAATCATCTATTCTTTATCAGGAAATGAGGTGGTCACATGGTCAGAGGCCAGTGATGTCACCCTGTTACCCCTCCCCTCTCTCCCCCTGCCTCAGGTTCTGTGTGTAATGTATAGTCAAAGCATGGCTAGTGTGTTTGCTGCATCTGCTGACATGCTGCATCCTTCCTAATATACAGGTGAAGACACGACACTCAGCTGCAAATGAATCGACCTGTTCTGACTGTAACATGGCTGACCTGGAGCTGCTGTATCTCTCAAACACACACACATGTACACACAGGCTGCAGGGGCGTGGCCACCAGCACCAGGAATTCACATCATTAGACAGCATCACTCCATTATTACAGGCTGTCAGTCATTGCACTGGGGGTGTGGCTGTGCCTCCCACTCATGAATAGAGTGGGACAGCTTGAAGTATGCTAATGCCTTACATTGGACATTTCAAAGGTCATTTGACACACAGCTTTATGACCTCATCGCTTAGGTTTCAGCAGTAGAGGGACAATGAAGGGATAGAGGACAATGCTCTCTAATGGCAGTTTATGAAAATATATTTAGTTTAGGGGGGTTATTTTTGCATGACGGGTTCTCTTTAAGTTAATGCCTTAACATTGCCATGGTAGCCATTAACGGGTAAATAAGTGGATTTTGGTTGTAGTTCGGCACTCTGTAGCCCTAAACAGGTTTGCCATCACTGCCTTAGGGTGAATGCCACACTGGCTTTTGATCCCCGTTTTTTGGTCCGTTTTTTGAACATCCGTCAACAAAAAACATATGCGTTTTTGACCAGTTTTAATTAAGATAATTAGTAAGACCTGTCAAAAGGACGAGTTTTCAAAAAATGCATGCATTTTTCAAAACGCCTGCGATCGTTTTAAGGACTGCTTAAAACGAACCAAAACTGGTTCAAAACGCATGAGTGGCATCATCCTTGTAGTTGCCCAGTTTGATTGCAAGTTGCGGTTAATGCAGTCCTCTACTCTTGGGGGAGACTTATCACTGCTTTACACCAGTTTTTTAGCGAGAGAAATAAGCATGCAAGAATTTGCGATAATCAATAGCGACTATGCCACCTCCATGCATGTGGACATAGAGGGGCAGGGGGAGTGGCGTGGGTATGCAATGGGGGCGTTCATTTAAAATAGCGAATTTTGTTTTGCTGGTTTTATGCAGGTTGGACCTAGCCCAGTTTTGTCGGTGGGCCGCTCGCCCGTGGATAGGTTTCCATTTAATTAATATCTGCGTATACAACATTTCTTCATGCAATTTGATTTTAAAATGGTACATGTCAGCACCTGTCCAGCAAACAGCACAACCAGATTGGCGTAGGTCAGACTGGTAAATGGTGCCAAACTGACCCTGCAACATCCGGCAACTAGGGTCCGGCCTCAGCAGATAAAACCACCTTATGAGCGAACCCCAAAAAACGAACCTACAAATGACCCTGAGAGAGCTGCAAGGTGAGAGAGAAAACTTAGAGGGGTGTAGAGGAGCGTGGCGACTGGTGGAGTCGGTGGGCATTTCCCTCTGTTCTTTTCAAATAAACAGCAAATTTAGTTTGCTGGTTTTCATGCAAGGTTGGACCTAGCCTAGTTTTGGCCAGTGGCCGCTTGCCCGCTTTGTCCTGGCCGAACACTGGGAGCTAGTACACGCCCCAGTTGCCTCTACAGTATTACATATTACTAAAAATAAAGTTTTTACAAGTTAGGTCAGGTTTCTGGATTTATTAATTACAGATATGGCAGAGGCAGGAAGGAGGCATTACTCTCAGCTTTACCTATGTAGGTACTTCTAATGATTCTCTGGGAGTTCCTATAAGTGTGGGGTGATGCGACACACGGCGTTTTGAACCCTTTTTTGGCAGTCCGTAAAATCATTTTTGACAGGTTTTTACCAATTATCTATTAAAAATGGTCAAAAATGGATGCGTTTCAAATACATGCGTTTTTGGAAGGACTGCTTAAAAACGCGACCAAAAAGGGTTCAAAACGACTATGTGTGGCATCACCCTTAGACATGCGGTTAGACACGTTCCATTTAAGGACCAAAGGCACTTGGCAGGGTTAGTTTTTACATAGGCAATTTCTGTAATAGACACATTCATTTACATGTTACCATGCATTTGGTTGCTTGAAAGCGGTTTTTCTCATGCTGGAAGTTTAGCCATGTTCAACACTTTCTCAGCTGCATAAATTCTAGCAAGGAAGAAAATGCTTTCAGAGCAGGCAAACGCATGGTAAATACGCATGCCCAAAATGCCATTGTCAACATGCCTCGCCCGAGTCTTTGTTCCCAATTTGTCATTTTGGTCTCCTGAATCCAATAAATTCTGAAGGTTGTGCCTGATTTCTCAGTGGGAGGGGATCAGGGGTTCCTGTTATCACGGTTGGAGGGGAGCAATTACAAAAGCTTTCCCCTTCCTCAGGACTTCTGGCTCTCTACATATTTGAATTCAAATTAAACCACCAACATAAAAAAAAAAAATATGATTTTTACAATTGCGGAGAGATATGTGTGATCGGATTTACATGCTACAGGGAAATGTGGTGTATGCTTGATAGAAATATAGCAACTAATAAGGTTAGTAGTAGTTTAAAGTGTACTTAACATTGTCAGAAAGGACACAAGTAATTACAGGGCAGGAGAAGCTTTAGCGAAAGAAAAATGGATTAATGTTTGTTTACCAAGCTGTAAATTGCAGGGTTTAGAGGAAATGATGCCGGATTGTTCTTGTGCTTGTCTGAAGGAAGGACATTGAGATGTCATGTCACAATGGCTGTGCCTGCCGCTGAAGGGTTTAAGCCACATAATAATACATTGAAATATTTTTAGTACATTGAATTATAACTAGATTCTTTGGGTGTTCCTGCCTCCCGTGCCTGTGCAATTTTTACAAATTCGAAAACATTCTCCGCTGCAAAACACATGCGTTTTCAGTGTGCGTTTAAAGCAACAAAGATTGCACCTTATGACAGCACTCTTAAATTATGTTTGCAAAGTGATGTTAAGCTAATGCTTAAAAATTAATGCATTAAAGCAACATGCAGTTTACAAAACGCATGCGTCAACAGCTATGCAATCAGGCAAATATCGTGATTTATCACTGTTGAATTTGCCACCAGATGTCCTTAGTCCTGCAAGCACATCTCCACACATCGCCCCTAAAAAATACCACAGTCCTTATAGTGTTGAGTCACCTGGATAACACTAATACAGAACCCCTAATTATTATTTATTGTCCAATAAAACATATAATATATGTGATACACATATAGTTTTGAACCTAGTCAAACAACGCAAGTGCATACTTCGCCAACGCATATGTATAAGTTATTTATATAATTTACAGCATATTTTTTTTTAACAATAATAGTAAGGATTAACAAACTAAAACACATTCTTCTACTAATATAACACGTATGTGATGAGGAGGTTTAAAAAGAAACGCATCATATAACTGCGACTCAGTAGTTTATATACTGCCCCCCCCAAAGCCTATATACAGCCCCTATAGATTTCTATCTTTTCCACCATAGTGACTCTCAAATCACATTGATCTCTTTTTTCTAACAAAGACTTCTCCTTACGTCATTTAAGAACTGATCCCCTCTCCTCACAAAGATTGCCTCCCCACCTCCATGCAAAAGCTCCAGAAAGCCAGACACTATTCTGTCATTCATCTTAGAGGAAACTCATACATTAACATCTGTGTCTTAAAAAAAAAATACAATAGTAGAGATTTGAATAATCTTACAGGCAGGCAGCCCACGTTGGAGTACGTATATTGTGGGAGGTGCTACCACCCACACATTAAACCTTAAGGGACTGTGCGTATTGTTTTGTATTGTTTAGTGCTTTAGAAGAAAGCTTTTATTTTATATAAGGTTTAAATTGGTTAAATTAAAAGAAAGATGGGGTCAAGAGTAGTAGAACTATTAAGGGTCATTAAAAGTGTAAATCTTCAGTCATTTGTGTGTATTACTTATTAGTTTTTATGGATACCTGCTCTGTCACCTTATCAAACAGATGTCCGACTTTTCTTTTACGAACACATATAACATAGATTAGTCCACGTTGCATGCACGACTTTGCTACTAAAATAGTGTGTCTATAACTATATCCATTACTTGGACTACAAGAAGATAAATTAAAGGAAGTCAAAAAAACGTTTTTAAAACCATCAAGGATATCTTAGCTCCTCTTGATCACCTTGAAAGAAATTTAGAAAGATGTCAGTGTCAGGCTGCTAATTATACATCCCTTGCACAGTTCTCTACATGATAGATGCTTCCCTCTACCAGTGGAGAGGGAGTGACGTCACAATGGGAGTGATATTCTAGCGGTGCAATAATCAATTAGCAGCTGGAGTGCTGAGGACATTCGTCCCTGCGCCTTGTGCTGCCATTGAAGTATCTTTTCTAGGTGTTCCCAGGGTGTCAGCTTAGAGAGACCACACGGCAACATCGTAGGACCTAGGTGAATATCTTAGATGTTTGTTACTATTTTTAATGTTGATTTCCTTCAAGTTACTTTTAGTCACACGATTCACTAAAAAAAAACACCTGATTGTTGCTGAAACGAATGCTGAAAATTATTCCCAATCTCTGAAATGCCATAGAGCTGTAGAATAATCTCCAGTATTACTAGTCATTTATTCACATAAACCTCTGCTTATTTCCTAACTTTGAGTCCAGCTCTGCTCATGGTTCATAAGAAGATTTAAATGAATAGGACATAAAAAAAAAATCCACAAATTTGTTAGTTCCTCTCTGGGTCTGTTGTGTTTTAATGAATGTAGGCAGAATTTACGTTGGCATACGTAACGTGACAATCCGTGACACTAATTTCATGTGATCAATCCGTTCTCCTAGAAGCAGGAAAATCCTGTGTCCCAGGAGCATACTGATGAACATAGCGTCTTCCCCTCTCACCACATTAAAGGTTTAACGATAGAATAGAGGTTGGGAAAAAAAAATAGCATGGTTTTAAAGCAAAGCATGAGGCTTGGTATTTTCTGTAAAGAAATACATAGTGGCCCTTAAGTGGCTACCCTTACAGCAGATTTAGACGTCCGTTTAGTGCTTAAATGTATTCGCGACAGCATGGGATAGATAAAGAGCTGCTGAGTAATAATAATCTTTATTCATAGCGCCATCAAATTCCGTAGCGCTTTACAAAGGGAACATACAAAATAATTACATACAGAGTACAACAGTCTATGGACAAATAGGAGTGAGGGCCTGCTTGCAAGAGCTTACAGTCTATGAGGGATGAGGGGGTGACACAAGAGCTTACAGTCTATGAGGGTGAGGAGGGGTGACACAAGAGCTTACAGTCTATGAGATGAGGAGGGGAAAAGAGATGACAATAGAGGATGTGGGGGGGTGACACAAGAGCTTACGTCCATGGGAAGGGGTGACACAAGAGCTTAAAGTCTATGGGATGAGGGGCACAGAGCTTCAGTCTATGAGAATGTGGGCGGTGACACAAGAGCTACAGTTCATGAGGATGAGGGGGGGGTGACAAAAGAGTAAGTCTATGAGATGAGGGGCACACAAGAGCTTAAGCTATGAGGATGAGGAAGGAACAAGAGTTACAGTCTATGAGGATGAGGAGGACACAAGAGCTTACAGCTCTGAGGATGAGAGGAAGGACACAAGAGCTACAGTTATGAGCAGAAGGGGTGACACAAGAGTAAAAGAGGTTGTATAATGGTCCAGCATTCTTTATAAGGGAACAATATAAAATAATTATAAATAATTTACTAATAAGATGTTGCTGCTTGAACCAGCATCAGCCGCCATCTTATTTACAGGGTCCAAGGTGAAATGACTGCAGAGAAGCCTGGAGCTTGGTATATATCTGCTCTTTGCCGGATGACAGACGGGAGATAGGACATAGGATGGATTAGTAAAGGGAGAGTTGACATTTCATGCAATTCGAGAGTTTGATAGTCTTGCTTAAAGAGATGGGTTTTAAGAGCATGTTTGAAACTTTGGAGGGTGGGTATTAGTCTGAGAGTCCGGGGAAGGGGATTCCAGAGAATTGATGCAACAGAATGGAAAAATGCAGAAAGCTATATTTTCCATCCTGCTTAGATTTGTATACACTCATCGGATGCCATAGGAGGAGAATAAAAGCAACAAATTGCATCCACCCCGGCCTCCACTGAGTGTGCACTTATTACTTGGGGAACACCCTGAACAACACTTTTCGGGGGGTGGGGGGGGACAACCTGTCTCATTGTATGATTCATTCTCTTATTAAACAAAACAAATAGAAATAGACAAACAAACAATAGCGGTATGAGCAACCTTATGATAAAATCTCTACTATCTAAAACCTGGACACACCCAAAAAAAGTTTACCTAGAGGAAAAATATCTCAAAGATATGAAGTGGCAAAGGAAACCTGTTTAAATGTGTGTTCAGTGTGGGACACGTTGTAGCACATGACACTACTTCTATTAGGGAGCATATAAGGTTTAAAGGGAACACCGGACTATTAGCTGTAAAGGCTAGTGGTACCCTATATTATGTGTCCTGCTTCATGCTGGGCTACATCTTTCCTTGCCTCTTTGGCTTGGGCTCGCCTCCTTGCCTATGGCTCGGGTTATCAACAATTTTTTTTTCTTTGTCCAGTAGTTGTTTTCTAACTAACACACAGCAATGTTGGGGGAAAATGGTTTTCCTATTCATTTGTACCTTACACAGAATGACCTGGTGTTGGCATTTTACCTACATTTTGCAGAGTGTAACTATAAATATGCACCAGGGTTTTTCCATTACATGTTCTGTTCTGAAAAACTCCCAGACCTTATAATTGCACTTCAGCTGATGCCTTTATAGCACCTTGACACATGGAACATTTTACTAGACTAGAACCGTTGTCATGGAGATCCAGAACCTGCATGACCCGTATCTGTCAAGGAAACATTTCTCAATGTCACATTCCTCTAGGGGTCTGTGGGAAATTATTGTACATATTAATTGCAAACAGTCATGGGTATGTTCTCCTCATGGATTGTACAGTGGCACCTTAAAAGCTGAGCTTACAGGAAAAGAAATGTAACACCTCCCGCTCTCCATTTTACATAATCAAGGAGATATATTTCATTTACAGAATGTGATAGTTGTAATACATATCCATGATTGGTGTCACCCTCTGCCTTTAAAACCGCATCAGTTCTATCAGGTACAATTGGGCACATTTTTGCAGGAAATCCGGGCTGACATTGGATAATTCTGTAAAATACCCCTATTATACATCACTGGTAGGTCTACAGTAGAAGATAAACCCTCTATAGAAAATGCCTTCTTTTCCTCCACTACGGACAATACATTATTTCACCACTTATTTGTAGCTCCTATCTGAACAATCGGTTCTGGATCATTACTGTCTATGGCACTGATGGCCAACCTTTTAAACTCAGTGGGGGTCATTTACTAAGGAAAAAAGGATCCAATATCCAGCCAGTTGCGGAACTCTTCAAAATTCTTTATTAAGGCACTATTTAAAATCCAATCAGGAAAACGCGACGCGTTGACGGGCAACCGCCTAGTCATGAGCCATGCTAAGACGGTTACCCGTCCGAACGCTGTCAGCGTTTCTTCCCTGATGGATTAATAATGTGCCTTAATAAAGAATTTTGAAGAGTATGTCATTTCAATAGTTATAATGGCACTTCTTATTCTTACCCAATTTTATGTACTATCACACTAACTCACACACTTTAAGGGTTAAAAAGTAAGTTAATGTATTAGAGTTTTGGGCCTAATTAGAGTGGTTTATAAAATGTTTGTTTGTTTATTACTGAAGAACAAATATTTTTAGAAACCACTTTTGTCGTGCCTACAACTTGTAATACTTTATGCCATTAATGTTTCAATTAAAGTGTTCTTTTCAGTTAGAATTCAGTGTTGCCCTTCCCCTTGCCATCTCTAGTATGCTCATACTATACCTCATACCATATATATATATATAGGCAGTGATGGCGAGTGGCACTCGGAGCCCTTTTTGTGGGCACTCAGGCCTTTACAACAAGAATAGTTTGCCAGATACTACTCAAGGCTTTCTCCTGCGGTCCAAGACAGCTGAGGATGTGCCTGCTCAGAGCTATTTTAAAGCAACATCCTTGGCTGCCAGGACTACAGGAGGAGCAAGAAGTGTGGATAGAGACCCGTATCTGTCAAGGAAACATTTCTCAATGTCACATTCCTTAGGGGTCTGTGGGAATTATTGTACAATATAATTGCAAACAGTCATGGGTATGTTCTCCTCATGGATTGTACAGTGGCACCTTAATAGCTGAGCTTACAGGAAAAGAAATGTAACACCTCCCGCTCTCCATTTTACATAATCAAGGAGATATATTTCATTTACAGAAGTGTGTATAGTTGTAATACATATCCATGATTGGTGTCACCTCTGCCCTAAACCGCATCAGTACTATCAGGTACAATGGGCACATTTTTGCAGGAATCCAGGGCACTGGCTAATTCTGTAAAATACCCCTATTATACATCACTGGTAGGGCTACAGTAGAAGATAAACCCTCTTAGAAAACACCTTCTTCCCCACTACGGACAATACATTATTTCACCACTTATTTGTAGCTCCTATTGAACAATCGGTTCTGGATCATACTGTCTATGGCACTGATGGCCAACCTTTAAACTCAGTGGGGGTCATTACTAAGGAAAAAAGGATCCAATATCGCCAGTGCGGAACTCTTCAAAATTCTTTATTAAGGCACATATTTTAAAATCCACATCAGGAAGAAACGCCGACGGTTTCGGACGGGCTACCGTCCTAGTCATGAGCCAGACTAAGGACGGTTAGCCCGTCCGAAAACGAGTCCGCGTTTTCTTCCCTGATGTGGATTTTAAAATATGTGCCTTAATAAAGAATTTTGAAGAGTATGTCATTTCAATAGTTATAATGGCACTTCTTATTCTTACCCAATTTTATGTACTATCACACTAACTCCAACACTTTAAGGGTTAAAAAGTAAGATTAATGTATTAAAGTTTTGGGCACTAATTAGAGTGGTTTATAAAAATATTTGTTTGTATTGATTACTGAATAAACAAATATTTTTAGAAACCACTTTTGTCAGTGCCTACAACTTGTAATACATTTATGCCATTAATGTTTCAATTAAAGTGTTCTTTTCAGTTAGAATTCAGTGTTGCCCTTCCCCTTGCCATCTCTAGTATGCCTCATACTATACCTCATACCATATATATATATATAAGGCAGTGATGGCGAGTGGCACTCGGAGCCCTTTTTGTGGGCACTCAGGCCTTTACACCAAGACATAGTTTGCCAGATACTACTCAAGGCTTTCTCCTGCGGTCCAAGACAGCTGAGGATGTGCCTTGCTCAGAGCTATTTTAAAGCAACATCCTTGGCTGCCAGGACTACAGGAGGAGCAAGAAGGTGTGGATAGAGATGGATTGTCATTAGAGCTTCTGCTCTGGGTCTCCTGATTCTTCCTCTTCAGGGGACC
Organism: Engystomops pustulosus; assembly: GCA_019512145.1. Lineage (NCBI taxonomy): Eukaryota > Metazoa > Chordata > Amphibia > Anura > Leptodactylidae > Engystomops > Engystomops pustulosus. The sequence continues at coordinate 39,884,010 of CM033642.1, read as the reverse complement.
CTGGAGGGAAGCTACAACCCAAATTTTTCCATCATCTTTCTATTGTATTGGTGAACTCAGGACCTGTGATACATCAGGGATCAATAAGTTACTGCTTATAGTGTCTTGATGCCACTTTGCGACATATAAGTGGGTTTTGGTTGTAGTTTGGGCTAATTTAAGTGCTGGAGGAATACAGTGGATTCACAGTTATCAGTTTAGTGTATGCAATACACCAGACTCGTGAGAAGTTCCCCGTATTATTTTCGTTCTCATATTAGCCATTTTTTTTCCAATTTAGGTTGTAATACTTCATAATAACCCAACAGAACGACTTTGGTATAAAGCTTTCCTGCACATGATGATCTTTGTTTGATTTTCTACATTAATGGTATCACATGTCTATCATTTTTATCACACACATTGAATTATTTTTAAGTTAAGAAAATACATTTTAGTGCAATTAATTATTGAGGTAGATTTTTAAGAGTTTTTGTAGATGGAAAATAAACCAAGATGAGGGCTGCACGTTGGCTGAGTCAGTATCACTTCTGCCTTGCAGTGCTGGGGTCCTGGGTTTGAATCCCACCCAGGTCAACATCTGCAAAGAGTTTGTATGTTCTCTCCATGTTTGCGTGGGTTTCCTCCGGTTTCCTCCCACACTCCAAAACATACTGTTAGGTTGTTTAGATTGTGAGCCCCATGGGGATAGGGACCGATTTGTCATGCTTTGTGCAGCGCTGCATAATCTGTGCACTATATAAATAAAGAATTATTATTATTATAAGATGCTGGCAGTGAAACAAGGTTACAGCAGGATAGATTCCTATTCAACACCAGTCATTTATTTATCCATTCATTCTTGACTGTGAGAACTGAAGTGTTTATCTAGGGAGCTGATTCAATTTTGGATTTATTGAGTTGGGTCATATTAGAACATTTTAAATGTCAGCTAAACTTAGCTGCTCACAATTTAATATATAGCAGGAACGTACAAGGTACATGGGAAATAATATCTTCATAGTGAAAATCGCCAAAAATTCTAAAAACATTTCTGAAGGTCCGATAGAAATTTACAAAAACTAAGAATCCAGTTTATAAAATGTTTAAGGGTATATTGTACCATCTATTAAGTCCGCTTCTAGCACCCGCTCACAAACGGAGCCGCAACAGAAGCGGCGGCTGTCAGCTGTATATAACACTTGGATCGATCGGAGCCGGCTTCGAGCGCGGGTGTTAACCCCTTACATGCCACGGTCATGCATGACCGCGGCGTGTAAGGGTCTTCACTGTAGGGATCAGATCCCCGTGCGCTTCCAGGGGGATCGATCCTCTTGCCTGGGCAGCCCCAGGGTCTGCTGAGTTCCCTGGGGCTGCTTAATGTTTCTGCCAGTCAGATCTCTTCCGGGTCTGACTGTAAACTGTCTGAGCATTTTTGAGCATGCCAGACAGGTTACACTGCTCTACAATGAATTAGTATTGTAGAGCAATGTATTGGACTTGAACCAGCAATTACAGCATCGCTGGTTAAAGTTTGTATAAGTTAAAGAAGTTAAAAAAATAAGTTTAAAATATTCAAATAAATAAAAATATAAGCCCCTAAAATGTCACTTTCCTATACAAACACTTAATGAAGTATAAAATACACACAAAAACACCACATATTTGGGATCGCCTTGCCTGTATCAATCTGTTTAATAAAACAGAATTGTTACTGAACCTGCACTGTAAATGCCGGGAACCCCCCAAAGTGATCTGAAAATAGATAATTTTTAATTAATACCCTTAAAAAATGCTCTAAAAAGTGATTTAAAAAAGTTACAAACTCTAAAATAAGACCACTACAAAGAACTCTTCTTGCAAAAATATAAGCCCTCAACCAGATTCAGCAGCCGAAAAATAAAAAACTTATGCTGCTGAAAAGACGGTTATGACAGTGAAAGATAAAATAATCCTTTATTAGTCCCATATGGGGAAATTCACAAATTAACAAGATTCAGTAAAATTTAATAAAATACACAAAAACCTAGTACATCTAGTAAAATACATGGAATCTTAAGTTCCTGATTAATTTGAGTGCAATGACTATCTGCTTCAAAAGTAGAGAGTTTAGAATTTTGAAAATAAAGAATTTTTCTAATTTTTTGCCAAATTTTCATTTTTTTCATGACTAAACACAAAAGATATCATCCGAATTTGTAAACTTATTTGAAGTACAAAGTGTCACGAAAAAACAGTCTCATAATCCCTTTGATATCTTACAGCTTTCCAAATCTATAACCACTTATAGTGACACAGGGCAGATTTTAAAAATGGGGCTGTGCCCTAGAGGCTAAATTAGGAGTCCTGAAGGGTTTGAAGCGAACCTATCACAAGGAATGTCATATTTAGTTGGTGACCTGTTACAATAGTCTATGCTATGTTGTTTTGAAAAATGCCTATTGTCAGCATTTTGAATCTTTTCAGTAGTTTATATTACATTACCTGGCTCCCTGCCAGCAGTGTGTGGTGAGTGCCGTTGAAGAAACGGGACAGCTGCAGCCTGTGTGAGCCAGTGTCAGTCTCCTCTCCTCCACACTCACACAGCTCCCTCCCTCTCTCCACATTGTGTCTTGTTCATTGAGCAAAAAGGAGTGGAGGAAGAATACATGAGGAGACACAGGCGCACACAGGCTGTAGCTGTCCCCTCTCTTCCCCGGAACTCTGGAACTCCGGAACATGCTGCTGGCTACTTATACGAAGTATACAAAGTACTGAAATGGTTCAGATTGCTGACAAAGGAATTTTTAATCAACGTAGCATAGGCTATTAAAACCTGGCACCAGCTAAAAATCACATTCCTGGTAATAGGTTCACTTTGGGTGGCATAATGACTAGCAAGCCGCTGTATGTTTAATGAATATCTTGAGCTATGAATATGTTTCACTTATTGACATGTTGATAGAAACCATTGGGTCCCATGACGGTATGGTGGTTTTGACCCTCTACTACTCCTGCTATTGTATTCTGTCCCATGTAGTTTACCCTCTTCTCTCCTCTGCCCAGACACCATTTTATTGTTTTGGTTTAACTCTGCCCTCTTGCTCTGATTGGTTTGCTATTGATCCCATGATGCCTCATCAGATAGACCAGGATATTTAAATATATATTTTTAATATATATTTTCATCTTGTGGACTTTATAGGTCACCATAGGGACATTTATTAATCTCTGTAAAAATGTATGTCCCGTATGTTTTTTAGAAAGAAGATCTGTTCTTGCTAAACATCACACATTTAATCAAGCATATTTGTTGATATTTCTAGTACATGGGAGGTGTTGAGGTAGATTTTCAGTAAGTTCAGTAAGTGTATTAGGTGTGTTAGGTAAAAAAAATCATTTATTGTAGAGAGATTTGTGATTTAAGTTAAAATATTCCACACCACATATTGAATAGCTATATAATTCATGTACACAATGTTAAATACGACAAATATGTCATCTTTAGGCGCTGCATAAAAAATGACACTTCCTCTAGAGCAGTGGTGGCGAACCCATGGCACGGGTGCCAGAGGTGGCACTCGGAGCCATTTCTGTGGGCACTCAGGTTATCACCCGAGCAAAGTGTTCACCAGGAACAAATCCACCAAATCTTCCTGCAGACCCAGGCAACTTAAGAGATGCTGGTCTCAGTGCCGTTTTAAAGCGACACTTTATTGGTTGTTTGGAACTGCAGGAAAAGTGAGAAGGTGTGGACAGGGCTGCATTACCTTTGGAGGTCCTCCTTCTGGACCAACCATTCTTCCTCTACAGAGAGACCCTGGAGAGAAGCTACAATGAGAGTCTGAATTTGCCCTCCTTCTTTCAACTGTATTGGTGGCCTCAGGTGCCGATACGATTGAAAAATGTGAAAGAACAGGTAGGAATTAGTTACTGATTAAAATACCATGTTGGCACTTCATGGTAAATAAGTGGATTTTGGTTGTAGTTTGGGCACTCGGTCTCTAAAAGGTTCGCCATCACTGCTCTAGAGTATGTCATTGCTACATTTTGATAAGACATCAATATTATTGTTTCATTTGGAATATGGTGTATCAAAATCACAGAAGGTGCTTGAAGTGAACTGCAGGTCGATCTGCAACATTTACAGTTGGGGTGCCCTGTAATGATTGCACTGGATATGAAGAAATAAAAGTTAGGCCCCATGCACAGAACAGTATTGAAGGCTGTGATCTGGATTCACAAATTGCGGTCAGATCACGGCCCCTGTAGAGCTCTATTACACCCGGTCATGGTGCGGTGTCGTAACAGAGCTGTAAAAGCAGGTCCTGTTCCTGTCTGGTTTTGCGGCATGGCTTCCTATGGAGAGGGTAGGGGTGAGCTCTCTCACCCACCCCCAACCACATTATACACTCGGCCAAAAACAGAACCTGAACCTTACCTGGTTTATGCATTTTAAAACATCGTTGTGTGCATGAGGCCTTCAGCACATATTTGCAATTTATAGTTAAAAACAAAGAGGGCGTGGTTGTACCAATAGTTGCCTTTATGTTTTTTCTTTCCTAGACTAAGCGGATGCCTAATCATAGACTATCATTGTTGTGGGTGTTCAGTGATGTCACCAATGTTCAGCTACACACAAGATGAGACTCTGTCACATGGGGCACTGCTCACCCCTTCCTTCTCCATAGCGACGCATGGCACCCAGCCGTAAATACGGGTAAAGATATAGCATGGTCCATAACATGGTCCTGTGCACTGTACAGTGTACCGCCATTGTACCGCAGATGGGAGACTGTGGCGAGGTATATATCTTACGGCCGGATATACAGTATGTCCCCACAACGTCCATGTGAAAGGGGCCTAACAGAAATATTATAGTACTATCCCTCATAATGCTCTAATGATTATGACAATTCTGTGTTTTTCCTCTAACCCTTGTTCAGGATGATAAATTCTAATTCTGTCTCTATATCCCCATGAGTAATGGCAGATCTCCCGTGTTCTGTGAACACTTGTAGTGATTGATAGAAAGGCAGGCTGCTTATCATGTCAAACCTCAGGCTGACAGTGAACTGCTGGGAGCTAGGGCTCTAGGTTGGAACAAAATATTTTCATTTTCTTCCTTTATACTAGCAATTCTGACCGAGTCTTGATATATATGGCAGCTTTGATCAGATAGATGGTAGATATGTTATGGTTCATTTGATACCTCAGAGGACTTCACTTCATGACAGTTCTCTGTTTTGTAACGGTACTTGACATATGGTACCAGCTGTAGAGCTAACATGTTTCTGGGCATGTACATTTTATTGGCATTTACTTACAGTTTTGGATATATTTTGTTTTATGCAAAATAAAAAAAAATAAGATCCTCCATCTTCTAAAATACAGATGTTAACTAGAATTTAGGTATGGTTGTCTTGGAGAAGTTTTTGGAGTTGTTATCATGTTGGTATACTACCTTACGGCACAGCTTCCGAGGGGAGGGGATCATACTCAACATTAGTGTGTCACAGTACATGTTGGCATTTATGGTACCCTCAAAAAACTGTAGCTCCCCACAACCAGCAGCAATCGTGCATCTCCATGACACTACCACCATTGTAGGCTGACACACTGACACCACATGGACCAAATAAATTTATCTTGGTTTCATCACACCACAGGACATGCTTCTAGTAATCCATGTCTGTAGTCTTCTGTGGGCTTTCTCCAGCCCGTGTCTGTCCTTTCCTTTCCCATTTTACTGTCCATTCACAAATAGCAGCATTCCACTCTGGATATGATACTGAGTACATACACCAACTTCTTTGGTCAACCACGTTAAGGCCTGTTGTGAGTGTCATTTTACTTCTAGCATAAGCCAGTGATCGCCAACCTTTTTGAAATCAGTGCCAGTTTGCACCAAAAATGTTTTTGTTTCCAGGGACCATGTTGGCCCCACCCATGGTCCAGCTCTATAAAAGCAGAAGTTTTGTCACTTTTCTGGTATGGAACATTTAGACGCTGTTAACTTGTTCACACTGTACCAAGGATGAAATATATCAACAATAATTTTATAGAACTAAATGTTGCTGCTCATCAATCTTGGTAGAGTTATAAGGCAATGTCCAAACAATGTGAAGTAAGAAGAATGTTCTTTTCTGGAGCAAACTTTAAACTAAACCTGGGTTCACATCACGTTTTGTTCCATATGTTGTAAGGACACATCGGGAAGATTCTGAGGTGTCCTTACAACGTATAGCACGGATGTTTCCCACTTAATGCTTATACAGTGGGATAAGCCTTTTTCAGCCGATGCAATGTATACTGGGCACACGGAGGCAACAACTATCCCTCTGTCTGCCAGTATATGTCAATGTATACTCTCAGCATATATGTCACAAGCTTACCCCATCTATACGCTGAGTATATACAAAAAACGAGATGCGATCCCAGCCTAAGTAATAAACCAAGGTGGTGTAGGAAGCCTTCAGATGTTCTTCCTGCTTAGCAGGACATATTCTCTTGTGGTACTCTAAGCTTTGTACTAACTTCCTGTTCTTTTTTTTCTTTTCTTCAAGTCCCCTTTGTCTGGTTCAGAATGGCAGCCAGTGGTGTGCACACGAAGAGCAAAGTCACGGTTCATAAGGAAGTTTGGGATTTCCTCAACAAAGAGACTCCATCCAAACTTAACCGACTGAGAGAGGACAATGGAGTTCGCATTTTGATTGATGGTGAAACTTCTGAAATTTATGTACTGAGGTTGTCCTTTGATAGCCAAGTTCCTGCAAATACTGTTTCAATTGTCAGAAAAGCTCTTAAATCTCTGTTAAGAGATGCTGAGAAAGAGTTAAAAAAATCCTGCAAACAACATCAGATTTCAGGTTGCATGGCTTACGCAGATAAAAACAGTGAACATGCGGGTGAGCTACATCTCCGTAATGTATATAGCAGAGGTCAGCAAAGTACGAGTGGCCGGGGATTACCTGGAAGTTCCAGTGGGGGAGCAAGTGGTAGTCATGGGAACTCGCGTGACCACCGAAGAGAGGAGGCGGAAGATGACCGAGAGAACCAATGTCCCATTTGCCTGGGTGAGATTCAAAATATAAAAACCCTGGAGAAGTGCCAGCATTCGTTCTGTGAGGATTGCATCACCAGGGCTCTGCAAGTGAAGAAAGCATGTCCAATGTGTGGTCGTTTCTATGGGCAGCTTGTGGGCAACCAACCTGAGAATGGTAGAATGTTAGTATCCAAGGACTCCAGCCTTTTGCTTCCGGGTTATGAAAAATATGGCACGATTATCATCCAGTATGTCTTCCCTCCAGGCATTCAAGGGGTAAGAGATATTTCACTTGTATCTATACTGTGAAGGGACCATAAATCTGGTAGTAAACCTTGTGGGTTTGTATTGGTAGAGAAAGAAGATAGCTCTACTGCCAACAACTTTTCTTTCTGACCCCTACATATGCAAATTTGGTTGACTCTACTGAGTCTATATGTGCTCTCAATAGGGAACTTCTGACAGCAGCTTAAAATAAATTAGACATTCTAAAATTGTACATACCCCATCTTTTTCCTGACATCTGATGACCTACACATTAGGAGGTTGGTCTGTCGTGCCAGGATGGTCTGAATGGGCCAGGGTTCATCTCATATGTTGGCCACCTTTACTCAACAGCTATAATTCACATCTGTAGTTATAGGAGCACAGTGTGTGTCTTAAAAGGAGACTGCCAGTTTTTCTAACACAAAGCTGAATTAGCAGCCTTAAAGGACACCTGTCATCAGGTCTATGTCACTAGTCCTGTCACTACTACCTGTTGGAGCAGCTCACAAGGATCCCATCCCAGTCTTTATCTAGTTATTTCATACATTATTCATTGTAAAATCATCTATTTTTTATCATGTAAATGAGGCTGTTCACATGGTCAGAGGCAGTGATGTCAGCCCTGTTACCCCTCTGCTGTCTGCTGACATGCTGCATCCTCCTAATACACAGAGACACAGACTTCAGCTACACAAGTACCTGACATGTTCTGCTATAACATGGCTGCAGCCTGGAGCTGTTGTATCTCTCCTATACACACACAGGCTGCAGGGGGTGTGGCCAGCAGCAAGCACATGGAAACATTACACCATTATACCTCACATCATTATACATCACACCATTATACAGGCTGTCAGTCAAGCACTGGGGGTGTGGCTGTACCTCCCACTCATGAATAAGGAGGACAGCTTGAATATGCTAATGACTCATTGGATATTTCACAGGTCATTTGCATACAGCTTTAGGACCTCATTGCTTAGGTTTACAGGCATGTAGAGGGACAATGAAGGGATAGAGGCAATGCTCTCTAATGGCAGTTTATGAAAATATATTTAGATTAGGGGGGTTATTTTGCATTACCTTTTGTATAAGTTTTTAGTAGCAGCTGGAAAAAAGGCATACTCCGGAATTGTAGCTGTATTTGGTACACTTCTGTGTAAGATCACACAGCACATCCCCCCTGCTTTAAAAGCAGTAACGGGCTTCTGGTTGGATATTACAGCAGGGGAGGGAATCTGGAGCAGGTTGAATTCAGAGATCAAAGATTACAATAGTATTCAGATATTTCAGGTATTTAAATGTTTTTTACAGTCCTGCTGCTACTAACATCACACAATATGGTATGGTAATACAGCTCTCCAATGCCAATACCTAACACTGTCTGCAGCACGGTATGCTCAAAGCTTCTCCTTGACACCCTTTAAGTTTTCAAAAAGTTCATTCCTTGGAGAATATCTCTCTTTTTAACTTTACCAGATTACTTCTGACAGATTTTAAGTTACATCACAGTGGGGCAGATTTACTTACCTGGTCCATTCGCGATTCAGCGGTGCGTTCTCTGCTGTGGATTTGGGTCTTCCGGCGATTCACTAAGGCAGTTCCTCCGCCGTCCACCAGGTGTCGCTGCTGCGCTTTTTTAAAATGCGGTGGTTTCTCTGAATCTGCTGGGTTTTCTTTTGGCCACGCCCCCCGATTTCCGGCACGCCTGCGCCGATGTGCCACAATCCAATCGTGTGCACCAAAAACCCGGGGCAATTCAGGGAAAATCGGCGCAAATCGAAAATATTCGGGTAAGACGTTGGGAAAACGCGAATCGGGCCCTTATTTTAAATGACCCCCATTATATACGTATACTTTGTATATTTTTCTGATTCTTTAAGAGGACAACACCCGAGAAAATTGTTTTAATTGACACTTTGAGAAGTTGTCTCCAAGAAATTTCACTTTATTTTTTTGGTGGCTTTATACCGTATATACTCGAGTATAAGCTGAGACACCTAATTCTAACACACAAAAAAAAAAAAACCTGGGAAAACCTATTAACTCGAGTATAAGCCGAGGGTGGAAAATGCATTGGTCACAGCCTTCCCTGTATGTAGCCAGCAGCCACCCAGTATATAGCCAGCCCCTGATCCTAGTATATAGCCAGCAGCACGTCCCCCAGTATATAGCCAGTAGCCCTCTAGTATATAGCCCCCCTAGTATAGCCAGCAGCCCCCTTGTATATTGCCTTTGCCTGCACCCTTGTATATAACCAGTGCCTGCCCCTTGTATATAGCCAGCAGCCCCTTGCCCAGCCTAAAAACCCCCCCAAAAAACTCTATACTCACCTTTCTGACGCCCCCCGCAGGTCCTCTTCTGTCTTCTGAAGCTCCAACTCCATCTACAAGTCCACGTGCACTATGATGTTGGCAGGCGGCTGACGCCATGGTGTGTTCGAAGCAGGGGACCCGATGATGGAGCCGGAGCTTCAGAAGATATAAGAGGACTTGCAGGGGTTGAAGGAAAGGTGAGTATAGAGTTTTTTTTTGTTTTTTTTCCCTCCGAGCCCTTTCTGTGGGCACCCAGGCCATCGCCCCAGCATGAAGTTCACCAGACAGGATTCCAAGAATCTTCCTATATAATCTTCCTCCAATGATATTTGCCCTCCTCCTTTCAGCTGTGTTGGTGTCTTTAGGAGGCTTAACAATTGGAAGTTGTCAATTGAAAGTTGTCAAAGAACAAGGAGAAACAAATTACTGCTTAAATTGCTGTGCTGGCACTTTGCAATAAATAAGTGGTTTTTGGTTGAAGTTTGGGCACTCAGGCTCTAAAAGGTTCACCATCACTGCCATAGACTCAAGTACAAGCCGAGTTAGGGGTTTTCAGCACATTTTCGGCTTATACTCGAGTATATACGGTAAGTATTTTTTAACCATTGGTTATCTAGTGTCAGTAGTGCTCTGGCATCTGCAGTTTGTATTTGTGTATGAATACTAATTATCTTGATCAGATTGATGAAGGTAGGCTTCCACTTTTGGCTGAGTGTTTTTATAATGAGTTCCTCATGTTCTCTGCTCTATGGAGTGATCTTAGTTGTGTCTTACCAGATATGTCAAGTGCTTGGTTACTTGACTGTTCTGAACCAAATAAAAACATAATGCAGGAAATATCTTAAGCCTTTTCTACCTATTATCCACTAAATATTAATTGGAGCTACTTGAAAGTAATACTTATGAATACTTGTGTATGGGATGATTTGGTTACTAGCACAAAGCACAGACCATTTTCATTATGTCCTATAGTCTAATAAACTAACTGTAAATCGGGGAGATTTTATATTTTTTATAGAAATATTCTTGTAGCAAACAGCTAAATAAATGACCAGAGGGGTAAGTAAAGCCTAACTCCTTACCACCGCTAATTCTTAATTGTCATGGCCTCATGCACACGACCATATGTTTTTTCCTTATGAGCATGTATGGCACCGTTTCTGTACCGTATCCATATAAAATATGGTGGGCGGGTAAATGATGGCTGACTATTGGCTGGCTGACAGTATGCACCTCCCACTGCTTCTGGTCTCCCTGGAAACTACACGTATATATATCAGTACAGGCATTCCCCGGGTTATGAACAAGATAGGTTCTAAAGTTGAATTTGTATGTAAGATGGAAATGTATATTTTATAATTGTACCTCCAGACAAATTTTTTTTGGTCTCTGTGACAATTGCATTTAAAAAATGTTGGATTGTCAGGATTAAAAATAAAGCTTAACCCCTTACTGACGTGACTTAGTATTACGTCACATACCGGATGCGGGTGCATGAAGAGGGCTCACGCGCTGAGCCCTCTCCATAGCCGTTAAGTCTTTGCTGCATATTGCAGCAAAGACTTACCGATAACACCCGCGATCGGTGTCAGAACCAATCGCGGGTGTTTTCCTGCTGATCGCTGCTGACGAAGCTGCCGGCGGCTACAAAAAGATGGATCATCGCTCCCCGTGACGTCATTGGGGAGCGGCGATCCGTCGCCTTGTTAGCCTCAGGTCTTCCGAAGACCCGAGGCTACTTCGGGTTAACCCATGCATTACAATGCATTACAATCAGCACATTGTAGTGTATGAGGAGTAAAATCCCCATATACTGCCATACAGTAGTAAAGTACCCTAGGGAGTCTGAAAATTAGCAAAAATAAAAATAAGAAAAAAGTTTTAAAAAAAATATAATCAAAAAAACTAAAAACTCAAATCACTTCCCTTTCCCTAGAACTGATGTAAAAATAAATAAACAGTAAAAATCATAAACACATTAGGTATCGCTGCGTCCGAAAATGCCCGATCTATCAAAATAAAATAACGTTTTTTCACTGCATTTAACCCTGTAACAGAAAGTCGTGCCCAAAGTCAAGAATGACACTTTTTTGCCATTTTTTAAAAAAATAAAAAATTCTATAAAAATTGATCAAAAGGTCGCACAGTCGCAAAGTATAAAAAAGTTTATTAGCGGCAGAAGAAGGCAAAATCCCCCCAAAAATTTTTGTACAGGAGGTTTTAGTTTTTTTTAATGTCTGAAAACATTATAAAACCTATACAAATTTGGTATCCCCGTAATCGTACCGACCCAAATAATAAAGTAGACATGTCATTTGTGGCGCACAGTGAAAGCCGTAACATCCAAGCCCACAAGAAAATGGCACAAATGTTTTTTTTTTACCAATTTCACTGCATTTGGAATTTTTTTTCCGCTTCCCAGTACACGGCATGGACTATTAAATACCACCAATTTGAAGTGTAATGTGTATTATAATGTGGCATAAAATAAGCCATAACACAGCTCTGTACATGTAAAAATAAAAAAGAGTGAAAAATGAAAACGCAAAAACAAAAAAGGGCTGCAGCGTTAAGGGGTTAATTACAGACACCTGTGATAACTGTTATAGCTGATTATTGTACAGTAAATTATCAACATCCAGAGGTCTGTTTGTAACTAGGGGTCGTCTGTAAGTCGGATGTTCATAAGAAGGGGACTGCCTGTATATGGTGCACAAACGTATGCAGCACATATGAAACACAGATCTTTTAACCCCTTAAGGACGCAGCCATTTTGTAGCTTTAGGCTCAACTCCATTTTTTGGATTCTGACTTGCGTCACTTTATATGGTTATAACTTTTGAACACCGTTACTTATGAAAGCGATTCTGAGATTGTTTTTTCCCCACATGTTGTACTTCATATTAGTGGTAAATTGTGGCTAATGAGTTTTGCGTTTATTTACAAAACGAAGAAAAAATTACGAATTTTTTGAATAATTTTGAATTGAATTTTTGAAATCCAAAATCATTAAATTTTCAGGCAGATCGATTTACCACCTAAATAAGTTGCTGAATAACATTCCATATGTCTAATTTACAAATTTCATAAAATTTTGGAAATGTCTGGATAAATTTATTTTGATTTTGTCACGTGGCTTACACATCGAATTATCGCTTTCCAGATTTGTTTGGGGATAAATACCGTTTTGAAGGAAACCCCCTATATAATCAGCCCATTTTCAAATCTGCACCCCTCAACATCTCAGAAACTGCTTTTAGGAAGATTGTTAACCCCTTGAGATCTTCATAGTAATGAAATCAAAATGGAGGTCAAATTTAGAATGGTCAAATTTTGTCGGTTATACGTTCATTTAGCCCTAAAATTTACACATTTCCAAATGATAAAAAGAGAAAACCCACCATGCAATTTGTTCTACAATTTCTCCCGAGTACAGAGACCCCCCACATGTGGCCGTGACTTCTTGAGGCACAGTGAGGCACTGCAACTGCCAGGATTTTAGTTTCCTCATTGGCCCCTTTTGTAGGCTATAAAATGTAAGCCTTTTCGTTATTGGGGCCATGTGACAGCATTTTATTTTATGTGGAACGAGATGCTTTTTCCAGTGTTACCATTTTGGGGTTGGTATTCCATATAGTTGAAAATTTATCAACTTTTTTTTTACGGCAGGAGTAGAAAGGCATCAATACCGTACTTGATTTTTTTGGGGGTGTTCACCGTATAGCCTAATAATCATGTTATCTGCAAAGATGTTGTACTTTGCAAAAGTATCATTCTGGAGTACATATGTTTTTTTATCACTTTTTATTGCATTTCTTGTGGGATTAAATAGTAAAATCATAATTTTTGGCGGGTTTTTAACATTTTTTAATTTTTATCTACTTTAATTCTATGGGTTGTTACAGACACGGTGATACTAATATATGTGGGGTTTATATTATGATTTGGACTTTTTTTTGCGTTTATATGTCTCTTTATAAGTTATGGGGCTTATGGGCATTTTTATTGATTTATTACTTTACTTTTTATTGATTAACATTTTTTTTTAAACTTTTTTTATTAGTTGCACCATGAGACATGAACAAGCAATCACCTGATTGCTTGTTCATGATAATACTCTGCAAATCTATGCAATGTATTGCAGGGTATAGCAGTGTCAGCCTATGCACATGTCATAGACTCCATCTTACAGGCACTGCCTGTGGACAGTCCTGGGGTCCTCATCGGACATCAGGACTGCCATAGAAACGATCGGCGCCCCCTGTAGACAGCGCAGGGGGGCTGATCGTGGGGGGAGACCCCCAGTTTAAGTTGCGCTGACCGCGGCTTTTAACGGGTTATACACCTACAATCGGAGCCACTCCGACTGCGTGTGTTACACTGGGAAGTCAGATGTTAGTTACAGCCGACACCCTGTGTATCCATATGCCGGCTCAGCTGAGATCTCGAGCTGAGCCGGCATCAGCTCAGCGACTGATACATCGGACGCAGATCACTAAGGAATTATAGTTCCATAAACTCCTATGGGGCACACAGAAAATAACACATGCTCTATATTTTTTTACATCTCCCTCATGGTCCAGTATAGTACGTTGCACAATGGGGCCATTAAAATGGATGGCCGTGCTGCCCATGGTAATGAATGGGGCTGTATGCTACATGTAAATATAGCCGTTTTCATACGTCTAAGGCCCCTTTTACACTGCTGTTGTGGGGATATATAGCCAGCCAGAAGTTTGCCCCTTACGGTGTGGCACCGTACTGAACCGTGCATGGGGAAAAGATGGAGCATGCATATGGCCTGGTGCCAAGCATTGCTATGGAGAATGGAGCAATGGCTCCCCCTCCATCTCTCCGACATGTTGCTAGGTACAAGTAGCCTACCATGTCATTAATGGTCTCACCTTAGGTATTGGCCAGAATCATCCTTTTTTTCGCAGCTGAGATCAGAAGTGCTGGTGTCTGGCTTACATAGGAAACAGCACAGCTTGAATCTGTATGATACATTTTTTCGATATTAGAGGAAAAAAGGAGAAAATCATGGGAAAAAAAACCCCACACACCATGACGGGAGTGCATTATGGATTTCGGAGGTCCTGTTTTCCTGTTGCTGGTTTTCTGGCACCACACTGCCATTACACATGCTGTAGGACCCCAAAACATTACAAACACCCTAAAAGTAACTCCTTTTTAAAATGCAAACCCCAAAATGTATACAATTAGGAAAGTTTGACTTTTTTTGTGGAGTTGAATGAAATTCTTAAGAAAAAAATGTAAAATACTGTTTTTCAAAAAAAAAATTTGGATTCCATAGCTTTTTTCACAATTGGTTTGCGCCTTATCTTTCCAGAAGTTCCCATGCTTCTGCCATTTTCAGGGAAATGACTGGAGCACGTTATGGATTTTGGAGGCCCTGTTTTCCTATTACCGGCTTTCTGGCACCACAATGCCATTACACATGTTGTATCGCATTAAACATTACATACTTACTCAAGGTGACTACTCTTGAAAAGGTTGACAGAAATCCCAAAAATGAACAGGTTTGGGTGTCAAAGTGTTATCTTAGTGCTAGAGTTGTGTAATCACATCTGACGTCAATGTAACACAAGCATGAAAAGCTGAAAGCCCAAAAGGTGGTCAGATACTAGTTATATTATACCCACAATCTATAATCTAACTATAACTGCAGTGAAAGCCGTGATGTTTATTATTATTCTACACTAAGACACTATATACTAATACATAATGATGGATTACTGTGTGTATACTGTATACACACACATGACCACCACACAGAGGGTGCAGAATTTACCCAGTGATAATTCTGCAGCAATTCTGCAAATTTCAGAGACTTGTGTCTGCTTTCTGATACAGTTTGATGCTGTAATTTGGCTGCAGCAGGGCAAAGAGCTCAACCTTCAACTCTGGAATGTGCTGCAGTTAAAGGGGTTGGCCACTTTATCTTGCGTGTTTGTGTGTGTGTGTGTGTGTGTGTAAGTGTGGGGTGCAGGATATTGGGTAATTTACCAATATACATCTATTAAAGTATTACATTTTATTGCTGTTTTAGCTCCTATCACTCAATGTTGGTCAGTGTAAGACTCCAGAGTGGACAGGACTCCTTGCATTATAGTGATATATAGTGATTAAAAAAAGTATATTACAAAGATTACTATTATTATCTGTGTATTTAATTTTAAAATTTTGTTAAATGTATGTACACTCTAAGATTGAGCAACAACAAGTAAAATAGGTTGAGATAAAGACTTATCATAACCTGTTTATCAAAATTTAAAAAATTATTTTGCACACTTGTGTGGTCATCTTCCACTTACAAAAAAACAGGTTGGATGTAGTTAAAGGTTACATTCTTGGTTGCCCAAATGTATAAATTGTTTGACAGATTATCCTGTCACACAACTTTGTCTGGAGGATAAACACTATAGTATAATGACCAATGGCGTAACTAGGAAAGGCAGGGCCTCATAGCGAACTTCTGAATGGGGCCCCACAAACCCCTTAAAAATATACATACAGTATATACACACCTTATATACATCTATACATACAGTAACAAATACACCCATGCATCATATACATATACATACAGTACATACACATATGCATACACATTTAGAGCAAAGCACAAATCCAAATTCCGGGGCCCCCTGACACTATGGGCCCCATAGCAGCTGCTATAGCTGCTACCCCTGTAGTTACGCCCCTGATAATGACTCTTGTCAATGGAGAATGTTTGTTTTTAGATCTTTTTTTTTCTTTTCATTTTCTCGTGTTGCCTCCCAATCTGTAGGGCATTGTCATTGTATACAAGCAACCATTTGCCTTAGCGGCTAGTAAAGGGTGCCATCTTGGTATATATTTGGTTGATCTCTATCAAAATCCCACAACCCAATCTTGTTTTTGAGGTCATAGGTAGATGTATGCTACTGTATAGGCCAGCACCGTGTGGGCTATGCTTTAGATTTATATATGTTTTTTGGGGGAAACGTGAGAGCCACAAAAGGTGAAATGGTTAATTGGATTAGACTAGGACTTAAAAATGAAGATGCACATACCTTGTCTAGGATAGAGATTATTTCACCCTCATCCTCCTGCCAACTTCATACACAATTTGCTTTTAATATCCTCTAATCCGTGGTGATATCTTAGATGTATTGCGATTTATTCAGTTACAGTAATCCATCCGAAGAGAAATCCTAAAGTAGGATGTGGCATGCTGCCACCATATGCAATTCAGTGAGGGGGATGTCACAAAAGGCAAGACAAAAATTACAATTCCAGGTAGATTACAGATTACTGCGTCATATAATGCGAGGCGAAAGTCATTGCTTTACCATAATCCTATCATAAAAATTTGATACGGCATCTAGGAGCTTTTTTTATACATCCGGTTATTCCTCCTAAAAATGTATGGATAAATTGGATTTATAGTAAGATGCAAGAGGCTGCCCACTTTACTTCATGTTTTATGTGATGTGTGTGTAGTTGTGGGGGGCAGGACATTAGGTAATTTACCAATATACATCTATTTATAGTCCTTCTCCTTGATATATAAAGTGAAGCCTTCTGTATTTTACCTAATCCGCCAGACATCCCTGTCCATAAAATGGCTGCAGATGGAGGGTCATGTGATCTCTGTCTGTGAACAATCGCCCTGACAGGACCTTAAACCACAATGATGTTCCCCAACGTCATGGGCAGCAGTCCATAAAGACACCAGGACGTTGTGGAGCATCATGGCTTCTGTCTGTCACCCTGACAAAACGCAGGGTCACCGGATCAAAGCACTCTGTGCTCTCCTCTCCATTTTGATATAACTTTGAAGATAACCTAAAGAGTTCATGGCTCATAAAAGCCATTTTTAATAATTTAAGGGATGTAGTTTCTTAAATGGGGTAATTTGTGTGTTTTCTGTTGTTTAGGTCCATTAAAATCACTTGAGAAATGGAATTGCCTTTAATAAAATGAATGAGAAATTTTCTTGAAAATGGCTACTAAACATAAAAGCCTTCTACCATCCTACAGATACAAAAGAATTAATAAATAATCACCGTATGTCTGCTTTATGTTAGCAACATTTTTTTAAGTCATTATTGTGGTATGACTATTTTTTTTCAAAAATGATAGGAGTTCAAAGTTTAAAAAAAGCAAATTTTTACAAATATTTGCTATTTTTCTGTTTTTTTCATAAATAAATTCAATATGCATCACTCAAATGTTTAAACTTACATGAAGTTCAATGTGTCACAAACAATCTCAAAATGAACTTGATATACAGGCGGTCCCCTACTTAAGAACACCTGACTTACAGACGACCCCTAGTTACAAACGGACCTCTGGATGTTGGTAATTTACTGTACTTTAGTCCTAGGCTACAATAATCAGCTGTAACAGTTATCACAGGTGTCTGTAATTAAGATTTATTGTTAATCCTGGTTCTTAAGACAATCCAAAATTTTTAAAATCCAATTGTCACAGAGACCAAAACAATTTTGTCTGGGGTTACAATTATAAAATATACAATTCCGACTTACATACAAACTCAACTAAAGAACAAACCTACAGACCCTATCTTGTATCTAACCCGGGGACTTATTTTTACACGTAAAAAGCTGTGTGACGGCTTGTTTTCTGCGAAACAAATTGCTCTTCATAGTGACGGTATTGAATATTCCATGCCGTGTACTGGGAAGGGGGAAAAAATTTCCAAATACATTGAAAATGGTGAAAAAACTGATTTGCGCCGTTTTCTTGTGGGCTGAATGACATGTCTACTTTATTCTTTGGGTCAGTGCGATCACTGGCATATCAAATTTGTATAGGTTTTATGATGTTTTCATACATTTCCAAAAATGAAAACCTCCTGTACAAATTTTGGGGGGATTTTGCCATCTTCTGGCGCTAATAACTTTTTTATACTTTGGTGTACAGAGCTGTGGGTGGTGTCATTTTTTGAGACTTTTGATGACGTTTTCAGTGTTATTTTTCGGACTGTTCGACCTTTTGATCACTTTTTTATTATTTATTATTATAATACTTTGGGCGCTATTTTCCGTTATGGGCTTAAACGCAGTGAAAAACCGTTAATATATTTTGATAGATCGGGCATTTTCAGACGCAGTGATAGCTAATGTGTTTAGGATTTTTACTGTTTATTTATATTTATATCAGTTCTAGAGAAAAAGGGGGTGATTTGAATTTTTACGTTTTTTTGTTATTTTTTTTAAAGTTTTTTTATTTTTAATTTTACTATTTTTCAGACTCCCTAGGCTACTTTAACCCTAAGTTGTCTGATTGATCCTATCATTTGCTGTCATACTACATTACGGCAGTATATGGGTATTTTCCTCCTTATTCATTACAATGTGCAAATCGCACATTGTAATGAAATGGATAAAACGAGACCGCCTCAGGTCTTTGGTCGCCATGACAGTCTGAGGTCTTCCGATCGCCGCTCCCTGATGTCGTCACTGGGAGCGGCGACAGTCGCCAAGATGGTGGCGCTCATGCACCTCTATTTTTTTGAAGCCGCTGACAGTTTTGCCGGCGGCAATCGGGATAACACCCGGGTGTAACTGGTAAGTCTTTGCTGCAGCTATGGCTATGGAGAGGTCTCAGCCTGTGATTCCTCTCCATGCACCCGAACCGACGCGCACTGTACTATTACGGCACGTGTTGGGAAGGGGTTAAAGTGCTCCAGAGTTATGACAATTTAAATTGACACGTCAGATTTGAAAAATCTTGCTTTGTCCTTAAGGTTAAAATAGGCTTGGTCCTTAAGTGTTTGATCTTATATTCATGAATGCGAGCACAAGGTCCTGGCAGGGCGATTGCTCATGGACAGTCAGAGATCACATCACCCTCCATCTGCGGCCATTTTATGGACAGGAATGTCTGGCTGATGAGGTAACAAAACAAGAGGCTTCACTTTACATATCAAGAAAGCAGAGCAGAACTATTAATAGATGTATATTGGTAAATTACCTAATATCCTGTCCCCCCACACTTGGACACAAATCACACAAAAGATGAGGTGAAGTGGCCAACCCCTTTAATTTTAATAGTTTGTGTCTTAACTTTTAATTTTAAAAAGTCTGACACGCGGTATTCCATCATTTACTAGATCTGTAAACTCCTCTGTGAGCAGTGGTCATCATTGACATTGAGTTGGAAATAGTCTGCCCATGACGAAATTCTGTTGTAATTTGTTGTAACGACTGTCTGCACCACATTTATAAAGGGTTTTAGACACTTTTCTGGCTCTTCTATGACTAGTTCGACAAAGGGGGACATATGAAAAGGAGACGTGGCCTCTGCATTGTGTTGTATGGTAAATCAATGCCTTGCTTATTGAACTGTAGAATATTTTTACCAATGATTAACTAATGGTAATTTTTTCTTCCTTTTTTATGAAGTGGGGGCCTTTGAGCCCTTGTTTTATAATATGATGTGTAAGTAGCTAAGGTTTGAGAAACTTTTGAATGTTTCCAAGTGGGAAGACTAATGTGTAGTCAGCTAAACTACTGTTACCTGCTCATAGCAGCGGGGGATGAGGATGATGACCTTGTAGGAGGCAATGCCCACATGTCCCATGCCTGAATAGTGATATAAATAAGAGTATAATGATGTTAAGAGAAACAAAATATTAGGTAGGTCTTAAGGTAAGTTAAAAAAAGCGTCCTGGGCACAGTGTGTCTTTTTGGTGTAATGGTTCACAGGTATTTTGGCCCAGTAATAGACGTGCTGTATTATTCATGCTGAGTGTATTGAAGGCTTCATTCCACACTTTGTTCCTGCAGTCAGAGCACCCAAATCCTGGAGTGAGGTATCCAGGAACAACGCGTGTGGCATACTTACCTGATTGTCCAGAAGGGAACAAAGTCCTGACACTCTTTAAGAAAGCATTTGACCAACGTTTGACCTTCACCATCGGGACATCCATGACTACAGGAAGACCTAATGTCATAACGTGGAATGACATTCACCACAAGACTAACTGCACGGGAGGCCCACAGTTGTAAGTTTTCCTTATTCTATTCACATCTAAAGGGTAATTAAACCTCGGAAGGTTTTCTTTATTGCATTAATGAATAGTGTAGATGGTGATGAAAACTTTATAATATTTTTATAATATGCTTCTCTGTGCCCTTTTCTGCTCTTTTCTCCTGTACTGAGCAGTATATCTGAAGTCCCATATAGAGAAATGGAGGCTAAAAATTAACTTTTTCCATACCTGTAGAATATTTCTGTTGATGATTCACCTTCCTGGGAAATATGAGACTATACACAGCAGAATGGGGGGGGGGGGGGGGACCATTTGCCAAGGTCCTTTACACCAGTTTTCTAGTAGACTTTGCACATTGTTTTATCTGCAAACTGCTTGCACAGGTATTTAAGAACTTTCCATGCCACATACATGTGGCACACGGCTGCACTATTCTACATGCGGCACAACTTTTGTGAAGGGGGCGTTGCAGTACACAGACAGAATATGCGCCGCATTTATCATACAGAGTCTGATAGAAGTGTGTTGTGTGTCCTATGTTAACGGTGCACCAAAAAAAATGTTGATCCACTTTGTTGGGCAGTGCAGGGAGCGCCAGATTTATGCAGAACAGGCACCACAATTCGTTAATCTGGCGCCCCATGCATACTACACAGGCAAAATGCACTATTGTTAGTAAATGGGCCCCAGTATGTAAAGAGTGAAGTCATTAGACACTTTATCAGGTTTCTTTATCTCTCTGATTTACACAAACTGCTTAACCCCACCATGAGTCTGGGTAAATGTAACACATTTTAAACACTTTTTTTTACATTACTTTTAGTCCTTTTTTGCTTGTTCAGACTAACACACTGCCATACTGATGTATAGCAGTGTATTAGTACAGTGAGCTATGCAGAGGCATAGGCTGACCCTGGCACTGCAGTTACAGCTGGCAGCCCTGGGTACTTCATTGGACCTTGGGGTCATGGAGATCCAAGCTGTCACACACAGCCAGACTCCTGCAGTGATTGTGATGTACATGTACATCAAAAGGTGGTAAGGGGTTAAAGTTGCAGATCTCAATTCCCGACTGTAACAGTGGATATCTCTGGTTCTGCTTCACCTAGAAACACAAATTCCTGATATTATTGGGGAGATTCTCCTCTTTAATAGGACACCAAATTGTGTTCCTTGGCGGCACAGCCCAGGAGATATTGCCGTTTAAAGCGGGACAATGTCTTGACGTTTATATATGGGGCATGTGCAAAGCCAAGTTCCAGTTGTGAATGGGTTAAATAAGGGTGAAAAGCAGAGGAAAAAGGACACAGGAATGTATTTTTAATAAGGGATATTACAAAATTTTCAATTGATTTATGCAATTCTGTTGCACGTTTAGTTACATTTAAAATGCTGCAGCTTCCTTGAGATTATATATGATTATGTAGTACCAGTGTGTGGTCAGTGACCTTGCTCATTGCATGCTAGAACTAGCCCTTTTGGTGGTATACCTTGGCATCTTTTGTTGTATTAGCATATTTGAATTTTAACAGCAACTTATTATCTTTTTAATTGTGCAGACCCCTGGTACAGGCAGTCCCCTACGTAAGAACACCTGACTTACAGACAACCCATAGTTACAAATGGACCCCTGGATGTTGGTAATTTACTTTAGCCTTAGGCTCCAATAAACAGCTATCACAGGTGTCTGCAATTCAGCTTTATTTTTATTCCCAGTGGCGTAACTAGAAGCTGATGGGCCCCAGTGCAAAGTCTGTGCCTGGCCCCCAACTATAATGTATGGTTTATAGTAATAGTCTTCTCATATGGGAAAGTGACACCATAAGGGCCCCCTAAACACCTTGGGCCCTGGTGGGACCGCAACCTCTGCGCCCCCTCAAGTTACGCCCCTGGTTATTCCTGATTCTTATGACAACCCAACATTTGTAAAAATCCAATAGTCATACAGGCCCAA
Source organism: Engystomops pustulosus (assembly GCA_019512145.1). Classification (NCBI taxonomy): domain Eukaryota; kingdom Metazoa; phylum Chordata; class Amphibia; order Anura; family Leptodactylidae; genus Engystomops; species Engystomops pustulosus. The sequence goes on along the minus strand of CM033642.1, from coordinate 39,861,448 downwards.
ACAAATTCTGTCTGAGGCTACAATTATAAAATATACAGTTCTGACTTGCATACAAATTCAACTTAAGAACAAACCTACAGAACCTATCTTGTACCTAACCCGGGGACTGCCTGTATTTCAAAAAGGCTAAAACTATATGTATAGGACAGTTATGTAACCTTAAATCTTGCTTAGCGTTGTTAACAGCACTAACAGTTAACTTTTTAATCTATTTTGTAATCATAAAGATGACAGCTTGTTGGCTGGAATGCTGACCACATGTTGCTAAATTTTATAATTGGCCTGACTTTTAAATGCCCTCCTTATCCAAGCTCACCATATGTGCAATAGAAATGTGCTGAAAATGTTCTAAATATGATCTGAAGATTGCTAGTGCCTATAGCTGCTCAGACTGTTACAGGGACAGTGTCTACCAACACATTTATCAATAAATACCTGGACTGCCGCCTGTCTTATCCTTTTGGAGGGACAGTTTGATTGACTAATGCTATATGTAATATTAAAGAAAATCTACCATCAAAATCCATCATGATAAACCAGGGACACTTACTCATAGATACAAGCACTGTGACTGTGGTAATCTTCTTATATTTGTTATCCATGGAGGGTTAGATGTACACCCGTCGGACCTCGCATCACTCACCGAGATGAGCAGAGCATTGTTCATGTTCAGCTCTATACTGGCTGCACTACTCATCTTAGAGAGTGATGAGGAGTCCAATGGGGATACATTGGACCCCCACGCTCTAGTAATCTGTGGGGGCCTCATGACCAACAAGTTGGGCCCAATTTATTTTGTGGGAAAATCTTTGGAATTTGCAATCTTTGTAATGTTACCCTCACATACAATGTACAATACTTTAAACAATCCTGCTAAATATCAAACATACGCATCACTTGCATTTATCCTGTCTGAGTTTGTATGTGTGAAATCACAGTAGATTTAATTAGGCATTTTTGACACAGATCAACGAGAAAGACTCATTTCTATGACAGAACAAAATCTCTACAAAATTGGATCATTTCACTTATTAAACACGAAAATAATTGCATCCATAATTATTAGTACTAGTACACGCAATGTCAAACTCATTCGGAACAGCAATTTGAATATATTTAGTTAAATAGGGAATACTTGTGTGTAGTCAAACTAAATAACATAACTGAGGAATAGAAATATAGATCTATTAAGGTAGGTAAATCCAGCAACGCAAACCAAGTAGGACATTCCTAAAAAAAAAAGTGCAATGGCTCTACTGTAGGTGTGTCTGGAAGGTGTAACCTCACGAAGATGGAGACAAAAGAGGTCCAAGTAACTTTAGGTTGTTAAAAAGTAACATTGAGCGGATATGTACAATACATGACACATTTATTGAATATATCCATAAGAGTGCCAGATAGTGGATGTGCAAAAATAGTGTTTGAAAAATGGAGGAGGGGGACATCAAGGGCTGATTTGCCAATGGTGTCTAAAATTTAGATCAAGCAAAGTTGGACTAGAGAGTCTTAAATTGTGCAAGATTTATAACTTCACTGAATAATACATTTCATGAATCTTAAAGGGAAGCTACCATCAACATCAAGGACACTTTCGAAATTCAGCTCCCAGAATTTTTTCCTCTGTTTAAAGCAACCGTCCAGTTCTCAATAAAAATGTCACAATTTAACAAATTGTAAAATTATCGTTTTCCTCCTTTTTAAGCTGTTTGGCAGTGTCCCTCGAATTCTTAGTCCTATCATTATTTTTCTTAAAGGAAATTTACCATCAAAATCCAGCATGATAAACTAGGAACACTTACTCATAGATCCATAGACTCCTTCTTGATGTAATTTCAATGATGTTATACTGATGGAGACTCACTTTATCTGGGTTGGGGTTGTCAAATATGACTAATTTATGCATATAATCATGATACGTTATTTAATTGCAAGGTAAATAATTGTAAATATTTTTGATACTCATCATTTGATATTAATGCAAAACTCCTGCTGAATGTTTATAACTGGTAAAATTAGGCTAATACGGTCATTTAACATATTGGGTCTATTACTCTGGTCCCCTTAATGCAAGTTCCCAAGCTGCTCTGCAACAACACAGAAAGACCCCTCCTCTCTGACATCACTTCCTGGTCTCCTGCTATCGGCTAAGGCTTTGCCACCCAGACTTCCTGTTCTTATTGCCACCAGCAAACACTGGGCATATAATATGAGTCATAATAATAGCTCCTCTCCTTTTGAGCTACTTTGAAAGATATAACCTTGGCAGCTAAAGTGTGAGAAAAGACATTGTCTCGCCACCTCCTTCTTTATAGTAACCAGTAACATACAGTCAAGTTATTCTTTCCTGTTGGATTTAATAATATGCAGCAATCATTGCTTTAGGGGGCTTTAGAGAAACAATGAATGGCCCTACTATGTTTTATTATCCTCCTAATGTTATTTTACTGGTTATGCAACTTTGCTGGGAGTTCTTAGTGTTAGAGTCCATATATCCAGTATATGTACAGTCAATTGGCATATTTAATTTCTTAACCATAAACATCTCTGTATTGCCTTCAGGTTCGGATACCCAGACCCCACTTACTTGCTGAGAGTTCAAGAGGAATTGCGGGCCAAAGGCATCACTGCTGACTAGGGGTGGAAGACATTTGCCATCTATGAGTGTTGGATGGGCTTATCGAGTGAAGGAGAATCTCGTGACTATATAGACCAGACTCCCATCTTCTGTGGAGGAAACCTCAACTTTCCTTTCTTTTTTTTCCCTCCTTCACTTTAGCTCTTTTGTGATTTGGATATTAAGTCTGTAAAAGAGGACGATTACTTATGGGAAGACTCTGCAGAGAGCACAGGACAAACTTTTGTGTTTCATGTTATTGACTCTGGTGATTCTGAAGATGGTGGGAGACTTGATTATGTCTATGAAACATTAATACAGGCTGAGCGCTTGCTGAACCACAGATGAGTAACCTGTGGAGATGCCTCCTTCAGCAGGATGTCCAGTTACTCATCACTTTCTCCTCTAGTGTTTGGCGATAGTTCAGAGAAAGAGAAGATGGCTGTTTGTGTTCTGACAGTGCATTCCGGTTCCTGCAGTTCTGATATCCTTTTGTGTGGAATTACATCATATTCCGAGCTTTGTAGTTTAAAAAAAAAGCCACTAGAAAAGACCAGCGTAATTGTTTCAGCACATGGATCCTATAGTCCTGATATCTTAGTCACCGTGCTGCAATGCATTATGGATCTTGTTATTTTTCACACCCTTGATTGCCCATTTGTACTAGATGCTGCAATGCTACTCCTCCTACGGTCTTGATTTATCTCCTACCTTTTTCTTTTCTATCGCTATTTAGTTTAATTGCAAAAAATATATATATCTATCTCCGCGTGAATGGGATTTCTTGATATCGTTTTGTAAACCATACAGAAGGCTGCTAGTTGCCATTTCCAAAAAGCATGATAGGAATATTTAGCCACTCTATTAGACACAACTTATAACAAAAGTAAAGGGATAATTCTACCTGTTTGTGTAATGTTTGACCCATGAATGTAAGAAATGTCACCAAATCTAGTGACAATTTTATGTCTGGTAATACAGCATCATTCACAGTTTTGTATTTCTTCTTCCTGTTTCCTTTTAATGGCCCAAAAATATTTTAAAAATATTAATTTTAATTACACTTTTGGAAATGAACAGATGCTTAATGTAACTTTATAAAGGTTCTCAAACTGGAATCAAGTTTCCAGGTCACCTACAAATTCTTCCAAATTTGCAACAGGCACCTACACTTGCTGGTGGAATTTTGTTCAAATATATAGAATTATGAAGAATAATATCTCCCAGAGTAGTGTCATTCGTTCTGAAGGTTTATGGTAACGTGTCCATCTCGAAATTGAGTGATATTTGTGATAATGTATACAGTTTGATATCTATTCTGCAGGTTTGAGCGTCACAGCATGTAATGACCCCAAGTCCAACCACGGAGCTAATGACCTGAAGTGACATGTCTTCAAGTCTTGGCCTGACTGTGTATCAAACCACTTAAACATATACCATATTACGGTTTTATGATAACATATAACATATCTGCAGCTTTATCACACTCGAATGACCCTGGCCTTTATTTGTTACTCATATTAAAAATTCTAACTTTTCCTCTTCAACTTTTCCTACATTTCCTACGGCATTGCAATGTTCCTCTGTTATTCGGATTAAATATGATTGAATAAATTGACAACCAAGCGTTACCATATCAGGGCTAGAAACACATGACTGTGGTCGGTCTGTGAATGCTGGACCGAGTGGTAGATGGATTTCATGAACTCTACACAGTGTTGAGGACGGGGCTTGAAGCATCATAGCAAGGACGTAGGTGTCCCGAATTCCTCATTAAACCCTAGCACTGACACTGAAACCAGCGCTGTTATTCCTTTGGAAAGAACAGGCTCCTTCCATTAAATAGCGCATGTTTCGAGGGCAGAGCACGGTCAGGTGTTTTGGGCCTAAGCCTGTCACAACACTATGGATACAATAAGCCTTGCAACTAGTGTTGAATGGACCAAAACAGCAAAGTTCGGGTCCTTCGGACACGACCCCATACTTCATTAGAAGATCTGGCTCAACCCTCCCTTCCGCCATTAACACCTGCAATTGGTGCTGGCATGGCGCTGCCATCTTTGGGGTGAATAGTTACTCCCAGATGATGTCAAAGTGACGACCTTCCCCATTGCCAGCACCAATCCTGGGAGTTAATAGTAAGGGTACTAGTCCGGGCTCAGTACCCAGACCTAAACAAATTTTTAACATTCGGATTCAGTCAAACCCAAATTTTAGCTTGTACACTCATTACTACATGCAATTTATTGTTTCCAAACAATGAGTCCTAAAGAACCTTCCAGCAGTAGAGAGTTTTGCAGGATTTGCTGCATGTACTAGTGATGTATGGATGGCTTGTATTGATATCCTCTGTACATGTCACCTAAAGTACATTAATCTCTGTGTAAATGAACTATTCATAGTGTCAGATGCAAGGAGAGGCTTTTATTAAACATTACATGCTATCCCCCTGGCACCAGTCCAGAAAATCTCATTGCCAGGAACCCAAAATGCTAAACTCATGAAACACCTTTTCTTAGTCACAGGGTGATGGATGGCGTGAAATGGATAATCATCACATACAGGAACTTGTTTGTAGGTGGTGATGTGGGGGATGAACAAACATTGTGATAACCAGTCGCCTGGAGAATTAAAACAATAAAAGTGCAAATGTTTTAATGCCTTTATGATATCATGAGGAATATGTCACCAGGTTTTTTTTTAATTTAGTGTTAAAACAAGATCATTGGGAACCTCTAGAACAAGTGATTACCACTATTTCCTCCGAGACTTCACACCTTTCTGATTTTTAACTTGTATCCAACAACTTACAGTTCCTTGTAGGAGCCTCCACACATGAAAAGTGCCCAGACTTGTATGTCCGTGTGGTTTATGATCATGTGGGACTATACACTAAAACAAAATATGGATTGCTATTTATGATGGACACAGGATGTCTTTCGGACAGAGACATGTAACGTGCAGTATTTTTCTATTTTGTGGTTTAAAATGGCTGCCACTGCAAATGAGTATAATTACATCCAAATTACATGAAAATTTTGATTCTGCACAAATCTAAATTACAGGATCCAAGAGGTGATGGAAGCCGTGAACAACCTCCTGGAGGCCCTTCTGGCATGGCCTCGCACTTCGTCACAGCAGAATTTCTGCACAAGACCGGAATTGTCTCAAAAAGTAGCCTTCTTCCTGGAGCCCCTGACCTTACCTGGAGAACAGGTATTCCCAGTGGTGAATCAGAGCTGTAGTTTCCAGGGAGAATCCACCAGATGGACCCATTCTTGGAAATCTGAGAGGGAAGGGCTTGTTCCCGTCAGGCCCAGGAAGGTGGAGACTTTTGAGAACTTCATGGTCTTGGTAAAATTCTGCCAGGACCGGCACACCAGGCTGTGCCGGAAAGGGCTCCAGTAGGTTGGATAAGGCTTCTACGACCTCCTTGTCTTGCCAACGTGACTTTAATACTTTCCCTGGTTGCAGCAGAATATATATATTTTTTTTCATTTAAAGGGGAAATTCACATTCCTATCTGTCAGGTTGTGGCATTATCTCAGACCCTCTCTGACAACACATAAAAACTTTCACTATTAATGTAGACACTATCAAGGAATCAGAGAACATAGTCCCCAGGTATTCAAGCTCTAATATCGATATAGGAAATCTATCTGGTATCTACACTTCATTCAGAAATATAATAGATAAAAATTGTTGGACTACAATAGATTAAAACTTTTCAGTTTCAGTTATTCAGAGATTTATGTCTGAAAATTAAAGAAGGGAAAACTTACCAAACACCATTACAAAAAAACTGTTTTGCCGACATTGAGCCAACAGAATGGGGGGGAATATATAATGCGCCAGCGTTGATAAAGGCTGTAACCCCCCCCCTGGACCGAGCGGATACATCAAGAAGCTAAGACCTCTTGGCGTATCCATCAGTTGGCTGCACCGCCAGGCAAAACTACACCAGGCCCTACAAAGTGCACAGGTACAGGGAGGGGAATAGCTCTTTAAATCGCAAATAGTCTGTTTCTAGGGTGTGCAGAAAATGATTGCTCCTATTACATGCAGCCGTATTATATGTAATATGATAAAACATGTTGATCAGCATTGCAGCTCGGTCTTGATTTTGTTACACGATCTTTATCTTTCTGTCGGATACTGGGGACTTCCTCACAGCTGGAAATTTGTGACAGGTGTTACAGCACTCCATTATTTTACATTAGCAGCCAGTAAAGGTGATAACAAAAAATTGTAGCATTTCAGGTGTTTTACATTCCAGTATAAAGGCAAGAAAACCAGACTTCAATATAATATATGTTCTGAGACACCGCATTAGGTGAGTCAAGCATAGTACAGTAGTGCTATATGTAACGAGGGTGCCCCAATAGGGAACCCTCTGTCTTTAACAAAGGACATTCCCTTTCTTTGGGCTTACAGATGTTTATTGAACTCTGTCTACTAGCTAGGGCTAAAAGTGATCCCCATGAAATACTACATTTGTGCTGCAGATAGCAGACTCCATGCTAGACTTTATACTGTGTAGTATTGGTCTAGGAAATTATGTGGTGGCTCACAACTTGCCTTGACAAGAAGACAATAATGCTGTAAGTAAATGAAACATAATTATGGACATAGAACTAATAGTTGAATGACAAGACCCATTATTGAAATCATAGCTCAGCTGGTAGTATAAGGTGTCCATTGTTGGGTTGTATCCACAGTGACAACCCACTTAATAGTGCACTGCTGGCTCCCACTCATGGCACACTGAGTCGCCACAATTTGTTGACCTTGATGGTCTTTAGAGGCTGATCTAAGGAGTAGATTCACTTCCATGTCCTGGACAGAAGTTATCTTCATAATCATTGCCTTTAATCATTGTATAATTAACATAAATGGGTTGGCCACTCTTTTACATAAATTGACCTTGTTCCTTTACTGCCTTAATAATCCCTAAATATTCGTCTATCGTGATTCTATATTAACATGTGTGAGCACCTGATGAACAGTAGGGGCTGTTGACTCCTCCTGCTCCCTCTCCTCTTCCTATCTCTGTCAGTGAGGATGGACAGTGAGAGAAAGAGAGAGACTAAGTGGGAGATGCTATGAAGACAGGCTAGAGCAGTTACACAGAGGAAGTTGTGTATATATGCAGAGCATGCTGTGAACAGGGAAAGGCTGAAGCTCTCAAATGAGGCAAAGACACAGGTACATGTACATGCAGAGATATGTCTGAAAAGTGGCCAACCCCTTTAATGTACCTTAATTATACATGTTAAGGTTAAAGAGCTTTTTTGTAAAGCATTCCTAGGTTGGATATAATAATTAATAATAAAGGCTTCTTCACATTTTGGCATGTATTTTCCCTTTGGGAATCAGTTCCAAAATGTCCAAATACTTACCTCTTTAACTAAGGGTACATTTAGATGCCCGTCTATGGGGACGTATATGCGGCCGCAAAGTTGCTTAGCGTACACCGGGAAAATTTAGAGCATGTGCACCACTGTTTTCTATGGAGGGAGGAGGGGTCACCCTAAAGCTTATTTTCAGGTTATCTATGTCTATTGCTTTAAAGCGTTTTTGCTTTACACAATGGGGGTCATTTACTAAGGGCCGATTTGCGTTTTCCCAACGTGTTACCTGAATATTTCCGATTTGCGCGGATTTTCCCTGCATTGCCCCAGGATTTTGGCGCACGCGATCGGATTTTAGCGCATCGGCGCTGGCATGCACGAGACGGAAATCGGGGGGCGTGGCCGAACAAAAACCCGACGGATTCGGAAAAACTGCCGCATTTAAAAAACAAAAAGTGTTGCAGAGCTTGCAGTTACCTTCACCAGGAATAGGCCGGTGTACTTGAGTGCATTTCAGCGGACTTCAGCGCAGCAGCGCCACCTGGTGGACGTCGGAGGAACTACCTTAGTGAATCCCGGCCGGACCCGAATCCACCGCAGAGAACGCGCCGCTGGATCGCGAATGGACCGGGTAAGTAAATCTGCCCCAATGTGTAGATTCACAGCTATCAGTTTACAATGTAACACCTATGGGTTCTGTGGAACCTGAACATTTTATGTTTTATCCTCTGGACATGTCATTCATGCTTGATCTGTGGAGGTCTGAACCTGGGGACACCTAATCAGCACAGGTAACTTGGATGAGCCGCCCATTGTGTATCAAAGGGGACCTACTCAGTGTACTGATCGCTGTGAACTCCAGGATTCAGACCCCATCCCATCAATATGATCACCTATACAAAGTATACAAATGAAATGTTTAAAGGGGTATTCCAGGAATAAGCATAATTCATATACAAATGGGTACTCAAAATATAAGCTAATGTGTAATTAGTTGTTATTTAAAATGTTGCTCCCCTTAGCAGAAAATGCTGATGACATAGACTATAATGAGGAATTAAAATGCTACTGGCCCTTTAATCAGTTCGTTAATTTCCTCCGCGCGCTCCGTTGTGGAGCAGACACGGGACAGAAGATGACCGCTGGTCACATGTCCACATCACATGTCCTGCACCTGCCTGGGCAGGTCACGTGATCACCACTAGTTTTGGCTGTAGTCGGTTGGTTGCAGTGCATCCAGTATGACCAGTGTTGTGGTGATGGCAGTTACACATCATTACTATGGTAACAGAGCAAGACAGTCTGTTATATCATGAGAGGGAGGAGGAGTTACCGAGAACTAAAGGATCATGGAACTTGTAGTTTCCAGTGGCGGCCATCTTAGTGATAACTCCACATTCTTTAGACAGGCCATAAATTTTGTAAATCATAAAATCAAACTATTTAAGCTCCGTTTTGTGACTGATGACATTGAGTAATGTTGTACTCATTTATTTATATCATCATGGGTTTTTGTGTCAGACGTTCACATTCCCGGAATACCCCTTTAAGCCCCAAATAACCATTTTAAGCAGATAATAAGAAATATTGTGTTCCGAACAGTAATGTTGGGATTATTACAAGAAATCTAATGTCCTGGTGCTATTTTGTACATTTCTCAGAGAGAACTAATTTACCATTTTACCTCTTTTAGCAGAGCTGGAAAATCATTATCTTTTATTGGGGCTGCTGGACCAAAGCCTGCTAGGAGATGTCTTATTTGTTATACATGAATTCCTTTACTGTGTGAGCTATAGCAGACGAGGTCCAGAAAAGACCTTACAGCAGTCAGGAGGTGACTACAAAACGGCATAGACCTAGCAGTCATGGTCGTATACTATTTATGACCTTAGGATAAACCTAAGATATATTTGCTTAAAACTTAGGATTTTCAGTACTGCAATATTTGCAGTAAAATTGCACAATTAATAAATAAAACCACGGACAAGATCAATGCATATAGTATCTACCACAAATACACTATGATGGAAACATGTCTCCAACTGTGTGCAATATATGAGCAGCTGCCTTACCTGTATCTGGTACTCTTAAAGGAAATCTACAACCAGGATGAAGGATTGTAAACCAAGCACACTGACATACTGGTGTGTGCCCCCTCTGGCAGGATCCAGTCTTCTTTTAGAAAAATGGAATTTAAAAATTATGCAAATGAACTTGAAAGGCTCCTGGAGCCCCTCAGGCCCATTTGCATAATTTTTAAAGATCATAGGAAGCTAAAAGAAGAGTGGAACCAGCCAGAGCGGGCACACGCCAGCATGTCAGTGTGCTTGGTTTACAATCCTTCATCCTGGTGGTAGTTTCCTTTAAAGACCTCTTCTGACATGTCTATATTAGTAAATATATGTATTACCCATAATATGAAGACTCAGGAGCATCATTTCTTAGAACTCATTACAGTTCCACTTTTATTCTAACTAAAAATGTAGGTTTTACAAACTGTGGGTGTATGTCCCTAAACAGTCAGTTTCGGTTCTCGGACACAGATTAGATCATCTAAACAGATAAGAGATGTTGCTTTTTTATGGGGAATATGACTATTTACTAAAAGACTAGTCATGATCTTTAAGATGTCAAACATATCCTATAGTGACCAACATGCACTTTTTTAAACTAAAATGTTTTTCTTGGGAAACACAATGGAAAGTAAAGTTTGGATTTCAGTAGATCATCACAAATAAATTCGCTGGTCCTAAAATACATCACATTCCTGTCACTACTTCTTAACCCGATTCCAGATTTTGATCAAAGAGACCTGCTTCTTCTATGTTACCTGCCAAGAGTAGTGAACAAGCCTCCAGAGATATTTTTGGGATCCAGGCAGATTCTATTGTAGTTCTGTGGATTAAGTAGCCCCAAGATCTCAGGATACTAAGGAAAGTATATGGGATGCTGTTCCATCATTACCTAAACTGAGATATATTCTTTAGTATTCGTTCCCCCCCCCCCCCCCCCAAAGTGACATAACTGCTTGCTAAATCCTAAAGCTGAGAAGGCCACAGATGTTATTGCAATATATATGTATATGCCATGTCAGAAGGATGTTGTGATCTGTTGAAAATGGTTTCCTAGTTTGTTTTTTTCCCCTTTTTATATTGTATTTAAAACCCTTGAATGCCAGACTAAGTGACGGAGCGTTGTTGGCCTGGTAAAGGGTGATGGTTCACTGAAAAACAGAAGGGCTTTTGAGAACTGCATCTAGATCCTACCTGTGTGCATTGTAACGTACTATAATGTACAGAACTGCGGGTCGCTTACTGGGACATTGTGGTATGGTTTTGATGTATTCACTTATGCTGTAATAAAAAAGACGTATCTTAGAAACATGGACTCCATAGTTTTTGTAAATGTATGGCTGACGTTCTTGTTTTATATATATATATATCAACAGTACAAATGTTATTGAGTGGTAAAAACATTACAGAGTAGCTTTCCATTATGTCAAGAGGATTAGAAGGAAAACATCCATGTTATTTCCGAATGAGTCATGACTTGTCCTCCATTGAACTTGGGTTTGGTTCCTTGACCTTGAACACACACACAGGACAAGTGTCTGATAGCTGCCAAATACCTTTTCCTGAAATATACAAAAATGGCGCAGGGATGAACAGATAGCCCTAGACTTTTCTTCCAACACCTTACCTCTGAATCACTCATGCCCATTCCCTGCTGCTGCCAATGGTGGGGCAGTCTGAAGGCCCCATACCTATGATATTGGATCTCAGATTGGCAGCTTGCACTTGGCTAGTGAACAGTTATCTTTAGGATGCACAATATTCATTGTATATTCCAAGTAAACATATGAAGATGATGTTCAGTAGGGTTTTTCAGAGGGTTTTTATGGGGTAAAAATGTTGGAATTTGCAGTGGTCAAGGAGACTCAAGATAGCTGATTGTTTAATGTCAACCATAACCCTTTACATCAGGGGTCAGGAACCTTTTTGGCTGAGAGAGCCATGAAGCCACATATTTTAAAATGTTATTCTGTAAGAGCCGTACCATATGTACATGCCCCCCTGTAGATGGGTAGTCCCAGCGTCAAGGGTGCCCCTGCGTTCTACGTATTGGATCGCAGGCACACCAGTGCCCCTCTCCGTGGCGGCGCCCCTTTCCAAGCTCACTCACCTCTCCACGTTCCTGCTCCCGAGCTGGCACTCACAGATTTGATGAGCCAGTGCGCTGCTGCTTGGCGCTGCTTACGTCTCGGGTTCCTATGAAGACGGGCGGCTCTCAGCATTCCCAAGTGTTGACCTCCCGTTGTGACCCCGGACCTGTTCCTTATTCTGCTCCTTTGCTGACCTTGACCGTCTACCTGTCCCTGACCACGAGACTGCCTAGTGATCCTGTACCTCGACTTTGGCTGCCATCGTGGATAAGTCGCACCTGTAGAACGACCTGGTGGTACCACGCTGCACCAAGACCATCCTGCCTTGCGGCGGGCTCTGGTGAAGACTGGGTGCCACTTAGATTCCGGTCCCAGGTGTCTGCTTACATCATCATCTGCAGTAGTCCAGGGGGTTCACTACACCAAATCCTGACACCCACCACATGCCTCCCAGTAGATAGGTAGCTGCAGCACATACTCCCTGTAAATAGGTAGCCACAGCACATGCTTCCCAGGAGATAGGTAGCCACATCACATACCCCTAAGTAGATAGGTAGTCACAGCAAAAAAAAAGAATATTCACTTACTCCCTGCAGCCAGCTCCTCATCGCTGGTGGCGATGGCGCCTGGGTCGTACAAAGGTCGTAACATAGCTGCCTGTGTCCAGTGATCAGTTTAAGAGACACACAGCGGCCATCACTATTTATTAAAGATCTGTCTGAGAGCCAGATGCAGCCAACAAAAGAGCCATATCTGGCTCCCGAGCCATAGGTTCCCTACCCCTGCTTTACATAGTTCCACTAGGAATGCTGCAGTGATCCGTCTGGTGAATAGTAAGGCACACACCATCAAAGAGATTTTGGTCAACAAGATATTTTCTTGGTAAATACAGGCGGTCCCCTACTTAAGAACACCCAACTTACATACGACCCCTTGTTACAAACGGACCTCTGGATGTTGATAATTTACTGTACTTTAGTCCTAGGCTACAATAACAGCTATAACAGTTATCCCAGTTGTCTGTAATTCAGCTTTAGTGTTAATCCTGGTTCTTATGACAACCCAACATTTTTAAAATCCAATTGTCACAGAGACCAAAAAGATTTTGACCGGGGTTACAATTATAAAATATACAGTTCCGACTTACATATAAATTCAACTTCAGAACAAACCTACAGAACCTATCCTTTATGTAACCTATGGGCTGCCTGTACACATCACTGTAAAGGTTTCAGGTATATATGAGGGAAAAATTCTTTAAAATTTTGAAAAGTTTATATTTCAAACAGAATATTTTTCACCTTTAGAACCAAGCCTTTTTTTTATTACACTTTTACATCATTGCAGTCCTAGGCCCCATTACTTATCTAACACTGGGAAGGGGAGTGGGTCAAGCAGAAAAATGGTCAGGTCAGTATTGGAGTATATTCAAGCTCGGGAAGCTGGCAGTGGGTCACGGCAGGCTGCATAGAATATTAGGTTAGAAGAAACAAGCTAATGGTCAAACGGTTGAAGTCAGACGAGGTAGGAACCTTTGCTCAGGTCCTGGGAAACGGGGCAAACTGGAATTCTTTGCTGCAGGGTGGCTTAGTGGTTAGCATTACAGCCTTGCAGCGCTGGGGACATGGGTTCTAGTCCCAGGTCAACATCAGCAAAGAGTTTGTATGTTCTCTCCGTGAATGCATAAGTTTCCTCCAGGTCCTCCCACACTCCCAAAAAACATAAAGGAATTATTATTATTTTATTTATTCTTGATGGGAGTGGATTGGCTGGGAACGGTAAAGTGGCTGCTTGCAGTGGCCCTTTAAGAAACTGAAATAGCCATAAAGAAACAGTATGAGGAGCCAGAAAAGAGTGATAAGCATTGTACCGGACAGAAAGTGGAGAGGTGAATTCAGGACTGGCAACGCAGTAGTGCCTGGCAGCCAGGAAAGCAGGCAGCAGCGGAACCATGCCAGGCATTGACAAACTGGAAATAATTGTTTAATAAATGCAGGAACTACCTGGTGTGTTATACGCACAGTGGGGCAAGAGGTTAACAAAACCAAAGTGACTGAACAAAAGAGAAATTAAATCAAATCAATAATTGTTTTTATTCAATTGTATTAATTTTTTTTTCCATTGGAGCGCACTATGCTAGAATGTCAACAATAAGTGTTGTGTGCTTCTCTATAATGGATAAATCTAATAATGTGAAATCATGGTGAAAACATTACATACTGGGGGAATCTGAACACAACACCTTCTTAAGCATTTGTATCATCTCTTTACCAACCATGGGACTCTGTGGTGATCCAAGTACAGAGTTATAGAAATCGAGAATCCAAAACAAGGACAATACAATTCAGCTTCTTATTGCGCTGTGAAATCAGTAAAAGTAAATGTACTCAGTTGTGAATTGTACAGGAACCAGATGTCACACTGAAGCAAAGAATTAGAGCTTCTAACATTCACAGATTCATTTATCATAAAATCATATGTCTTTGTTGCCGTGACTCTGCAGCGTACAGTATGTTCCTTTCAGTGAAATAAAAATAGTCTCTACTAATGACTTTGCTGCAGGCGAGTTAATTATGGAGGAGGTCTTTTACCACGACTCACGGTCAGTGATTAGGATTTCTGTTTATTTGAAATGTGCAAAAAGGAAGAAGAAGAATAATTGCATTGCGGGTCTTCTGACTCTCCCCCGGGGTGTATGCTGTGCTCTTCTAGTACTCATTTGTGCTATCTGTACAGGTGTAAATGTCACACTACGTCATGATTACACACTTTTCTCAACCCTTTTTTTATACATAATAAGAAAATTCTGAAGCTAATTTCAAGTCTAAAATACTGGTTTCACGCACCTTAATCGAGATTTCACGGAAATAAATTTGCTCTTGGGTATTTTGCATTGTGTTCATTACTGCATGCTGCAATTGTCTTCAAGCATGAAATGTCCTGTAAAATTAGTTTTTAACCCGGTGTGCATTGGTATGGGTTTTTTTCACATTTTCGGTGCATATTTGATCTTTACAAAAGCAGCATGCTCTAATTATGGCTTTCTAAGGCCACTCTTTTTAGATTCCTGCATAGGAAATCAAAATGTAATTTTAAATGTAATAGAAAATAAATTATATGTTGTTTTTCCAAGCCTCAAGAATGTGAAAAAACATTAGAATTTGTGAGGTAATGGATCAACAACTACATGTTATGTTACAAAACCCTACTAAACCAGAATTGTAAGCAATCAAAATATAAAAAATTTTTGAGATGTCGACACATACATCTGTCCCATACAGTAGAAAACTGATGCACCGCTGGATGCATCTGTTTTCAGAAAACTGAAAACCGATGGTTTGCGGAGGTTGCCTTGACCCAATGGGTGAAAGAATTTACAGCCCAGAATCCTGAGGAGCAGTTTCAGGGTTTCAGAATTGTCCCCCCCCCCCCCACGAGGCTGTCCCCCCTTTTCTCCCTGTTTGGCCATTCTCACTGCTTTCTCCTCCAAGCTTTCTCTTCCCTATCTTTAATTTTCTTACTTGACTTGCTTATATCAACTTATTACATTTGGTTGATGAGCCTTTATTTCTCCTATTTCGTCAGGATCCTTGAAATGACTGTGTTGCTTTTGTACTTTCCTTTCTTTTCGTTTCTGTTCTATTTAGCTATGAAACTTAATAAAAACATTAAATGATAAACCATAATCATAAGACGACCATGTAGGTAGCTAATAATATTGTTCCATGCAAGCTGGACTGCAAAAACCCACACTTATTCAGTTCTTGTGGATCACCAGATGAGTAATTAGGCTCTAATTATAGGAAAATAAAAAAAGTTGCAAGACCCTTTTCCACTACATAACGACCTGGATGTTAGAGCATCAAAACCACGAACGAAAGACCATACAATGTTATGTGTTCTGAGTGGTCCAGACCTTGAAACCTGGAGAAGCTCTACATGTGTTACATAATTGTACTATCCATGTGTTTCCTCGTGTATCATTTCTTACTGGACATCCCTTTAACGTCTATCACAGGCAGTCATACCAGTCCTTACAATGCTCATTTTGAAGCTGTGGTTGTTTCCTCAAGCCTATACAATCTGGCAAGGTTGTCATTTACAAGACCTACATTGTGCTTAAGGTTCCTGCTGGGAAAATGGAAATTGTGAAATTCAGCACAGCCCTGCAGGTCATTACCAGAACAATTCTGCCTGCAAAGGCAGTGATTCCAATAATAGCATTATATAATCTGGAGGGCACCTCATCTGAGCTACAATCAGATGCTGAATGGATCAGCTACTCAAGAAAATGGATCCGACCACTTACGA
Organism: Engystomops pustulosus; assembly: GCA_019512145.1. Taxonomy (NCBI): domain Eukaryota; kingdom Metazoa; phylum Chordata; class Amphibia; order Anura; family Leptodactylidae; genus Engystomops; species Engystomops pustulosus. The sequence continues at coordinate 39,845,010 of CM033642.1, read as the reverse complement.
TAAATCTGTTTTCCTCTGTTATACAGGAACGCCGCGTTTCATCTCTACAGAAGCACCGTGTGGGTTTATTTATTGTTCCTGTATGATTCATTATAATGATATATGATGCACACAATGCTATTTTATAGCAAAGAATTGTAATGTTAACGTCCCATGCTGTTTCTCCAAGTGCACTGCAGGAAATATACATCCACATAGTGTATAAAAATGCAAATATGGGGATATGATTTAGGCTCATTCTACTTTCTTCTACATTGTTTTGTATATCTATACAAAACTTGTATATATTACATACTTACATAGAGGCATAGTTATTATAGAAAATTACTACAAATCATAATAAATACTGTTCGATGGTCATAAAACAACATTCCTAGCAGCACTACCCACCTCCATTAATCCTTTACAGCTTCATTATGTTGCTGCCCATTTACTGCTTGCGTTCTGCTTCCTGTATTCTAAGCCAATCACAGGCTTAGGAGGGTCAGCACTGTGGACTAACAGCATGCTTTTCCTGTGTGTCAGGACCTTAAACAGGAAGTTGAAAGCAGCAGGTATCGGGCTGTTTTTAAACAAGTCAATGAGGGATAAGTTGAGGTAAGTAGCATTGTTGGCTATTGCTTCTTTCTTTCTTTCATTCTTTCTTTCCTTTCTCTCGCTTTTAAATAAAATTACATGAAATTTTACACAATGTCAGAATTGTTATAGAAAGCTATTTTCCTACAGCTGCAATCCAACTGCATTTTATATGAATATCTTAATAAATAATGGATGGTTATAAATATTCGGCAGGTGTTCGTCATTAGAATACATGATTTAGCAGCTTCCTTGGCTCACTGACTGCTCAGGTGTCACTTTCCCCTTCATATACTGCTCAGCATCTTAGGCTAAGTTCACATTACTGTTCAAACCTCCGTTCCTTACCTACATTTAATAAAGTAAATAACGAAGGTTTAATGTATTAATTTAAAATCCCATTTACATCAATGTAAATGTTATGTCATCCGTTGTGTTGCGTTTAGGAAGGAAAAAATTACTGGAAGAAAGGAGGCTGCATTATTTTTCCTACATTTGAAAAAAAAACGCTGATACCTGCTAAAGTTACCAAAAACAGATAACATACAGGGGCGTAAATACTGCGGTAACAGCCATAGCAGCTGCTTTGGGGCCTGCTTTGTCAGGGGGCCCCAGCTTCCAAAATTCCACACTAATGAATGGAAGATGTGCACTAATATCTAAATATTATACTGCACATTGTACAACTTATTGGGGCTTATTTTTTAAGGGTCCCGTGGCCGCATTTCCGTCGGGTTTTCTGACGTTTTCGGGGAACACGCCGCTGGGCCAGGGATTTAGAAGGGGGTTGTGTCGCACGGGATCAGATTTAGGCGCACCGGTGCTGGCTTTCATGCGACAGAAATCGGGGGGCATGCCGACGGATGATCCGACTGATTCAGACAGAGCGCGGGATTTAACAGTAAAATTGAGTCTCAAGCCCAAGCACTCACACGCACCAGGAAGAAGAGGGTGAACTCTGGTGGACCTGAGCGGGGAAGCGACACATGCAGGATATCGGCTCACGATCTACGTGAATCACGGAACGTTCAGCGAAGGGTAAGTAAATGTGCCACAATATATATATAACAGTGCACATCTTCCACGTACACAGTTGAGCCAGGAGCTCAGACACGAAATGTCAGGGGTGGGGACGGCAGGACTAAGAAACTGTCATCTCTAGCTTCCTGCTGTCTGCTTCCATGTGGTCAGCAGCTACTGGGCTGCATAAATGTATAAGTGTATAAATGTGTGTGTGAGAGTATATATCTTTATGTGTGTATATATAAGTGTATTAAAATTAATTTTTTAAGATGAAGGGGGCGTCATGTCTTCCTCTGCTAGTTATGTCATTGATTACATGGGGACAGAGACCCATTTGGCAAGCTCTGTGCATCACTGCGTAATCTGTAGGTGCTCTATTTTATTACATAAAATTTACATTGATGTCAAAGGGATTTTTAACTGATATGTTAAACCTCCGTTCTTCACCCCTGTTTAACAGGGGTAAGGAACAGGCGATAGAGTGAAATCAGCCTTAGTAGATCAGGCACAGAAAAATTAATTATACTCTTCCCATCGTTTTAATCCAATAAATTTGTTAGAGACCAAAACTGCAATGGTATTGATAACCTGGCTATCTCAGACAGTTTCATCTCAGAAATTCCAGATCCTGATATATTATTATGCTAAGCTTATATTCTAGCTGAGCCACAGCATGAGGACAAGTTTTCTGTCAAAACTACTTCAGGATCAGCTCCTTGCCAATTTCTCCTGGCTAGTATGCGGGCTTTGTAATCCTCTACATCTCTGAGGTTGTGTCTCAGGTGGAGGGACAGTGTTCAGGCACTCCATGTATATTCACGCCATTCATGAATTGTTAGGCTTTTGTCTGTCTTTCTCTGTGTTTGTTTATCATTTCTGTGCACCTAACCAGTGTAGGGTCTGTCATCCAGTTGTCACCTCCAGGGTAGTGCAGTGTTGGCAAGTAGGCAGGGATAGAGGTTTGGAAAACGCACAGTTTCATGTTTTCTGAACCAGCAGCACCCAACTGTCCCATATTTTACAACCTTTATCATTACAGGTTATACAGCGTATTGTATTTGAACGTCTGGTAAGTAAAAAAAAAAAACCTCATAACCCTATAGTCAGCCTTTCTGCTGTCTGAGAACCACAGCTGACCACAACTGACCACAATGCAAGGTATCCAGACTATCCAGGATGAAAAATATGAATGTCCTTTATTGCAATTCCATAAAAAAGGTAGTGAAATATTTAGCAGACAAAGAGGCTCCTGACCTACATGTTACGGCATCAAAAAATCTTACTCATGGTCTGGATTATGACTTTACACTGGTTGGCTCTATAACCAGTAACTGATTGTACTATGTTTGCAAAAGTGGCCACGGTTTCAGGAGCAGTCCTTACGTAAAAGCACTCCTACCAAACAAAGCCATTCAGAGCATGAATTTGCATTACTTCGGCCTGTGAGCTCTCTCCATACACCCCTGCAGCACCAGGACGTAATAGTACATCCTGGTGTGCAATGGGGTTATCTATGAGTGTCAAGGTTATGCCAATCCCTTTTATGGTGTCTTTATACTTTGGGGTTCATTCTCTTTAGCTCTGCAGGAAACTGTAAGGGTACATATATATAGTGTGACTGTGATGAAGTTATGATGTGACTGGCTACATCCATTTAAAGAGTAACTGTAAAGCTATAGAGATTTTACCAAATTATTATATGTTATTCCCCCTTTGAAAACAAAGTGTTTGACAAAAATCTTTCTCACTAGAGGTGTAGTGGGCGGAGACTAATATCTGTCAGTCTATGCCCTGAAGCTGAGGCCAGTTAGCTTGCCCACAGATCCCATGATGCCTTGTGTTCTCTCTCAAAGTAATTTTGCATTAAAGGGGTATTCCCACGAAGACAAGTTTCTTATATGTCCTCAGGATAGCAAAATAACACATTCCCTAATTCACTGTTGTTAACAAAAAATGCAGCATTTCACAGATATAAGTACAACCTGTCTCTATCAGTCCTGGTGTACACAATTTTGGTTGCCCCAGGATCCGAACGTTAATCTTCTGACTTTAGGTTCGGGAGGACATATTGTTCTCCTGTCTGACGTTGCATTGAGCTCCTCTCTGCATCCAGCCCGCACCTTTGTATTCCAGGACAAAATCAGTTGCCCCTAGACATGACTCTGTAACTTCTGACTTTGGGTCGGGTGGCCGCCATCTTGGATTCCTGTGTGACTTTGTGCTGCAGAGTTTCTATGTCTCGCTATATGCTGAGCCTGTAGCCCCATCCCCTGCACGGAGCTCACAGACTCTCACTGATTCACTTCCTGGCAGCACCACATCGTGTGCAGGGAGAAGCTGCAAACTATAAGTAGATAAGTTATCTGGATGAGGGTGCAGGCACATACCTCTGAGAACAGTGATGAAGCAGAGCTGACAGTGTAAAAGTTTGTCAGTCTCTGTCTGTTATGACTCTGTGTAATAGGCATCTCATGCATCCCTCATCTGTCTCGTCTCTCCTTCTATGTGTCACTTCTATGTGTGACACTGACAGATTGAAGTGTTTATACACCTGTACCCTGATAATATAACTAAATCAGCTCACAGAACTAGATGGAGCATAATGTGTCTGCTTAGAGAGCCCCCCCCCCAACACACACACACTGGAATCTTACACTGAGCAGCCTAGGGAGTGATAGGAGCTAAAACAGCAATAAAACTGAGTAACATTGTATACTAAGGGGTTTAAATGATCTTTATTGTGTAAACATCACTAGCGGATTGAGATTTGATACTTTTCTTCTGTGGGAAAACCCCTATAAATCCATTTAGTTTCCCACAAGTAAATCCACTGAACACTGCACACTGAACATACAGGTTGTAAATGGTGACTATCCTGGCAGCTTCGATCACATAGGGGGGGGGCAGGGAACATCCCAGATACCTTTAAAAGTAAAATAGACCGCCTGATACTAACGGCGGCTGAACATGGAATCATCACTAAAAAGATGTAAAATATTTGCAGGTGGACAAACCCTGGGAGTCCCTGGAATCGCCACCAAGTAGGCCCATATGGGGATTGTGTGAGAGGATATGTATTTATTTGGACTTCTTTTTACAACCTTTTGTCATCAAATTGGAATCTCAGAGATTCAATGTGCCTCATCGAGCAGCTGGAACATTTAGATGTCAGTCCTGGATCCTTCTTGGTAACAATGGATGTGGAGTCATTATATATCAACATGCAGTCATGGACAAAAGTTTTGAGATTGATACAAATATTATATTTTCACATGATCGTGTGCCCTCTGGTTTGTCAGATGTTTTTATCACATACAGAAATACAAGTGCGATCATATATGAGTAACAAAAGTTTTATTGACAGAATGAGTTACTGCAGCAAGTCAATATTTGCAGTGCTGACGCTTCTTCTTCAGGACCTCTGCAATTCTCCCTGGCAGCTTCAACATTCTGGACCAATCCTGACTGATGCCGTCCATTCTTGCCACAATCATGCTTGCAACTGTGTCATCAATGTGTTTTTGTCCATTGTTGGTTTTTGTTTGTCCACCCGTCTCTTGATGATTGACCACAAGTTCTCAATGGGATTAAGATCTGGGGAGTTTCCAGGCCATGAAGCCAAAATCTCTATGTTTTGTTCCCTGAGCCATTTAGTTATCACCTTTGCTTTATGGCAAGGTGCTCCATCATGCTGGAAAAGGCATTGTTGATTACCTGCTTCTCCCAACTGCTCTTGGACGGTTGGGAGAAGTTGCTCTTGGAGGACATTCTGGTCCCATTCTTTATTCATGGATGTGGGCAAGACTTGTGAGAGAGCCGATTCCCTTGGCTGCGAAGCAACCCCACACATGAATGGTTGCAGGATGCTTTACAGTTGGCATGAGACAAGACTGGTGGTATCGCTCACCTTGTCTTCTCCGAACAAGCTGTTTTCCAGATGTTCCAAACAATCGGAAAGAGGATTCATCAGAGAAAATGACTTTACCCCAGTCTTCAGCAGTCCACTCCCTGTACCTTTTGCAGAATATCAGTCTGTTCCTGATGTTTTTTTCTGGAGAGAAGTGGCTTCTTTGCTGCCCTCCTTGACACCAGGCCTTGCTCCAAGAGTCTCCGCTTCACAGGACATGCAGATGCACTCACACCTGCCTGCTGCCATTCCTGAGCAAGCTCTGCACTGCTGGTAGCCCGATCCCAAAGCTGATACACTTTTAAGAGACGGTCCTGGCATTTGCTGCTCCTTCTTGGGCACCTGGAGCTTTTTTGGCAACAATGGAACCTCTCTCCTTGAATTCCTTGATGATGTGATGAATTGTTGACTGAGGTGCAATCTTTCTAGCTGCGATACTCTTCCCTGTTAGGCCAGTTTTGTGCAGTGCGATGATGACTGCACGCGTTTCTTTAGCGATAACCATGATTAACAGAAGAGAAACAATGATGCCAAGCACCAGCCTCCTTTTAAAGTGTCCAGTGGTGTGATTCTTACTTAATCATGACAGATTGATCTCCAGCCCTGTCCTCATCAACACCCACACCTGGGTTTCTGATACACTTTTGGAGAAATGGACACTGATACTCTGCAATAGAGAACACTATATAGAGGCACAAATGTACCTATAGATGCCTTTGGATTTATGCAGCTCATAAATCCTCAACATAAAAAGAATGGCGAAAAATCCCTATATGCTCTTATTCTCCTGGGTTAGTACATGGACTCTCTCTAGGATTTGGAGAGTATCCGAGATGCATGAACATCATACTATTACTATCTATGGACATTACCTATAATGGACTTAATTGGAATGACTGGTATATACATATCTTCTTGAAAGCCATTAGCTCTTCTATGCAATAGTTTTATCATATGCAACCTTGTGGTCAAATTCTGTTTGTTTACTTCCCTTAGGTCAGCGCTCTTAGTTTACTAGACGTGACAGTTTCCATCCCCCGCCTCCACCAATCTCGTGGCGGGCTCATGTAGACTAGGGGTATGCTCGGCCATAATGGTGCATGGCCGGCCTGAAGAAGGAGGATTGGGCCAGTCATGTGACCTTGCGGAGATCGCATGCGCAGTCAGTCGGAGCAGACACCGAGCATCGCTCCCGCAGGTGAGCAATCTGTGCAGCCTTATAAATATTGATCATATATGGATCAGTTTCATGCACCCCTGAAGAAGCCACAAAGCTAAGTGGTGGAACACTTGGGGAGCAAGCCCCCTCCTGATACCCCGGTGAAAGCCTTAATTTACTATTATATATATATATATTGTGATGTTTGATCTATGGTATTGTACAATAGCGCTAGCAGGTTAGGAGTTTCCCATTTTTTAGGGTAACAACAGGAGAGAGGGAGTTCAGCAACCACCGCTTAGTTTTGCACAGATTGTTATGGCTGCTTTGAATACGAAAATGCACATGTGGGTGCTTTTAAGTGTTTTAACATTTCTGGTTATATTGTTATATAAATTATAATAAAGATGTATAATATTTTCTACTAATTTTGGTATTGATTAAGTACCTATAGCACGTCACACTGCTTGGTTGTACATAATATGCTCTTTTTGACGTGTGGTACAATCATTGGTCAATAGTTGGTATTGAGAACATGTTGGGAACATGTAAAAAGTGGTAGTAATCATTAGTACAGGTAGTCCCCGGGTTACGTACAAGATAGGTTCCATAGGTTTGTTCTTAAGTTGAATTTGTATGTCAGTCGAAACTGTATATTTTATAATTGTAGCTCCAGACAAATTTCTTTTTGCCCCAGTGACAATTGGTGTTTCAAAATGTTTTTGCTGTAATGGGACCAAGGATTATCAATGCAGCTTTATTACAGACACCTTACAGCTGATCATTGCAGCCTGGGACTGAAGTAAAGTATCTAGAGAGGTCACCCGAGGTCACAGTGGGCAGAGGGGTCCGTCTTTAACTAGGGGTCGTCTGTAAGTCGGGTGTCCTTAAGTAGGGGACCGCCTGTACATGCGTTTTTTCACCATTTTCACTGCATTTGAAATTTTTTTCCAGCTTCCCAGTACACGGCATGGAATATTAAATACCATCACGATGAAGTGCAATCACAGAGCTCTTTAAGTGTAAAAATAAAAAAGTTATAGATTTTTGAAGGTGGGAAGTGAAAAATAGAAATGAAAAAACAAAAAGGGGCCAGGTCGTTAATTGGTTAAGGTATTATAGTGAAAATTAATTAACAAAATAATTATGTGACAACTTCATATACTGTAAATATGAAACTATCACAAAATAATAATTTTGGTTGGAATTATCACGGCAGCCACATCAGAAATTCTCTCTATGCAGAATATCTCATGTCGCCATATTGTACTAAGAAAAATAGCCTAAGTTCCCATCTTTTTCTGTTCTCTGCACCGGCATACTGTTTACAGCAAACAAAATAATATGGTGTCAGGGCCCATCAGGTTCTTGCCGTTATGTTAGAATCGGTGATAAAGGTTCCTCCAGTGCAGATTAAATAGCAGAAAAATACTATGAAAATTTGACATTGTATTACAATTAGAGATGAGCGGGATTGCTTTCTAAGTTTAGCAATGGGGGTTTGGGTGCACCTACCTACTAGCCATGGCAGTGATTGGCTAGTGGTGTTGAAATGCATGCGTTTTTACAAGTTACTATGTGTTTGGCTGGTTTGAAAGCATTTCAATTTTTGCTGAAAGAGTAAGCAGCTGTGTTACCATTGAGACAAAGCTGCTTACACTTCCAGGAAGGAAGAAATACACTTTAAAACCAGCCAAACGAGTGGTAACATGTAAAAACGCATGCGGTAATGACAAATGCATTTAAAAATGACTGAATGCTCTGGCAAGGTTTTATGAATTCAGCTTTACATCTGAAATAACAGAAATATTCCAATATCCAAGAAAGTAATGGGGCGGACAGCATGCAAGATACAAAGACAATCCTCCACATCTGATTTCTAAATCAACAATTGTTGTGTTTGCAGACAACAGCTTAGAAACGCTACAATGTTAATTAAGTGACAGTGTCCTGAAAACGATATTCAAAAGTGTTGCCAGAACTTAATGTTCTACATAATAGATGTAATGATCGGTGCAAAGTTTACGTTTTAGAGAGAGGAAAGGCTGGCGTGAAGCCATACTTCTAGGTAAGTAATTTAGTCTGAGCGCACTGAATAGGAAATGCTCCACTTTATATAACCCTTTGTTTATCCAATATCTCAAATCTTCTATTTTACACAGGAGTTTTAACAAAGCATTGGCAAACATGGAGGTCCTGGAGACTGAACCTTTCATTGTGGCTTTACAAAACTCAGGCAAATATTTGGGCACCAGTGCATAAAAAGAGAAGAGGGTAAAGAGGAACCTCATTACAAGGTACAAATATCTGAATGGATAGTTCAATGATCTTTTAATACCTAGGTATTGGGCCAGGACAAGGGCATTCTCTAAGCCTAGAGGAGAGGTGGTTCTTCCAACACCATAGACATAGATTCTGTACTAGTGCAGTGAGACTATGGAACTCTCTGCCGCAGGAGGTTGTAACATTCGATTCTTGTTCAAGAGGGACCTGGATGCCTTTCTGGAGAGCCGAAATATTAACTAATGTTTAATTTGATGTTGATCCAGGGTGTTATTTTGACTGCCGTATTGAGATGAGGAATTAATTTTTCCCTAATTTGCTCCAAGTGGCATCAGACTTGAAGGTTTCCTTTGCCTTCCTCTGGATCAACATGATTTATGATAAGTTATGATATTTTATAGGTTGGACTTGATAGACCAACCTTATCTATTATGAAATAAATAAATCAACCATTGGTAAACTTGAGCATACCACAGACTCTCCGCTAATTGTTTTAGGAGAGCAAAATATTGGAAACATCGCACACGAAAAAATTGTTATCAAAGCTTCTTTCACGGGACCTATTGGTTTTGTGCAAAAATAATCCCAAGGCAAGTCAAAATTTCTACTGTATCTTCACTGAAATAGTTATGATCAAAAACCATGGATCATAACCAAAAATATAACTTCAAAATAACCACATATGGATCTGCACAAATAGTATCATAGTTTATACGGTTGACAAAAAAAAAAATGTCCGTCAAGTTCAACCAAAATACCTTACTCATATTAGAATAAATGTTACAGGCACCACAACGCACATTTTAAGTATGATAAGCTTCCTCGGGGGGTTCACATGTTATTCAAAGTCTTACATCAACAGAAGGTGCTACTATGGTGTTATGTATTACAGTGACGCCAAAAGTGGGGAAAGCCTCACTTCCAGTCACATTTAATCCACATGCTGCCATACAAATGTTGCAATAGAAATAAGGAATACCATGGCTTCCGGTCACATGTGGTGCTCCTGTGTGGGCAAGAGTCCTCCACATGTATAAGGACCCAAGTCAACACACAAACTTCACTTCACACCAGAGTGTGGATACCCCACTTCCAGAAACACTGTGTCATGGTGTCCAGTGTCACGGTGTCTTAGGGGGTGGGGCGTTCGTGCTCTGTGTGACATGGTGCTAGTGTGTTGATGGGTCCTCCCCATGTGAGGACGAAGTCAATACACAAGCACCACCAATCTTTATACAAGTGTCTCATGTCAAGGTGTCTCCAAGAATGGGCCATCTGTTCTCTGGTGTGACATGGTTCTCATGTGTAGACTTGGGTCTTCATTCGTGTGGGGACCCCATGCCTGTGCAGGAGTACCACATGTGACCGGGAGCGTGGTATTCCCCACTTCCAGTGTCGTGGTGTCAGGCTAGCAGGTGTGGATCCTCTGGACCAATGCAGACGATGACACAAGCCACTACCTGGGACCGGAGTCTAAGTGGTACCTGGTTTTCACCAGAGCCCGCCGCAAAGCAGGTTAGACAAGCTGCGGCGTGGTACCACCAGGTCGTTCCTCAGGCGTGACTTGTCTGCAGTGTCGGCCAAGGTTGTAGTACAGAGACGGCAGACAATCTCGTGGTCAAAGTCCAGGCACAAGGTCAGGGCAGGCGGCAGAGATGCAACGTCAGAGTCTGATCCGGGGTTAGCAACAGGAGGTCCAAGCAGAAGGGTACGGGAACACAGCACACAGGACAGCAGCACGGAGGATAACTGGTACACGGGAACACAGAGGAGCTCAGGTAACACTGAAACACGGATGGACTCAGGAACGCAGGAGACACAGGAACGCAGGAATCGCAGGCAAATCGCAGAATAGATTTCTCTCAGGCTGTAAGACACAAAGATCCGGCAACAGTGTAAGGAAGGTGCAGGGTTCTTAAAGGGGAAGTGATCAGCCAGTGCACCAATTAGTGGTGCACTGGCCCTTTAAATTTCCTGAAGGGCCGGATGCGTGCCCTAGGAGGTGGGGACGCAGCACGAACGGAGCTCGGCAGCGATTCCGGAATGTGGAGAGGTGAGCTGCGCCGGCACCGCGCCTGCGAGCCCCGGGGACCACGGGTGAGCCCACGACCCGGGATATGGGTCGCGGGACCACCTGTGACACGTGGCAGGAGCAACATTTCTATGGCAGCATGTGGATTGAATGTGGATTGGGTGCCTGCTGCACTTACTTTAATATGGGTAAGGCATTTGTGCTCATTTATTTGTGGTTATATTGAACTTATATTTTTGGTTATAGTCCATGGTTTTGGTCATCAATACTTCAGTTAAGAAAGTAAAAATGTTGAGCTGCCTTTAGAGCTTCAAAATGGTTCTTAGTCGTATGACTACACTATGCTACAACTAAGAGCTATTTTAAGGCTTGAAACACGTTAACCAAGCATGCAAGAGGTGACGTTTATACATTTATAATGGATTGAAGAATAAAGCCTTAAAGACTTTTAGCACAGTGCTGGAAGACTTTTCCTTCTATACTGATAATTGAATGTCCTGTTGCTCAGATAGTCATCGGTGTATAGTAACGACTGTTCCACAATGTCATCACAGTTTCTGCTCAATGGGTAGAGGGGTAAGTTGTAGAGGTTCTGTTCCTTGTGAATTATAACCATGAGGACACCACTGTCAATTATATTTATTGATTTGTACTTGTACATTATGACATAATTTCCTAACTTTATTAAAAACTGCTTGAAATTCAAAACAAAGGTGAATCATCATTTAGGGCCAACTCACCACTTCTATTGTGCAATGAAGAGCCGCTTGGTACATTGTAATCCATTTAGCATTCTTTGACCATATTGGAACTGCAAAAGAATCTGCTGATCCCTAATAAAAACATCATGTAAACGGAGTTAAGTGACATACCTTGTGCCCTTTAAGTGTTATCTTTCAAGTTTAATTTGTGTATATTCTAAATCTGGCATGAGTTAGAGTATGGAACAGATAGTCCAAGCTAGATACAAGCTAAGCACTTATAAATTTAACTATTTGCAGTGTTCCTGTTTGCCAGGAGTTTAAAGACACTTGTGTCTGCTAGGTACATTAAAATTATTTTTTGTACCACTCATAATTGCATTGAAAAGCATTTTCCTACGGTGGTCATAGCAAATCTGGTCTGGCTAAGGAGTCTAAAGGTCAAGTATTGCAAATGATAAATGTCTAAATTGAATAGCATACAGATGTATTATGAAATATATTGTGTGTGTGTCTGTGGGTTTCGGGCAGGGGGGGGGGGTTGACATGCTGGCAACTGAGCAGTCACATGAAGGATGAGCTCCTACAGTTTTTCAATAGACATCCTAACCGCCCACGTTGATAAAAGTGCCCTGCTACAGGCCTGAAACCCAAACTTGTGTCTGGACCAAAATGGAGCAGCATGACCTACTATTACTCACAGCCTCGCCATCTCTCTAGCCTGCCCTGAACCCAGTGGCAGGGGCGCCCTTCTAACTGGAAATTGAGTGAGTTAAGGAGTGCAGCAGTCGAGTGGAGTAGTAGGCGCCATCTTGCCTTCTATACATCCTGAGACATAAGGTCATGGACTAAACCACAATAGTGCAATATATTAATATCAGTAGGAAACACTGAGAATTGCTGTACAACTGCAGCAAGAGATTTGAAGAATACAAAGGGGCACATTTACTAACGGTCCGAATCGCTCTTTTTCGTCGGTTTTCCCGAAACTTACTGGTTTGCGCCGAATTGCCCCGGGTTTTTGAGGCACGCGATCGGATTGTGGCGCATCGGCGCCGGCATGCATGTGGCGGAATTCGGGGGGGGGGCTCTAGTGGCCGTCGGAAAACCCAACGGATTCGGAAAAAAAACCCGGTATAAAAAAAAAAAAAGGGTCTCTTGACACACGATTACATGCACCGGGAATAGGTTGGTGAACTCCGGCAAACCTCGGCGGACCTCGGCGCAGTAGCGACACCTGGTGGACATCGGGAGCACTACCTTTGTGAATCGCCGGAAGACCCTAGTCCTCGACGGAGAACGCGCCACTGGATCGCGACTGGACCGGGTAAGTAAATGTGCCCCAAAGTGTATAGTCAACCTGAGAGACTGTAGATCTTGGCATCTTCTCACTTACAGTACAGATCCTTGAAGTGGCTGAAATGGTGGTCAATGAGTGTAAGAGACCAACCCAAACCTGTTCTGGAGTCCCATATGCATCAAATGCTATAATAGTCTTCCAGAAATGTCTACTATAAAAGTATTGTCCAATCTTGCTATATCTATAATGAAGATGCTTCTAGCAGAATAGAAAGAATATATCCACAAGGAATTTCATTGAGTGATTTTTGTAATGAACGCTGACCTCACAGCCATAGGGGTCCGTGCCACGAAACTAAAGGAGAAAATGGAGAAGATCACAGGTGCACATTACATCCTGTTAGATGCTCATAAAAAAAAAATACAAGATGATGTCACAGCTGTCAAACTAAAACTTAATTAAATACAACATCAAAGTGAGAGAACAACAAATTCAGAAATATTCCAGAAACAAATTCAGACATGATCACTGACAGAGCCCACAGGGTACTAAAGCCAAAGACATTTTTAGAGATGTACAGGTAAGAATGCAGTTTCCCAAATTTTTCAAACAGATTCAACCTTTCTCAGGTCTATAGCCAACCATAAGGTTGTGACTTTCCAAGATACTCACAAATTACAACATTTTATAACTTATTTATAACAATTGGGATATATGGCTGACCTCCATATATAACTCATCTATGCTGCCTCTGTAAGTCTAAAGAAACCCTTACCCTCTTCTGTCTTGTTCCTATACATTTATTCACATATGCCTTTGTATATGATACTGGATCTATAAATCAAATGTCTGTTTGCTTTTTCTTACATGTACTGCCTATTCGGGTAAAGAGAATCTGTTCTTGTTACATAAACAGGCGGTACCCAACTTAAGAACAGCTGACTCACAGACGACCCCTAGTTACATACAGACCTCTCTGCCCCCTGGTAACTTACTGATCTTTAGCTACAACATGGTGAACATAAGAGTTATCAAAGGTGTCTGCAATGAAGCTTTATTGTTGATCCTTGTAGCCAGGACAGCCCAAAATTTTTAAAAATTTGTGATGAGAAAAATAATTTTTTCAAGTCTTTTCAAATTACAGTTACAAAATATACCAGTTCAGACATACATAGAAATGTAACTTAAGAACAAACATACAGAACCTTTGTTGTATGTAATCCAGAGAATGCCTGTATTCTATTATGTATTTTATTACATAAATTGAATGTAAAGTTTTATATTCATATCCTGAAAAATCAATGATTAAAATGTTTAAAAAAATTGTGGAAAGCAACTTTATCTCAACTAACTTTTTTTTTAAGAGGGCCTGTCACCTAATGAAAAAATCTGGCTGCACATAATAAAAGAAAAATCTCCCTAGCACTCCGCCAGTTTTCACACAGTTACATTTCTAGCTTTATTGGAACACACCAAAAAGCTGTGAAACACTGAGATATGTAGAGATCCGATTGATGGACCTAGCTTTACACAGTCCAGCGTATTAATAAGGGGGCAGTCCTAGGTACTCCCGTCTCTTCAGCTTCTCTCCCGGACCGCCCCTCCCACACCAGATGCCGGCTGTGACTGCCAGGCCTGATGCTGCAGACACCGCCTCCTCTGACGGCCTCAGACCACCCCCTAATGAATACACGGACCGCTTGAAGCTGGGTCCGTCAATCGGACCGCTACGTACCTCAGTGTTTCTCAGCTTTTTAGTATGTTCCGATAAAGCTAGAAATTTAACAGTGCCACAACTGGGGGAGGGCTAGGGAGCTGCTTCCTCTAGTCTGTGCAGCTAGATTGTTTTATTGAGCTGATGGGTCCTCTTTAAGTCATAAGAGATTATACCTTGACAATGTTTTGGTATTAAGTTTGGTACATTGGGTTTCTAAGGGTCCTATAAGAAGGTCTGATTACACAGAACTGCTGAAACTCATGATTACTGGAGAGATGTTTGATCATAACTTGTATGTTATTAATAATAGTGGGACTGTAAAAAAAATATTTGACACTGCAGCTCTGTAGGTGCTACTGTTGGAGTTACCTTATCCTGAGGAGCTACCTTTTCTTAACACTGAGCTGCTCCACAGCCCCTTCCCTATTCTTTGAGAGACAACCATATTGTCCAACCAGGAGCCTGCGACAGCTTTCACTAAGAGCATAGCAGAGGGGCTATAGACATGGGCCCACATTCACACATCTGACCTGATTCCTGGACATGTTTTTCACAGATGAGAATTGTCCGCTTTGTGATCTGCTTTTGTTTCACAGGTTTTATTTCCATTCACCCAATTTGGTTCATAAGAAAGTGCCAAAATAATAAAAGCAGGCTACTTTTTCTTGTGTGAGTGGAAATCAATAAGAAAGATGCACTGATTTATCATGAATGACACAGAACAGGCAAAAGAAGTAATAATGTAATAATGAACTGCAATAATGAATATGTCCCATTACTCTCTTTCCAGATTATTTAGCTGCAGGCATATGTATTGTGACTTATCTGGGGATTTTCTTTAGGTGGAGATATTCTTGAAGTTCACATTAAGAAACCAAATGAGGTGAATTGTGAGTGGGCCATGTTAGGAGGGACAGATGATCCGCTAGTGGTAAGTGGGTCTGATTAGGTCTTATTTGATACCTGCTTTTCCCTTTGTAATTGTCGGAGCGGAGCTGTTCAGGCTTCCTGCATCATTGATTTTTTCATTTCACATTACAAGAAACATTATTTGCCTGCTGCAATTCGATACCTGGCACAGTCAGACGATTCACATTATCATCCCTTGTGCTAGAGCTTGTAAGATGAGGCTTCGGAAGCTTCTCTGTAATAAATGATAATGGTTAGTTTGTAAAATTCTGTCAATAATGGGGATATTTCATTCTAGAATTTTAGTTTTTCCGCTTTTAACTTTCTCTCTAATGCATTCATTACAAATCCAGCAAGTTTAGCTGAGATGTATGCTGTAGCCAGTTGATAATAAAAATAATCTTTACTTATATAGCGCCATCAAATTCCGTAGCGCTTTACAAATCAGTTTTTATGTTATACTTGTGTATATCATAACTTTCATTATTTTTCAAAATTACATTGTTAACATTTTTTCGTATATGGTACCTGGAAAATCATAAGGAATCACATAAATTATTGCACACGCTGATTTCACACTTGTACTATGAGGACTCTTTCAAATACTATTGCTCGGGTCTAAAATGAACTTTTTAACCTCTTTAATTAGAACCTTGCAGCAGAGGCTACCATGAAGGCAGAGCATGTAACTGCTATGGTGCCGCAAGGCCTGGGTGCTGAACATCTTCTCTTGCTTCCTAACTTAGAGCCACCACATTTTCCTACAATAGCTATTGCTAAAGAGTTTTTGGAACTTGCATTAGTTCAATAGTAGCTATATTAAAGAGGTTGACCACTTTACCTCATGTTTTTTATGTGTGTGTAATAGGTAATTAGGTAATTTACCAAAGTAAACCTATTAAAATCTCTGCATTCTTTTCTTGATATGTAAAGTGAAGCCTCCCATCTTTTACCTCATCAGCCAGACTGTCCTGTCCATAAAATGGAACTGATGGAGGGTCATGTGATCTCCAACTGTCCATGAACAATCACCCTGCCAGGACCTTATGATACCGTAGTATTCATGAAAATAAGGCCCCTTCCACACTTGTGTTGCCGATCACGTCAGGGTGCGATCAGGGTTTGGTCAGTGAAAAACTGACATTTTGCTTCAGAGTTCAATCAGTTTTCAGTCAGAGTTTGTTCAGTGTCTCAGTTTTTCACACACATTTTGAATGCAATTTCAATGCATTTGAAAAGGACTCCGGACTGAGCTCTATCTTTTCTCTTGCAATTGATGCGTGAAAAACGCAATGCACTTGCAATGGACTTGCATGTGTCTCAGAGTGCAATGCGTTTTTGATGCATCTCCATAGACTTGTATGGTGCGTGACTTGAAAAAGTAGAGCATGCTGAGATTTAAACGCGCTTTAAAAAAAAAAATTTGCGTGTTTGCGTAAAATTCAAGTCTGAAAAAAAACATTTAATATAATGGGTCAGAGTGCAATGCAAGTTCTGCGCATCAAAAGCACACGCAGAACACGCACGTAATCTTATGGACAGATAAGATTACTTGACCCTCTGGCTCCATCACCATTTTATGGACAGGAAACAGATATGAGGCTTCACTTTACATATCAATAAAACGGTGCGGAACTTTTAATAGATGTATATTGGTAGATTACCTAATATTCTGCCCCACACTTAAACACATTACAAAAAACATGAGGTAACGTGACCCACCCCTTTAACTCATATGCATTAATTTCCCCAGTATGAAGATTTCTTATCTTTAGTTTATTCCTTCCAGGTCAAAGTACCAAATGTTCTAGTCACATGACCAAAGACTCAGCTTTCCATATTTTTCCAGGAGACCACAAAGTCACATAAAAGCATTCCAGCGCCCCTGAAACCACAACACACAGCTATGTACTATTCCCAGTCTAATTGCTTTGTACTGACTGACAACGGAAAAACAGGAACTTCCATTACTGCTTACAGGAAAGACTATTGACTAGAAAAACTCAACACTTCATATTATCTGCTATGAAATCACCGCCATGATCATTAAGCGGTGGTAGTGCTCTATTCTTCTATGTGGTAACATGATGTATGCCTCTAAAGATATCGCCATGAGGCAAACAAAGCATTACATAAGCCAGGGGTGCCGGGAACTAGTAACCTTGTAGGAGGTCTGTTTAACCATTATGAAGCCGCTAGATGAGACAAGAAGGGGGGGGCAGTATTACAGTATGTGTGTGGGGGGCAGTATTGCAGTATGTGTGGGGGGGCAGTATTGCAGTGTGTGTGTGGGGGGGCTGTATGGTTCTAATGAGAGAAGGAACATTAACAGTTACAGAGTCATTGGGAGGAATTCTTTATTGTGCCTTTTTGACTTGCTCGACTTTTTTGACTTGTTTCACGGTGTTGCCCCGTGAAAGGGGGCATGTTTAAAAGAAAGAGGCAATTAGCCTGTGCGCCAAAAAATGCCATATGTGCCTGAGACACATTCATGACCCCCCCCCCCCATTATATTCTGTAGATATTCTTTTCTCGGGGTGTGAGGTACAAACATCTATTTTTGAGCTTGTGCCTCTGATGATTCCACACCCAACCAGGAAGTTCTGGGAGCCGGTTCTATCCTGAGATCCTACCGGAATGTAGATGCCAGTGACACCTCACCAGACATCTCCTCATTACCGGTAATATTATGCAGTGTTCTCTTATTCTCGTGAGATGAGGTGATATCTGGGTGTGTCCAGGATTCTACATTACTGCAAGAACAATACATGTCCAAATATACAATCTATATGCAAAACTACAAAGACAACTGAATACATAGCCTGGTCTGGATTATTAATGGCTCCCGTCTATGCTCTGCATTTGTTTAGCCGTTGTGGGGTCTTGGTTTCTGGGTCTTGGGATTTGTCTGTTACCTGTAGTTATTGGTATTTGGTCTGGGGTCTCATTCTAGGTTGTGTTCTGGGTTATTCAAGGTTCTGTACACAGCAGTGTCGGGTCAGTCCTGGGTTGTGTTTCTACTTTGAGCTCTTGTCTTGGATCTGGATTTATTCCGGGGGGTGAGTCTGGTTACAGATTAAAGTCTGAGACTGGGATCTGTATTTCGGGAGGGTCCGGGTTCTTTCTTCTATAGTCCGATAATGGGTCTTCACTTATATTAAGATTGGGTCTGGGGTCTTTATACTGTATATTCGTGTATCTGTAGTCGAGGATGTCATTCTGGGTCTGTAACTTAACTGAAAAAGAGAAATAAAAAACTGCACTTTAGTGTGAACGGGGCCAAAGTTTCAATAGATAACACACTGCACAAACGTCTCTTATGTGATGTATAAAATGTACTAATTAGTCCCGTGATAAAAGCACTATAGCCTCCCAAACCTGAGAAAAGTTCTTCTTTTTCTCTTTTTTTAGTTTCAACAAGATTTTATTGCATTAAAAGCATAATAGTGCCTTACAATAGGCCATGGCATAACATGTGGCCCTCGCAGGGGGAACTCAGAAAAGTTATTTTAGAGAGAAGCAAAACCAGTTACTGTATTAAACAAACTGAACAAGTGACTGGGGGAGGGCAAAGGGTTAGAGAGGGGTTGGATTAAACTGAGAATGGAGTAAGTACAAGATGAGTAGAGGAGGTGAGAGTGGTAACAAGCATACGTATTGGTGAGCCATGTGTGATCTATCAATGTCCTTAAAGGAAACCTACCACTCGAAGTGGCAGGTTTCAGATGGAAATACCGAGCATCAGCTCACATAGGAAGTGAAGGAGAGCCGCGCGCATGGTAAGCGCCGACCGCGTACCTCCCTGCTCCGGCTATAAAGTTTAAAAAGTGTTTTAAACCGCGATACCGCGGTTTAAAACACTAACAAAAATAAGCTCCGGCACCAGCTCACCCTGAGCTGGTGCTCGGTATTTCCATCTGAAACCGGCCACTTCAAGTGGTAGGTTTCCTTTAAGGCAGGGGTAGGGAACCTATGGCTCGGGAGCCATATGTGGCTCTTTTGATCACTGCATTTGGCTCTCAGACAAATCATTGATTAATAGCGATGCGCAGTGTGTACATCTAAGACACACACAGCGATGATCACTGTATGCAGGCCGGGATGTTACCACTGCCTGCGTCCTTTGTGTGACCAATGTGCCATCGCCGCACCCGTTGCTTAGGTTACAGCACTCGTGTCAAAGAGTAGAGCAGCATCCACTCCTCTCTATGACCCAGGCACCATTGCCTAAGCAACAATGGCAGCAGCGCCTGGGTCATAGAAAAGAGCGCGGGAGTGATGAGAAACAACTGAGAGTATTTCCTTTTTTTTGCTGTGACTACCTATCTACTGGGGGCAAGTATGTGCTGGCACTACCTAGCTACTGGGGCCTGGGGGCAAGTGTTGGGGTTACCTGTCTTCTGGAAGGTATATGCTGTGGCTACCTATCTACTGAGGAGCATGTGCTGTGGCTACCTATCTACTGAGGACATGTGCCTGGGCTACCTTTCTACTGGAGAGCATGTGCTGGTGCTAACTATCTACTGGAGGAATGTGCTATGACTACCTATCTACTCGTGGGCATGTGCTGTGGCTACCTTTCTACTGGGAGGAATGTGCTATGACTACCTTTATACTGGGGGGCATGTGCTGTGGCTACCTATTTACTAGCAGGCATGTGATGGTGCTACCTATCTGCTGGGGAGCATGTGCTGTGATTACTAATATACTGGGGGGCATGTGCTGTGGCTGGCTATCTACTTGGGAGAAAGTGCTGGGGTTAGCTGTCTATTTGGGTGCATGTGCTGTGGCTACATATGTACTGGGGGCATGTGCTTGGGCTAACTATATACTGGGGGCATGTACAGGGGCTACCTATCTACTGGGGGGCATGTGCTGTGGCTACCTATTTACTGGGGGTTATGTGATGTGGCTACCTATCTACTGGGGGCATGTATTGGGGCTAGCAATCTACTGGGGGCATGTGATGTGGCTACATGTCTACTGGGGGCACTTACTCGGGCTACCTATCTTCTGGGGGCATGTGCTGGGGGTACCTATTTACTGGGGGGCATGTACTGGGGCTACCTATTTACTGGGGGACATGTGCTAGGGCTACCTATATACTGGCAGCATGTAATGGGGCTACCTATATACTGAGGCCATGTACTGCTGCTACCTATCTACTGAGGGCATGTGCTTTGGCTACCCATTTACTGGGGCCATGTACTGCTTCTACCTATCAACTGGGGGGCATGTGCTGTGGCTACCTATCTACTGGGGGGCCATGTGCCGTGGCTACCTATCTACTGGGGGGCATGTGCCTATTGTATGGCTCTCACAGAATTACATTTTAAAATATGTGGTGTTCATGGCTCTCTCAGCCAAAAAGGTTCCTGACCCCTGCTTTAAGGGGACAAAGTCAGAGCCCTCTCCAGAGTAGGTGAACCCTGTGCAGGGATCCTTGGGTTCCAAATATGTTCAAATACAGGTAAAAGTTTATTTACTAAGGGTCCGCTGACGCACTATCGTCAGATTTTCCGACGTTTTCGGGATTTGCGCCGCTGTGACAGGGGCTTGTGTCACACGCGATCGGATTGTGGTGCCGTTGTGCCGGCTTTCATGTGACAGAAATCAGGGGTGTGCCGTTGGACGATCCAACTGATTCGGACTGAGCGCGGGATTTAACTTTAAAATTATGTCGCAAGCCCAAGCACTTACATGCACCAGGAAGAAGAAGGTGAACTCCGGGGACCTGAGCGGGGAAGCGGCACATGCAGGATATCGGGCGCACGATCTTAGTAAATCGCAGCACAGGGCATTATACACGGACAATGCACTTTCGGGGAAAGCATCAGGACGGGTAAGTAAATGTGCCCCAGTGTGTCTGTCCTGGTCGCCTCTATCATCTCGGAAACATAAATAGGTTTACTCTGTTTTTTATCGCAGTAAATGACAGATCCAGCGTTTTCCATTTAACGCTATATGGATTCTAGTTGCCAACGCTATAAACTGAGTCACTCGATGAGCTTTATTTTTTACCCTTGCTGGTTTATCCCCTTGAGGAACTGCAATTATTTGATGGGAAAGTAGTAATGTTTGGGGTACAGTAACTGTGTTGGGGATCAGGGGAATATTTGCTGTGCTGATGCCATTAAATAAACTATAAATTTGTCGGGCAGAAAGATATTGTTGTGTAGAGAGTTGATAGCATCTGTTTTACACTATGGGGCAGATTTACTTACCCGGCCCATTCGCGATCCAGCGGCGCGTTCTCTGCGGTGGATTCGGGTCTTCCGGCGATTCACTAAGGCAGTTCCTCCGCCGTCCACCAGATGTCGCTGCTGCGCTGAAGTTCCCCGAGGTCCGCCGGAGTGCACGAGCCTATACCTGGTGAAGGTAAGCGCGTGTCACGCGACAATTTTTTTTTTAATGCTGAGGTTTTTCCGAATCCATCGGGTTTTCATTCGGCCACGCCCCCTCTCCCCCCCCGATTTCCGTCACGTGCATGCCGGCACTGATGCGCCACAATCCGATCGCGTGCGCCAAAATCCCGGGGCAATACAGGGAAAATCATCGCAAAAAGGAAATATTCGGGTAACACGTCGGGAAAACGTGAATCGGGCCCTTAGTAAATGACCCCCTATGTTTATTGGGGTAGATGTAGTTCTGATTAGAAATGGGTCATTCATGACCAAGCCGGCACAAAGAGCCGGCTCCTTCGCAGGAACGATGGGAGTCGGCTCCCTTCAGTGAGTCGATAGTTTGCTTAATCCCGCCTCTACATGATGACCACACCCCCTTCTAAAGATATCTCCGATGGTCTTGGGCAGTGATGGCGAACCTTTTAGAGACTGAGTGCCCAAATTACAACAAAGACCCGCTTATTTATCGCAAAGTGCCAACACAGAAATGTAATTTGTGATTTATACTCCCTTCTCTGTCACAGCTTTCATTGATACCAGCCCCTGAGGACACCAATAAAGCAGAAAATAGTCCCAGGTAGAGCTGTCACTTTAAAATAGCTCTGTGCACAGCAAGTCCTGGGCTGTCTGGGACTGCAGGAATATACCTGGAGTCCTCTCTGGTGATGGCCTGAGTGCCCACAGAAAGGGCTCTGAGTGCCACCGCTGGCACCCGTGCCATAGGTTAGCCATCACTGGTCTTGGGGATGGGCACCACTCCAGAGCTGCAGTGAAACCGGGAGACCAGGAGATGGGATCCACTTAATCTTCCACCTTCCCCAGACCAACTGCAGCAGCAACCTGCGTATCTGTGTCTCAGTCTCCTCATACAACCTTCCACATCTTTCTGCTCCCTCCTGATTGCTCAATGCACATGGCAGGAAGATGGGACGGGAGCCGGATGAGTGTGGAGGAGAGGAGACTGAGACACAGGCTGCCGCTACTCCCCCTGGACTTGCCACATGCTGCTGGAGGGTACGTGGTGATGCGAAATAAAGTTTTACAAAGTAAAGTAATATTCCAAATGCAGACACAGGCGTTTTTTTAAATCAGTTAATGGAACCTGTCATCAGCAAACAATTACATTCCTAGTGACAGGTTTGATGTAAGACTGCATTGTCATACTTTAAATATTTGCATCCAATTAAATGGCCCCTAAAAGCTCCCACACAGATTTTTCCTGGTGAAGCCACAATCCTTTTTCCAGGTCCCGTTAGTCTTACTATTTGGACTTGTGCCTAGAAACTAGAAGAATCCTTAACAAATGTCGTTAATTAACAGAATTTTGATGAAAACTGCTTGAAAGTGCAGAGGAATTATCTGCCAGTCATGGGTTTGTCATTTTGTAACATTATGTAACATGTCTATAATATATAGAGGTGAATTATCATACACGCAGATTTTATGTCAGAAAAATCTTGTATGGATTCAGGTTGGAAGCGTCTAATTACAGATTTCCATTATAAAGCAACATCCAGGGATCAGTTATTTCCACATCATATCAGATTACTTAACCTGCTGTGCATAATGGTCTTTGTTATGTACTCAAGTTGTAGCAGTTTTGTTTGATCTATCGTCATTTTGCAGCTTCATTGGCAAAACACCCAGACAGAGGAAAAGGTCACTAACACGTCTGCGCGCAGGAGCTCCCCTCCCCCCCTCTATGGCTATTGTAATAAAACCTGTCACTTCATTTGTTTTGGACAAAGAGTCCTGCCAAACAAACTCAGGGAACGCTGCACAGATATCCGGCATTGATGATGAAAGAAGTTCTCTCACATGAGTGATGATTCACACCCGCCATTTCCCAAGTATTGAGCCAATGTTGTACTAATGTACATAGACTTATCATCTAGTGGGATTTGTTTTAAGTAGGTTACTGTTATGGGTGCTCCTGCGACCAATGTCCCAGGTCACAGGCACATCTGTGCAGCTCCATGTCCGCCAGTACGGGCGCAGTATGCTGATATACCCGTCCGCGCTCCAGCAGCGGCTCCTGTGGTTCGACGTCTGCACCTGCTCTAACAGATTTAAAGGGCCGGCGTGCTGGTAATTGGTGCTGGCCGGCCACTGACCTATAAATAGCTGGCCTCTTCCTGTGACCCCTGCCGGATATTTGTGCTTCTGTGCCATTGAAAAAGAATTTCTGACGTTATGTGTATTATCCGTTTTGACCTCCTGCTTTGTTCCTGATCTTGATTCTCTGCCGCCTATCCTGACCTTCTGCTTCTTCCCCAACTCGGATCCCGTGCCGCCTGTGCTGACATTCTGCCTGACCACGATTCCGATTCTTGCCTAGGTCTGGGGAGCGACCTGGTGGTATCACGTCACAGCAAGTCCAAGCCACTTTGCGGCGGGCTCTGGTGAAAACCGGGTGCTACTTAGACTCCGCTCCCAGGTGTCGGCTTACATCATCGCTCGCGGTGGTCCAGTGGGTCCAATACCCCCGAATTCTGACAGTTACACTATATATACGGATAAATATGGCATCACAATGAATATGGTTATATTTTACACTGATACAGACACACAGGATATTACAGGTAGTCCCTGATTATGTACAGGATCTGTTCTTTAGGTTTGTTCTTAAGTTATCGGAACAGGTGTATTATAATTGTAACATCAGACAGAAAATGTTTTGTCTCAGAAACAAGTGGATTTGTCAACATTTGTGCTTTATCAATAAAACCTCATTACAGACTCCTTACAGCTGATCACTGCAGTCTGGGACTAAAATAACATCCAGAGAGGTCACCAGAGGTCACAGGGGGCAGAGAGGTCTGTAACTAGGGGTCGTCTGTAAATCGTGAACCGCCTGTACTGGAAATAGATGCTTGGATGGAAAATTTGTGTAGAAGATGGTTGTAGGTAAGGGTGGAGCGCAGGGCCGGATTATAGGAGGGGCTCCAGGGGCTCGAGCCCCTGGGCCCCCACCATCTTGCTCCCAGAGGGGCCCCCACCAGATGACAATGACTGACACTGTCAGTCAGACATTTGTATACTTAAAGCGCGCCGTGCGCTGTTAGTAATATGGCAGAGTGCCGCAGCACATCCTTCTGAGTAGGGAGGGGCTTGCAGTGAGCTCCCTGGCTGCGCAGCACTGGCCGCTCTGCTGCGAGTCCTATACAGATACAGTCAGCTGAAAGCTGACTCTCTGTAGCTGGAGCAATGCTCAGCAGCGCTGCTGCAGGGCATTGCTCCACCCCAGAGACAGTCAGCACAAAGGCAACACACGGGACACAGATGTCTCCTCCGGTGACTTAATCCTCCTCCGGGGTCTGAAGTGAAGAGCTTGTGATCCCGTGATGTCACGGGAGGGGGCGGAGCCTCGCGGGAAAAGCAGGAAGTGAGAAGTGAGGAAGCTGCCATGTGTGACTACAGGAGACATCAGAAACCTGCCACTACAAGTGGTAGGTTTCTGATGGAAATACCGGGCACCAGCTCAGGGTGAGCTGGTGCCGGAGCTTATTTTTGTTAGTGTTTTAAACCGCTGTATTGCGGTTTAAAACACTTTCTAAACTTTATAGCCGGCGCAGGGAGGTACGCGCTCGGCTCTCCTTTACTTCCTATGTAGCCGCGCGCATGGTAAGCGCCGAGCGCGTACCTCCCTGCTCCGGCTATAAAGTTTAAAAAGTGTTTTAAACCGCAATACACTAAAAAAAATAAGCTCCGGCACCAGCTCACCCTGAGCTGGTGCTCGGTATTTCCATCTGAAACCTGCCACTTCAAGTGGTAGGTTTCCTTTAACATGTTGATCACTGCGGCTGGGGGCAGACTGCCAAAACACTTACGTATAAGAAGAATGGGGGTCCTGGGCACGGAGACATATGGGCACGGAGACATAGGGGCACGGAGACATCGGGGCACGGAGACATCGGGGAGACTTCAGT
Organism: Engystomops pustulosus; assembly: GCA_019512145.1. Taxonomy (NCBI): domain Eukaryota; kingdom Metazoa; phylum Chordata; class Amphibia; order Anura; family Leptodactylidae; genus Engystomops; species Engystomops pustulosus. The sequence goes on along the minus strand of CM033642.1, from coordinate 39,819,070 downwards.
GGAAGAAGAGCAGCGGATCCCGGGACAGCGTATCTCCCGACAAGTAAGCAGATGTGCAGAACATCTGCAATCTATTCTTCACTGTGTTTTTCACTTAAATGATCATGTGGTCACTGTTTTTATTCTATTCTTCACTGTTCTTCACATCTGTTAACTTGTCGGGAGATAATATATGCGCGGAACAGTGAAGAATAGATTGCAGATGTTTGCATACATCTGCTAACTTATCAGAAGACATTCTTTTTCAATTAATTAACACATTTTATTCCCGAACCATGGTCCCTTTGAAAAATGCTCGAGTCTCCCATTGACTTCAATGGGGCTCGTTATTCGAGACGAGCACTCGAGCATCTGGAAAAGTTCGTCTCGAATAACGAGCACTCGAGCATTTTAGTGCTCGCTCATCTCTAGTAGAAATATCTTGAGAGCCATGGCTGGAGAAATATTGCTTTGGTCTAGTAGCCAGCAAGGAAGTGTAGGCTCCGCATGGATCTGTAGTACAATGTTTCCCATTAAAGAAAACCTACCATTTGTTTTTATGCATTGTGAACCAAACATACCTTGAGAATGCTGTAGCTACACTGATGCAGAAACATATACAATGGGGTTTTTGCACATTACAGAACATTTTTTTTCTTGATGAGATATTAATAGAAAACATGTAAGAAATTTAATGACACTGTATAAATTTGGATTATTACATTATTAGGAGTATATTAAGCGCGGCACGGTGGCTGAGTGGGTAGTGCTTCTGCCTTGCAGCGCTGGGGTCCTGGGTTTGATTCCCACCCAGGTCAACATCTGCAAAGAGTTTGTATGTTCTCTCCGTGTTTGCGTGGGGGTCCTCCAGTTTCCTACCACGCTCCAAAACATACTGTTAGGTCATTTAGATTGTGAGCCCTATGGGGACAGGGACCAATTTGACATGCTTTGTGCAGTGCTGTGTAATCTGTAGGCACTATGTAAATAAAGAATTATTATTCAGTATACAGTACATGATCTCCAGCCTGCACATGATATGTAATATGCTAGAGTAACCACTAGATGGCAGAAGCTGTTCTCCAATAACTATAGGAATTGATTTTTATCACACAGAAGGTACAAAGTACTGAAGAGATCCAATTGCTACCTCCTACTTCCGCTGCTTCTGCATCATTATAGAAACCATGTGCAGTCATGTATTTTCCTTAGACATTTGTTTAGCATATTATTGAATCTGAACTTTTAGGAAAGAAGGGAGATGTCTCAAGAGTACCAACGGATGCCTATTGCACAAGTACAGAGGCACAAATATAAAAATGTATCCTAAGCGCAGCAGTTTGTATTGAAAGATGTATTGAATGCATATCATATATAAAGACATATGCAAGTACTTAGATTTTGACTTCACAAGACATCTGGGGAGATTTATCAAAATTAGCACAAGTAAATAGGGTACAGTTGTCATAACAAGCAATTATACATGCAAAGAACTAAACCTCTGGGTTGTATAGGCTATGCTGCTCCATGTGATATGGTTTCTGCTTCCATGCATAACAATACAGTACAAGCTGCTTAATTCCATTCTATTACAACCGATTTCAGGAACTTTTCATATCACATGTGAGATGTAAAGGTGCCAATAGCCATATCAGGCCATACACGCAGGACTAGGCAGAGGAAAAGAGGACAGTAAATAACATCTTCAAAGTTCTATTAATTGGGATTGTATTATAGAAGTAAATGTTCTCTGAGTTCAATACAGAACTGACCATGTATTATTATACAGGACAATACACATGACAAGCATGGGGCCTGATGCTGTGTGAATTACTACAGCTGCCCTCTGCTTACTGCACTGGATGATGTCAGTACTCCCAGTAAATCTTATGAGTGCTGTGAAAACTTAACTGCTATTCTGTAATGGCTCTACTAGTGTAAGTGTGCAATTCTCACTTCACATTTTGTATGTAAAGAAAATGATTTAACTTTTTTGTGATATACTTAGAAAATATAAACTCTTATTAAAAACAATAAATAAGTTCCTAAGAGACGCACGTTGTGTCTCTGTTGCCTATTGATATGTAATATAGAAGTCACAGGATTATACCGGGTAGAAAGAAGTAATATCTCACTACAATATATCTGCTCAATATGTGCTTACTGAACATTATATTTCCAATGTTGACTGTATAACATTTCTTAAATATATATATATATCACCCATAGCAATGTTGTCACTAAGTGTTGCTAGGGAAATTCTACAATTACATGCAGAGGCTTCACAGCTGGCCTCTCTTCTCTCTACCTTTTTCCTACATAATATACCATAATAATAATTCCTTTTATTTGTATAGCGCCTACAAATTACACAGCGCTACACAGAGTTTCCCAATTTGATCCCTGTCCCCATGGGGCTCACAATCTAAACAGCCTACTAGTATGTTTTGGAGGAAACCGGAGGACCACCACGCAAACACAGAGAGAACATACAAACTCTTTGCAGATGTTGACCTGGGACTAGAACCCAGGACCCCAGCGCTGCAAGAGAGAAGTGCTACCAACTCAGCCACCATGCTGAGTTTACCATTTAGTTTACCATTTAGTTTACCATAACTAAATTTGTCTACTGAAAAATTTGATTGGTTTCCATGAGCAACTAGACCAGTTTTACCTCAGACACTTGATGATAAATCTCCCCCAATGACTCTATGATTCACCTTCTGTTTAACATTTAACATCAACAGCCTTGGCCTGGCTTAGAAATTGAGGAAAGTACAATTTCTTTTCTGGAATTACTCATATCGAAAAAATCAGAGGGGGTAACGGGACAGTACAGCGTTCTGTAAAATGTCTATAACTATGTACTTCAATGGATGATATTTATGTCTTCTGTAAAATCGCAATTATTTGTAAGACTTCCATAGCAAATCAAAGAAACTGATGGATCCATTCAGAAAAGAGGATTTCCTCCAAAAGCCCTGAAAGAAGCTTATCAGAAAGCCATCACAATGGAAAGAATTACTCTCCTCAGACCTGAAAAAGAGCGTAACGGAGTGATACTTATCTTAGCAGCCTTTGATACGCACCACTCGGAAGTTAAGTACATAATTTAACATTATTGGAATGTCCTTAGGCTGGATAAAGACATCTCATCCATGATCCTAGAAAACCTACAGTCACCTATAAGAGGCGAATGAATTTGGGAGACCACCTTGTCCTAAGTCATTACACAGACATGGCTATTTTTATTAACCACCTATTGTCCATAGTTACTAAATAGGACGAGCGGTGGAATCTGAAAAATTCATGGAACCTTAAGTTGTGGCCATTGTACGGCATGTGAATACATAAATGTGTCCAAAACATTGAATGCATTTCAGCTGATACCATTGCCATGGTGTTCCCAATGACCTGCGTGTGTCCTACAAACTACGTAGGAAACACAATCAGCACATAGGTTGCCGGATCACATAGGGGATATTGATAACAAATGAGATACCCCAGTAGAAAATCATGTGTGGGTTTATCACCAAGGAAATCAAAAAAGCATCGGCTTTCACATCGGCTTCTGTCCACAATTGCGTTATAAGAAAAGTGTCAAAATGGATCTACACTTTAGATACTATTAAACCCAAGGTCCTAAATGACTTTATCTATTATGCATGTTATTTGACAAACTGAAATCTCAGATGCTTCCAGTTTGTTTTTAACTCTGGAACTTTTACTAGGAGTATTGATCTAGGAACTCGGATATACAGACAGATTAAATTTTTTTATTGAATGGTCTCATTGTGAAGCTGAACACAGAGCCATCAAATAACAAAAATCAGCATGTGTAACCATAGACTCTAATCTTTCTTATAGAGGGCTTCTCATAAATCCACATACATTGAATACAAGAGCACCATATAGATCTTCTATCCAATTAATCATACCCCCTCTTACCCAGTTTTAAGATAATCAACGAAAGCATGTCTGTTGTATAACAGACAGCTACCTTCAGGGGCGTAACTTGAGGGGGTGCAGAGGGTGCGATCGCAACCAGGCCCATAATGTCGCACTTTCCCATATGAGAAGATTAGTACTTTAAATCATACATTATAGTGGGGGCCCTGGCACAGACTTTGCACTAGGGCCCATCAGCTTCAAGTTAGACCACTGGTTACCTTCAAGCTTGCCAGTGTAGATAAGCACCTACTAATATAGAGTAGAACATGACTTCTCATGTAGAACATGGCATGCTCATGGGAAACCTATTGGATCCTAACTAGAATTTTACTACTCAATATTTAGAGTCCCTTAGATATACACTTTAAAACAACAGAATGATATGTAAACAGATGTTTACATATCATTCAGTTTTAATAAAAAGTTAATAGACATCTCACTCACACCCGAGCAAAAAATGTGGGTTTTTGAACTATGTCATAGTGCCTCGGGGAGCTCCAGATAACAAGAAGCAGGGTACAAAGTCATGTCCAGATGGTATAGGGTCCCCACTAGGCTACATACTATCTTCCCGTTAGTACCCTCCACATGCTGGAGATGCGGAGAGGAGGAGGGGTCCGTTCTGCACATGTTCTGGTCCTGTCAGGTCCTTGCTCCGTTCTGGGGAAACCTGCAACGTTTAATCTCCTCTGTGGGGACTCTGTGACAATTGATCCTCCTCTCCTTATCCTCCATCACTGTGACATCTCAACGAGGACATACAAGAGATCCCTCTTACGCTTCCTAGTAATTGCGGCCCGGTCCAGTACTCTGGAAACAGACTACTCCACCAAAGATTGCAATGTGGATTTCTAAAGTGAATGACATCATGCACATGGAAGACCTCACTTCCTCTTTACATGGCACATATGTTAAATTCAGTAAAACCTGGCAGTCATGGATCCTCTTCCAACAATCCGCCGAGTACAGGCAATCTATTTGAAGTACAATTTCTCTAGGTCATTCCCCCACCTCCCGACCTGAGCGCCCCCACCCCACCTTCCCTGACTACCCTACTACTTCCCCTCCCCCCCTACTCTCCACTTCTCTTCCCGTTTGTTGTAGTTATGTGTTACCGTGGGGAGTGCTCCATGGACCACCATGGGATCCTGGGGACTCCACCCCGGCTTTGGTTCTTAATCCGTAGAAATCGATGGGGGGCACAGGAGAAACTGAAACATGAACTTGTAGAGTCCACACTTAAGAAGTTCTTGTTACAAGTAATGTTATATGTGACTTCTAATTCATGTATATTAATGTGATAAGGACTGTGTTCCTAGTGCTCTTTTTGTGCTTCTGTCTTCAATAAAACAAATAAAAAAAAATAAAGTTAATAGACAAAACTACTTATCTGTTAAAAGTCCTGAATGGCGCGTGCACTCATCCAGATGGTCCTGGTTCCACTGACCCAATCTTATGAATACAAGGAAAAAGACATAAAGTTATTTATTCACCCAGCAGAAATACCTGGGTGAATAAAGAACTTCTTCTTTTCACATTGATAAAAATGGAGTGTCAACGCTCTTTTCTTTGGATCGATTCTATTGTTTTAAAGATTTTTTTTCTTTTTTAGATCCATTGATTGTCACTGTAATGTTGTGCATTATCTGTTTTATGCATAATATCATATCTGACGAGGAGAACTAGTGTTCAAGCTCACCATCAAATATACTCAGCCCTAAAGAGGTATTCCCTGATTTCTTCGCTCTACTTCTGCTCTTTATGGCTAAAATGGTTACACTACTAGGTTTGAGGTACAAAGTTTTAGTTATATTGAAAAAAAAGTTGGTGGCTGCTGATCTCCAGAGAATCCGGCACTGAACTGAGAAGGACTTAAAAGTTGCCGACGGACAGTAATGCCCCGCACCGGCCCACTCCCAGCCACGCCCTCCCCCCTACACCTCACTGACGTGAAGGTGGTGGAGTGCGCAAAATAGTTGCAAGTGCTAGCAATAAGTTAGATAGCCTGGCGCAGAGGTCCTGATAAATATGCCCCATAGAGTCAGTGATCAAACATCTATTATATTAGTTCTTGACTGTTCCAGAAAAACATGTGCCAGTGTTATAGACAGGTTACACATAAAGAACGTTTCTGTTTGTTCGTCCTATTAAGTTAGTATTTAAGGACCTAGTGGATATTTTAATTTAAACTAAATAAAGCTTATGTTTTACATTTTCTCCCCAATTCACAAATGTTCTAAAAGAATCAGTGAAAAACACAGATTTTTACTAACCACTGACGAGCATTCTGATTATTCCAAGGATAAGTTGGACATTTACAATCCAGTTCACTGGATTCTTAAGTATCAATGTCCAATTTTCTCAAAGATAAATGATAATTATATTGTTTTCATGAACTGCTTTGTGTTACACTTTTCCACTCCAATCGGCTGGAACCATTACAGTCCTAATCATAATTATTAAATGTGAATTAGTATTTAAAATCAGATTTTAATTTCAAGCTTCCAGTCTATATTACTCTCTTTTGATGGGCAGAAACGTGACTCTCATATTGATCTAGCCAATGTGTCCAAACCACTTTCCATATTGGACAGAAAAAGATAGACTTGGGGGACGGCCGGATCTTGTCTTCACACATATGGAGTCTATTTATTGCAGTTTTCAGTATTATGTAAGAAGCTGGAATAACATGGTCCTTAGTAAAAAATTCTTATCTCTGTTCTCATTGTACTTTCCTGATTATTCATATCTTGGCCCAATATATCATAAAGGGTCAATGAACAGATTTTCAGTATTAAAGCTTTAGAACATAGTCACATACTGTACGCTTGTGTGATGCTTTGAATATATTTGTCCAGGATTGAGTGATATATATTGTACTTTATTGGATCTTAATTATCATTTGATGCTATGAAACACTTTTGATGCAGTGCTGCACTATGCAAATGTCCACAAATGTCCAAAGTCCAATGCTCTCCTGCTCCTGGGCACTACAGTGGTATTTGGCTAGATTACAGTCTACCTCTAGTGCTACTTTATATAACATATTATGGAATTGCATGTACAAAGAAAATGGAGAGGGATTCTTTAACCACTACATGAAGCTGCCTTATACATTCTCCAACACCAATCACCAACATTTGTCCTTTTAGTAGTACAGAAAATGACTTAAAAAAAATCTGTAAATGAGGGAGTTGGTGCATCCTTGGCATTAGCTCTGCTCCCCAGAAATGAAATTTAATTCGGTAGTAGCCTGTGTGCCATGTTAGTGACCTGCTCACTGCCTCTAGTCTTGAACTTTGCCCATGTTAAGATCATAAATGTCAGGTTAGGAGAGGGAGCCCAGATAAGAAGGATGGATACTTGTTGGGCAGACACTGCATCGAAATATCATCTTGGTCCCCCAATGTAACTACAATATATAAATAAATAAACTGGGCGTATAGCAAATAATCTACTGATATTATTATACCGATGCAAAAGATACTTTCTGTTTGCTGTTTATGAATATTTGTATAAAGTACAGTGAGTTTACTCTCTCATACATTAATCATTTATGTGCTCAGGATCCATCGGGTGATTTACCTAAGGGCCAATTTTTCAAAAGATTTGAATTGAATAGGGCTTCCTACTTCTCTCACCATGTAATCCTGAATTTGCCTCATTTCTCTAGCAAAGTCGGTACTCGGGGTGCCTAAGCAAATACTAGGCGAGAGAAATGAGATATCCTGAACATAGACATTACAGGAGAAATTGGGCAATTCTGGAGTTACACCTTGCCCCGGTCATGTCAAAATTTCTGCGTATTCCGGAAGGCTCTCAAAAAGTAGCGACCCTCCCAAAACCCTGATTCAGCTTGGGGGGACCATGCTTTCCCAATCCCAGACACTGCCTGAGAGATGTTACCTGTGAACAGCAGTGATGAACCAGGGAGCGATTCTGAGCCGCTCATCTTGGTACTTTATTAGATCTGTGACAAATCTAATTTATTGTTAAATTAGAGTCACTCATCTCTAGTTGTGATAAAGTTTACCTATTATTACCTATATAACCTTGCTAGCATATATAAATATAAAAATAAAAAAAAATTCAAAATCTGTATTATATCTCTTCCTAAACTATTCAATTATTTCCAACTATACCTAGTTCATGCATTTACTACCATATGGATAGATAGATAGATAGATAGATAGATAGATAGATAGATAGATAGATAGATATATTAACACTTCGCAGAAGCCTTTACAGTACAGTACATTTTTGGAACTTAAATTTTGGAATGCCTTGAATAGCCTGCACAGGACTAAAGGAAAATAGAAAGGAATGGAAATGGGATGAGGAAGGAAAATAAAAAAGTCCATGTAAGTGGGTGACTGGGTGACTAAAAGCCTTAACTTTCTCATGTCAAAATAGATGCCTAGGACCGTAACATCATATCCTGAATTAGTGTAGGAAGAACTACTCTTCACAAGAACTGTGGCTTTAACAAACTGTACTGACTAAAAGAACAAGGACATTTTGTGTCAGCACACGGTTTGTTTATTTGGACAAAAATATTTTTAAAATCAGACTGATTATTTTTGTAACATGCACATTTTTTCCATGGGGCCATGATTCAGGTTGCAGAACATCCATATATATTGAAACATTCTGCCCATTATTAATGCATTCGAATGTATCCCCTGTATGCCGGTATATTCATGGCTAAATTTAATGATGAAAAGCAGACTGGTATTATATTATAATAACACTAAGCTCTTTGTTACTGTACCACTTTGTATGTTTATGATGGTTATCATAGTAACCACATTATTTATCATGTTTCTATGTTGTGATAGTTACTTCACTTATTTCATGGCAAAAACATTTTAATATACTGAGCACAATCTTAACATTACTTTGTAATCCTGAAACATTTGATGGAATTATATTATCAGAAATTGGTCTCTGTTAAAGCATAACTAAACCTTTGAAACAATTTTTCTTATTGCAGAAAGGAATAGAGCAGGTGATAAGAGTAAACATTATCATATACTTCATTGAGTAAAGCAGCTTCTCTGTTTGTTCTTTCTTTCCCCTCTTCTTTCTCCTGTAGTGAGCAGTGTATCAGAATTCCTGTACACAGCATAGAGATAAGGAAAGGAGGCTTAAAGGAAAACCTACCATTTGATGTGATGCATTATGAAGCAAACCTACCTTGTGAATGCTGTAGCTACACTGATGCAGGATCATATCTTGGTTAATCCCTGAGCTGAGTGGTTTTGCTGAAAAAACAATTATAACATTCAGGACCTAGGGAAAGCTATGTTCAGCTGCCTAGATAAACACAGTAGACACGGAGCTTGTAATTACAAATGGTTAGTCAAGACATTACTAATCAACCTGAGCTGGATCACTCATACGCAGCAGCTGGGGGATGGTGCAGCAATTGATTATTCTGCCTTCAGACACAACCCAGGGATTACATCATTCTCTGGTGCAGTGAATAACTCACGTGCTAGGAGAAGTGCTGAAGCAGCCATAGAAGCGACAGAGCTTCATTTTCATGTTATATCTGTTTTATCAGCAAAACCACTCAGCACAAGGATTAACCAAGATATGATCCTGCATCAGTGTAGCTACAGCATTCTCCAGGTATTTTTGCTTCATAATGCATCAAATCAATTGGAAGGTTTCCATTAAGGGAAATCTACCATCAAAATCAAGCAAGATAGACCATGATAAAGCATCATAAACTTACCTATAGGTAAACACACTGTGAATGTGATCATCTTTTTGTATTTTTTATGTATGACCTCCTTCCTTCTATAATCAATTTTTAAAATCATGCTAATAAACTGTGATGCAGCTTCACAGGCTGTTACACTGTGTAATAGCCTGTGAAGACTGTGCTCTTCTGGCTCATGAGCATCATTTTAAATTTTAGAAAGAAGGAGGCCATGGATAACAAATATGAGAAGATTACTGCAGTCACTGTGCCTGGATCTATGAGTAAGTGTGTAATTAGGAACTACATTACCAGACCCAGGATCAGGTTGGCACCTGTTTGTAATTTCTATATTTTCCTTGGACCACAAAGGGATTTAGCACTGCTTAGTCAGTGGAATACTACATGTATGTATGTTCTGCTGTGTATATATGTATTTGTGCTGAATATATTATTCTATGTACAAATGACATTTATTCACCATCTTTCCACGTCCCCTTCCTCTAGTTGAACAGCTGCCGTCTTTCAACCATACTAATTATGCCGCAATGACTGAGCACAGTAGTGTATATAACTGCCGGGAGAGAAACTGGCATCAGCTGTGAACCCCTTCCGTAAGTGCAATTGTACAAGCGCATTTTGGTGTACATTTCATAAAGCTCCCAACTAAAAGAAGAAGAGAGCATAATGAAGCTCAGAAACTTTGTTCACTTTTTCTGACATGCTGAAAATCGCCCCCTGGAAATTATGCAAATTAGAAATTGAATGTCTTCAAATGTAGCCATTTTGTTGATGTCCATCATTGGTATTGCCTAAACAGCAGCAAACCCATGATTGGAAACTATGTCTCGTACCACCATCTAAGGCAGTGGTTCTCAACCTTTGTAATGCTGTGACCCCGCAATACTGTTACTCATGTTGCGGTGACCCCAAACCATGCGATTTGCAGTAAAAACACAATAAAATCACAGCTCCGAAAGCTTTAGGCGACCCCTGTGTTTTGGTCATTCGACCCCTGCTGGGGTCACGACCCACAGGTTGAGAACCACTGATCTAAGGGCATGAAAGCTATATTACACATGCAGAACTAAATACACAGGAACACATACAAATTACATGTGCACATTGGGGGGTATTTCATGCTATGTGGCATAGTCTCAAAATAATTGCAACTTTTTGCAGTGCGCAAGAAATTAGAATTATTTCAGTGATTCTACTCCAGAAAACTGTCGTAGAAGCACTGATAAATGTCCTCCATTAACTTTAATGCATATATTAACTTTTATTGGTGTATTCAGATCTCATAATTTTTTCACAGACCATGGGTCTGAAAAAAAAAACATGGGTCCAGTAGGGAAAAAAAACCCTGGGTAAATATTGGGACTTTTTCATTTGCCAGTTATTTGGGACAGAGAATAGGGTGGGAATGGGGTGACCAGGGGAGTGAACGCCCCGGCAAGCTGTATCTACTATAGTCTCTTAGTGGAGACTATAGCTGAAATCTCCTTCAGGTCAGACCTTCTGGAGGCTGGAGCCAGTGCAGGGAAATATTAAAAATGGAATGCAAAATTTCTGTCTTAGGTTCCTTAGGCTGAAGTTGATTAGTCCTGTCTGGACAGTTCAGGAAGCTCCATGTAATGTGTTTAGGAACAGCAGCCAACAACCCAGCTTTCCCAAGGCTTTGAATTTTATAATTGTTTTATGAGCAGAACTACTCGGATCATGGATTAAACAAGATATGTTTCTACATCAATGTAGCTGCAGCATTCTCAAGATATGTTTGGTTCACAATGCATAAAAACAAATGGTAGATTTTCTATAATATATTCCTCTTATTCTGTTTTCATCTGTGTTATGTAGACAAGTAGCATCCACTGCAGTCATTCTCTCCCATTGTTCTGGAGGAATTTGTCATGTGTTGTTGTTTTAGTAATATGATTTTTTAGACTTTATGAGGAGCAGATGTATTCACTCATATTTATTACATTTCTTTATTTGTAAAATCACAGGATTCAGACATGCCACAAAAACCTCCTTTTACTCTGAGGAAATATTCACTTTATTCATTTTAGACGGATAGAAGATGGGCTAATACTGCAGCCAATAAGGGATTAGTAGACATGTGTCTGGAATGTATTTGGCCTATTTTCTGTTTTGTACCATTGTCATGTCAACTTTTAAAACAAGTTTTTATCTTATTTTATTATATGTTGCTGTTGTTTGTTTATGACTTCTAGGTAAAAAAACTTAAAAATATTTCTATTCGTGGTGATTTTGTAAATTCTAAGAATAAAAAACACAATATAAAGGACGCAATAGAGAGGATTGCCAACAGATGTTTTGAATATCTCATTTTTGTTCCAAGTTTACTGAATAATACTTTAAAAAGTGGATTGAAAGCAGACCGTTTGTAATCCACTTTTCTCATCGTTTTAAACTACAAAAAAAAACAACCTTTGGTCTGAGCTATGACCTAGAAATAAAAACTTATGCGTCCAAAGCAAAAGGTATGTTAGAATAAGATGCGCCCCAATGCGAAATGTAGCAGGCTTCCTATACAAGGAGCAGAATTGCTGTTGATTCCGTATTCTTTTTATTAGGAATAGGGGATAGCATTGAGGAGACAGGTCCAACTGGAGCTCCAGGAATTTCATTGCCACAGAGACGATGAGCATAGATTTATGATGAATCTGAATGACTTGATAGTGGAATCACTGCCAAACTGTAGAAAGTAGGTAATTATATATCCTAATTATCTGTACTTAGAGGCTCTTCTCAGGAGCGTGGGTTGTGTGCCATGTTGTTATCGTCATCCATCTGCCAGGCAGAAGTGACTCACATTACCTATTGAGCCTTGGTACTGTTTATCTTATAAGCTGCACAGAATGGCGCTCAGGGAAATCCGAGTGAAGATGAGTTGTGGAAAAAGTGAGACCGGTGGAGAGATTTGAAACGTTATGCAATAATCGTAGAAATCCTACTTTATCCATTGACAGGATGAAAACCAGGTAGACAAGCACATTCATCATAAAATGCACATAAGAAACTAATCAGCAACTTAAACAATGGTGACCAGGAATCTACTCTCTTATAATCTTTGGGGAAATGGAGAGACACAGGTGGTAAAGCTGCTTGTACAATTGCCCTGCCATCTTTTATATAGAGTACACATAAGAAGGGGTGGCTTTGGCTTTTCTGGAACACCAAGCAAAGTTATATCTGGGTTGCTTTATGAGTATTAATGCCCTTGTTTGTGTGTGTACACCTATATAATGTGCATTAAGGAGTGCAGAGATTCTGTTAAATGAAGACTCATGTTTGTAAAGTCTGGATGTTGTAAATGGCCCCTCTTGTCTGCGGTAGTTCATTTACCTCAAACTACGTCTTGTGGGATGGTAGGAGTATGGAGGATATTAGTCTCACATGTCTCAAATTCTGAATGTAAAGGACAGGTGGTAGACAGGGACTGAAGTGCAGATGTCTGGAGATATACTGTATCTCTGAAAATAAATCTGAGACTGTGTTTATAACAGTCTTGTGATAACTGCACAGAAAGTTATGGGGAAAAGGAATCTTATCCAGAAAATCCCATTATAAATTGAAATAAATCTGATTATCAGTTGATCAATGTGGTACAACCTACAGGAAAGAAGTATTTAATTGTTTTCACTATGGGCAGATGTAGTTGGAAACATATTATCATTTTGCACCATATACATAATGCATGATCCGGTCATACTCTCCAGAGCTCATTTTAATCACCCTCAGATATGGCCGCAGAAAGGACACCAGTTTATTTTCCTTTTTATGGAAGGCATATGGAAAGGATTTGTTCTAGAGAGACAATGGGGGTCATTTACTAAGGGCCCGAATGGCGCGATTCCGTCGGGTATGCTGACAATTTCTGATTTGCGGCGAATTCCGCCGGGGTTTTGGCGCACACGATCGGATTTCGTTCATGCGACGGAAATGGGGGGCGTGGCCGTTAGAAAACCCGACGGATTCGGAAAAACCGTGGGATTTTAAAAAAAATGTGTCGCTTGACATGCACTTACCTGCACCAAGAAATAGAAGGTGAACTCCGGTGAACTCCAGCGGACCTCGGCGCAGCAGCGACACCTAGTGGATATCGGCACACGGACCTTAGTGAATCCCAGCTGGACTCGAATCAGCGTCGGAGAACCCGCCACTGGATCACGACTGGACCGGGTAAGTAAATGTGCCCCAATACCTTTAATGAAACACGGAAAAGTTATTGATAAAAATAAGTCCTTATCCCACCACTTCTGGGTCATAAGTTGAAAACAGCAGCTGAACGCAGCAGACAAGGTATTTGTAAAAGCTTTTCTGTAGAGAAGGTTTCTCTGCCAAGGCCAATGCATCTCCATCTGAAATGTAACCACAGTGCTCGGCTTCTGTGCACTACTCCCTGCTCTAATAGCATCGCCATTCCTGTGGTCAGGCTGGAAGAATCCCAGGAGTTTTCAGGTTAGGAATGCAGCATATATATACACACTCTCTCTAGCTGCTAAAAGGAAGTCTGTCTGTAAACTGTCTATTGGCAGAGGGTCAGAGGTGTAAGCTGATCTTTAATATATGCCCAATATGTAAGGCAGGTACAGTCTAACTTGTCATGTTATGGGTGGTTAGGAAGACAGTTGGGTTACTTCATAATAGCTTTCCATGCTAAAATTGTTCATGCTGTCAACTGCATTGGAAGATGTAACTCCTAGAAACCTATAGTATGTAGCCATAGTATAGTATGTAACCTTATGTAAATTAACCCCAATCCCAGACTGTCAAGGTACATAAGGGGATGCAGATCCTAGACTCATCAGCTACCCAACACACCTCGCAAACCCTATTTTTTAGGGACTTCTGCTTACCCTCTCTACACTGACTAAGTGCACAGGAAAGTTGACAAAACACAGAGAGACAGACAACAAGTAACATGCAGACAAATGGATGGGGCAGAACCGGGTCAAAACCAAGAACGCATAGAATCGTATAACTAGAGAGCGGATGAGTAAATGTAGCAGAAGTTGGATACACAGAATAGCAAGTAATAACAGATCACAGGGAACAGGTAAGGGTAGACTAGTAGAACCAGCAATAATTAATAAGAGTGGGCAGGTATAGACAACAGACCTTTAAAGGGAACCTCTTATCAGAAATTGTCATCAAACCAGGGAAACTGTTATCAAACCAATATCAGTCTTTTGTGAAGCAGTTCAATACCTTCCAGATCATGTTTCTTTCATGACCCAGTGTGGTGGGATCATCCAGAAAATCATTTTTGAACTGAGATGTAAATCTTTGCATAATGTCATGTTTAGTACTGAAGTCAGACCTCTCTACCTCAGAATGCCTCCTCTTCTGTGATGGGTTTCATGTATCTGACTTCAGAAGATCTGTTTAGTGATCCCCTCTCCTCCATTGTTGTAATCTATGTGCTCATGGGAGATATCACTTCACAGTGATAAAACACTGGCTGGACACCTTGATTTCCATACATAGATCCAATAAAGGACAAAAAACCAGCACTATGTTAAAAAGTTTTCACGTTTTATTCTTCCATTATAAGTAAATACTTAGTATGACGTATGACTGAGTACTTAAAAGGCTCCTACTTGTAGCCTAACTAGCTACACAAGAGCAAACAATGTATACACACTGTACTATGTGCAGTTTGCCTGTGGAGTGTGCAGGGTGCACCAGATTCATCAAAACTGAAACTGCATTTTGTTTATTTGTTTATGCTGCAGAATTGTGGGGCATGTCAGTCTCTAACTTCATGTCCTTTTCTTGAAACTTAATCTTTCTAAGACTGTCTTTCCACCAACTACTAACCAACACAACAATGATTTCTCCATCTCGGTCTGTGGGATCTCTGTAGCACCAAGGTGGCAGGCCCGTTGTGCTGGACTCCGACCTCTCCTTTGCACTGCATATTCAATCGCTTGCTCGCTCTTGCTGCATGCATCTCAAAAACATCTCCAGAATCCGACCATCTAAACCTCTAAAAACCTCTAAAATGCTAATTGTTGCACTTATTCACTCTCGACTAGACTACTGTCACTTCTAAGGGTTGCATGGTGCATTTTTTTCGGACAGTGCACGTTCTTCATGGCTAAAACAGTTTGCACAGGCATTTAAGAAGTGTCTGCACCGAGATTGTGTTGCATGTGACCCTTTTGTAGCTGCGCTGGCCTCCAAGCGACACAAATTAGGGGACGTGCCGTCGGTTGATCTGACTGATTTGGACCGAGCGCCGTATTTAACTTTCAAAATGTGTCGCACATCCTATGTTAAAGGTCCACCATTAAAAAGATGGTGAACTCAGTCGGACCAGTGCAGGGAAGCGACACATTCATGATTTCTGGCGCACCATCTTAGTGAATTTCCGCATGTTTTAGTGAACTCGAGTGAACTTGTAAGTAAATGTGCCCCAATGTGTATGGAGCCTCTCTGCTTTCAGGTGGCAGATGTCGGGGGAGATGACGATAGGGCAAGTTGCAAATTTAAAATTTGCTTTGGAGATTAACCAATGGTAGTTGTGCCTGTCCGTGGCTACCTTCATTAATTATTCATGCACATTCGTCCAACAGCTATTTCATATATAAATATATGTAAAGAGAGAGAGAAGACTCACAAGTTTTACTGTTTATGTGAATTTGTGATTTTTTGGGCGGCATGGTGGCTTAGTGGTAAGCATGACAGCCTTGGACCTGGGTTCAAGTCTCAGGGACACCATCTGCAAAAATTTTGCATGTTCTCTTCTGGTTCCCTCCCACAGTCCAAAACATACCGGTAGGTTGATTAGATTGTGAGCCCCATTGGGGACAGGGACTGATTTGGGAAGCTCTGTACAGCGCTACATAATCTGTGTGCACTATATAAATAAAGGAATTATTATTATTATGGTCACACCTTCTGAGTGGGGGGGGGGGCGGGCAGTATTTTTTTGTGTACTGTCTAGTTTGTAGTGTTTGTGGGACACTATGGAAGCTATGGGGACACTGTGCATATATGGGCATTCTATTATGTATTTCAGGACATGCTTATTATTACTATTATTATTATCAGTATTATCACTCGAACATTTTCTGCCTTCAGAAGACAAGGTGTGTCTGGAGTCTCCCCAAGGACATATCCTCAAAGTTGACAACTGCTTTTGCTTTAAAATCCTCTTCTTTCAACATGAGAAATCTTACTCCTAGGTAGCAGTGCAGTCACCCTTTTCTTTCCGCTTCTCAGTTGTAATAATTGGTAGCGTGTGTAGGGCTCAGTAAGTGCGCGGTTATCCAGCGCTACATGATCTGTCTCTCTTTGACCATATAAAGAGATGTGTTTTGACACAAGAAGCTGAAAATAATGCATTGGGGAATCCCTTGTGGAAGTGAATGGTATGTGAGCTTGCACATACTCTGTTATCAGGGCACAGAGTGGCAAGGTCTGAATCAGCCCTGGAAGAAAAGTGATATGGTTATGAAAGGCACACTGAAGATCTGTGCAGTGGGGGATGCTGCCTGTGCTCTGGGGGAGGATGGATATTCTCTTGGCTGATTGGACTGGAATGTTTTTAGATCGCAGGCAAAGGAGAAAATAAGGGACAGGAAACACATCTACACTTCACAAAGTAGGGTGGACGGTGAATAATGTATCCTTCCCATTAAATTACTGTAACGTCTGCACTGCTTAGGCTCCGCTACAAAGTTACGAAAAATAAGAGTCTGCAGGATGTCAGCTATTTATAACTTATACACTTTTTGGAACTTCTTCTCCATTAAATTCTTCACTAAACTGTTGTTTTTTTCCTAGATTGTAAGCTCTTGCGAGCAGGGCCCTCATTCCTATCGCTTCATGTCTTATTTTGTTTGTACATGTACCACATGGTGTGTAAAGCTCTGCAGAATATTATTGTGCTACATAAATACAGATTTATTATTTGTTTGGATTGTTTCATGCAGAGCTGCTAAAATGTTATTTGGAGACTACTGCATTTGTGTAGTGTTTGATGTAAGGGATGACTGATGGGAGTACTTCTCCATGTCCTCACACTGCATATAAATATTTCGTTTTTACAGCCTTCTACATGAATACAAAACAGTTGTAGGAAAGATTTGATGATTTGTACAAAAGATATTTTTTACCGAATATAAATACTATGATATCAGAAACTTTATTTTCAAAGGAGTCAAATGTGTCGGTAGTCACACAAGTTAGTGGTCTCAGTGTTCACAGGAGGAAAAAAGTGACTCTACTATTATTATATAGCGCCTACAGATTATGCAGCGCTACACAGAGCTTGCCAAATCAGCCCCTGTCCTCAATGGGCTCACAATTTAATCAGTCTATCAGTATGTTTTGGAGTGTGGGAGGAAACCAGAGGACCCAGAAGAAACCCATGTAAACACAATGGGTTTTATATCTAAGTTTGTTGTTGTTTTTAGCGCAGTTGTGATACAAATGCTGTTTTGCAACTTTCCGTTGTGCCAAATGAACATAGAATAGTGCAAAATCACTTTAAAATAATCCCTGCTTAGACCAGTTTTCACACTACTGAACTAAATTCATGATTTGTGATTTAGCGTTAAATCTTTTTAGGCACATGTTTTGGCGCAAAATGACTTCAGTCACCCCCTGGTATAGAACTATGACCAATGCTAGATTTATCAAGACTAATTGCACCTTAGAGGAACATGTGTGCCAAAAAGAAGAAAATTTTGCGACAAATACAAAAAAATAAAAAATATTATGAGACAAGCCAAAAAAAAAAATGCAACAACATACATAGACTCACATGATGAAATCAGATAAAACAATAATGGAATTGAACAACCAAGTCAAAGACAAATTGTAATGATGAATTCCCCCCACATTATTTCCCAGCTCTTTTCCAGGCCAGGGCCACCACTCATAAATTTTGGGCCCCTGACTGGCAAAGTTTTTGGGCCCCCAATAGAATGTTAATAGAGCCCTTTGTTCATAGTGAGTTCCCAGCACCTGGGAAGGGAGGAGGGTTTTCTGTGACTTGGGGCCCCTTCTCCTCGGGGACCCCTGAATACAGTCTCACTAAACCCCTTGATGGCAGCCCTGTTCCAGACAACCTTCTTTCTTCTTGTTGGAAATTTGTCTTACTCCATTAATAACTTCAACACTTCTGATGGGAATAACAGAAGAGCGAGCAGTATAACAGGGGTTTAAAGTATAACTGTCACCAGTGCCCCCTCCAAAAAAACTACACACCATGGCCCACATTTACTAAAAATATTGTACTATGGGCACTTTGCTTGTGTAGTGTGTAGGGGGTGCCAGATTCAGGATTTCTGGTGCACGTTCTGCATGAGTCTAGTGCCCCCTGCACTGCCCCGGCAGAGTGAAACAACATTTTTTGGTGTACCTACTGGTTTTCCTCTATGCGTGGAATTAGCCACGATACTTTTAAAAAAGACTTTTATTGATGCCCTGTTACTAAAGATCCAGTCATGGTGGCTGGGGGAGCTCCAGCATAGAGTCAAGTTACCCCACCACACTGACTCCGCCCCCTCAGAGATAATGGTAGTTGGACAAGTTGTCTGTGTGTGATTTACTTAAGAGAATTCCTGAGTGCAAGATAAATGAGGGAGTTGAGAGAGATACTGGCTGTGTGTGACGCTGAAGAGAAATCACTTGCTTTATTCACCCCTCCCTCAGGAATTCTCTTCAGTGTGTCAGACAACATTTCTTTCAACTCCCTTATTCCCCGTCCTTTAGGAATTCACTTTTGCCAATCACACACAGTCAACTTCTCTCTTTACGCCCTCATTCCTGACGCAAATAGAAAATATTCACTTTACTGCAAAACAAAAAATCTGCATGCAGTCATTGGCAGGTCTCAGACGATGGAACAGGTCATTCATCAATATGTTGATTTAGCCAAAATAATTGTTGTCCTTAGTAACATCAAACACAGTAATTTCATATTGATGCTTTACGTTTTTATCAGATGAAAGACGAAATACTGGAAGTTATAAAAAGTGGGGCATAATAACAAGGGAAACCAATGGGGATCACCAAAAGCTTTAATAAGTAATAAGACAGTCTCATGGCAGGTTCAGGCACAGCGTCAGGGCAAGTCCAATCCGGCGTCAGCAACGGGAGGTCCAGGCGGAAGGGAAATGGGAACACAGGAACACACAGGAACACACAGGAACGCAGGAATACTCAGGGATAACACAGGGGAGCTTTCTCTATGGCATTGGCTCAAAGATACAGCAGGGGACAAAGGAAGGGACTGGAATTTATCAAGGAAGGAAGTTGGCCAGGTGCCAATTATCTGTGCACTGGCACTTTAAATTCTACAGAGCCTCCGCCGCATAGGAGACAGGAACGTGTGCGCCGGAGCACAGACATCGACGGAACTGCCAGGTGAGTTGCCTGAGAGCCAGGTAGGCTCCGGGGGCAGTGTAAGGCACATGGGTGGGACAAGGACAAGGGTCGCAGAGGCACCCGTGGCCGTGACACATCTGCTTGATTATACAAGGATCCAGCTGAAATATATAAAAAAATATTTTTGCAAGACTGAATCTCTTATCTCTAAAGGGAATATTATCTTTTATTAAAAATGTACCACTTTATTTTCATAATTTTCTGAATCCATACTCAACTTTCCTCAACCCCTTCCTGCCCAACCAACATAATTTAGCAAGCTAACGAATTGGTCTCTGTGTAAATGGCCTATTCATTAAGTTTTTTCATTTCTGCTGCTGTGTGTTCCTGCCACCAGCTGGACAGGAATTGACATAATTAAACTCATATTGAGCACTGTTTTTCAAAGTATAAAATTGCATGCTGAGAAAATATCTTATGGGTAAAGCCATATTTACAGAACACATGTATATTGATGACTGACCATCTTATGTGCACGTGGCTGTGTCCCCATGATGTATGCTATTGGGGGAAGAAAGATTTTGTATAGTAATGGCCAATACAGATTGGGCATAAATTGGACCAGTTTATATGGATGGCAACTGGGCAAATTCTTAATCTGTGAAAGAGGGCGCTCCCAAAATACAGATTGTGTAATCAACTGATTGTTATTAGAGGGCACAGTCACATTAAAATGCAGATCTTGTAGAGAAGGTTATAAAATGAATTAGGAGTCCACAGGGTGCCCTTAGAAGTGATTAACAGTCATCTCTGAATGTATACGAAATGAAGTCAGTGGGGACATTTATAATTAGACCTAAAACAAAAGACTTAGTCAATTTTAAAATTGGCTACGTCTTTTGTTTTAGGTGTATGTTCTACGATAGCCAATTGTATGATTTGAACCAAAGGGATTTATTACAACTATGGATTTATTGTAATAATGGCAAAATGAATGTCAGGCATATACAAGCGTTTGTATTCATTTGTGTGTATGTGGCCCGAATTTTCAATAGAACAGCTTCTTGGGACAGTTCTTTGTCTATATTTGGAGCTCAGTTGCCCATCAGATTCATTAAAGTCACATTTTTTTTGTCCCAAAAAAGTCTAAAAACGCATAAACAGTCCCAACACATAGACCAGCAGGGGACTGGAGTAAGTTTGAGACTTTTTATGAGACTTTTTGCAAAAGTCCCAAGTCATGAATTTAGCATAGCACGTTGTTGCACTAGCAGTAGTTCTATGTTTACAAAAGATTAATGAAGAGGTGTATATAGTCCTGTGAGACTTTTTAGCTGTGAAAAGTCTCAAAAACCATCAATGTGACTACTTTGAGAGTTTTTTACACCAAAAAAGCCAAGGAAAACCAATGATAAATAACCCCCAATGACTGAGTAGGTCCACCCACTGGACTCCTAAGACCATCATTATCATATACTGATTATAGAATCAAAATTTTTTTTTTTATACATACAGCTACTATATTATAATATCTATATATAGTATATATACTTATATATATGAATAAATATAATTAATCTCAATATTTTGTAGATGCAAATAGAAGTTATTGTTATATATCTATAATATATTCGATATATATCGTATATATATATATCTCATATTGTATCATGTTCCGTGGAGTGTGTTTTTCTTTCTAAGGATTTTTAACAGGAATCAGAGTAAATTTGATCTTTGCCCTTTCATGTCATCACATAGAAGAAGTCCTGCATTCTCGGTCTGCAGCTGTGTGGTTTTCATCATACAATCCTTATATTTGCAATATAAAGAAATACACCCCAGCTAAATAACATGACTTCCACAAACAACATTTGCTATTTTGAGGTGTGATTCTTTATTTCATGAATGACATTTTGTATATAAGTGACTCATTTTACTCTGAGTATCACAACCTATGCTTTGCCATTCTCCTCTAAATATTTTATTGTCATTGTAATACAACGTCTGTTTAAAATATAAGATTATTGCCAGACAAGGCACGTGACACAACTCAGGGAAAGTGTGTACATAGTATTCCGAGGAATATAAACACAGCGGAGACTTAGACATTGGGAATAAAAATAAACAGGACAGCAGAGGTCACCACACTCCAGGGTTGCCTCAAGTTTATGTTAACCTCAAAAAACTGACTCCTGACAGACAAAAGGTCTGTATATGAACTGGAAAATCGCCTCCCCTGTAGAGACTGAGCTAGCTTTATACATTAGATTCTTTTTTGGTACCTCAGATCTTATATTTATGGGGAAAATCATACTGGCAATGTTTATATTTTACGGCTATTGTACCTGTAGTGCTATAATAAGGGCCATTGATTATGAAGACTACTGGTCATAAACATTTACCAAGCAGTTATCTTATGTTATTTGCACCCTGTTTGCAGCCTGCATAGCATACAGAGGCCTGTGGACCCACTATGTCACCTCACTAGTGTAACTTTGGGCTACCCCTAAGTGAGCTGCCTAAGGAGTCCCATTGCTTTTCACACTATAACTCCTAATAATAATAATAATGATCTTTATTTATATAGCGCCATTAAATTCCGTAGCGCTTTACAAATCATAGGGGACATATACAGATATAATATTACTCAGAACAAACAGTCATATGGAACAATAGAAGTGAGGGCCCTGCTCACAAGAGCTTACAGTCTATGAGGATGAGGAGGTTGACACAAGAGGTAAAAGAGCTTGTATAATGCTCCAGCCATTCTTTATAAGGGAACAATATAACAACAATACAAAATATACAATATAAAATAATTTAATAAATAAAAATTCTGCTGCTTGAACCAGCCATCAGCCGCCATCTTATTTACAGGGTGAAAAAAATTCAGAGAAGCCTGGAACTTGGTATATATCTGCTCTTTGCCGGATGACAGACGGGAGATAGGACATAGGATGGATTAGTAAAGGGAGAGTTGACATTTCATGCAGTTAGCGAGTGTGATAGGCTTGCCTAAAGAGCACATTTGAAGCTTTGGAGGGTGGGTATTAGTCTGAGAGTCCGGGGAAGGGCATTCCAGAGAATTGGAGCAACTCGGGAGAAGTCCTGGAGACTTGCATGAGAGGTTCGAATTAAGATAGAGATTAATCTAATGTCACTGGCAGATTGAAGAGCACGGGAAAGGTGATAGACTGAGATGAGAGAAGAGAGATAGAGAGGTGCAGCATTATTCAAAACTTCGTGGATGAGGGTTATTATTTTAAACTGAATACGGAAAGAGACGGGCTGCCAGTGCAGTGATTGGCACAAACTGGAGGCATCCGTGTAGCGTTTGATCTGAAAGATAAGCCTGTCTGCTGCATTAAGAATAGATTGTAGAGGAGAGAGTTTACTGAGTGGAAGAACAATTAGTAGGGAGTTACAGTAGTCTAGTCGAGAGTGAATAAGTGCAACAATTAGCATTTTTGAAGTTTCAATTGTCAGAAATGGTCGGATTCTGGAGATGTTTCTGAGATGCGGCAAGAGCGAGCAAGAGATTGAATATATGGTGAAAAGGAGAGGTCAGAGTCCAGCACAACCCTAAGACAGCGGCCTGTGCCCCGGGGCTATAGTGATCCCACAGACAAGAGATGGAGAGGTCAGGGTTAGGTAAGTTAGTAGATGGTGGAAAGACAAGAAGTTCAATCTTAGAAAGATTAAGTTTCAAGAAGAGAGAGGACAAGATGTTAGAGACAGCAGAGAGACATTCACTAGTGTTCTGAATTAAGGTGATGTTACATGCAGAAGTATACAGCTGGGTGTCATCGGCATAGAGATTATACTGGAAACCAAATCTACTGATGGTTCGTTCTATGGGGCAGTATAGAGGGAGAATAGAAGAGGACCTAGCACTGAGCCCTGAGGAACCCTGACACTGAGAGGAAGATGAGAAGAGAAAGATCCCCTGAAGCCCTAAACAAGAATCTGACTGCAGGTCTCTACATCTTGAATTTTCCTGGGATAGGAGGCAGCTGACCCCAAAAATGACAATGTAAAACACCAGGGGTTCAGGCTGGGAATGATCAGGAATAAAACAAGAACTAAGCAGATTTTCTCAAGGTTAACTACATAAAGGCCATTCTGTACCAACAAACCTCACTATGTACTGAAGAGAAATAAAAACCCCAAAGAGTTGTCTACATGTGGGTTGGCCAATATTCATTTGGTGGAGGCCTATTTTACATAAACATTGTGTGTTGCCTGTAAAGTCCCCAATAAAATATATATGGGCCCCCCAATTCCCTTCATCTCTCCTCAGATGTCAGCAAGATATGGATTGGACAAGCTGTAAGTCAACTGCCTTATCCTTTTTTTGGAGTTGTTCCCAGGTTCACTCCATTTATTACACCCGCATCTTTGGCTGAGCTGATCTTGTAAGTGTGTGAAGGAGATATACATAGCTGTGAGCTGAATGGATATCTCACATGAATTGGGATCTTAAAGTCAAGCTAGAGACAGGTTCTAATAGTCTATGCTCTGCTGATTTTAAAAACACCTCTGTCAGCAATCTCAATGATTTCAGTAGTTTATAATAGTTTTACATAGATTTACAACAGATTTACATTACCTGGCTCCTTGTCAGCAGCGTTTGGTGAGTCCCAGGGGAGGGGCAGCCTGTGTGTTCCTGTATATCCTCATACATTCTTCCTCTACTCCTCACTATCCCTCTCCCCTGCCTGATCGATGCACATGACAGACAGTGGGGAGGGAGCTGCATGAGCGTGGAGGAGAGGAGACTGAAACAGGCACACAATGCTGCAGCTGCCCCCTCCCCCGGGACTCACCACATGCTGCTGGCAGGGTGGCAGGTAATGTGAATTAAACTTATATAAACTACTATAATGAATCAGAAAGCTGACAAAGGGATTTCTAAGATCAGCATAGCATATTCCTTGTGTTAGGTTCCATTAAGTCTCCATGGATTGGTAGAAACTCTTGAAAACTAACCATAATGCAAAGCAAAATCTTGTCCATGCACATCAAAGACTTCCCACCTAAGAGAGTCTTAAATGCCATTATCTAGCTCCATCTCTAGTAAACTGGTGAATATGCCTTGAACTTTGTAAACATACTGGAAACAAGTTTGTTTTCTAACCTCTTCTTGTGAACTTCTGATCATCTTCTTATTTGGCCAGACTCTTGTAGTTTTTAAGTCATAAATGGGGTCCTGAAGGGCAATACTGACACTGCTCCCTCCAGTATGATCATTGATTTGTAAAAAAAAAAAAAAATCATTGTTATCATAATAAAACACGATTTGGTAATATAGAGATGTGATACAAGGGACACGAGCCAAGTACATCAGACTTTCAAGTGCAAATTAAAGGAATATGGTTTTCCGTCCAAGTAATTTCTGGCGGTGAAAGTGTTAAGCATCTTCTTCCAAGCCCAGCTGTTGCATGGGATGTTACGGTAACTTACACCAAACATATGGCTGCCTTCCACAACAGAGCAAGGAGGCCTGTGAGGCTTGTGGAGGGGAGTTGGTGAAAGGGACTGGCTTTCTACTAGTTGCAAGGATTTATCACTGTTTAGCTTGCTGTGCTCCCTGCCTCTCCCTGCCTCTTAGCAATCTGCTCTGTCACAGCACAGACACTTTCCTCTCTGACTCCTTTAGCCTTTCATTTCTAACACCATCCTAAATCCAGAGCTGCTGCTTACAACTTTAAATGGGTGCAGCCCCCTGCTGTGGCTGAGAAGTGGAGACTAAGCTACAGATCAACTGCAGGATTCCTAAAGGAGTTGGATGTATAACATGAAGAATCCTCAGAGACATGTGGGGCGTACAGATCAGATGCTGGGTGCTATGGCTGATATCCTAGGGTCCCTTGTACTTCCAAGTCATCAATGGGTATGTACTGTGTGGCTTTTTGTTGACTTACGCGTTGTATTTTGACAATTTAGATCAAGGTGATATAAAAGTACCAGGTATTTCATGGAAAAATATACTATGAAATATTTGCATATAACATACTTCTTGATTGAGTTTTATATCAGTCTATTAGATTTCTCTGGTTCTCTTACGTTTAGGGACGACAATTACATTCATGTTAACAAGGAGTAAAAATAGAGAAGCTCGAAGGAATGATCAACAAAGTTATTATCTAAGAGAAAGTAGTGTTAAGGTAGTAAATAATAATATAATTTGCATATTCAATGTTTTGTTTATATACAGAGAATTATTATTGCACTGCTACAACTATACAACTCTTTCTAATATTACTACACTAGGAGCATAAGAGATTAATGCCTAATAGTAATAGTCCAAAAATTTACATATAGTAAATATTGAATTTCTACTTGCATAACACATCACTTAACTTCTACACAGTTATTATTATAACAAAACCTTATTTTCTATAAGAAATGTCATATGACAGCCTCTCTCCATAAGAGATATAGAGGAATGGAGCATTTAGTTACATTTAGTAATGGACTGTAGTAAGGCATACTGAATTTTGAAAAAATACTAGAAACTTCTACTTTTTACATTGTGTATATTAATATTTTCATGGTAAAATGAAAATTAGAATAAATACATGCCCTTAGTTATAGTTTGACATATTGAATAAGTGTGGCCCTCAGTTTTCCTAATCAATATCCATTTTTTATCTATCTATCTATCTATCTATCTATCTATCTATCTATCTTATATCTATCTATCTATCTATCTATCAATCTATCTCATGAGACTGTAAACGCTTTATTCACTTATACAACTTACCGTAGGTCTTGTTCTTCTTTGTTGTTACTTTATCTTAGAATCTTAAAAACAGTCTCTATAATGTTCCACGGAGTGAGGGGTGGGGGGAGTTCTCCAAATCAAAAACACTTGGGTAAAACTAAGCTTTCTTTCAGATTCAGGCTTTACATTGTCAAATCTGATATATTTTAGTTTTAATATGGAATCTTAATGGAAAAAAAACATCGGTGCTAGCTTTTTCTAAATACCAGAACACTAAGATACAATAGAATAATATAAAATAATATATAATAATAGCAAAATAAGTATAAAATGCATAATAGGTAACAGAACATACTCTGTTGGCATACAATATTCATCACTTCTGCTCATTCACTGTACTGAAAGAGTCAAAGGGAGACATCCTGAAGCCAATTGCATCACCCAAAAGTTTATTTATTTATTTAACTAAGTAGTTGGCTGTCTTCAAAGCTGAGACACTGAGACAAAACAGAGAATTAGATCAGAGGGAGGGAACACAGGGATCCAGATAAGGGATTGGTGCACTTGAAGTTAACTTCTTGGCTGCTGTGTAAAAGTTTCTTTGTTGTTTCGACATGGGTGTGATGATTGAACAAAATATTAGTAATGAGGGACATAAAAGAGGTCCAACACAAATACATGTCAAGGGAGATCAGGACATAATGGAGGATGTGTGTAAATGTCTGCCAGCTTAATCGACAGCTTAATACTTGGGATGAGAAGGTCTTTTTTAAGAGTTGGGGGTGGGCAGCTTTTTATGGCATTGGAGATAAAAATCCACAGCTTTAATATGTTTACATTCCCATCTTTGGTCCAGTAGGGTTATTTATGACCTCAGGATATAGATCACTAGGCTTCCAGGAAATATAGCAATCTTTACCAAAGGTGTGTTCTTCTCATGAACTTCACACCCAGGACCTAGGGGCAAAATGTTCTCTTTGGGAATAACAAGCCCGGCAAATGTATTGTAATAAGATATGCATACAAATACATGGCGGTGAAAGAGAATTTAGTTTATGGACGGCATCCAAGAGCAATTCTTACAAAATGTTCTTTTAAGGAAGAATATCATCATAGGAGGAACTTGTATGTACAGTTAGATGAGTGCCTGGTACTCTTTTCCGATAAATGTATTACATATCACAGTATACATATAGGAGTCTCTAAATTAAATAGGACTATATAAAGCTTATTTGTAAGTTATAATTAGTGATAGAACTAGTATGTAGAATGTTTATGTACACAAAAGTTCATCCAAGTTCAAGAGGATTTTTTTGATTTTGTAGCTATGAAACACACCTAGTTTTCTATAAAATTGGCCAAAGGAGACAACCCATATGGACATAGATTTTTCTAACTATGACAAATTAATTTGGTAAAGGATTTCAGCCCAAGGATTTCTCCTGCCATGGATTATTGCCATGAGTAATTTGGGACCCTAAACAACCCAACAGGTCCTTATGGACAATTGATTAAGTGTCCCAAATTGCTCTCTACATAGTCACATTAAAAAAAAAACATTTATACTTACCTTTGTCCGGAGCTCCCGGCACTCCCATTCCAGTGACTGTCTGTCTTGGGCAGTCTCATTACAGTGACTGTCGGTCTTGGGCACTCTCATTCCAGTGACTGTCTGTCTCGGGCACTCTCATTCCAGTGACTGTCTGTCTTGTGCACTCTCATTGCAATGACTGTCTGTCTCGGGCAGTCTCATTCCAGTGAATGTCTGTCCTTGGCACTCTCATTCCAGTGACTGTGTGTCTTGGACACTCTTATTCCAGTGACTGCCTGTCTCGGCACTCTCATTCCAGTGACTGTCTGTCTCGGATACTCTCATTCCACTGACTGTCTGTCTCGGACACTCTCATTCCACTGACTGTCTGTCTCGGGCACTATTATTCCAGTGACTGTCGGTCTTAGGCACTCTCATTCTAGTGACTGTCGTTCTAGGGGCACTATCATTCCAGTGATTGTTGGTGACGGGCAATATCATTCTAGTGACTGTGTCTCGGCACTCTCAATCCAGTGACTGTCTGTCTTGGGCACTCTCATTCTAGTGACTGTCTGTCTCTGGCACTCTCAATCCAGCGACTGTCTGTCTCGGACATTCTCATTACATCGACTGTCTTTGTCTCAGACCCGCTCCTTCCAGTGACTGTTGGTCTCGGCACTCTCATTGCAGTGACTGTCTCTGTTTTCGACTGTCAGAGATTTATCAGAAGTGTCTGAGAGCAGAACTGCTCTAGTTGCCCATGGCAACCAATAAGACCTCAAGTTTAATTTTTGCACAGCTGTTTATAAAATTACACCTGATCTCTGATTAGCTTCCATGGGCAACTGGAACAGTTTTACCTCAGACACTTATGATAAATCTCCCCCTATCTCTGTCTTATACTCATTGCCTATAGTAACCAATCACAGCTCATATAAATGACCTGTGGTAGAGCAGTAACCAATCACGGCTTAGCTTTCAACTGCCAAAGTAGCAGACAATGGCTCCTGTATATGGTCGTTAATAAATGGATTTTGGAAAGTGCGGGGTGAAAATTTCGGGTAAAAACCTATTCTATGATGTTTCCTGAGTCACACAGAGAAGCTGTGCAAAATTTGGTGACTGTAAATGCGACGGTAGATTCCTTTAGTTGACATACATGCATACACACATACGTACATCCAGCTTCATATATTATATTTTTATGTTTTAGTAGATTTTAAAAAATGTTATCTTCTTCATTTTGCCCTATTCTGAGGCCAATAACTTTTTCATACTTCAGTGTATGGAGCTGTGTAAGGTATTATTTTTTGTGGAATGAGATGATGATTTAGGCATTTGTGAGCTAACAAATTTTCTACTGTATTTTTAGACTCCCTAGGTTACTTGAACTCTAGGCGGTCTAACTGATACTAAAATATACTGCAATACTACTGCATTGCAGTGTATGGGGTTTTTCACAATGATCTATAACAAATAACATAATATATAGATTGTGCTGAATGACATGCCGGTGAGTCTCACATAGACTCGCGCCTGTCACAGCAGTGGATTAATGTTTCCCAAAGATGTCACAGGGGAAACGATATTGCCCAAGATGGCAGTGCCCACACGCTTCCGGCATGGTTAACACCGCGATCGTAGGTGTTATCTGTAGGTGTTTGCTGCATTATACACTCACTACTGTGCCATGATGCTGTAAGGGGTTAAAACTGAGATGTTCCATTTACAATGTAATTTTTTTGGTATTGCTTTACATTGTATGACGGATATGCACTGGGCTCTGATAGACCTGATGACCGCAAAAGAAAATTATATCAAAATGTAAATATGGAGCGTTGTATGAAAATACTTCCCAGAAGCCTTGCCACAGGCTGGCCTCCACCATGCCCTTCAAAAAAATGTCTTTGTAAGGTTCATTTTCTATTATTACCTCTACGGGGTTATGGGGCTGTTATTCATGTGGAGACCAGTATCACACGGAGAAGGTTTTCCCATGCTTGTCTGACATGAATATATTTGGTTCAGCATAAACACAAGGCTGATGGCTGTCACAGCTGTCATAACAAGGGAACACGACTTGAAATGACATAACTGATAGGCCGTTACTTACTTATTCCCAGGTAGAAAGATCTCTCCAGGACAAATAAATGGGACATTCTATTTGCTCTGCAAATAAGAGCATGGACTGTCACACAGGCATGATATTGATAATGGTTATTTAAAAACTTTGCGAGATAAAGCTCTAACACAAACAGTACTGGAACAACACAAAAATACAATGAAAAATATTATTGACTTAAAAGGCAACAAGACTCCTAGTGTAATATAAAGCACTAGGTTATAGAAGTGGGAATACAGGCAGTCCCCGGGTTACATACAAGATAGGGTCTGTAGGTTTGTTCTTAAGTTGAATTTGTATGTAAGTCGGAACTGTATACTTATCATTGTAACCCCCAGCCAATTTTTTTGGTCTCTGTGACTATTGGATTTTAAAAATGTTGGATTGTCATTAGAACCAGGATTAACAATAAAGCTTCAGTGTAGACACCAGTGATAACTGTTACAGCTGTTTATTGAAGTCTAAGGTTAAAGTACAGTAAATTGCCAAAATCCAGAGGTCCGTTTGTAACTAGGGGTCGTATGTAAGTCAGGTGTTCTTAAGTAGGGGACCGCCTGTATAACAGTGCCTTGTAGCACCTATTCACTAGAAATTAATGTTGAAAATCCATTGATAAATTTTACTTACTTTAGGATACTCTTTACAGAATTGTCTAAGTCACCCCTTGATCTCTGACCTACAGACGACCACTAGTTTTAGACGAACCTCTCTACTCACTGTGACCTCTGGTGAAGCTCTCTGCATGCTTTACTTTACTTATGCCTTCTGTGAGGGTAAATAACTTTGGCTTCACTCTACTTCTGGGTACCAAAAATGCTAAGAGCATTATATTTTTTAGATATCTTTTTAATTATTTTATTAATGACATAACAGAGGATTTACACAGTAGAGTTTCAATATTTGCAGATGATACTGGGCTCTGTAATTAATACTAAGGCTGATAATATAACATTACAGAGGGATTTGTGGACGCTGGAGAAATGCATGGAGAAATGGCTGATGAGGTTTAATTTAGATCAATGTAAGGTTATGCACTTATGTTTACTTATGTTTTAAACAGTTGATTGCTTGGTACAATTTCAGCAGAAAAAAGGGGCATTGGTGGATGATAATCATCATTTTAGCATTGTTTTAGCAGATACCAAAGAAAAAAAAAATAGGGGTTGTATCAAGAGAGGAATAGATTCTCATGATAAAGACATAGTTTTGCCCTTATACAAATCACTGGTCAGACCACACATGGAATATTGTGCACATTTTTAAGTATCAATGTATAAAAAGGACCTAGAACTGAAACGAGTACAAAGGATAACAGCCAAGATTATTAGGGTAATAGGGGGTACTAGAATACAATGACAGATTACAAAATTTATGGTTATTCAATTTGAATAAGGATGGCTGAGGGGAGACCTCATCACAATGTTCGATTACCTGAACGGGAAGTACAAGGATCTCTTCAAAGATCTTTTTATACCCAGGCCTGTTACCAGGACAAGGGGGCAAACTCTACGCCTAGAGGAAAGGTGGTTTTACCATCGCCATAGACAGGGATTCTTTACTGTAAGAGCAGTGAGACTGGTTATAATGGCTGATAACTTTTATATGTTCAAGAGAGGCCTGGATGCCTTTCTTAAAAAACAATAATATCACAGGTTATGGGAAAACACATTTGTTTAATCTCATAGGTTGGATTTGAACCTATTTTCCTTTTTTCATTTCTACTACTTAGCACTTATAGTCCCCCGCATTTCCCTATTCTTTTTACAGTCAAACACAGATTGATACTCAGAAATATATATACCATATATACTTGTGATAAGCCGAGTTTTTCACACACAAAAATTGTGCTGAAAAAAACTCACCTCGGCTTATACATGAGACAAGTAAAAATAAAGAACTTAATACTCACCCTCCCGGATTGTTGGCGCGGGTCCCGATCTTCAGCGGAGGCTCCTGATTTCGGCGTGGGTCCTGGCGGCTCCTTTTCTCTCTTCTTTCTTCTCCACGCCGAAGATCGGGAGCCTCGCGCTGAAATCTGGACACCGGTTGGGGAGTATTAAGTTTTTTATTTTTTGCGGCAGGGGGCTGGCTGTATATACATGGGGCTGGCTGTATATCTACATGGGGGCTGGCTGTAACTACACGGGGGCTGGCTGTATACTACTTGGGGCTGGCTGTATACTAATTGGGTGGCTTGATACTACATGGGGCTGGCTGTATCTTACTTGGGGATGGCTGTATACTACTTGGGGCTGGCTGTATACTACTTGGGATGGCTGTATACTACAGGAGGCTGGCTGTACTATTGGGTCTGGCTAGTGTATACTACATGGGGGCTGGCTGGCTGTATACTATACCCTCGGCTACACCAGTTTTTGGTGGTAAAATGGGGTCTCGGCTTGTACTCGGGTTGGCTTATAGTCGAGTATATATTAATCTACTTTCTATAAATTATCTTTTGTTGATTATTTAAAAAAAATAATTAATTAATCCAATACCTGCTCTGCTGTATCTCTTCATTCCCTGACTAGACAGATAGCTACTGGACTGCTCCCAAAGGTAGGAAATCCTATACTCCTACCTACCTAATCTCATGACACTGTCCTGGCGCTATCCCTATTGGTTATTGATTTCACCGGTCCTCTGCTGTGCAGATATCTGAAAAGTAACAGGAGTTGCTGTAGTTACAGCTTCTGGCAAATTCTCCCAACCCCATATTCTGTGTTTATGTAGAAAACAACTGAACTGTGCAGGGGCCAGGTGTCAGCCTTCAACCTATCAGCCATTGGTGGCCTGTTCTGAAGAAAGGTCATCAACATTAATTCCTTAAAAAAACATGCCTACCAGGTTGTGGCCCCCACACAGTATAAAGCCATTGTAACCTTTTTGTTGCCACTCCACTTGTTTGCACTCATGTAGCCCCCTTCCCAACCTTATTTTCTATTTTACAGTAAAAAAAATAAAAAAAAAAAACTAATAAGTCCTCATTAATTAATATTCATTTTCCCTGAACTGTCCCTGTATCTCTCATCTCCCTACTAGACCCTGAGCTACGAGAGTTTTACTAAAGGTAGAGCATCCCGTTCCCTAATGCTACCATCATCAGTGATGATTATATTGGACCAGTCTGTCTGCAGATGATCCAGATGGATAAATCTGGTTTTGGAGACGCGTATAACAAATACAAAAGCTAATTGTAAAGAAAACATGAAGTACATTTAAAAAACTCACCCCTCTCCAGTTCCCATCAAACAATAATAGGGTTTAGCAAGACAGCCACATGGAGCAACTGTGCACATAGTGCAGCTTGCCTCACTAATGATAAATTGGGCAATTCATTTAAGGTAACTATGATGAAACAGCCCAGCGTAACTTTTTCTGCCTTTCTTCAGATAAAGAACTGCAGTTGTGCAACAGTTAAAATATGTATAATACACAATAAATTGTACCATGGGCACTCTTTTTCTCTGCCTCCTCAGTACCGATACTGCCCCTTTCTTTGTGCATGTGGTAGCACCCTGAGGCAATAGGCTCAATTGCCTTATGGCAGGTGCATCTTCCTTAATTTATGCACCCCCTTTCTGAACACCACAGTCAAGATAACCAAGATGCACATGAACATTAGGGGGATATTTATCATAACTTGTGCATCAGTGAAATAATCACAATTACTTCTGAACTGCCAGAATGGTGATTATTTCCTCCTTTACACCACCTCCATGGCAAGAGGGTGGCATGAAGGGGACATGTCCAGTGAGGAATAAGCTGTGTGGGAGCATTTCCTTCCCCACCACTGCGCACTTGCTATACACTTGCCATTCAAGTCTGATTGCTAGCTGGCTACAATGCAATTCTAGTTGTTGTACGCCAGTGCCATTGGCTGCTGGATACATCAGGAGGATGAAACCTGGATAGGTTTTATCATACTATACACTCCCCCCTAAAAGTCTTGATGTTTGAACACTGCTATTAGATTTGATTTTTAATTGATTCTGCTCTGCTGATGTGTAATAGAAAGTAGTCTATCACAGCATGTTTGGTTCTGGTCAGTATAGCGCGTACCATATAGCTATGGAGCGACTGCATTTGTAACCTTCTCTTACATTCTGGGAATGCTAAATTGGGAATGGTTTCCATCTAGATTCCTGAATAATAATAATGTAGTAAAAAGCAATCTTTAGGCAGGCATATTAAAGGAAAGAATATGTTATTTAAAATTTAAAAACAGCAAAAATAATTAAAAAACACAGGAACAGATTAATTTTATCATTATGTCTACAAACTCTAATATATGATACTGCTATATCTCCAGAAGGTATCGAGACCATTCTTCATCTAATATAGTGATACCCCATGACAACTGATTTTTGTGTTAGTTTATGGTGTTTTTTATTACTTTAGTCACCCTCTTAAATCTTTCCACCACTATGACTTTCTTGTGGACTGGTTCCAAAACTGTACACACTATTTCATGTAATGTGGGTGAGTGAATTGTATAGGGTTGGAATACGGTCCTCTCATGTGTGTGCATGGTTTTATTCACCTTGGCACAAACAATGGTACAGGTTACTGTGTGTGTCCTCTTTGTTTAGTTTACATTGTTATTTTAGGTACAACGGATTTCTGTGGTCTACCACCCCCATTAAGTTACAAAACTCTATTAGCTTAAACTTATGACCTAGATGACATGAATCCATGCCTGAAGTCTCTTTTGGGGACATAGTAATTTCCTGTCCTAATATGTACTGCAAATGAGAAAAAAACTTCCCCAGAACCTCTGACATCAGGAATGCCTGACAGATTTGTGTCGTAGACTGGATTCTTCAGACCAACATTATAGGTGGCACTGAAGTGGGTATATAATTAGGGTTGTGTAAAATGTATGGCAATAGGGAGGTAGTCATCAGGCTCAGATCAGATATAGATAGCGGTACTAATACAATATAAAGACCAAAAATAAGATTTCCCAGTGTTTATTGTGCTTCAGGAAAACTAGAACATGATCATCTTATATTTTAGATAAAAGGAGTGAAATTAATTTGCTGCCTACAAGCTGATAGTTCAATCTATACCAATGCAATCTAATGAGTGTGGACGCACAAGAACAAGGGGCCCTTCACACAAATATGTTCCTGATTCTCCGAAGATATCTCAGCAGTCAACTGCAGCTTCTATTGACTTCTCCATTCTGTTCTCTAAAGGAAACCGAGGCATTCATAAAACAGAAGCTTTATGTAGGTTAGAAGATTTACTGACCCTTTCTAGAAAACCTCAGCTCTCAGTCATTAAAAAAAATTCAGACTAAAGTAGGAAAAATGTAAACGTGCAAACAATTGACAAACAATGAATTAAAATTAATAAACCACAGGACTTCTTTACTATTTATAAACTTCCCTAATATGTAAATGTAATGCAATATATAATAATAAACAGTAAAGTAGTCTAGTACCTAGTATTAAAATCCAACATTTCTCTATTCAGAATATATTTTTTGTATGCATTAACACCATACAGAAACATCACTAATCAAATGTCTTCAGAAATTAATATTATTTTCAGAATGGTCCTATTGATCAATCCCAAATTAACCTGTAAAATATTAAATGCATAAATATAAAAATAATAAAGCTGGTTATAATAATCAATTTGTAATATACTTTATTAAGGTAAGCACGCTTTTATGTGGTGCTCCTTCTTTCTCCTGCAGTGAGGCAGTGAATCTAAGAAGGCTATGATTAACTTTTCCATACCTATAGCATAATCCCTTGAATAATTCTCATTAGGAGAATAGACTATTATGTATGTGTATGGAGTTAAGTCATTAGACCCTTCATCAGATTCCTTTATCTCTGAGCTGCCAGTGGATACAGGAAAAAAGCTGAATTTACACAAACTGCCTATAGAAGGAGAAACAGCAGGGAAAAAGAAAGACACAGACATATTAGAAAAATTGTAAACTCTTTATTCCTGTGTGTGCACTAGGTAAAAAAATATGAATCCATATTATTTACTCAAATACAATGCATCAGAAGTTCTGCTTCAGTAAGCTTCTGCATTGTGGGTCATAGGATTCCCCGGAGTACAATCTCCTTCATGTGACCAAACTTAGTGTACCACAACTTCTACACAGTGTTGTTTCCTGTAACTACTTAAAGTGTAACTAAACTTTCACACCAAACCTTTGCAAATCAATAGCAGAGATGATAGTAATGTACTTCATAAGAGTAATCTGTTCCTTGTGATTCTTTTTCCCCTGCCTTTCATCATTATTTTAAACAGTTTCTGTACATCAGCTTCATGACAGCTGATCAGTGAAAGACCTGTTTAATTATATGATGACTTAACTCTTCAGACTGTCACTGGGGATTTATCATAAGGGGTATTCTCGTCTGGGCACTCACATCAGTTTCATTAATCTGCCATATATAAAAATTTCTTCAATTGGATGTTATAAAAAAAATGTTCCTGTGTGAAGATAATTTCTCATAAACGTAGCCATGTTGTCCCTTAGAACGAGATGGCTTCCTCGGTTATGACACGTCACATTAGGCAGCAGTGGCCAGACATGCGCTATTGAGCCCTGCCTGACCTCCTGAATTCAGCGATCATTACCGCAGGACGGCTGTGGGAATGCAGAACTCCGGACATTTCATATATATACAAAACCTTTTTGTTTATTTGGGCAATCTCTCAGGCAGAGGTGGCCGTATCCGAGGAAGCCATCTCGTTTCTAGGGACCATATAACTACATTTATGGGAAATATCTTCACACAGGAACATTTTTTTTATATAACATCTAATGAAGAAATGTTTATATATGGCAGATTAATGAAACTGAATGTGAATGCCCAGATGAGAATACCCCTTTAAGGGAAATATTCCCTCATTGTGGAAAGAGTTACCCATTCGTTTTCTTATCTACTTGACATGGGTGGAGCTCTCAATGTTTTCAGATGCACTGCTCACTACAGGGAAAGAGCAGAATAAAAACAGAGATAATATATTTTCCTTAATAAGGCAATTACATAGTTTACTGCACTATTCATTTCTGAATTTTAAGGCAACCATACACCTCATGAATGCACAAACTGTAATACTATAATAGAGATGAGTTGGTGTCATAGGCACCTCATGAATTTAAATACTTAAATGGGTTCTCCATTGAATTCAAGTTAGCCCCTATTCACAGTATAGGGGTACCTTGCTGCTGGTGGGGGTTTCAGTGAATCACTAGAATGGGGGTCCGTTGTATCCCTGTCCTTTAGCATGCGGCCATCCTGTGGATAGGGGCTAACTTGTATGTCACTGTAGAACCTCTTTATTAGCAGTGACTACCACAAGCATCACCGTGAATGTGTATACTAAATTACCACAATAGCACTGCTTTACTAGTCAGTATGTGGCCACTGGTAGGGATAGATTTTGCCAGATCATCATTTTGTTTCAAATAGACTGCATATGGAAATCTTATACTTTGAATTCAATTAGATGATTTGTGGATTTCTGTTGCCTTTAAAGGATTTGTTTTACTAAAAAAAACATTTCAAATGGGGAAAGCTATAAACTACAGAGCCTCAACCATCTGTATACAGTTAAGAGGAAAGGGAGACAGCCATGAAGAAAAAAAAGTATAGAGAGAGCTCATTATGGAAATTAGTCACTGGATCTAAAGGAATTGCAAATAATTGACTTTCCCATTTGACCCATGTGAGGTAAAGAACTTAATTACATGTATAGTTTCATCGTGTATATCCTTTCTTGGGAAGTACATTGCCAGTGGGGTTGTTATGAAAGACTGGCATTTATCACCTCCACATTTCCGTGTTTTACCCTGTCGCTCCATTCCACAAGTTTTGCAGTCATTTCACTATTAAATTATCAGGAATCTTCTAGAACAGAAACCACACATGGAGCTGAAATAACATGTGTTTCTCTACTTTCCTCCATTAACAGTCTTTGGATGCAGGATATAATTATGCAGCAGGGAAATAGTGAGGAGCTGCAGTTGATATAAACCAGATCTCAGCTTCCATTGTTTTAGGGGAAAAGAGGAGGAAACGTGCAAGATGAATAACCCTTTAATTATGCTGGATACAAAGAAAATTCCAAGCTATAAGATTTCAATGACTTTTGTGGAAATCTGTTATTGTGCAATGAGCTATTTAGTCAATTGTTTTTTTTGGGTTCTGATTGTTACGCAAGCTCTTCATCGGGCGGCAAAGTGGTTAATGAATTCCAACAACAACCTAGCGTACATCTGCAGAGAGATTGTGTGAGTTTCCTCCCCTATACTGACCATATATTCAGCTCCCATGTGTGTGTGTATCTGTCAGATAGGACAATTATCTAGCTCAGCGCTTGATTACTTACTAGTGTTATATTCTACCACAATACATGAATTAAATTTGGTGCTATTAAAGATAATAATAACCTATTCTTACCGACAAAACAGGTATGGTTCTTTTCTGTCCATCTTGCCTGAGCTTCTCCTCTGCTCATTTACTGGATTTAGTGACATGCTTTAACAGCGACTCATGGCCATGGAAACAGTAAACTGAAGCCACTTATTGATGTCTATGGAGAGTTGTCTAGGTATAATCTATAACAGTGGTGGCGAACCTATGGCACGGGTGCCAGAGGTGGCACTCAGAGCCCTTTCTGTGGGCACCCAAGTCCTCACCCCAACACAAAGTTTGCCAGATGATCAAGGCTTTCTCCGGTAGTCCAATAAACCCAGGATGTGCCATGCTCAGCACTATTTTAAAGTGACATCCTTGGCTGCCAGGACTACAGGAGTAGCCGAAGGTGTGGATAGAGATGAATTGTCATGGAGCTCCTGCTGGGGTTCCCTGATTCTTCCTCTCAGGGGAACCTGGAGGGAAGCTACAATCCAAATTTCTCCATCTTTCTATTGTATTGGTGAACTCAGGACACCGATATTTTAAAACCTGTGATACAGCAGGGATCAATAAGTTACTGCTTTGTCATGTTGGCACTTTGCGAGATCAAGTGGGTTTTGGTTGTAGCTTGGGCACTCTGCCCCAAACGTTCGCCATCACTGCTCTATAACCTGTGATATCATCTTATTATTTATTAATTTTTTTATAAAGGAAACCTATATCAGGAATCTACCTGATGATAATGTATACTCAATGGTAGGCTCCTGCTTCTGTCCTGAGCCCTAAACTATCTTTCTCTAATCCCTTTAAATTACCTAACCTGATCTAAACTTTATGTTACTAAAATACTAATTATTGGCAGAGGGTACTGGGGCTCGGAGTAGCCTATCCAGGCTGTGGAGGCAAAGTCTACTCTGCTGTCCTACCTTCTTGTGCATCTACTCGCGCTCCAGATATAGCTTGTGCTTGCTACAAGCTGTGTTCACACTGCAGGCTTCTTTGAAGCTTGTCTTTGTAGCCTTCTGCTCCAGTGCCAGTGCATGAAAACACAAGCGTATGTCTCAGCCATCGACACTGAATCAGGAAATACTGTACTGTGCCGTGCTCCAAAGATGCCAGCGGCGTGAATACAAGCTTTTTCAGGAGACCAAGTAGGCCGCCTGTAAAGGATATGTTTTAATACATATGTTTGGACATAAATTCCATTAAATATACAATATGTGAAACATGAATTGAATATATATCTTGCTTTATCTAGATATGTTAGAGATATACATTTGTAATGTTATGTTATTATAGTACTGGTCTCTTACATAGGGAATAGACACCCATTTGGCTTCCTAAGCTTTTGGGCTCTATACCACCTTATTTTATCCCCCTGGTAGTTGTAGTAGTATGAGTTGTGACATGTAGTTGTACTACTTATTTTGAGACATTTATCACTGAACATATATATGTACTATTTATATGGAGATTTTCAGTTGTACTATTAAGATCGAACCATATTGTCCATGTATTTGTACATGTACATAGTGGAAGGTGCAAAACACATTTGTTTAATCTCATAGGTTGGATTTGAACCTATTTTCCTATTTTCATTCTACACTTACTTAGCACTTTATAGCTCCCCCGCATTTCCCTATTTCTTTTTACAGTCAATACACAGATTGATACTCAGAAAATTATATACCATATATACTTGTGTATAAGCCGAGTTTTTCAGCACAAAAATTGTGCTGAAAAAAACTCACCTCGGCTTATACATGAGACAAGTAAAAAATAAAGAACTTAATACTCACCCTCCCGGATCGTTGGCGCGGGTCCCGATCTTCAGCGCAAGGCTCCTGATCTTCGGCGTGGGTCCTGGTGGCTCCTTTTCTCTCTTCTTTCTTCTCCCACGCCGAAGATCGGGAGCCTCGCACTGAAAATCTGGACACCGGTTGGGGAGTATTACCGTATATACCGGCGTATAAGACGACTTTTGAAGACAGAAAAATCTTTTGTCTTCTCTGGGGTCGTCTTATACGCCGGTAATCGTCTTATACGGCGGCGGTCCCGATGCATGGAGAGGGCTCACGGGCTGAGCCCTCTCCATAGCCGGTAAGACTTTGCTGCATATTGCAGCAAAGGCTTACCGGTAACACCCGCGATCGGTGACATCGGGGGGAAAATACTCACCCTCCGTTGGCCCCGATGTCCGCGCTGTGCTGTCTTCAGTCTTCCGCGCCGTCTTCTTTCTTCTGCTGGGCGCCGCCATGTCTTTCCCAGAGTCGGCGCCTAATTTGACGTCAGCAGCGGCGCGTCATACTAGGCGCCTGCCGGGGAAGATCAATGGCGGCGCCCGGCAGAAGAAAGAAGACGGCGCGGACATCGGGGGAGCATCGGGGTGAGTATAGTGCTGTATACTACTGGGGGCTGTGCTGTATACTACTGGGGGCTGTGCTGTAATGGTAATGTTGTTGTTGTATGCCTTATGTTTATGAGCGACAGTTTTCCTGCTATATACCTGCATGTCATAAGAATTTACATTTAAAAAAGGACCATGTTAAATTCAAATCTGTTTTTTTTTAAATTTTTACCGGTGTTTTGTATGCGTTGGAAAAGGGGTAGTCTTATACGGCGAATATATCTTAAACTCTATATTTTAAACAGGAAAGTAGGGGGGTCGTCTTATACACCAGGTCGTCTTATACGCCGGAATATACGGTAAGTTTTTTATTTTTTGTGGCAGGGGGCTGGCTGTATACTACATGGGGGCTGGCTGTATACTACATGGGGGCAGGCTGTATACTACATGGGGGCTGGCTGTATACTACTTGGGGCTGGCTGTATACTACATTGGACTGGCTTGATACTACATGGGGCTGGCTGTATCTTACTTGGGGATGGCTGTATACTACTTGGGGCTGGCTGTATACTACTTGGGGCTGGCTGTATACTACAGGAGGCTGGCTGTATACTACTTGGGTCTGGCTAGCTGTATACTACATGGGGGCTGGCTGGCTGTATACTATACCCTCGGCTACACCCAGTTTTTGGTGGTAAAATTAGGGGTCTCGGCTTGTACTCGGGTTGGCTTATAGTCGAGTATATATTAATCTACTTTCTATAAATTATCTTTTGTTGATTATTTTAAAAAATTAATTAATTAATCCAATACCTGCTCTGCTGTATCTCTTCATTCCCTGACTAGACAGATAGCTACTGGACTGCTCCCAAAGGTAGGAAATCCTATACCTCCTACCTACCCTAATCTCCTGACACTGTCCCTGGCGCTATCCCTATTGGTTATTGATTTCACCGGTCCTCTGCTGTGCAGATACCTGAAAAGTAGCAGGAGTTGCTGTAGTTACAGCTTCTGGCAAATTTCTCCCAACCCCATATTCTGTGTTTATGTAGAAAACAACTGAACTGTGCAGGGGCCAGGTGTCAGCCTTCAACCTATCAGCCATTGGTGGCCTGTTCTGAAGAAAGGTCATCAACATTAATTCCTTAAAAAAACATACCTACCAGGTTGTGGCCCCCACATAGTATAAAGCCATTGTAACCTTTTTGTTGCCACTCCACTTGTTTGCACTCATGTAGCCCCCTTCCCAACCTTATTTTCTATTTTACAGTAAAAAAATAAATAAAAAAAAAAACTAAATAAGTCCTCATTAATTAATATTCATTCCTTTCCCTGAACTGTCCCTGTATCTCTTCATTCCCTACTAGACCCTGAGCTACGGGAGTTTTACTAAAGGTAGAGCATCCCGTTCCCTAATGCTACCATCATCAGTGATTGATTATATTGGACCAGTCTATCTGTAGATGATCCCAGATGGATAAATCTGGTTTTGGAGACGCAGTATAACAAATACAAAAGCTAATTGTAAAGAAAACATGAAGTACATTTAAAAAACTCAGCCCCTCTCCAGTTCCCATCAAACAAATAATAGGGTTTATCCAAGACAGCCACATGGAGCACTGTGCACATAGTGCAGCTTGCCTCACTAATGATAAATCTGGGCAATTACATTTAAGGTAACCTATGATCAAACAGACCAGCGTAACTTTTTCTGCCTTTCTTCAGATAAAGAACTGCAGTTGTGCAACAGTTAAAATATGTATAATACACAATAAATTGTACCATGGGCACTCTTTTTCTC
This sequence comes from Engystomops pustulosus, assembly GCA_019512145.1. Lineage (NCBI taxonomy): Eukaryota > Metazoa > Chordata > Amphibia > Anura > Leptodactylidae > Engystomops > Engystomops pustulosus. Next base: position 39,776,135 of record CM033642.1, on the reverse strand, counting down.
TGCCTCCTCAGTACTCTGATACTGCCCCTTTCTTTGTGCATGTGGTAGCACCCTGAGGCAATAGGCTCAACTTGCCTTATGGCAGGTGCATCCCTGCCTGGGACATCTAGTGACATCCTGTGTCCTGAGACACTCTTCCTTAATTTATGCACACCTCCTTCCTGAACACCACAGTCAAGATAACCAAGATGCACATGAACATATAGGGGGGTATTTATCATAACTTGTGCATCAGTGAAATAATCACAATTACTTCTGAACCGCCAGCAATGGTGATTATTTCATCCTTTACACCACCTCCATGGCAAGAGGGTGGCATGAAGGGGACATGTCCAGTGGAGGAGTAAGCTGGTGTGGAGCATTCCTTCCCCACCACTGCGCACTTGCTATACACTTGCCATTCAAGTCTGATTGCTAGCTGGCTACAATGCAATTCTAGTTGTTGTACGCCAGTGCCATTGGCTGCTGGATACATCAGGAGGATGAAACCTGGATAGGTTTTATCATATTATACACTCCCCCCTAAAAGTCTTGTATGTTTGAACACTGCTATTTAGATTTGATTTCTAATTGATTCTGTCTCTGCTGATGTGTATTAGAAAGTAGTCTATCACAGCATGTTTGGTTCTGGTCAGTATAGCGCGTACCATATAGCTATGGAGCGACTGCATTTGTAACCTTCTCTTACATTCTGGGAATGCTAAATGGGGAATGGTTTCCATCTAGATTCCTGAATAATAATAATGTAGTAAAAAGCAATCTTTAGGCAGGCATATTAAAGGAAAGAAAATATGTTCTTTAAAAATTTTAAAAAACAGCACAAATAATTAAAAAACACAGGAACAGATTAATTTTATCATTATGTCTACAAACTCTAATATATGATACTGCTATACTCCAGAAGGTATCGAGACCATTCTTCATCTAATATAGTGATATCCCCATGACAACTGATTTTTGTGTTAGTTTATGGTAGTTTTTTTATTACTTTAGTCACCCTCTTAAATCTTTCCACCACTATGACTTTCTTGTGGACTGGTTCCAAAACTGTACACACTATTTCATGTAATGTGTGGTGAGTGAATTGTATAGTGGTTGGAATACGGTCCTCTCATGTGTGTGCATGGTTTTATTCACCTTGGCACAACCAATGGTACAGGTTACTGTGTGTGTCCTCTTTGTTTAGTTTACATTGTTATTTTAGGTACAACGGATTTCTGTGGTCTACCACCCCCATTAAGTTACAAAACTCTATTAGCTTAAACTTATGACCTAGATGACATGAAATCCAATGCCTGAAGTCTCTTTTTGGGGACATAGTAATTTCCTGTCCCTAATATGTACTGCAAATGAGAAAAAAACTTCCCCAGAACCTTGACATCAGGAATGCCTGACAGATTTGTGTCAGTAGACTGGATTCTTCAGACCAACATTATAGGTGGCACTGAAGTGGGTATATAATTAGGGTTGTGTAAAATGTATGGCAATAGGGGAGGTAGTCATCAGGCTCAGATCAGATATAGATAGCGGTACTAATACAATATAAAGACCAAAAATAAGATTTCCCAGTGTTTATTGTGCATTCAGGAAAACTAGCAACATGATCATCTTATATTTTAGATAAAAGGAGTGAAATTAATTTGCTGCCTACAAAGCTGATAGTTCAATCTATACCAATGCCAATCTACATGAGTGTGGACGCACAAGAACAAGGGGCCCTTCTAACACAAATATGTTCACTGATTCTCCGAAGATATCTCAGCAGTCAACTGCAGCTTCTATTGACTTCTCCATTCTGTTCTCTAAAGGAAACCGAGGCAATTCATAAAACAGAAGCTTTATGTAGGTTAGAAGATTTACTGACCCTTTCTAGAAAACCTCAGCTCTCAGTCATTAAAAAAAATTCAGACTAAAGTAGGAAAAATGTAAACGTGCAAACAATTGACAAACAATGAATTAAAATTAATAAACCACAGGACTTCTTTACTATTTATAAACTTACCCTAATATGTAAATGTAATGCAATATATTAATAATAAACAGTAAAGTAGTCTAGTACCTAGTATTAAAATCCAAACATTTCTCTATTCAGAATATATTTTTTGTATGCATTTAACACCATACAGAAACATCACTAATTCAAATGTCTTCAGAAATTAATATTATTTTCAGAATGGTCCTATTGATCAAATCCCAAATTATACCTGTAAAATATTACAATGAATAATATAAAAATAATAAAGCTGGTTATAATAATACAATTTGTAATATACTTTATTAAGGTAAGCAGCTTTTATGTGTGCTCCTTCTTTCTCCTGCAGTGAGCAGTGAATCTAAGAAGGCTAATGATTAACTCTTTCCATACCTATAGCATAATTCCCTTGAATAAATTCTATTAGGAGAATAGACTATATATGTAATGTGTGTATGGAGTTAAGTCATTAGACCCTTCATCAGATTCCTTTATCTCTGAGCTGCCAGTGGATACAGGAAAAAAAGCTGATTTACACAAACTGCCTATAGAAGGAGAAACAGCAGGGAAAAAGAAAGACACAGACATATTTAGAAAAATTGTAAACTCTTTTATTTCCTGTGTGTGCACTAGGTATAAAAAAAAATATGAATCCATATTATTTACTCAAAATACAATGCATCAGAAAGTTCTGCTTCAGTAAGCTTCTGCATTGTGGTGTCATAGGATTCCCCGGAGTACAATCTCCTTCATGTGACCAAACTCTAGTGTACCACATACTTCTACACATGTGTTGTTTCCTTGTAACTACTTTAAAGTGTAACTAAACTTTCACCAAACCTTTGCAAATCAATAATGCAGATGATGATAGTAATGTACTTCATAAGAGTAATCTGTTCCTGTGTGATTCTTTTTCCCCTGCCTTTCATCATTATTTAAACAGTTTCTGTACATCAGCTTCATTGACAGCTGATCAGTGAAAGACCTGTTTAATTATATGATGACTTAACTCTTCAGACTGTCACTGGGTAATATTATCATTAAAGGGGTATTCTCGTCTGGGCACTCACATTCAGTTTCATTAATCTGCCATATATAAACATTTCTTCAATTGGATGTTATAAAAAAAAATGTTCCTGTGTGAAGATAATTTCTCATAAACGTAGCCATGTTGTCCCTTAGAAACGAGATGGCTTCCTCGGTTATGACCACGTCACATTTAGGCAGCAGTGGCCAGACATGCGCTATTGAGCCCTGCCTGACCTCCTGAATTCAGCGATCATTACCGCAGGACGGCTGTGGGACATGCAGTAACTCCCGGACATTTCATATATATACAAAACCTTTTTGTTTATTTGGGCAATCTCTCAGGCAGAGGTGGCCGTATCCGAGGAAGCCATCTCGTTTCTAAGGGACCATATAACTACATTTATGGGAAATTATCTTCACACAGGAACATTTTTTTTAATAACATCTAATTGAAGAAATGTTTATATATGGCAGATTAATGAAACTGAATGTGAATGCCCAGATGAGAATACCCCTTTAAGGGAAATATTCCCTCATTGTGGAAAGAGTTACCCATTCGTTTTCTTATCTACTTGACATGGGTGGAGCTCTCAATGTTTTCAGATGCACTGCTCACTACAGGGGAAAGAGCAGAATAAAAACAGAGATAATATATTTTCCTTAATAAGGCATATTACATAGTTTACTGCACTATTCATTTCTGAAATTTTAAGGCACCATACACCTCATGAATGCACAAACTGTAATACTATAATAGAGATGAGTTGGTGTCATAGCACCTCCATGAATTTAAATACTTAAATGGGTTCTCCATTGAAATTCAAGTTAGCCCCTATTCACAGTATAGGGGTTACCTTGCTGCTTGGTGGGGGTTTCAGTGAATCACTAGAATGGGGGTCCGTTGTATCCCTGTCCTTTATGCATGCGCCTATCCTGTGGATAGGGGCTAACTTGTATGTCACTGTAGAACCTCTTTATTAGCAGTGACTACCACAGCATCACCGTGAATGTGTATACTAAATTACCACAATAGCACTGCTTTACTAGTCAGTATGTGGCCACTGGGTAGGGATAGATTTTGCCAGATCATCATTTTGTCTTCAAATAGACCTGCATATGGAAATCTTATACTTTGAATTCAATTAGATGATTTGTGGATTTCTGTTGCCTTTTAAAGGATTTGTTTTACTAAAAAAAAACATTTCAAAATGGGGAAAGCTATAAACTACAGAGCCATCAACCATCTGTATACAGTTAAGAGGAAAGGGAGACAGCCATGAAGAAAAAAAAGTATAGCCAGAGAGCTCATTATGGAAATTAGTCACTGGATCTAAAGGAATTGCAAATAATTGACTTTCCCATTTGACCCATGTGAGGTAAAGAACTTAATTACATGTATAGTTTCATCTGTGTATATCCTTTCTATGGGAAGTACATTGCCAGTGGGGTTGTTATGAAAGACTGGCATTTCATCACCTATTTCCGTGTTTACCCTGTCGCTCCATTCCACAAGTTTTGCAGTCATTTCACTATTAATTATCAGGAATCTTCTTGAACAGAAACCACACATGGAGCTGAAATAACATTGTGTTTCTCTACTTTCCTCCATTAAACAGTCTTTTGGATGCAGGATATAACATTATGCAGCAGGGAAATAGTGAGGAGCTGCAGTTGATATAAACCAGATCTCAGCTTCCATTGTTTTAGGGGAAAAGAGGAGGAAACGTGCAAGATGAATAACCCTTTAATTATGCTGGATACAAAGAAAAATTCCAATTGCTATAAGATTTCAATGGACTTTTGTGGAAATCTGTTATTGTGCAATGAGCTATTTTAGTCAATCTGTTTTTTTTGGGTTCTGATTGTTACGCAAGCTCTTCATCGGGCGGCAAAGTGGTTAATGAATTCCAAAACAACCTAGCCGTACATCTGCAGAGAGATTGTGTGAGTTTCCTCCCATACTGACCATATAATTCAGCTCCCATGTGTGTGTGTATCTGTCAGATAGGACAATTATCTAGCTCAGCGCTTGATTACTTACTAGTGTTATATTCTACCACAATACATGAATTAAATTTGGTGCTATTTAAAGATAATATATAACCTATTCTTACCGACAAAACTAGGTATGGCTTCTTTTCTGTCCATCTTGCCTGAGCTTCTCCTCTGCTCAGTTTACTGGATTTAGTGACATGCTTTACAGCAGACTCATGGCCATAGGAAACAGTAAACTGAAGCCACTTATTGATGTCTATGGAGAGTTGTCTAGGTATACTCTATAACAGTGGTGGCGAACCTATGGCACGGGTGCCAGAGGTGGCACTCAGAGCCCTTTCTGTGGGCACCCAAGTCCTCACCCCAACACAAAGTTTGCCAGATACGACTCAAGGCTTTCTCCGGTAGTCCAATACAACCCAGGATGTGCCATGCTCAGCACTATTTTAAAGTGACATCCTTGGCTGCCAGGACTACAGGAGTAGCCAGAAGGTGTGGATAGAGATGAATTGTCATTGGAGCTCCTGCTGTGGGTTCCCTGATTCTTCCTCTTCAGGGGAACCTGGAGGGAAGCTACAATCCAAATTTCTCCATCTTTCTATTGTATTGGTGAACTCAGGACACCGATACGTTTAAAACCTGTGATACAGCAGGGATCAATAAGTTACTGCTTTGTCATGTTGGCACTTTGCGAGATACAAGTGGGTTTTGGTTGTAGCTTGGGCACTCTGTCCCCAAAACGTTCGCCATCACTGCTCTATAACCTGTGATATCATCTTATTTTATTTATTAATTTTTTTTATAAAGGAAACCTATCATCAGGAATCTACCTGATGATAATGTATACTCAATGGTAGGCTCCTGCTTCCGTCCTGAGCCCTAAACTATCTTTCTCTAATCCCTTTCAATTACCTAGCCTGATCTAAAGTTTATGTTACTAAAATACTAATTATTGGCAGAGGGTACTGGGGCTCGGAGTAGCCTATCCAGGCTGTGGAGACAAAGGCTACTCTGCTGTCCTACCTTCTTGTGCATCCTACTAGCGCTCCAGATATAGCTTGTGCTTGCTCACAAGCTGTGTTCACACTGCAGGCTTCTTTGAAGCTTTGTCTTTGTAGCTTCTGCTCCAGTGCCAGTGGCAGAACACACAAGCGTATCGTCTCAGCCATCGACACTGAATCAGGAGATACTGTACATGTGCCGTGCTCCAAAGATGCCAGCGGCGTGAATACAAGCTTTTTCAGGAGACCAAGTAGGCCGCCTGTAAAGGATATGGTTTTAATACATATGTTTGGACATAAAATTCCATTAAATATACAATATGTGAAACATGAAATTGAATTATATATCTTGCTATAGTTCTAGATATGTTAGAGAGATATACATTTGTAATGTTATGTTATTATAGTACTGGTCTCTTACATAGGGAATAGACACCTCATTGGCTTCCTTAAGCTTTTGGGCTCTATACCACCTTATTTTATCCCCCTGGTAGTTGTACGTAGTATGAGTTGTGACATGTAGTTGTACTACTTATTTTGAGACATTTATCACTGAACATATATATGTACTATTTATATGGAGATTTTCAGTTGTACTATTAAGATCGAACCATATTGTTCCATGTATTTTGTACATGTACATAGTGTAAAGGTGCCACTAGCAGGTATAAAAAGAATCAAAATATAATTTATAGGAATTAAGCACTTTACCTCATGTATTTTGTAATGTGTGTATGTGTGGGGGTTTAGGATATAAGGTAATTTACCAATATACATCTATTAAAGGAAGTCTACAATTATAGATAAGCCCAAGTTGACTAAAAATAATTACCTACGTTCCTTTTCATGTTGATCTTGACGGTGGTCCTCGCTAAGCTTGGCACGTCGGGATCACCTACAAACCAACTTATAATTAGCAGCCTGGAGCGCGGGGCCAAGATGTCCAGTGCTCCGGGCGGTTAATCATGTACACCCTCACCACCTCATGATTAGCAGCCTGAACATCTTTTTTGCTAGGTTTCTTTCCTGGTGTGTCACTCTTACCAAAAACCACCTCCTATATCAACATGTAGAGGAGTGTAGTTAAGTATATTCAGCATATTTTTGCTTATCTTAAATTTTCTGTAATAGTTCTGCTCCACTTTCTTGATATGTGAAGTGAAGGCTCCTGTTTTTACCGCATCAGCCAGACATTCCGGTGCATAAATGGCCGCAGATGGAGGGTCATGTGATCTTTACCTGGCGATTGTTCATGGACGGAGATCACATGACCCTCCATCTGCGGTCATTTTATGGACAGGAATGTCTGGCTTATAAAAAGGCAGGAGGCATCAGTTCACATATCAAGAAAGAGCAGCACAATTTTTACTAGATGTATATTGGTAAATTATCTAATATCCTGTCCCCTACACTTATACACATTACAAAAAACATGAGGTAAAGTGGCCAACCCCTTTAAAGCATACCTTAGCTTTCTTCACATGTGATTACATGAAGAATAAGACATTAATAATCATTAAGATTATTGATTATTAATAATCATTAATAATCAATAAGACAATAATCATTAATTAAAAATTTGCTTTCCTCTCTACAGTCTGCAAATTTGATATACACTATGAGTTTGTCGGCAATGCCTTAACTGTTCCTTCTCTCTCTTCTCCCACCCTTCTCCAAAAAGCCTCCATGTCATCTGATTCCTCCTTCAGTTTCTTTCTATCTTGCTAGCGAGATGGAAATCAGCAGATACATTATTGTGATAACCAAATTAGGAAGGAAAGATGGAGGATGGAGATGGAACTTTACATTGGGTAGTCTCCTCAGGGGAACTTGTGGTTGAACTATTTATGTTAGAACATGAAGTTTTACTACCTATGTTGTAATAGTTTAACTACTTATTTTAGGACAACGTGTTCTACTCTATGGGAATGTAGTTCTAAATTTTTGGTCGGATATGTAGTTTTGCAATCTTTATCTGCATTTGATGATCTGCGATTTATAATAGGATATGTAGCTCTTTGCCCACAGTTCCCATGCTTCACGCCACCTCCATGCCATTCTGGCGCACAGACGACGGAAAGGGGAAAATAATACCGGTAGCAAGTGCTAGCAATAAGCTAGTATTTGCGATTACTTTAGGACTGGCGTGGCGCAGAAGCCCTGATAAATACCTCCCTTTTTATCTAAATAAGTTCTTATCAATGTTCACATATAACAATAGAATGTGCACAGTATAATATAATATGAAAACAAAAACAAAAGTTTCATTTTGTTATAGAGACTTTTATAAAAAGGTCTGACATTTCTGCTTAGTATTTATGTGACACATTGGACATTTAGGTCCTAAATAGTGCACAAGGTATAGATTTAGTATGTTACCACTTTAACCACCACTGATGCTTTCTTCATGTCTTTGAATACATCTAACTTTCCTTCTTTCTAAAACTGAGTTTATTACTGAACTAATCATGATGAACTTTTCCAGGACAGGGTGACTCCCATGCTATACTTTCATGTGGTGCAGTTTAGGAGCATTGGGATTATTCTCAAAGCCGGATGTCTTTGACAACGATAACAATTTTTACAGTGAAAACAAAAACACAGGCAGCATCCCAGTGCCTGAGGGCAATGCTGACTGGGCGTTGGCAAGGCTGGTGTAATGGGTGTATCAGAGGCTTGGTCCTGCACAGAGAATATGAGAGGCGTCCAAGCTCCCTCTTGCCTGACGGTACAAGTGAGTGTCTTGGTATTACTAGAACTCAGGCTGGGTGGGATGTTGATTTTTGTGGAACATAAAAGGAGAAAATTAGAGAAATCCACAACTATTTATCTCTTAAACCAGAGATTTCCACAATTACAGTGTCAGGATCTTTCATAAATACAATTATGTGAACCACAACCAAAGATAATGATGTATTATAGCTCAAGCTCTCCTTGACATTAAAAAAATGCGTGTTTTGGACACAATAATAGTTCCAGGTCCCCATGATAGCACAATTTTTCTAACTTTGAAAAAAATAAGGAGACACACTCTTCAGTGCAGTTAAAGGCAATCTCTTATTTTCAGCTATTTCAGAGGAGAGGGGAAAGATTGACTACTGACGTCAATAGAATGACTGACATCTGGAAAAATGTTCCCCCTCCAAGATCATTACTTTATCTCCCATACTTTCAATTGTGAGAACCCACAAATGCATTTCAGTAAATATAGATGACTTACTGTAGCAGCTACTTTTATTGCACATTCTCATATGTTCAGTAAGTGACTCTTTAAAAGAGATGTGGAAAATATTAATGTTGGTTTTTCCATCTGATAAAATAATAGCATATTGCTAAGATAGGACACAGAGCATAACATAGATATGAAAGACCAGAGTGACCCTCCCCTGGATATTGACTGCCCTCATAACCTAGTAATCAATAAGACAGGTTGAGGAGGGCCATATATTTTATGTTTACTTTGCAAAGGAGGACTTGTCAATTATTTATATCAACTCTATATAAAATAAAAATATAGTCAGCTTTTCCTAGTTTTTCTGTCTAGGAGCTTTTTTTATATATTTTACAGGCTTCCACATTATGATCCCCTTTAGTGTCAGCTGTGAAAACTATTATATGAATAGAACGCAAATGTATAAATGTCAAATATAACAATAAATGAAACCAGACAAACAATTATAAACATTCCAAATACGAAGGAGCCAATAGTAGAACTAAACTCATGGGAGCTATAGAACAGCAACATCCTCCACCTCATCCAGTAGTAATATATTGGGTTATTTTTTTTTTTAGTATGTGGATTCCCCATGCAGTGTCTCACACCCATGCTGAAATCTGAAGAGAAGAAACTTTATTTTTACATGTCAAGTCCTGCTTTGTAGCAGGTGACTTCACCCCTAATGCTGCCCTGTATCTTGCTACAGTCGGTGCTGGCTAAGGCAAGAGGCTCAAATCGCCTCATGGGTGGTGCACTCCTGGATGGAGTTTTTTATTTTTGCCTTGAGTGGTGGTCAAAAAGGAAGTGGATTTTCCCAACACTCCTTTATATTGAGCACATGAAGCCACATTCTCCCCACTGCCTGAGCGAAGGTCATGGCTGGAGCAGTCGTTGGCCTTCGAGGTGACCTCCACATGACTGGCATGTCACTGCTCTGGTCAGTCACTGATGTGCCGTTCACTGCAAGTGATTAGTCCAGCAGTAACCTAATCACAGACAGTGTATAGCTGCTGGAGATGCAATACAAGTTACAGGAGGTCCTAGGAGACAACAAATAGGTAAGTAAAGCTTTTTCTAAAACACAATTCAGCAGCAATATGTCAGATAACCCCTTTAAAGTATTAGGCAGACCCATAGTCATAGCGTATAGCGCCTTCGTGCTTCAGACAATTACTCGCAGAATTCTTTGTTCAAACAAGAGATTTTGCATGTCATGTATCATAAGGCAAGAATGTAATGAATGCTCCAAGCTGTAGAACTGCAAATAGCGGCCTGTGATTTGTGACATAGTGAACTTATAAGGACAAGCAAACAAGAGCCACGAGGCATAGGGATCGCTTCATAAATGAATCCTTTGCTGGATGTTGAAAGGGGTCTATTGTTTGGCTGCGCTATAAGACGGGAAACCTGCCACAATAACTGAACATAGTAATTACATTGATTTTCCATATAACACAAGAAAATTACTTTCCCAATGCTGCCGAAACACTGCATCATTTTATTAGTTGTAAAAACTCTTTTAAGTACTTCTACTGCACTAAGGGGTCATGCACATGGACGTGTGCATTTGAAGGTCCGCAAACAACATGTGTATAAGAAACAGATACCCAGTTTAAGTCTCTGTAGCTCCCATTCTGTTGCTCTCATGTTAATTGCCATTCAAGGGCAGGTCATCACTGCTGCGGGTCACAGGTCATAGCAGTGACCCTTTCACACATGGCAGTTTGTGTAGAGAGCAACTGAGGAATGTGATTGGCTGCAGCGTTGACCTGCGCTGAAATGTTAGATGACAAAAGAGACTAAACTGGGACAACATCGTGATGGAACTGAGGGGGAGGGGGTCAAAAATATTTTCATTTACCTTACCACACAGCTGCTTTTTATTTCTGCTGGCAGCACCTTTAACATGCCACTCGAAATTTTCTGTAACAATGGGCGCTCTGCAAAGGAAAGAGTTACCTACACAATATGTAATGAAGAGCTCTATTAGGTTAGGTTTATATTCACATTTAGCAAAGTTGTTGCAGACATCAGGTTGTTATGCATTCTCCTGATTAGGGTTTTTAAAAATCTTTCCACATGTGTCAGAGAAAACTTTATTGAGATGTATGGACTGGATTATTCACCAATATTAATTTGTGAGCCATGTGGACAGGTACTGTGGTTAATCTATATAGATTTACTATATACAACTCTATTTACCACATTAAAAGGAATGTAAACAGCCGCTTAGGTGAGGGTGTCACCTGCATAGTTACAGGGGTATTCATATTTCAGCAAATAATTGTTATTGTTTTAATGATAAAAAGTTATACAATATTCCCATATACTTTCTGTATCAATTCCTCCCAGATTTCTAGATCTCTGCTTGCTGCCATTCTATAGAATGTGTCTATGTTTGGTACTAGTGGACAGAAATTTGACCATGGTCACACAGGTGCACAGCTCATTATATCACAGACAGTAATCAGTGTTGTGTGGTATACTGAGCCGCGCACCCGCATGACCATGGACAGATTTCTGTCCACTAGTAGTAGACATAGAAGCTTTCAATAGAAGAACAGCAAGCAGAGATCTAGGAAACTATAAGGAATTAATACAGAAAGTATATTGGAAAATTTTATAACTTTTATAATAAAAAGAATGACATTTATTTGCTGTAATAAGACTTCACTTTTAATTGCATGGCCGTAAATGGGATGATATTGGTAGCAATGGGGTATTATGAATTAATAGTAATAAGACTAGCTGGGAAAAGGGGATGAACATGAGGAACTATTACCCATATTCTGAACAAAAGGCTATTAAGAATTAGTTACATTACTCAGTAGAAATATGGATCTTGTAAGCAACAATCAGTTTGGCATTGGCAGAAGGTAAGAGTTTTCTTGGTTGGATTCTAGGTGATGGTGTTAGTAGTGCAGATTGAGTGTTAGGATGGTCAGGCATTACGTCAAGGGTCATCAGTAAGAGAAAATTCAGAATTTGACATACAAGTACACAAGGCAGGTGTCTAGTGAGGGATAAGGGTAGGTGTCAGAAACAGGAATATAACAACTTGGTGAACGAACCAAAGTTCAAAGCGGAAGTATAGCCCTGGGTCAAGGTGCAGGTTAAGGCCAAGTTTCAAATCAAGAATCAAGTAAAGAGTTAAAGTGGTTGGCCCCTTTACCTCATGTTGTTTGTAATGTGTGTGTAAATGTGTGTGGGGGGGGGCAGGATATTAGGTAATTTACCAATATACATCTATTAATAGTTCTTCTCTGCTTTCTTGTAAAGTGAAGCCTCCTGTCTTTTACCTCATCAGCCAGACATCCCTGTCCATAAAATGGCCGCAGATGGAGGGTCATGTGATATCTAATTGGTGATTGTTCATGGACAGTAAGATCACATGACCCTCCATCCGCAGCCATTTTATGGACAGGAATGTCTGGCTGATAAAAAGACAGGAGGATTCACTTTACATATCAAGAAAGCAGAGAAGAACTATTAATAGATGTATATTGGTAAAATACCTAATATCCTGCCCCCCGCACTTACACACACATCACACAAACAACATGAGGTAAAGTGGCCAACCCCTTTTACACAGGAGGAATAAGAAGGATATGGCTAGACCTGTATACCAGTTAAATAGGTTAACAGGTCTAATATAATCCAGGAACCCCTATGTCCCTGGAAATCTAATGTCAAAAATCATCCAACGCAGGAGATCTGAGGCCTAATCCAGCAGAGCCATGACAGAGAGAAGTGGCTATTGTTATGGTAGTAATAATTAACTATTAATCTATATCCATATACTATTCCTTGTTCATATAATTCATATTCCAACCAGTAACCTCTCATCTAAAATTGTTCTTAACACCATACTTTCTATGCAAATCTATTATCTCATTAGCAACTTCGCCCCACGTCCTTTGGAATCAAATCTATTGTTATACAACTTGATTTTGTAACCACAACCTACATTTGAAGTGACTCAGTCGTAGTTTAATTTAGTGACATGAATTTGTCCAAATTTATTAGAGCAGAAAATGAGGCCTCAGTTATCTGATTATGTAATGACTTGATCATCCTGGATTCATTTTAACATGTAAGGCTACATTCATATGTTTTTAGCACTCCTTTTTAAGGACACATCAGGTGGATTCCCAATGTATCCTTACAATGAAAGCTTAGGTTGTATCCCACTGTATGCTCATACAGTTCAGCAATGACTAGGATGACTGCCGGGTGACGTAACTATACTTATATGGACAGTTACATCATTGGACACATCCCGGAGTGTACGCTCAGCGGAGGCCAGGGATGGATGCAATACAGTTGCATCCGTCCTCCATAGCCTATTATGGCCTTAGCATATACGTCCAAAATGATGCCACCATCTACCAGGATTTGACTATGTTCAGTGTATAAGTTGGAAGCTTTTATGCCATAGGCTCTGAATGTATCCAAAAGAAGTGAATGTAGTCTAACATAGGTATGTATTTCTTATTTTATTTTCATGATATTTTCATGACTATGTCGAAGTGTATTTTTCTTTTCAATTTTGTTTAACTAATGCTTAATAAACTTTGTTCTAAATCTTGTTTCCTTTTATAAAATATAAAAACTATACATGTAATACGATTTTTTTGTGTGATTTTTTTGTTGTGTATAACTATTAGAAGTGCTTAAAGAATTCATTGGTCTCATATTTTGAGTCTGGTTGTAATTATGAGAAGACCGCTTCCTCCATTCCTTGAGAAAGTTAGTGACAGGAAACTATGTTTGCCCTTAAACATAGCTGCCTGACAATCGATATTCCAAGAAGTTGGGGGGATTGGTGAATAGCTGGCTCACTGAGACAACTGGACTATAACTATGAAATGGGCATAGTATTATAGCACCAACTAATTTCTCCATGTATATCTTTCTTTAAAAGGGGATCTTATCAATGGTTTACATACTCATCCACTGAGAGGGCCACCACTATGGCTAGATGTCTGCCTAGAAGTATACAAAGAGCAGATATATTGAATATATTATTAGAATTAATATTCTCCCACAAATTTCAATTTAAATCCACTCAGCCCCCCCTGCTCTATAATGTGCTGTCTTCAAATCACACAACGTTTTCACAGATTCCTTTCAAATATTATAATGCATGTTTAAGAAACCAAAGGCAACAAAAATTGCATAAGAGACCGTTCGCAATATGTGAGTCACGTTTAGAAAATACATATTGTACTCATCACCATTGAATGCTATCATCTGGAATGCTGATGGATGTTTCCAAGGTTCCACGTAGTTTTTCCCAGTGAATAATACATGATATGAACAAAATGTTTCAAAGCGAAATCAGCTGATGGGAATATATTTGTCTTTAAAGAGCTACTTTACCTTGTCCCTAAATAACTTTTTGTGAATGTATTTTTACAATGTCCTCACTTGATCAATGGTGTTCCTTATTTTTAAACAATCGCTTGGATGTAATAATTGGTGGATTACTCATAAGGATATGTCTCACGATGTGTGGTGGAACTCTATGTATTCCCATTATTACTTAATGTCTGTTTAATGTTCTAAAAATAATAGAAAATACAAAGGAAAATAATACAATAAGAAAATGCAGCATACATGGAATATTGTGAAGGTTTACAGGCATCCCACAAGAAACTGTGAATAATTAGAGAAAGACAGTGGAAGTAATATTTATATATAATATATAATTTGTACAAAATGTATATTTGGTACATAGCTGGGCACATTTACTAAGAATGCAGGAAACTGCACTAAAAGTGCTCTGCCAGTGTATAATGCACTTCTTAAAGACCTGTGCAGGCAGTTTCCACTAAAAAGAACATGCAAAGTCAAACAGAAGACTTAGTAAATGTGCCCCATTATATGTATAATATATAGATATATTCATATTAAAGGGGTTATCCGGGTTTAAATAATTTCTTCTGGCCGGGCTGGGAAGGGCTATTTAAACACAATAAACATGTACTTACCTCCTCCGTTGCTGCCGATGTCCCGCGCCGCGGCCGGTCTTCTCGGTGCGCCGGTTTCATTACAAGTGCGCACAGAGAGCTTCCGGCCGGCCGGATGCTCCCATACGCACCATCTCCCAGCGCTTACAAGGCTGAGAGATAGGGATGGATGGGAGGAGCCGTCCACATCGCGGACCGGAAGCTCCCTGTGCGCGGCTTCCGTGCCCCTGTAAACAAACAGGGGCATGATTCAAAGAGACCGCGGCGCTGGACATCGGCGGCGCCGGAGGAGGTAAGTACATGTTTATTATGTTTAACTAGCCCTCCCCAGCCCGGCCATAAAAAAATTTTTAAACCCGGATAACCCCTTTAATACATATATGGACCGATGTATTAAGAGTGACACTTTGGCTGAGCTAGGAATCCCCACACAGGCTCGCCTTGTCCCCCACCATGCAATGTCCACTTTTTTTAAAGTGCCATGCATGTAGACTTTTCATGTCTTATATACCAAAGATTCAATTAAAAGAAATGATTCATGTGCCCCATAGTGTTTCTGAAATTACTCAAAACTAGGGTTATGGGCAATGAAGAGTTATTATAAGGGCAGCCAATTTCTCTGGACTTCCCTCATTATTCCCAATGAGGAGCACTACAGACAGCCTGAAATGTTTCCTTTCATGGAAAAAGATCACTTTCCACTGCCGATTAAATAGAAATAATGGAGATAATGGATAGAGGATGTTCTACATTTGGAAAGAGGAATAAAATGCTGTACTTCTTATGAGCTCAAATCATCCAATATACTGAAATGTTACAAACCAACAACTCTTTTTTCTCTGCACAATTTTCCCCAAATATTAGATTATAAACCGATCCTGGTGACCTATAATGTAGCCTCCTGCATCCTGCATGTCAGAACTACATGTATGTGAGAAGTTGATTGATGTTTATGTAGTAGAAAAAGCTGTGTTTTTCCTGCCAGTGGCCAGTGACTGGCTACAGAGGAGACCTTTCCCAAATGGCTCATTTTAAGACATAGGTAAGAAGTTTTGCGTGTGAAGTGGAGTACCGGCACACGACACACGAGTGAATTATCTAGATTTTTGTACCCAATAATGTCAGGGTAAAGGCACCAATGACAAATGAGGAACTGCTTGTTTGTTTGTTTAACATAGTTTAAAAGATGTTCATTTATTTGCAAAATATAAACTTATATAAATAGGATAGTGTGTTCCCGCTACTTAATCCCATACAGCAGGAATGACTACTGGTTATAACAACTCTTTACTTAGTTATTGCTTTAAATATGTTCTTGGGATCCACAGGTCATGTGACCTGCAAGGAATTACATGGATTTGTGTATCTGACTAGAAGTCTTACTTCTTGATGATACAATTGGATAAAATATATCAAACAGGCATCCACAGGTAGAGCACAAACTCCTGTCACAGCTACTGACTGCATATTACTAATTAATATGATGATGGCAGTGCAGCATCCTGGATGCACACATATGTTCTCAAAATATAGTCAGAATCTACAGTTAGATTTATCCTCCCAGCAGGCAGATATTATTGTTTGAGATAGTTTCTAGCTGCCCATGTGATATTCTCCTGATGCATCATGGTTGACAGAGAATGCATCACACAAGTGGACAAATTTTACAGTCATGATTTACAACTCCCAACTTTTGGGACACTAATAAAGGAAACGGTTTTTAAGGCCCTGCCCTTTACCCATCCCTTTGTGTGCCCATAAAATATATCATATAACTCCACACCATACAATGTGCCCCTTATTGGCCATACTTATTGTAATGTCTCCTTCCTGTGATACATCTCACTGTATAATGCCCCCTTTTCTACAGCACCTCTATTTAAAATACCCCCAAATTAATAATACCACCCTTTTCGGTAAATACCTCTCTTCTTCCTTATTGCAGTGAGTACAAAAAAAGGTCTATAGTCATCTATTTTTATTCTCCCACAGCTGCACCCAGCAGAGGCAGAGCATCAATGGTGCCTCAAAATCCACGACTGTCCTGCTGAATCCGGGTTGGCTGGGGGTTGTAGGATTATGGTGTCTGATAAATGCGAGGCAGCACTACAGGGATGTGAGGGTCGCTCATTTTTGCTTTCAACTGGGACATCTGATCTAAAACATCCAGTGTGACCGTGTTTAAGAGTCTAAGTATGGACAGGAATAGGTGTCAGTGAATAGAACCTGCACAAAGCTGTTTACAAGCAATAAGAAATCAGAAAACTCTGTTACCCACGGTTACAGAACAACCAAACCCTGCAGATTCTCAGCTAGAAGATTAAAACAAAGTAGGCTTCACTCCTTATCGGCTCACTACACATTGTCATTTATCAATGTCTTGCTCAGTTCCCAAGAGACTACACCCTCAGTCTATCAAACTACTTTCTGCTATTCTCCAAAAATGGTCACCACCCTGGAAAAATCGAGCTTGATAACATATAAATGTAGATCAGATGTCCCTGAAGGCCTGAAGATATTCAAGCTGCATCTTAATAAATATAGAATATACAATACTGTGACTTTGACAGCAACAAAAGTGTTACTCATCTCTGTCCAAAAAAAAATGAAAAAATTAGGGTAATTTATAAAATTTTCTAGTGGACAAGTCATTTATAAAACCCCATCCAATTACCTGGCTTTTCCACCCTGCACGCCACTTTGGGCATTATGGGGCAGAGGGCGAGCACTGAGCGGGCAACTGCGTGAAAACCCGAGGAGGGACCTCTGTATAGGGAATGTGCAACTGACCTTGTTGTTAAATTCAAAAAATTAAAAAAAAAAAACCTATAAAAAAATGATTTTACAGAAAACCGGAGGTGACTATACCTAAAATCTTTACCATGTCAGATCTGGTCCAAATGGGTTGAAATCTCACCTGGAGGCCCAAGCCTCTCAGTAAACCTGGCCATGTGCTGGTGGGTGGAATTCTTTTTCTTGAAATCAAAGGGCCTCTTTCACCAGCTCTTACAGTATTAATTGTAGAATTCTCTCTTTCATATTAAAACTCACCCATTTACCTAAACAAAGTAATATGCAAAGGAGCAGAAGAGAGTCACTTTTATAGGCTGGGAAAGGAGCAGCACTATAGAAGCACATAGATCAGGTTCTGTAGTACCTAGAACCATACTTTTTGTATCATATTGAAACTAAGAATCGTGTTTAATTCAGGGTTGTGGTTCTGGGAGTTACAGAACTGCAGATACAGGCAGTTAAAGAAATTCTTAGGAATGCAAGCTGCAGATAAAGATCCAATTCCAAACATTCTTTAACTGCCTGTATCTCAGATTCAGTAGTTCACAGACACACAAGTTTGACGCAATTTAAATTATTACATTATATTATTAAATATAAGAACAGAACCATCTAGGTTCTATGTAGCCTAAGATATGGGCATCTGAAGTCACCTCCGGTCTCTAAAAGTGACTTATCTCAGGCAAACAGTGACTTTTCTCAACTCATTTGCATGTGAATTTGAAGCTGATTTTTAATGTAGACGCCTAAGTGTTAATATAAAAGAGGGAATGCCAAAAATATTATTTCATGCCCTACCTGAGGGTGTATAAGCTGGTGCAGTAGATAGTCATAAAGTAATAAGATAGCGGCTTTGACTGTAGTGCATCCTACACAATTGCAAGGACCCCAGTGATTGGGGACCCCACACCATAGACTAAGTAACACAACCTTAAGTGATATTGAGTCACATGACTGAGACCGTGGCCTTCTTCACCAAAACTACACTGTGTGGTTTTGTGAGCCAATATATTCTAGTATATTCTAGAACATTACAAAGTGCTGCCAGTTATTACAAAACAGCTGAAGAATGAGGCATGCCGTGGTTAATAGCGCACATTGGTTGGAGGTCTTTCTGAGTGTCTTAATGACAAAGTAAACTGTAAAGAGGCTGGAATTTGTATTAAAGTAGAAGTCCCATGAAATGTTTTATTCTGTGGCTGGCAATAAGAAACTGTAAATTCAACTGAATGTAATATTTCAACTAAGTGCCAGTATGTGTGTTTTTCACTCATTTCAGGCCCTCTGCTGTGTCATGTGACCAAGAATGTTACTCTCTAACTGATACAGCCTCTTATCCACAGGATATGTCATAAATAGATGTGAGTAATATCAGGGTCGGCTCCAGGTTTCAGTAGGCCCCTGGGCGACAACACCTCAGTGGGCCTCTTTCAGTGAAATCACGTGGTAGCATGTAAAATTCTGAAACTAAAACAGTATCCTGTCCTAAAATATTCCCTAATTTATAATACCAAACATGGTTACTTCATATACAGCCCCCTCATGGTTATTTTTTATAAGCTCCCCTCACAATCTGTGGATTGATTAGATACAGCCCACTCACCCCCATGAATTCTTTATGTACAGCCTTATGTGGCCCCCCAGCAGCTCTGGACCTCGGCACTTGCCCAAGTATGCCCAGCTCTGGCGCAGACCCTGGTTAATGTGACCCCCTTCCCGCAGATAGGCTAAAACATAGGAGCACAGAACAGATAGTCTGGGTTATCTACATGGCTCCTTTACAGTTGAATAGTGAGTTCCCTTGAATGTTTACGACCCTCTGTGGATAGATGACACAACCCCTTTAAGTCCTAGGAGAGCATCAGTGTGATTCTCATGGGAATAGAGACTTACCATCCACACATAAGTTGTTGTGTCAGATATAAGAGTAGTTGATTTCAGTAAATCACATTTGTGGTGTCTTTACTACCTTGTTGCAATCCAAAATGACTGCAGTTTGCAAGCCATGACTGTAAACTTTTGGCTTTATCGTACATGCACACCAGTTTTATTACAGAGAATTATTTATTTAACTCTGCTATTTGATTTGACCATAAGTAGGAACCTTTCCTGTGGGAACAGTGGTCTGAGCTACCCCTGCATATGAAACATTAGGTAGAGATTATTTTTCATCACTCATATACATATGGCATCTTCTACTTTGCCCCCTTTGTCTCCATTCTGCTTGTTTAGGCTCATCCCCAGTGTTTATCTCTCATTGAAGACATCTGGAACTTGCTGTATCTTACATTAAATTAGATAGAATGTGCTTCATCTAATTACAGAACAATAACCTGAATAAAAGGGAAATTTAAATTGATGCATGTAATGTAAAGCTGAAATGATGTCTTAATTGACTGTCTGTTTTACATGAGGCTTTTTCATTTTAGTAATTAGCTAATGTAGCCAAAGGCAATTCAGCTTTTAATAGAGAAAAAAAGAACCTAAAATGTATAAAAGGGTTGTATGAGATTAAAAGGATGATTGGCTTTTTTTAGGAACAGCGGAACTGCGCCACTCTTTTCTATTGGTTGTATCTGGTATTGCAGTTCACCCATATTCAAGTACATGGGGCTAAACTGCAGTACCACACACAATCCTTGTACATGAATGGTGATTTTGTCTGTAATAAATCATAATAAATCATGACCACATGTTTTAATCTTACGTAGCTCCATTACAGTCTGCTGCACAGTGGATTAGTGGTTAGCATTACAGCCTTGCAGCGCTGAGGACCTGGGGTAAAGTCCCAGGGTCAACATCTACAAAAAGTTTGTATGTTCTCTCTGTTTTTGCGTGGGTTTCCTCCAGGTCCACTTGTTTCCTCCCACATTCCAAAACATACTGGTAGGTTGATTAGATTGTGAGCCCCATTGGGGACAGGGACTGATTTGGTGTGATCTGTGTTCAGTTTATAAATAAAGGGATTATTATGAGCTATTTTAAGGGCCTATACTGTAAGGTGTGCACCAACTGTTCTCCAATGCCATGTAGAAGGTATTGCTAGAATGATCGTTTGTACATATGAGCATACATATGATTCGTTGCACTCCATTTAAATTGTATGTAGTGTTCTGTCTGGAGGCAGTTTGTTATATAGCAGAAGGATCTGAGCAGATTGTACATGGTGTTCTACTTACCATGTAAGTCTTCAGATGTCTTACCATAGTCGCTTGCCTGCTTGATAAATATGGAGAAAGAGCAGTTATAATCTGGTGAGGATTTACATCTTTTGCTGTTGGTAAGGGATTCTTCAGTCTCAATAGTTCGGCTGTACTCTTCATCCCTCTAGAAGTCACTGAAGTCTCACAGTTAGTGCAACTTAGATCTCATAGTCATTGTAGAAAGTACTTTTATGTGACCAGACTTGTAGCCTATAATGTCAGGCCTCATGCACACTTTCCGAAACAGGACCCAAGCAGGGGAAAGTTTGTGGCCCATTTTGGCCAGAGATGGGTGCCATGAGCGGCTAGAGGGCCCCAAAGCAAATAGTCTAGCAAGCTTGCTGTAATTTGTGGGGCTAGTTCACTGTTGTGTGCATGAGGCTTTAATAGTACTTACTACATGTGCATTTCAACACAAGAGAAGTGTCTCTGTACAAAAGGAGATATACATATTCAGGGGTATTTATTATCTCAGATTTTGGTGGTCTTGGGTTGGTGTTTGGAATGTCTGTGCCATATTTATGATATGTTGGTGTAACAAAAATAGCGGAACTGGAGTTAGTTCAGTTGTGTGCCAATTCTTTAACCCCTTGAGCCACAATCTAACATCCCGGTGTACATTACAACACAATTTGTGCACCAAAAATACGGACCCCACGACACAGTATAGTTCAGCTAGGGAGAAAAAATGCCCACAGTCATGAGTTTCGACCCTCTTACCAGCAGATGCAGTTGGAGATGTAGACAGTCAGGCCAAAGGTTGAGGCAGTTCTGGGGTCAAGTGAGACAGTTCTGAGGTCAAGGCAAGCTTAAAGTCAAAGTCAAAGGTTTATTATTCCGACATAAGTGAAGTGTCAAGCATGTGTGCAGTAGTAGTAGGAGGGCTGTCTAAAAGTCATGAGTTGTGAAATGTGGCATAACTAGACGCTTGTTAACATTTAAGTAGCTGCGCCATAGACAGGTGACTATTTTATGAGACAGGTGTCTGCTATTTCCAAGGATATCTTGGTATCAAGTGGTAGAGAGATACATAAGTAACAGATGCCTGGCTGCTTATGGAGGACAATCATGGTAACATACGGAGATGTGAAAATTCTATACTCCTGGCACTGTTCATTATAAGCATTCTATAGGTACGGGTATTTCTGTGCATTACAATGTTTCCCGTGGGTATTTGTGCTGTGTATATGTTAATATTGCAGGTTATGAGAGCAAGTTAAATCTTTAACCCAAATATTCAGCATTATAATTGTTTTTGTGGCGTATAATACTGATGTCGGGCAATGTGACATATATGGGAGATTAATCATAGTGGTCTGAGAGCAGATTTTTTCCATTTTCCCATAGCAACCAATCAGAGCTCAGGGTTAATTTTATAAACAGCTGTGGGTAAATGAAAGCTGAGCTCTGATTGGCTGTCATGGGGAACTAGAACAGTTCTGCTCTCAGACACTTCTAATAAATCTCCCCCTATAAAGAAATTCTTTAATGTTGCAGCATGTGATCATTTGTGATGTTTTATGACCTTTAATTTTCCATGATTCCAATGTATGTATAATCAGTATTAATTCTTCTTTAAGCTGTGTGGGAAAATTGAAAGCATCCAAGGTTGTAACCAATGTGACTGCAGAATTCTGCGACTCCCCATTTCCAACCATTCTCCTTCACTATCTTCTTTTTAAGGTCTGTTTCAACTTCAACTTTTGCTCCTCCTACACATAGCCTTTTCCCATGAAATCCCAGACAGGGGTGATTCAGTATGCCAGGGGTGTAGAGTTTAGAAGGAAAGTAAATTATTCACTTAACTCTTTCAGTTCCTGCAAAACATCACTAACAGATATTGATCAGTACATTGCAGTTTAGACATGTATCATCTGATGCATGAAGCTTTTTACCCTTACAATAAAGTAAGGCATTTTTATATGGTTCAAAAGTTCCTAATTTACTAGAACACTCAATTATTAAGAACCTTGTACAAGTCACGCTGTTGCCTTTTATTAGGTGACATAAATTGCCTCCATTCAGTTGTCACATCCTGGTAATATTAACCCTATAAGATTCTACCAGTGGCATAGTCACCTCTGAGTCTTCAGGATTTTGATGTTCCCTTGCTTTTATGCAAATTAACGTATCTGTGCACCTGACTCTTGTATATGATGCAGCTGGAGGTACCGGTGATGGGGGCTCCTGAAGGTGGTAAACCCCTGAGGCACACCAGTACCTGGTGCCAGATGACACTGGGGTGGTTAATCGGTTCCCTTGGTGTTAAAGAAACAACAGCAGATTAATGAGAGGCAATGCAAGAAGCTTCATTTACTTAAAAAAGGTAGTCGAGGAATGTATACTTTTCTATACACGGCTGGGGGGGCTGTAAAGATAACAAAGAGCTTATACTTACCTCCTCTGATGCTGCCCATCACTGCCAGGCCTCTGTTTGTTTAGAGAGGTCGGCACTCCCATCCCTGCTAGGTACCTGCTACTGCATTTCTTTCAGTGTGTAGCAGGTGAGTTGAGCTGTAGGCCAGAATAACAGGAGAACATGAGCCCCGGAGGAGGTATGTATAAGCTCTTCAATATATTTACAGCCCCAGCCATGTATAAAACCCCTAATGCCGCAAAACACTCTAATGCTGTCACAATGGTGAGGGGCATTTATTATTTGATTTCCGCCAGTTTCATGGCCGACAGATTTTGTTGTTGCCTTTTACTGTCGCTCTAATTGGGCGCAGACTATTCCTGCACTTCTAGTTTCCCGACACTTTTTGGTGCATTTTGCGGTGCTTAGTGAAACTTAAAAAAACAAACTACAAAGTTTTTTACATTTCTGATGCTCATTAGTTCATTTTACATTGTGCCACAATATAACACTAATGCTAAAATCCTGTGCCAAAAAACACTTACGGCAAAAATAATGAATGTCTTTCGGTGTGTGCTGTAATACACAGTGCAGTGAAATATTCTTGTCCAAGCTTGTGCCCGTGTGGCTGTCAACAATCCTAAAGCCTTCATGGCTCCATATCCAGTGGGGGTCATTTGCCTTGTAGTCCAGTTTTCTGGCTAAAAGGCATGAAAAGATTGCAATTCCAGGAAACTGGCTTTTTGCCCCACTTATGACACTTTAGGAAAAGTGGAAGTGACAGTCCCTGAAATCTATGCCATTAGGATTCGACTAGACAAAACCTACTTTTACGGCATGTCGTGCACCGGTGCGGGTAGTATTAAGACTGGTGCAGGAATTTGTGGTGACTAAAATGTTTTATTATGCAACATAAACATAATAAAATGCATATGACTGGAGGAAAATAGCATTAAATAACATATTATCATTATTGTAAACTTTGCACGTAGTATAATATACTTTATAGAACTGAGTTCCTTATACCAAATTCAGATCAATAATTTTATACTTAGAAGCAAAAAGCACCCAAAATACCAGGTAGTTTGCAACATAATTCTGGATAATTTTGCATCTTTAGTGCATTCTGTAGTGTACAAAATCCTGAGCACCAGAGAAGTTGTTTTTCATAAAACACCTTTAAAACACAAAGCACAAGATGGATAGAATTAGCAAGAAATTCCTTACTTAATAAACTATGCAGTAGGAATTTTTTGCGTCAGAAAAGTTGCATTACCCTAAATGGGTAACACAAATCTTACGGGCAACTTAATTGAATTCCTGATCTGTGACCAGCTTTTATCATGATGCTACATTTGCTATTTATTTATAGACATATTCAGTACAATATGCCACACTGACATGTTTTATGTGAAATGCCCTACATAGAGCAGTCACTGGCACGTCATTCTGTGTGAAAGATCCCATTGCTTACAGTGAGAAATCACAGCTATAATAAAAGAGTTTTATGAAATACAGTTTGTAGCTGTTACAGATCAAAGCAAATTAAATCGTCCAGCGTTTTTATGTAACAGTCCTGTCAGAAGGATACGTGGGGGAAGAGATGTTTCACTTTAGCTTAAGAAAAACACTGATTTTAATGCATTAAATAACACAACTGTAAAACCAACTTACCAAACTTCATGAAGAGGGGTAGTTTGGATTACACAATAACACATTGGGGGTCATTTTTTTTCCGTTGCTTGATTTGGGCACAACTTGTAGGGGCAGTACGGTGACTTAGTGGTTAGCATTAAAACCTTGCAGCACTGGGGACCTGGTTTCTAGTCCAAGGGTCAACATCTGCAAAGAGTCTGTATGTTCTCTCCGTATTTGCATGGGTTTCCTCCGGGTCCTCCAGTTTTCTCCCACACTCCAAAACATACTGGTAGGTTGATTTGATTGTGAGCCTTATTGGGGACAGGGACTGATTTGGCAAGCTCTGTGCAGCACTGCATAATCTGTGTGTGCTACATAAATAAAGAATTATTATTATCCTGCTCTTCTAGTTTCCCTTTTTTTGCACAATTTTTCAAGCAAAATAAGAGCAACCTAATGAATGTGAGTCATTTCAGACACTTTCAGCCGTGCTCCAGTATATTAAGCCCTTTCAACATATAGTAAAAAAAATCACATTCTAATAAACCATACAGTTCTGTGCCAAAAAAACAGAGACACAAATAATAAATACCCTCTGATGTGTGCAGTTATATGGAACCCAAAGAATAGAATCAGAAGTGGATTCAGTATTCACACACATTTCATGGGGGTCTATTATTATTACCACTTTTTTTGGTGCACCTTTAACATGGGGCGTGTAGCCCATTCTGTTGGACTTTGCATGATAAATGTGGTGCATGATCCAATTGAGCACAGGAACACCCATTTCAGATCAAAAATTTCAGTGCATGAAAAATAGTGCACAACCGCCACAAAACAGTTGTGTGCGATAAAAATGTTGCGATGAAACTGGCAAATCGACCCTTGGTAAATGTTTTCATTTTGTTCATATGAGAGACTGAAAGTTCAGATATTTATCCATTTATGCCATTTCCATATTCAGTCCCCCAGATACATAGCTTTGACAACCAAAAAGCAGCTTTTCACATGCATTAGTATAAGGCATGTCCTACCTCTCTGGCTTCTGTATAGTCACTGTTTGTTCATTTGCACATAGATATCGGACGATTGCACAGAGGATTCTTCTGCACCCGAACACAGCAGCAATGAAGAAAATGCAGAGGAGCTCGCAACCCCAGATGTGGAAGAAGATCAAAGCAACATAGAGTCCTCAGGGGCTACCACTAGTCAGCTAGCGCCTTCTGAAAACACATGCCCTGGCATTGGTAGGACTCGAAGACTTTCAGACTTCCGTGCATGGTTTGCTGAAAACTTTCGCCATTTTTCTGAATCCGAAGAAGGTAAATGATAGAATTTTACCTTTTGTGGACTGCATATGTTTTTTTTTAATTTATATAGCTAATTATTATTATATTTGCATATTTTTTTCATGAAAATATGTTTCCTGTACCTTGGCTTACCAACCATAAGAACACCTCATTTTAGAGGGAACTTTTTTGAGGATTAGGCCCACAAGCTGTCAACAATTTGTTATGCAGGATGGTGTCATGATCATAATGATGTCCATCTATATTCTGCGAGAATGAGCGTTACAAAGATAAGAAACTTTGAAAACTGCATTGAAATGACATAGGAGGAAGGGAACTCAGTATTTGTCAACCAGACTTGTGATGATGTGTTTGGGCTATGAGACATCAATTAAGCCAGTAGTGGACCTTCCTGTGTGACTCTTTTCCATCCTTGTGACTCTTTAAAGGTCAATTGTATACAGCGCTAAAAGATCTATTTCTGTACAGCTCAGAATATACCAGATTTTGGTAATCAGGGCGGATTTAGAATGCCATGTGCTATATGGTACTAAAATGAAGCTTCTTCGAAAATGAGGATCCGTCTTTTCTGCCTGCTTCCAATCTGCCATTTCAGGACTTTTGGAGGACCTTCAAAAGTCCTGAAATGGCTCTTGCATACATGATCAGATTTATAAGGATTTCATGGGTGAAGGTGCCTCTCAGTATAAAATTTGGTGGATGGTTTGACGAGACATCAGTCCCCTGGAAGGCTTGGGCCCCGGGCTACCGGCCAAACTGCCTATATTATAATCCACTACTGATTGTAGTCCTATCACTTACTTGGATGGTGGCGGTTATGGTGGCCCTGTGCTATATGTTAATTCAAAGTACAGCAACTGGACACATACCTATTGGCTCGTGCACATGGCCTTGGTTTCTTTGTATCCCCGTGTGATCTGTGGATCAGAAAACTCCAAGCAGGTTTTGATCATGTTTGTGCTTCAGAAAGCCCCAACATAAGTCTAAATATGGCTCGGAAGTGGATTACATACTGATGACACAGAACACAAAATGGACCACAGAAAAAAACATGTTTGTGTGCGTGTAGCCTATTTCATGACACTCTTATTCACATTTAGAAATCTCAAAACTTTCCTTAAAGAGAACCTGTCATTTAAATTAACCCACCCAAAATAAATACTTCATTAAAAAGCATTGCCTTTTTTCCCTGAGGGTGTGTTCACATGTGGCTTCTTTGGATGCATTTTTAAACGTGTGCGCCAGAACGCATGTATTTTACAAATTACCGTGCGTTTTGCTGCTTTGAAATAGTTTTTCATCATTGCAGCTGTGTTAACATTTTCACAGCAGCAAAATGTATGGTAACATATAAAGCACAAGCATTCAGATGCATCCAAAGCACCCTAAATCAGTTTTTAAATGTATATGCAACTCACCTGATGTGAGTCCATCACACTAATTGAGTCCTGCATATTAAATTTGACTTGCATTGCCCTGCATCCTTCTTCCTGACTGACAGGTCTCACTGCTAGGACATGCTGCGGTCTGGAACATTGAGGGAGAGCTCTATTATATCATTGGGCACTTCATGTCATGTGACCAGGGTGACGTTATCTAAGTCCTTTACCCAGTTACATTTGTAACGTATTCCCAATCTATGTTTCTGAGCACATGAACTCACAGCAGCCTCCATGGAGGCATTGGGAATAGTAGGAGGCATGCTGTGATTTCATGTAATCATATACATACACGGGGTAGATGTTACAAATGTAACTGTTTAAAGAACCTTACATGACATAACCCTGGTAACATGAAATGACGTACTGAACTCTGAGAAGAAACATGGGAGGGTCTGGCTGAGCAGATATTAGCATCATTTTAAAAGTTGATGTTAGAAGGAAGGAGGTCATAGATAACAAATATAAGAAGATTACCACAGTCACGGTGCCTGGATCTATGAATAGTTGTATCCCTTGTTTATCATGATGGATTTTGATGATAGATTTTGTAAGGCATGAATTATAGTGAAGCAGAATAATAATGAATGTGGTTTAGAACCCCCATGCACTTCTCCATTCAGACAATCTGGTCTTTGACTTTAGTATTATAAGGTTTTTGTTTTTTTTGCAGTAGTGTGTCTCACATCTCTGTTTTATCTGTATACACTTCTATTTATATGTGTCTACAATCATTTATCTTAAATTTAAATTGTCATTTTTATGTGTTTTATCCATGGCATGATTCCATAGAAGAGTTAAAATTGAATGTTATTATCGGTTTGGTAATAACTGCTTTAATTAAGCATCTCTTTTGCAATCCTACCCTGAATATTCCTCAATAAGTGTCTGGCTTGTCTTTTATGATCATGCCTGCCTCCTAGTGGTCAACATGTCTTTTCCTGGGAAAATTCTCTAACATTATTTTTTGCTACATCCATGACCACATGCTTGCATTAGATGCATTGATCATAGTTAGTGTACTGACCTGCTTTTTGCACTGCTTACAAAATGTAGTCATGCAGGACTTATTTATTATGACTACTTGGCATGATGTGTTTTTAGTCCGCTACAATCTGTAACATGAGATTACATCCATCAGATTTGGATTTATTGTGACCATACTGTAGCAATCAAAGCAACCTGGTAACATTCATTTTTTACTACTAGCTCTAACCTACTGCAATCTTACTTTACGATACTTATAGGCATCTGATTTGTTGCTTAGTATTGATGAATTAGTATAGTTGCATACAGTATTTGCCTAGATCAATTATTTATCTACTCTCCCTAAATGCACCAGTGACATTTCCTGAAGATTTTGTGATATGTCATAAATAAATATCTCTATTCTATAAGAGTTGTCGATGGTGAGATCAGTGCACCCCCTTTTTGTTTATTATGGAGTTTCTTTGGAGAAGGGTCCATAAGGCAGGGTCTCTTTCACATTGGTTTTGGTGTTCTTGTGCATCCGTTGCGTTTTGCCTCTGTTGTGTCTCCG
This sequence comes from Engystomops pustulosus, assembly GCA_019512145.1. Taxonomy (NCBI): domain Eukaryota; kingdom Metazoa; phylum Chordata; class Amphibia; order Anura; family Leptodactylidae; genus Engystomops; species Engystomops pustulosus. The sequence goes on along the minus strand of CM033642.1, from coordinate 39,746,670 downwards.
TGTCTACAAAAAAACTGTAGGTTTACTATTGTTTTGAAAACATCACACCGGGTTTTTCAGCATCATCAGTGAAAAGAACGGATGTTTCGTTTTTTTGGCGGACCCATAGACTTCCATTGCCTTCCGTGATCCGCATCAGTGAACTAAATAGAACATGTTTCATAATTTATTCCACGCACAGATCTGTGAAAATACAAGCCAATGTGATAACACCCATAGAAACCAATGGCTTTGTGAGGCATCCGTCTAAATTACTGAACCACGGATGTAAAAAACAAGGCCAATGTTAAAGAGTTCTAAAATAAAGTGGTTTTCCAGGCTTTTGAAAACTGATGACCTAATCTCTGACCAGACCATTGCACAACTGATGACCTGAGCTGGCGGGTGAGATATGATAAGTCATTTGACCTATACCCAGGACCGATGGCTTAATGGAAGGAGCTCACAGACTGAACCCATCCATGCAGGGTGGATAACTTCTGTATTATACACCCGCTCCTAACACCTGTCATCAGTTCTAACATCATTTGTGGGTGTTGACCTTATAAGTGCTGCGTTCTAGAAGAATCTTGGTTGAGATTGTCTGCCCCCCATGACCTCGATCTGTTACTGTGATGGCAGTAAGATTCTCTGAGGCAGTAGGGTCTGATACAGAGGCACTAGTCTGACAATATACTGCAATACAGTTGTAATGTTACTATGTTCTATTACAGTATACTGTAAGGGTACATTCAGACAGACACATATACATCCCCATAGACCGCAATGGCGGTCCAGTCCACATGTGTGGCACTGTTCCGCGCTGTACACGGGGAAAAGATAGAGCATCATATGGCTGTGTAAATGTACCCTAAAAGGGTAAACCTCCTGGGGTTAAAAATTCATCCCTACAAAGCAAATAAAATAAACAAACATAATCACAAACACATTGAGGGGTCATATGTCTTTAGTCAGGACATTTGTGTGTGTCTTGTTTTTTCCCTGTTTTGGACTTGTATTAGAGGTTGATATATCAGGCAGCTGAGTCTTGTGACTTTTTATTAAAAGGTTCCACAAAAGTCTCAAAACTGTTCTGCGACTTCTTTTAAAGTGTTTCCTATGCCTGGTCAGAACCAGAGTTTATTTGCAACTTTTTAACCACGATTCGTGGCAAAATTGCAACTTTTCATATGTTCAAAAAATTCTTGCACTGCTAACTTTGCCAAGCGAGTGGAAAAGTCGCAAATAAATCAATTGTGCCAAAAAATAAGAAAAAAAAGAGGAAATCCTAAGATTCACCCCATTTAGGTTACCCCTTATCCTAAAATGACAATTACCCCTGAAAGAAATTTCAAAAGTTGACACTTTTTCTCTACTTTGCTTCCCCGAGAAATGTCATTAAAAAGTGATCAAAAGTGATTTAAGCAGATGGCTTAAACTGGTATTAATGAAAACATTAGCTTGTCCTGCAAAAAAATGTCCCTTCCCCAATGCCCTGGAATACAAAAAGTTACAGGTATTTTAAAATTATATTAAAGAATTTGTTGTATAAAAACACACTGCAAACTTTATAAAATTGTTATTTCTATTATCATACTGATCCACAACATAAACAGAATATGTCAAATGAACCAAACAATGAAAGCCGAAAAATTGCAAATAGAATATTAAATGGTGCCATTTGGAAGTATAAATTGTCCTGCAGAATACAAGCCCTATTGTGGCTTATTGGATTTGGGAAAAGAAAAGAGAAAAAAAAAATTACTGCAGTGCAAAGGGATGTGATGTGAACTTCCATTGTAATCATCTAACACTACAATGATAATAATATAGAAATCCACCCAAAACACTGTTAAATAAGCATTATCCGTGATTATCTATTAAAGGATACAAATTATACGGATCTTTCCAGTAATATTCAGATGGACGTGAATCATGATTTCCTCTGCAGTTAGTCATTGACGGCGTGATAGGCATGTGCTCTTTCTTAAGTCGTCTGAAGACAGTAATAGCACATTACTCATTTCAATAATTGGCAAATTACTGCCTGATAAATGTTGTTTTGTTACAGAATGAAATACCTGTTAAAGGACAAACATCATTTTCTCCTGTGTATTGACACAGATCCTTGGTGTTCCTGCAGGCTGAGCAATACAAACAGAACACAGGGAGGAATACACAAAGGTTTCATAGCTCATAACAAGCTGCTCCGGATGTCATGCTCATTGACTTGAATGGGATTTATGTTCACAGCTGTGTTAAGATCTTTTGCTCTGTGGTAGATTATTCCCAATGGCACCGGTAGCAGCTTTGTGGACCCTGGACTAGGAGGTTACTTGCCTCTACAGGTGTCGACTTATTTTGCATCCATACAGGTATATGCAATATTTATCCCCGTAAAATGAAGGTCCCCCTTAAATGATCCAATATTCCCAAGCATTTGTGTGGTGTGAAACAAAGGAGTATATTTTACCAATTTTGTAGAGGTATATTCTCACAGAAATAAGGTGATATATGTTCAGACAAACATGTTCAGTCTATACAATCGGACACTGTAATATTGGTTACAGTGTCAGCACTGCTTTAGGCTGTCAGACAGGGACTCCTTGCATCACATTTCTCTTGTGTAAGGAGTTTCTTAGTACCCTATGATTTCAGTTCAGCGTTTTTGTCTTGTGGGGGAGAATGTGCTTCTTGTATCTTATATTACTATGATGCAAGGAGTCCCGTCTACGTCACTGTGGTCAGTCTGTGAAATCCAACCAGTGCACGGTGCGTTTTTCACGGACCAAGCCTGTGGTGTCGCCGTTACTCTTCAGATTTAAAATCTGAATGTCAATTATTGTTGTAGATTCTCCTTCCAAATGTCAACTTATACAATGCAAACTGTACCCAGGGCTACAGAGAAATCGAGGATGAAACCAGCCGTTTTCTGCAGCATGTCTACCCTGTTTTCCTTTTTAAGTATGAATTGAACATTTACAGTAAATGTCACGGTATGACACACACGTAAACACTGCTAAATGTTCCTGAAAATCTCCTTAATGGGTAGGGTAGAATTTTTCAGTTTACAATCACATCCAATCTACTGGATTTCTCATTTTTATTTTTACACCTGCTGATATCAATTTGCACCAGTTATCACACTGTGATAGTCACTAATAACAGGGAAGGGTATACGCCAGATGAAAATCATCCTAGTAATTGATATCTAGATGTAGCACTCCAATATGCTACTATATCCTTAGCCTGGTAAGTGCTAATATTTTTTTTCCTTTGGGATATTTCTATGTGGTAACAAACACAAGTTTCCTGCATAATCTGCTAAAATAGGAAAATGTTGGAGCCGCATTACAGAGAGCAGAGCTGCTTATAATGTCAGTGACCATCCGGGTGGATATTATATATTGCCGCTCAGAGTGCTTTACCCTTTCACTTCCTCTTGAGATCATTTTGTTTACATCTCCAGAGATATTTGTTATTTTATATATTTAAGATCTGTGTTCTCCGTCCTCCCATACATTGTTCATATCACTTTGCTTGTAGGTGGTTATTGATACGACCAGCCAAAAATGTACAGAAGTTATTGCTTTTTAATATCCTAAGAAAACAACATGGAAGTGTACACAATGGGATGTTCTAGTATTTGTCTGTGATGCAGTTACATCAGTGTCACACATATAACCCATGACGCTGACAATCAAATTCATGATTATCAATCAGTACTAAAAGTATTGGTATCCTACTTTAGATTCAGGAACTTAATCCTGCCATGATGCAATGCTAGCTACAAAAAGCTATAAAGTTTATAAACAAACGCAAACCCAGAAGCATGAAGGATGAGTGTCACTTAAAGGACTAAGAACTAAGAACATATGTGTTGTTCCGAAACATGCCAATGGCTCTCCTTAAGTGCTGTTAATGGATCTACTAAAATGTCTTGATTTTATAGAGAAGATCCATTTTTGTTTATCACTTAAAGGGCACCTACCACCACAAATCTACCTATAAAGGTAGATCGGGTGGTAGGTGGATCAATAGGACGTGAGGATAGCCCTTTTAAGGGCTAATCCTCACGTCCCCGCAATGATTTGAAAACTTTTATTTCCCCAATATTCAAATTTTCTTATGCGGCTACTGGGTTATGCGGCTACTCCACGCCCCAGTAGCCTCTTTACTCCTCCTACTCCTCCTCGTAGCTGTGCGCCCTCGTCCGACGACCCTGCCGTCTGCGCATGCAAAAGGGCTGTCCTCACGTCCTATTGATCCACCTACCACCCGATCTACCTTTATAGGTAGATTTGTGGTGGTAGGTGCCCTTTAACACCCCTTGAGAACAAACTTTATTTACCTGTACCATAATGTTTTAATACTGGTAACACACGGCCACATTCACTTCAATAGACAGTGGGGCACATCTCGTCGGACTGTTCACCGTTTTCGAGATTTGCGCATCTTTGACAGGTATTTAACAGGGATTTGGGCTGGGATTGTGTCGCACGCGATTGGATTGTAACGCAGCTGCACTGGCTTTCATGTGACAGAAATTGGGGGTGAGCCTGATTTGGACTTAGTGCGGCATTTATCTTACAAATTGTCTCACAAGACAATACACTTACATGCACTAAGAAGGAGAAGGTGAACTCCATCGGACCTGAGCGGGGAAGCGGCACATGCAGGATATCGGGCGCACGATCTTAGTGAATCATGGCACAGTCATTATCATTGGACAATGCACTTTCAGGGAACTTGCTGGAGCTAATAGGTAAATATGCCCCAATGAGATGATCCATTTAAATGGATTGCCCATGATGACAGAGCTGTGCAGGCATCCTTGAAAACATAGGATATGTTCTATCTTTTGCCGGATTTGTGTCACAGCCACCACGGTTCCTATGGAGAAGGGAGAGGTAAGGAGTGCTCAATACCCATCCCTTCTGCACCCTTCTGGTCATATGCAATGCCCATGTTCAGCCCGGGTGAACACACTGCCGAGTGCAAGGAGCTTAACTGTACATAATGTGGAGGGGTGCCCCCAACCAGTTGTTTTCCTTTTTAGTTTTCTGTTTAATAAGACCAGTATTGACCAGCCAATAAACATCACAAGGATGTACAGCAAAAGACATGTGAATAGGAAGAAACAAAAAGATAGCCCCCTTTCACACTTGCGTTTTTCACGCGCGTTTTCTGCGCGTGCTTTTGACGTGCAGAACTTGCATTGCACTCTGACCCATTGTAATCAATGGGTCTTTTTTTTAACGCGCATTTAAATCTCGACATGCTCTACTTTTGCAAGTCATGCGCGTGAAAAACGCACCATACAAGTCTATGGAGACGCATCAAAAACGCATTGCACTCTGAGACACTTGCATGTGCAATGCAGGTGCAATGCGTTTTTCACGCATCAATTGCCATAGAAAAGATAGAGCTCAGTCCTGAGTCCATTTCATGGGCATTTTCTGCACGTGAAAAACGCATTGAAATTGCATCAAAAACGCGCGTGAGAAACTGGGACACTGAACAAACTCTGACTGAAAACTGATTGCACTCTGAAGCAAAATGTGCGTTTTTCACTGACCAAACCCTGATTGCACCCTGATCAAACTCTGACGTGATCTGCAACGCAAGTGTGGAAGGGGCCATAAAATCAGAAAAAATAGAATTGAGAAAAATAGGGGGAGGAGAAATCTAAGAAATTTGAACCACGTTTTGATAGTAGAAAATTTTGTGATTTGCTAGAAAGCAAACTGATAGTAATTAATTGTCCTGGAGTTGTGCTATTGTTAAACTATACAGAGTCAAGCAGTAGAGAAGTTACATTTATTAAATGGTAGCTAACTTTTCATCAAACTTTAAAAACAAGTGGTTATAAGAAACTTTGCACTATATCTTATCAGAGAAAAAAAACTTTTTCCTCAACTTATGTCACTGTTTTCCATCTCTTACCTCCTCCAAAGTTGACATATACTTACTGGAAGAAGACATACTGCAGCTCACAGAGATATCAGATTGCATAGAATCTGTGCACAGGATAAGAGGGGAACAAGTTGAAAGAGGAGAGACACAGACTGCTAAAAAGTTTGTGCCCCCACCCCCCAAGTGCTTTATTCACATTAGTGATGCTCAACACTTCTCTATAATGTCTTAAATGACTCTGCTTCACAGCTCATTTTTCTGTAAGTTCTGTGCATGTTTTATTCAATTGTTGGAATTTTTCTTGGCTTGTACACCAGTTTTCAGGCATACGAGCCATAACAAGTCACTATTACAGTGATTCCTTTGCCCTTATGCCACTTTCACACCAAATGGGGTGCGCAACCTTTTTCGGCCCAAAGACCGCATTGTCATACCGCTACTCTTCAGGGGGCTGGACTATTAACCAAAATCCTAGATGTGCAAAAAAACATAGTACAGAGTAAATACCTCCCCCCCTGAAATAATATAATACTATAATAGTGCCCTCTATGTACAAGAATATAACTACTATAATACTGCTCCCTATGTACAAGAATATAAATACTACAATGCTGCTTGTCACGGTCCCCAACTCCCCTTCCTGCATTCCCCACCGGATCTTTGTGCTACATGCCTCAGAGCTTGATTCGTTGTCTAGTGCCTGTCTGCTGATTTCCCATTGTGACCCCAGTTCCGTTCCTGACTTTGACTCCATGCTGCTTGCTGTGACCTCCTGCTTTGTTCCTGACGTTGATCCCATGTTGCCTGTCTTGACCTCTTACCTGTCCCCGACCAGGATTCTGCTGCACGGCTTTGTACCACGCCTTGGCCACCACCAAGGGCAAAGTCGAGCCTGTGGAGCGACCTAGTGGTACCCTGCCCCAGCAAGTCCATCCCGCTTTGCGCGTGCTCTGGTGAAAACCGGTTGCCACTTAGACTCTGATCTCAGGTGTCGGCTTATATAACTACTATAACACTGCCCCTATGTACAAGAATATAACTACTATAATACTGCCCCCTATGTACAAGAATATAAATACTATAATACTGCTCCTATGTACAGGAATATAACTACTATAATACTGTCCCCTATGTAAAAGATTTGGCTTGGGACCCCCAATTCTTCTAAGCCTTCTAAGACACAGATTTTTCATCTGGGGTGAATGGCAGCAGTGGCTAGAGATTCATCTGACTGGGTTCAAGTCCCAGCGTCAACATCTGCAAAGAGTTTTTACGTTCTCTCCGTGTTTGCATGGGATTCCTCCGGGTCCTCCAGTTTCCACCCACACTCCAAAAACATAGATGAAGGTTGGTTAGATTGTGAGCCACATGGGAACAGGGACTGATTTGGCAAGCTCTGTGCAGGGCTGCGTAATCTGTGTTCACTATATAAATAAAGGGATTATTATTATTATTAAAGGCTTAAAGTGGACATCTGATGTTTACGGGATTATCCCCACTTTTCCTGGATGGCACATGGCGGGGTGAAAAAGAATCTCGACTGGTTCTATTTTTGGGAGCAAAATTTTGGCACTGCTTGTGAATCCAACAGTTTTCTGGAGCTTCTATTTTTACAGCTCGTTTTTCTGGTGCGATTTATGGCACAAAAAGAGAGCATCTAAAATCTTTAAACCCTTTAGTCCATGTGCCAATTCATTAACCCCTTAAGGACGCAGCCATTTTGTAGCTTAAGGCTCAGCCCGATTTTTTGGATTCTGACTTGCGTCTCTTTATATGGTTATAACTTTTGAACACTGTTACTTATCAAAGCGATTCTGAGATTGTTTTTTCCCCACATGTTGTACTTCATTTTAGTGGTAAATTTTGGCTGATAAGTTTTGCGTTTATTTACAAAAAAAAAGAAAATATGATAAATTTTTTGAAAAATTTGCCATTTTCGAAATTCTAAATCATTGCGTTTTCAGGCAGATAGATTTACCACCTAAATAAGTTGCTGAATAACATTTCCCATTTGTCTACTTTACATTTTCATAATTTTTGAAATGTTTGGATAATTTATTTTGATGTCACGCGGCTTACAAATAGAATAGCGATTTTCCGGATTTTCAGAATTGACTATTTTGGGGATAACTTGTTTTTTTTTCCAAACATTGTAAGGACACATTGGGAGGATTCCTGATTTCTCATTACAACGTTTGACACAAATGTATTTCACTGTATTTTCATATGTCATTGGGTGCCTTCTCCTCCCATCTGAATGTGGGTGTGAACCTAGTTTTCTCCAGATGTGATTTGGTGGATGAAGGTTTTGCATAGGTTTCATGCTTTGCCTCTACATCTGTTTGGCCAACACTGTACAAATCTACACTACTATCAGTATGACATGCATTTTACTCATCATTACAGATCCAGGTTTTCATTATATAAGCATACAATGGCATCATGCTGTCTATTGTTGGCTCTATTTCCCTATGTCCATGAGTAATCCTCTCTTCGAGAAATGCTCCAGACTCTTGGAAGACGTCCTGTGCTTGACCTCTCACACACACATTAATGAATGTTATGCTATCAGTGTGCATCATCTTCTATTTTAGGTTCATTGGCATTTTAAGGGATTATAAAATGATGGGCATTTTATATCAACATTCCCTATAGCTAAAAATTCCAATGTTCAATAAGATGGATTGTTGAAGGGAAGGAATGTTTCTGCTTTTATAAAATATCTTGTTGCATAAGTGTGAGTTCTCTTTATCAGTGATCACAACAGAAAATATATCATATATCAAGGCTAGTGGATAGTGTTCACTATGAAAACATTTTCTGTGTTTTAGAATTGATTTTATGTGGTTAGAAGGTTTTCTTCAAGATCTCACTCTATAACTTTTGGCTTCTGCGTTCAGCAGCTGAGTAGTTAAAGACTAAGTTTGCTAATGCTGTTTAGAGGCAGAAATTTTGGCAAGAAGTTGCATAGTTTCCAGCAAGGCCCATTATAAAAAGACTCTCTTCCTGCTGCTTTTTTTAACATTGGGTTAGGGTTTCACAGTTGAAAATTGTACATTTTGCGGTTTGGAGCTTGCTTCTTTCTTTCATTGGCAATATTCCTGGCTGAGGATCATTAGCATGGCTTTTATCTGTTACTTTTAAGGGAGTGCAGAACTTTAATTTAGAAACTAGATGTAAACCTCTTGTGTACCATGCGTACCATTACATGTGACATACAGAACACGTTCACTGCATCTGTCATGTTGCTAAACTGGGGAAAAGAATTGATATATAAGAATGACCATTAGTAAGTCCCTATTTATCACCAGGCTTGAAAGACCATTAGGACTTATCCATACAACCATATACCAGAGACATGTGCTGTCCGTGATCTCCATGTACAGCCCACGATCCTACTAATCATAGTATCATAGTCTATATGGTTGAAAAAAAGACACATGTCCATCAAGTTTAACCGAGAAAGGGAAGGGATTGCATGAAGAAGGGATTTAGGGGAAACAATTCTATATAACAAACCATCAATGTTATTTAGATGTAAAAAGGCATCTACACCCTTCTTGAAGCTCTCTGCTGTCCCTACTGTGACCAGCGCCTGAGGCAGGCTATTCCACATATTGACAGTTCTCATAGTAAAAAAGAACTGTCGCCTCTGGTGATTAAACCTTGTTTTCTCCAGGCAGAGACATTGCCCCCTCGTGTTTTGATTTGATTTAATCTCAAACAACTTAACACCATATTTTTTGTATGGACCATTCATATATTTATATAAATTAATCATGTCTCCTCGTAGTTGTCTCTTTTCCAGACTAAATAAATCTAGTTGTTTTAATATTTCCTCATAACTGAGACCCTCCATACCCCTTATCATTTTTGTGGCTCTTAGTTGTACCCTCTCCAGCTCCAGGGCATCCTTTTTATGGACCGGAGCCCAGAACTGGACAGCATATTCCAGGTGAGGCCAAACCAATGCCTTGTACAGTGGTAATATTACATCCCTATCCTTCCCCGCCAAAGAGTGAAAATACAAGCAGTAGGATCACCTCTTCAGAAACATATGCCTGTAAATTATAATATTATATATCCACCAGGCAACACAGGGGGCATAGTGGATTAGTGGTGATTACAGCCGTTCAGCACTGGGGACCTGGTTCAAGTCCTCCGGTCAACATCTGCAAAGAGTTTGTATATCTCACATGTTTGTGAGGTTTCCTCCCACACTCCAAAACAACTGGTATGGTTGATTAGTTTGAGCCCATTGGGGACAGGGACCCAGTGGCAAGTGTCTTGCAGAGCTGCCATAATCTGTGTTGCTATATAATAAGCGAATGTTATTAATTAATATTATGATCTTGGGGGATTGTTTTAAATCTTGGGGAGAGTCCCTTGTTGAGAGGACCTGCGGGTGTACTATAGATCATAACATTACAAACAGCATGGCAGGTCAATCAGCTGCCTCTTACAGTCAGCACGATTCTGTCATTGTATTAAAAAGTGGTAGGGAACTTTTTATGATCTACTAGTACCCCCAGGTCCTTCTCAACAAGGGACTCTCCAAGATTTACTCCCCCAAGGGCATATAATAATAATAATAATAACAATTCCTTTATTTATATAGTACATACAGATTACACAGAGCTGCACAGAACTTGCCAAATGGGTCCCTGTCCCCAATGGGCTCACAATCTAATCAACCTACCAGTATGTTTTGGAGTGTGGGAGGAAACCTACGCATACATGTAGAGAATATACAAACTCTTTGCAGATGTTGACTGTAGGACTTGGGAGATTAAGATTGGAGCATTGTCCATCCATCTGAATAATCACTGCTATGGCGTGTGACATGCTGGAATTGCTAAGGGGCATGGTCCTCAAGTAATTCAATTGTAGCACTGGTAGGCTGGAAATGAAATGTAAGCAAGGTCCAATTTCAGATATAATCTTTGTATTCTGTCACAAGTTATAATAAATTTGGCTGAAAAGGACAACCCTGCTTTGTCTTGTGCCCTAAACCTCTACACCCACTTTTGTCACACATGACACTTGGGTTGCAAACTGTTCAAACAGTCAGAAAACTGGACTACAAGCCATTCGCTTACCCCTCCAAAGTTGAATATACTTACTGGAAGAAGACATACTGCAGCTCACAGAGATATCAGATGAATAGAATCTGGCACAGGATAAGAGGGACAAGTTGAAAGGGAGAGAATAGGAACAGAATGCCCTAAAAAGTTTGTGCCACCACCCCCCAAGTGCTTGATTCACATTAGTGATGCTCAACTTACTTAATGTCTTAAAGACCCTGCTTCACAGCTCATTCTTTCTGTAAGTTCTGTGCATGTTTATTCAATTGGTGGAAGTGTTCTTGGGCTTGTACTCCGTTTCAGGCCGACAAGCCAGAACAAGTCACTATACAGTGTTCCTTTGCCACTTATGCCAACTTTACAACAAATGCGCAAACCTTTTTCGGCCCAAGACAGCAGTTAATACCATACTCTGCAGGGAGCGACTATTAACCAAAATCCTAAGATGCGGCCAAAAAACATAGTACAGGGAGTAAATACTCCCCCCCCTGAAATAATTATAATACTTATATATGCCCTCTATGTACAAGCAGATAACTACTATAATACTGATTCCCTATGACCAAGAATATAAATAATGACAATGCTGATTGTCACGGTCCCCAACTCCCTTCCTGCATTCCCACCGGGATCTTTGTGCTAAGGCCTCAGAGTTGCTTCGTTGTCTAGTGCATGTCTGTGATTCCAATTGTGGACCCAGTCCCGTTCCTGAAGTTGGACTGCGCTTGCTAGACCTCCGGCTTTGTTCCTGACGTTGACCCAGGTTGCTGTCTTGACCTCTACTGATCCGACCAGGATTCTGCTGCACGACTTTGATACCATTGCCTGAGGCCACCACCAAGGGCAAAGCGGAGCCTGTGGAGCGACTTCCTAGGGGTACCCTGCCCCAGCACGTCATTCGGCTGTGCGGTGTCTGGTGAAAAACTGGGGTGCCACTGTAGACTATGATCCAGGGGTCGGTTAGATAATTACATAACACTGCCCCTTGTACAAGGAATATAACTACTATAATACTGCCCCCTATGTACAAGAATAAAAAATACATAATACTATCCTATGTAATGGGAATATAACTACGACAGAATGTTCGGCCCCCCTCCACAGAACCTATAGTACCCCAGGTCTGTTTCTCCTCGCTCAGACAGCCCCCCCAATGCCCCAGTTCTAGCCCCCCCCTGCTGCCCGACAGTTCTATTCAGCCCCTGCTTACCCCAGTGTCTTGTACCCCCTCTGCCCCTAGTTCTAGGCCCCCTTCCTGCGGGCCATAGGTTTCGAGTTCCCTCTCCGGCCCCCAGTTCTAGTACCTCCTTCTGCCCCCAGCTTTAGTCTCACCTCCTGCCCCCAGTACCAGTCCCCCTGCTGCTGCTCCCGTGAGTACCCACTGCTGCCTCCAGTTTAGTTATCCCCTTCTCCACCCAGTTATAATTCCCCCCAGGTCCCCAGTTATAGCCATCCCTTCTGCCCCAAGTTATACCCCCCCCTTTCGTCCCCAGTTCTGGTTCCCTCGCTGCCACGGTCTGGTTACCCCCTCCTGTCTCCAGGTCGAGTCCCCTTCTGGCCCCCAGTTCGAGTCCCCTACTGCCCAAAGTTATATCCCCCTCCTGCTCTAGTTCTAGCCCCCATGCTGCCCCCAGTTCGATTCCCCATCTTCCCAATTCTAGTTACCCACGGGCCACGGGTTGTCCCCTTCTTGATAATCTCTCACACAGATCTATATGTTGAAAGTGAAACAAAGCACTTTAATTAAAAATTTACAGTGCTCTAGGTTATATTTACAGTGTCTTAGGCCTTGTACTATACACATAAGTGTTCATCTGACTGAATGAATGCTTCTCCTCCCAACAAGCGTGCATGTGTGTCAGTAAGGGGAGAGGATCAAAATGCTACAGGATAGGATTAGCAGGTTTAGCTATTTAAGGCTTGAGACACCACCATGGTTGTCCATAAAAAAGGACTGTTGCAATGCCCGATTTAACATCACCAGTGCACGGAAAACAGCAGCAGTAAGCCTGTTATCATGGTTACAGCAGAGACTCCTGCACCACAGGCGGGCTGCATGATAGCAAAAAAGATTTTATATGAAAAGGAAAGTTTAATCCTCGAAAGGTCAGATTGGTGGGAAGGGATTGGCAGCATCAGGGTGAGCGCTTTTCCCCATTTTGTTTCCATTTTCTTACATTCGAACCCGTTGAGTATCTCATATGTACTAAACGAAAAATCTGGATGTCATGGGTAACAATGTCCCTAATGAATGGTAGCTCAGCAGCGCATAAACTTGTATTCATTAGGGTTTAGTTCCTTTACATTAAAATTATTGAAAGCTAAAAAAAAACATATAATTAGGTACTTTCAGTTTTCTGACATTCAATGGCTTACTGCCTACTGTTATTTACAAATTCACCAGTGCCCACAGAATGGTAAAAAAGGCCAGTTCTTATTGCATAACACTTGATAGAAAATCATTATTGAGGAGTTAAAAGCTTATTTGTAGATTTAATGCTTATATATACAGTATACAGATGGAACTGATTCACTCAAAGTATTGTATGTCTAGGTGCACTTTCATTCCCCATACTATACTAATTAGAGCGAATCATCCAAGATTACGTGAAGTATCAACAAAAATTTTTAAAGATTGGTTGGGACCCCACTTCTTCTAAGCCTTTCTAAGACACAGATTTTATCTGGGGTGAATGGCAGCAGTGGTAGAGATTCCATCTGATGGGGTTAAAGTCCAGCGTTCAAACAGATGCCAAAGAGTTTTTACTTATCTCGTGTTTGCATGGGAATTCTCTGGATTCTCCAGTTTCACCACACTCCAAAAACATAGTTGGAGGTTGGTAGAATGTGAGGCCACATGGAAAGGGATGACTGTGGCAAGCTCGTGCAGGGCTGCGTAATCTGTGTTCACTATATAAAGAAGGATTAATTTTTATTAAAGGCTTAAGTGACCTCTGATGTTTACGGGTTATCCCACTTTTCCTGGTGGCAACACAGGACGGGGTTGAGTGAGAATGGATTGAGGGTTGAATGTTGGAAAGTGGGTGTGTGATGAATGAATTTTGAAGAATGATGTGAAATGATGTGAATTCTTGGTTTGTGAAAGCGGGAAATGTGTTTTTGATGGTTGTGTGATTGGTGGAAATTTGTTTGATGTTTGATGTTGAATGTGAATGATGGAAATGTGGTGAAAGGGAGGAATGTGAAAAAGATGAAGGGTGATGTGTGTTGTTGATTTTGTTGCTGGGTGTGGAGTGGTGAGTCGGAGATGTGAGGATGTTGTTGGAAGAATTTGAGATGTGGATGTGTTGTTGTTTGGATTGATTGAAAGAAGTGAATGGGGTGTTGGTGTTGAGATTTTTGATTTTTGTTGGGAGATTGTGATTGTGATGGTTGAATTGATGATTTTTGATGATGGTGAATTGTGGATTGTTGGGAATCTGTGGAGTGACTGTTTGATGTTTGGTGTGAGGTGAATGTGTGAATGATGGTGAATGAATTTGAGAAGAAGTTGGATGATGTGATTGTGATGTGAGAATGGGGATGTGTGATTGTGAATGAATGGTGAATGATGATGGGTGATGGAATTTTGTGTGTTGGATGAATGGATGATTGAATGGTGGAAAGAATGTGTTGGATGATGTAAAAAGAAGGAATGGTGGGTGAATTGAAGATTGTGTTGATTGTTGAAGAGAGTGTGGATGAATGGTGGAGTAGGTTTTTGTTTTGAGGAGTTGATGTGTGATGGAATGGATTGGAATGGTGGAATTTGTTGTTGTGAATGATTTGAAATTTTGATTGTGATGATTGATGTGTTGGGGATTTGTTGTTTTGAATTGAATTGATGAGCTGAAATGTTTGTGGTGAATTGTGGTGGTTGTGATTTTTTGTGTGATGATTGTGTGGTTGAGATGAGTGATGAATTTGATTGGGTGGATTTGTGTGTGAATGAGTGATTGTTTTGAGATTGATGGAATGGAAAAGATGTGTGAGGTGAATGGTGAGTGATTGAAATGAATTGTGTGGATGGTGTGTGGATTTGTGTGAGAATGTGATTGAATGTGGTGTGGGTGGTTGTGCTGAAATTGTGTGAATTTGTGTTGAAAAAGAATGATTGGAAAAAGTGTGATGATTGAATGAAGCGTGAATTTCTTGATGGTTTGTTAATGTGGTGTGATGTGATTGGAGGTGTGTTGGTGGATTTTGAAATGATTTGGTTTGTTGGAATGTTTGATGTGTTTGATGAATTGATGGTGATGAGTGAATGGAGATGTTGGATTGAGTGTGTGGATGTGTGGTTGAATTGATGAATGTGGGTTTGAATTGTCGGTGTGTTGATGAGTGTGATGAATTTGTGAATGAATTGAAAGATGTTGAATGTTCGTTCTGACATGTGATGATTGATGGATGAATGGGTTGGAGACTGAAGATGAATGGAAAAGAGAATTGAATGAATGGGAGGGTGTGGGTGTGTTTGGTGAATGATTGGCTGTGAATGGTTTGTGAATGTTGATGTGTGTTTGATTTGAATGGTGTGGAATGTGATGATTGAATTGAATTTGATGGTGGAACTTGAAAAATTGAATTTGGAAAAGAATTGAAATTTTGTTGTGATTGTGATGTTGAAGAGATGATGGATGAGATGGTGTTAGAAAGTTGTTGGTTGTGTGTGATGTTGTGTTGATGGTGATGATGAATGAATGAGTGGTTTTGTGGAGTGTGAATGGTTGTTTGTGGAGATGGTTGAAGTGAATGGATTTGTTGAAAATTGATGATGGTTGTGGGTGAATGAACTGGAATTGTTGTTGAAGGTTGTGTGATGTTGGTGATGGGGGAATTGTTGGGATTGTGGATGTGATTGTGGTGGTGTTGAGTTGAGAATTGAATTGGTGTGAGATGTTGTGGTTGAGGAAAAAATTGTGTGATGAAGAATGTGTTTTGATTTGTGGTGGGATGATGGTTTATTGTGTGTTTGATGAAGAGTTGAAATTTGGAAAATGCAATTTGAATGGTGAAAATGTGGAAAATGGGTTGTGCTTGTGAATGTGATGATTGATGCTTTGTTTGGCTTGTTGTTGTTGAAATGAAAGATGTTGAACATTTGGTTGATTGTGTTGTGTTGAAAAAGATGATGATTGTGTGTGGCTTTGAAAAAAGATTTGGTGTTTTGGTGAGAATTTTGTTGAATTGTGTGGTGAAGATGTGATGGTTGAAGGTGGTGGATGTTTTTGAGCTTGATTGTTGTTTTTTGTTGGTGATTGTTATGGAAAAAGATTGAAATGATTGGGGGCGTTTTGGAAATGAGTGATTGGATGAATGTATTGAAGGAATGGGTGATTTTGCAAAAGATGAACTGATGTTGGAAATGGGTGTGGATTGTTTGGTGATGGCTTGTGTGTTGTTTCTTGGTGAAGGTGATGTGGTTGAAGGTTTTGTATTGGGATTTTGATGATGTGTTGTGTTCTGGGGTTTAAAATTGTTGAAAAAGTATTTTTTGGTTGAACACATGTTGGACAAGCTTGATTTTTTGTGGATGTATTGAGTGTGAAGTGTGAATGGATGGAAAAGAATTGTTTTTGATGAATTTTTGAAATGATGAATTTGAAGTGTGATGTGATTGTGATGTTTGGAAAGATTTTCGCCTTTGATCAAAAGAATCTGTGGTTTGTGAGATGTGGTTGTGAAGAATTTTTTTGTTGTGGGGAATCTTTTGGTGTGAGATGATAGTTGGTGAATTTGAATGACCTTGGTGTGAATCTGAGCTGTTCCGTTGATTGGATTTGGTTTGTAAGAATGATTTGTGTGCTGATTGATTTGTGTGTGATGTGAAAAGAGTGAGTGGGGATTGGTTGATTGATTTGAATGATGTGAATTTTTGTGGGATGCAATGAAAAAGCTTGGAGGTGATGATTGTGAAATATGTGTGATGAATGGATGATGATTCTTTTCCTTTTTCTCAGATGATTGGCGTGAACGTGATGATTCTTTTGTGATTGTGTGAATTTTTGTTCTGTGGTGTGGATTTGATGTCTGGAAAAAGGATTTGGTAGATGTAGGATGGTTGGTTTTGTGTGTGTGATTTGAAATGTTGGTTGGATGAATGTGTTGAAAATTTTGTTGAGTGTGAATTGAGTGTGTGTTGAGTGATTGGATTTGTGAATTTGAATCTGGGGATTTTTGTGTGTGTTTGTTTGTTGAAAAGATTGTTGTGGAAAAAGATGAATCGATGGTGTGAATGAAGATGTTGACATGCAATTGTGGCCTGGATTGATTTGGATTTGTTGTGATTGGATTTTGATGAATTGATTGTTTTTGGATTGATTTGAAATGATGTTTTTGATTTTTGTGAGGACTGTGTCTTACGGTGAGGTTGTGATGATGGTTTGTGGTTGAATATGAATTGTTGCATTGAGAAATTGTTGTGAATTGATGAAATGTTGTGACAACTTTCGCTGTGATGAATGAGTGAATGAATCGGATTTTGACTTGGGATGTGTTTGATTGCTGATGATCAATAAATCTGTGTTTTTGTGAAATTTTGCTTGTGTCGTGTATAGTCGGTGTGACCCTGAAAAAGAATCTCGACTGGTTTCTATTTTGGGTAGCAAAATTGGGGATGTTTTGTGAATCCACAACAGTTTTGGAATTCTATTTTGACAGTCTCGATTTTCTGGTGCGATCTATGGCACAAAAAGAGAAGCCGCTAAAATCTTTAAATACATTTAGTCCATGTGCCAATTCATAATCCTGCGCCACAAAATCATATCCCACTGAAAATATAAGCACTGTTCCGAGCAACCAGGGGGCCAAATATTACATAAATGCTGCTCATGTTTTTTTTTCCAAACCTTGTAAGGACACATTGGGCGGATTCTGATGCTCAGTACAACGTTTGACACAAATGTATTTTACTGTAGTTTCATAGTCATGGGGGCCTTTGTCTCCTCCCCCATGTCTGAATGTTTGTTGGGTGTGAACTAGTTTCTCCAATGATGTGATTGGTGGATGAAGTTCGTGCATAGATTTCATGCTTTGCCTCTACATGTCTTGGCACAACACAGTACAAATCTTACATCAAGACTATCAGTATGTACATTGCATTACTCATCCCTTACAGATCAGGTTTTCATTATTATAAGCATACATCGGGCATCATGATGTCTATGTTGCTCCATTCCCTATTGGCATGAGGAAGCATCTTCTTGGAAACATTGACCAGGGAAGCTGGAAGACGTCCTGTGCTTGACCTCACACACACACATACATAATGTTCTGCAACCGTGTGCATCATCTCGCATTTTAGGTAATTGGCATTTTAAGGGCTATAAAATGATGGGCATTTTATATTCACCATCCCTACAAGTTTAAAAATTTCCAATGTTCAATACAGATTGGATTTTTGGGTTCGGGGGGGAAGGTTGGGAAGGAATGTTTCTGCTTTCTATAAAATATTTGTTGCATTACGGTGCGTTCTCTTTTCAGTGATCACAACAGAAAATATTAATTATCAACGGCTAGTGGATGATAGTGTTCCTATAAACATCTTGAGTGTTGTTCAGAACTGATTTTATTGTGGTTTAGAAGGTTTTCTTCTATTATTGTATTTGCTACTCTATAACTTTGGTTCGCGTTCAGCAGCTGCGCTATGTTTGTTAAAGACTTACTGTTTGATAATGCGGTAGATGGCAGTTAAAAATTTTGGAAGATTCAGTTGCACTAGTTTCTATGCAAGGCCCATTATAAAAAAGACTTCTCTTCGTGCTTTTTTTTTAACATTGGGTTTCATGGGTTAGGTTTTCACTAGTTGAAAACTTTCATGAAAATTGTACATTTTGCGGTTTGCGAGCTTGCTTCTTTTTTTCCATTGGCACATATTCCCTGGTCTGAGGATCTATTAGCATGGTTTCCTTTCTATCTGTTAATTTTTCCAAGGGATCTTTATTGTGCAGAACTTTAATTTAGAAACTAGATGTAATCCTTCTTGTGTACCAGGGCGTACCTACATAATGTGACATTACAGAACCGTGCACTGCATTGTCATGTTGGCAAAGGGTGAATAAGAATTGATAGATAGAATGACATTAGTATTTCAGTCCCTATTTATCACAGATTGAAAGACATGAGGAATTTCAGATAACCATATACAGAGACATGTGTGTCCGTGTTCTCCATGTACAGTCCCAACGATCTTACTAATCATAGCTATAATAGTTTATATGGTTGAAAAAAGACACTGTCAATCAAGTTTAAGAGGAAGGGAAGGGAGTTGCCATGAGTAGGGGATTTAGGGGAAACAATATATCTATAACATAACCCATCAATGTTATTTAGATGAAAAGACAGACCGTCTTGAGCTTATATGATGTACGGCTGGGAAAAGAGAACATGAGGCGGAGAAGTAACAGATGAAAGTTATCATAGTAAAAAGAAAAGTAGAAATGGTGATGAAACAAGTGTGTTCTAAGGATAAGAAAGTGCCACTTAGTGGATATAACCGTTTTTAATTTCTAGTGGTTTTTTCTTTCTGTGAGTTTCGTTTTTTTGAGTTGTTCTTTTTTGGTTCTTATTGTTTCTTCTTTTTCTTCCTTTCTTTCCTTTTTCTGTTGTTTTTTCTCGTTTCTTTTCCGTCTCTGTTTTTTCGCATTTGGACCTCCTTCCTTTACCTTTTCCCTCTCCCCTCTCTTTTCCTTCCCCTCTTTCCTTTTCTCTTCCCTTTTCCTCTTCTCCTTCTTTCCTATTTTTTTTTCCTTGTCTTTCTCACTGTGTTTTTGTTGTCCTGTTGCTTTGTCTCCTCTTTTTCACCTTGCTCGTTGTTTTCTTTATTTCGTATTTGTGCTGTTGCTCTTTTTTTGTCGTTCATCTCCACCTCTCCCTTTATTTTTATTAATTGGTTGCTTTGTTTTTTTTGGTTTTTTTTCTTTTCTTTCACCCCCCTTCTCTTGCACGACATACTTTTCTCTCCTTTACTTCTCTTATTTACGCCCTGTGTTTCTTTTCTTTTCCCCTTTTTCCTCTACTTGGGGCTATTCCTTAAATCTTTGTACCCCTCCCCGTGCTTATTGTCTGGTGTGCTTTTTTTTTTCGTGCCCTTTGTTTGTCTTTTTTCTCCGTGCTCTGGTTTTGCTCGGCCTTTTTCTTCGCCTGGAACTTACCTCTTTCCAGTGTTTCTTTTGACCAGATCATTTCTTATATTATTTAATTGTCCTTTTCTCTCCTCTCCCATATTTTACTTCCTCCCAAGTCTCAATTGTGATCTATAAGTCCAGTTCTTTTTCTTACTTCTTTTCTTTTCCTTAACGTTCTTTTTTTTTTGCTCAGAAGATTAGTTCTGTTTCTTTTTTCTTTTTAAACTTTGTTGTAGTCTGAGTTTTCGGCCCTCTCCTTACTGGTTTTGTGTTTTTTTTTTTTTTGATGTATTTATCTCCTCTCTTTTATTTTGTTCCGTATTCCTTTTTCTTTTTTTTGTTCTGCCTTTTTTGTTTTTTCCTACGTTTTTCTTTCATTTTTTTTTTTATTTTTTTGTTTTACTTTGTTTTTTTTTGTTGTTTTTAGTTTTTTTTTTTTTAGATATTATCTTTATATTTTTTAGTAGTTTCTGCGTTTTTTGCGTTTTTTTTCTTTCGTCGTTTCTTCCGATTTCATCTCTCTCGTCGCTTTGGTCTTGTTTTTTTTGTGCCGACATCTCTCCTAGTTTATTGTTTCTTTTTTTTTTCTTGAGTTTCCTGTTGCTTAAGTCTTTTCTTGCTGACTGTCTTTTGGCGCTTTTCATTTTCGTCTTTTCCCGCGCCGCCTTTTTTCAGGTATTTTTTTCCTTTGGTTCCCTAGTGCGTTGTAATCGCTAGGCTTTTCTCGTTTAGCTGTCTTTTGGTAGTCCCTTTACACTTTGTTAGTCACTTGCTTTTCTAGTTCTGTGTTCGCTTTTTGGTTTCCTTCTTGTTTTATGTAACCATAAGTTGATTAATTTTTATGTATTATTATTTCTATGTATACCTTTGATCTGACTCTGGACCAAAATTTCCACCATATTTTGGTTATGGAACCTTCACGATATTGATATAAATAATCATGTCCCCATAGTAGTGTTCTTTTTCAGAATATAAATACATCTATGTTGTTTTAATCTTTTTCATCATAACGGATGGACCCGCCATACCCCCTTATCATTGTTGTGGCTGTTAGGTGTACACCTCCGCTCCAGAGCCTCCTTTTTACCTGGACCGGAGCCCAGATATGGGACAGCAGATGCAGGTCGAGCCAAACCACTGCCTTGTGACAGTGGAATTTACATCCCTCTCACGAGAGTTCATACCACTTTTATTAACTGACAAGATCTTGCGACTTTAATGTAGGTAAGTTGATACATTTCATTGCTATTACCTTTAAGTTATTGATCTAATATGTATCACCAGGTCTTTCAAAGGGGATTATCTCCCAACATTACTCACCACAGGACATATAATTAAAATAATAACATATCCTTCATTTATATACGTACAGAAGATTACACTAGAGATGCACAGAAACTTGACAATGTGGTCCCTGTCCCCCAATGGGCTCACATATCTAATCACCCTACACCAGTATGGTTTGACGTGGGGAGGATGGAAACCTACGCATGCAGTAGAGAAACATACAATATATCTTGCAATGTTTTTGACTGAGGACTTGGGAGATTAGATTTGCGAGCATTGTTTCCTCCAATCTGAATAATGCACTGATTCTGGTTCGTTTGTGACATGCTTTGGAATGACGATTAGGGTTCATGCCTCCTCAAGTAATTCCATCGTGTAGCACTGGTAGGACTTTGGATGAAATGTCCACGCAATTTCGATATATCTGTGGCAGTTATTCTGTCCCAAGTTATAATGAAATTTGGTCTGTGGTTGAACTGGAAAGGGATCGACCCTGCGTTGTCGTTGCCCTTAAACATCTACACCACTTTTGTCAACACATGACATTGCGGGTTGCAAATGTTTCCTAAAACAGTCGAAAAACTGGACTACAACGCTTGCCTATTTAAATTTTCTTACAATGGATTTGGTACAACATGATTGTCTCGGAAATAATGTTGATTTCCAATACAAGGGGGTATGACGTAAGGGCCCGATTTTGCGTGTTCCCTACGCTGTTTATTAATTCCGATATTGACATTTTTGCATTCTATTGATTTTCCCTCTGAATTTGCCAACGGTTATTGTTGGGCACCTGCCTTTGCTATTCCGGATTTGTGGTAATCGGCGCTGGCTCCTATGGCACGCAACTGGAAATCGGGTGGGCATGGGTCTTCTTTCTTTTTTCCGTTCCCCGAACGACAAATCCCAGCGGAATTCGGAAACACCGTCCGACATTTTTAAAAAAAAAGTGTCATCATGAGATTTTTGCCATCTTACTGCACTTCAGCTCGTCGCTCGGTGTATTCACCAGTGCATTGCGATGATCTTCAGCCGCTCCTTCAGCAGCGTCACCGGTTTTGGATGGTATGTTGAGATGGGAGATGTTGCCTAAAGGAAACCTGTCATCCGGTCGTGGGTCACTTATCCTGTCCCTTCTTCATTGTAGAGCATGCTCACCTTATCGATTCTCAATCCCAGCACCTGGATCTACTTATTTCATACATTAATGCAGTTGTAAAAAATTATCTATTTTTATCATGTAAATGTACAGCTTCGGTACATGGTCAGAGGCCATGTAGTCCACCTCCTGTTTTACCCTTACCCTCTCCTCCCCTCTCATGTCTGTGTGTACTGCTATAGAAAGCTACCGGTAGGTGTGTTGTTGTACTGCCTCTGCTGAAACTCCTGCTGGCACCTCCCCTAATATACAGGTGGAGAGACACAGCCAGCGCTCTAACTGAATCTGAAATGTTCATGCTGAGTAAACATGGCTGCCTGGAGTTGTTCTGTATCTTACTGTACACAACAATGAACACACAGCGCTGAGGCCGGGGCGTGGCCGCCAGACCAGGAAGACCTCATTCTACCAGTCACATCATTTATATCCAGGATGTCCCGTCAATGCCAAGGGGGTCCTGTGGTGTGACTCCCATTATGTAATAGGTTTGGGACAGATGAATATTGCTAATGATTCATTGGACCATTTCACAGGTTTATTTTCTTGCATTAAAGCTTAGGACATTCTCATATTGCTTAGGTTTACAGGCAAGAGTCGGGACAATGCCACTGGTATTATGATTCGCATTATGATCTCTAATGGCAGTTTATGAAAGAGTATGTCAGCTTAGGGGGCGGGTTACTTGGGCTTATGACGGGTTATCTTAATGAATCCCGGCCGGACCCGAATCCAGCGCAGAGAACGCGCCGCTGGATCACGAATGGACCGGGTAAGTAAATCTGCCCCAGTGTGTTTTGTTTCCCAATCCTAATTATTTTTTTTTACAGATGTGGTAATGTAAGGGTTCTAAATTTATTTGCTTTGATACCAACAGATGTGGTAATGTAAGGGTTCTAAATTTATTTGCTTTGATACCAAACTTTGATTAGTTCCTAAAGTTAATTGCTACTTCCCTCTTTTTTAAAAATAAATATTTTAAATATTTTTGGTATGTTTTCATGTCACAAAGTGATTAAAATAATTATATTTTCTTTCTTATTTTGATTGCAGGATTTTTATTTAACTTTTAAAAATTGGGGTCACACAGAGCATTGTTTCTGGCCAAACCTTCAGTGATTTACAATAACAAAATAGTGAATGGGATTTATAGATATGGGGAACACATCTGAGCAGACAACTCAAATCCATAAAAAAAGATGATGTGTGTAGTGGCCATTTGATTTATAGAAGTCTGCAACAGAACTTATGATTTAATCAGCAGCATGTTAATTACGGTAATACCTCCCCATCGCATAAATTATGAGCTTAAAACCCCTGCAGTTTTTGGCTGGATTTTGCTTTGGATGAATCAGTGTGGAATGTCTGCTTTTGAAATTTCCACCGCAATTCTGACCTGTCCATCCCTGACAATATGTAGATTTATTTTCTTACACAAACTACTTCCATGAAGTACCATTTTACACTGTAAGGCTACATTCACACACATGTATGGGGGACGTATATGCGGCCGATATACGTCCCCCATACACTTCTATGGGCTCACGGCACCGTATGGGAGCGGTACGGTGCAGCACATGTGCGGCACCATACCGCTTCGTAGCCCGGGAAAAGATAGGACATGTCCTATCTCTACCCACGTTACGACGCGTGCGCCATATGTTCCTATTGAGAGGGGCAGGGGTGAGCTGCGCTCACCTTCTCCTCCTCTCCCCCGCGCGCTGCCGTGCGCCCACCGTTTAACTAACATATGTGTCTATACTTGGGGTACCCACACATAGGTGATCTGTTAGAGTTGTGAACATTTTAAGAAATGAGAGAGAGAAAAATTGGTAGGAAATATAGACATATAAAAAGTTTTGTCTGGATCTACATTGATAAAATATACAGTTTCGACTTGCATACAAATTCAACTTAAGAACAAACCTATCTGGATGTAACCCAGGGACTGCCTGTATCTTTAACTACTCGTTCCTCTGATTCTGTAGCTCAAAGAATAACAATGCTTTTTACATTTTGCCAACTAAAAACTGGTCTAAAGTAAAATCCGATGGTCATACACTTTACCAGAATTTGTTATCAGTGTGATAAATCTGGCGTAGTAAAAGACTAGTATAGATTACCTCAAAACTGCTGTAACTTGCAACACATTGATAAAATCCCCTCTATATCTTTTCTATAACTGTGTATATTGCTGGCGTAGACTAACCAGTGGGGAATTACCTCTATGCACGACTGTGTTAGTCT